>JAQOOI010000063.1:0-600000 GCA_028554645.1 Omphalotus guepiniiformis
TTGGCAAAGCCTGTTCAGGTATACGTCCTTATCCTATCTTTTTGGAGATTCAGGCAGAAAAGAAGTCTGATATGCTGGAGTTTGTGTCATCCACCGCGGTCAATCTTTCTTGAAAGAAGGCCCGTAATACGAACAGGCGAGAATTGCGCGTTGTGAGTCATTCTCATTTGCTACCCATAGTACCTAATTCAACCGTGGTCGCACGTCAAGAAATTCGAACGGCGTCAACAGATTTGCCACCATCATGTAAGGCTTCTTCAGAGACTATGGTGACGAGGAGAGTTTGAGCATCTGGGCACGTGTGCTGGAATGTATCGAAAAAGCTCACTGTTGATGGTATGTCTGATGAAGAGGATGGGTTTCGATGATGAACGAGCCCAGTCAAGTACATCCAAGACCAATGAGAATTTCGTCGACCCCGTCTTTTCGAATTGCTTTTTTCCATTCAGCAAGTGGACGATATTCGGGTTGAGGATGAGGGTGTGTTTAAAGGTGCTGGGAGGAGGCGTCTTCGAAGAATTTTAACGACATCACGCAATAGATGAAATCATCTAACGAGCTACAAGACATGGCGCCATCCCCCCCGTCCAAGCTTCCTTCCAGTTAACTATCGGTCCGGAGTTTTTTTTTTACCTGGAAGATAATGAGAGCATGCCGTGTCCCTATGGACGGAGCTTGCAAGCCGGCACAGATGGCCAAACATAAATCTCATTCGCAAGTGTATGCCACCGAAGTAACTGTCGTTGGCTGAGTACAGATTACTGACACCTCTCCATCAGCCCTCAGCCTTTTAAACTTTCATCCCAAACTTCGACATATATTTTTCATCCTAACCCAATGTACAAGTTGTATAAGCGCTAAAGAATGAATTTGTTTACTTAAAGATAAGATAAGCGTGAAGTGTAAAATATTGTCTGTAATGATACATATCACAGATACATATCTAGAGTGTGAGGCCAGAAGAGGAAGTGCAACCACTAAGCAGCAAACGCGAAACCCGCCCGCCTTCACTAGTCCTAAATATTTCTTATGAATTTCAGAAACAGTAGGAAAGTAAACAAAGCCTACTCGGGAGAGATTGAGAAGCACTGCAATGCCTGGGCACACCTCCCACCTAGTCCGTGTGGGCAACAATGTTCTCGAGAATTCACGATTTTCTAGTGTATCTGAGAAAGACGACGAAACCATCTTTGCCTGAAAACCATTAGCCCAAAAGGACTTGAAAGGATCCGTCGTCGTCCCAGCTAGCACTTTGCTACGCTTGATTGCCATGCGAATGTGCCCATCATCTTCATAGATATGTTGAATTTGACCGCCACACCACTCTTTCATGTGCTGATTATCAGATCTGAAGCACACGTAGCTGTTCGCAGCCTCTTTTGAGCTTGCGGTTGTATAGAAGCCGCGGGGGGCTGGTATACGCGAATAGCAACCGCCTGCATCGGTATGGAGAAGGCGGCGAAGCTCAGGGGGGAAAGGTGTGGATATTTTTTCATCATGGATATTCAAATCTTCACTTGCGTTGGAAGTGAAGGTGGCCACATGAGAGTCGTAGGCGTAGGCCTTGTCTAGAAGCTTCTGGCAATGTCGCAATAGTGGAGGGCAGTCCGTTCGTAACAGCCATTGACGGAAAGAGGCACCCTTGTTGAAGGCATGCAAAATTGTTCTTTCTACTTTCCCTATAACGACCAATTTCCAGCACGACGATAGACATGGGGAAGAGGTACCGACCTATTACGTGATTTGTCGGTATCCTTTGTAGTTTCCCTATCAGCCGTTCAAAAGCAAAAGCCCACCAATTTCGAACGGTGCCTGAAAGATTCCATACAATCATAGATATGAAAAGCCAGATGATGGGATGGTTGTAAAAATCCGGGGAAGTTCTTTTGCAAGCCGAGGACGTGCGCTCTGAGAAGTTGCCGAAACAACTCTCGGTCGTTCAAGGTTAGGGTGTTCTTCGTCATTGATGATGGATGCGCACGTCAGTGACATGGACGTTTCGAGGACTGAATCCATCTGATCCGAAATATCGTCCACAACTGAGATGGGTGATTGGACTTTCCAAAGACTTAGCAAGGCAAGGGGAAGATATACAGCAAACAGAGTTCGCCAATGATCCGCCTTCAGTGTTCCCGCCTGTGGAAGTCCGACATCTGTTGGTGGTTTGGAGAGCCAGGTTGGCGTGATGACGTCACGAATGGCCTTCTGAACCCGTTGAAGTATTGCATCGGAATCAATGTCCGTCCACAGCATCCTTTCGTGGGGCTTTGATCTTCGCTAGTACCCCTTCAGTGAGTCGTTCTGAGTATCATTGTCGCAAAGAGAAGCTCACCCAAGATATCAATTGCTGAATCAGCTGTTCTTTGCGAAATTTTCCAACTGGTAATCGGTTTAATGTCGATGCAAACGTACATCAACGCAGCCATTGATTTCCCTTCCAAATATTTCTTTAGTGAACGACACCCGTCAATGTCATCTACAAAGGGTTTGCTGCAATTTCCGATGAATGTGTCCGATTGCATAGGTAGCGTGGTAATTCATTCTGCTAATCAAAGCAGCAAAAAGCTTGTCACGATCTTCAACAGAAAGGGCATAGCATTCAAGTGAGCCAGGATCCCCGCTGAAGGTGGGCTCTGATGTGAGTGGGCGTTTGGCCCATGGGACTGAAGGAGCGGCGGAGTTTCTAGGTACAAAAAAAGGCCATTTGAATGGCTGCTCTTCAACGAAATCATGCCGCTATGTCAAGTAAGTGACTCCATTTGGTTGTAAATTCAACAAAGGACCTACCCATTTCACAAGAGCACAGGCCATGACTTCCTTGGTCAAATCCTTTTTTGAGATAGACGACCGCTGCTCATACTGGTGGGGTAAGACCGCCAAGTCGTTACAAACATACGCGAGCGCGTTCCACTTGCGGGCTTTGAGACGGCGGCACATAGCCTTGCTGTCGACTGTCGTTTCCGGGGTACGTCCAGAAAGCTCTGTATGAATATCATAAATATCCTGGAATGCCCGCACATCGTTCCAGATGGCATCCTTGAGCGATAGCATTCTCTGGTTTCGATATTCTTTGGATTCTGACGACAGGTGGCTCCACTCCACTAACAAGAGCCGCTGGCCCTCGTCGTGTTTCTCTTCCAAATCCAGGGGTTTCATTATATCCTGAAGACTATCTGGAATGGTTTTTTGACGACTGATCTTCACATCCTGGAGAGGAGACAACTGTAGGGTGAGGAGGCGATGTGAAGTTATAGTAGAAGCCAAACGAAGTTAGCTCGCTCTTCCTTGTTCTTCTCGGACTGGTCCAGGTTCAAAGCTACGCGGAAAAAGTTTTGCTGGACCCGCAGGAAGATAGTATGCATCGGGTCAACGACAAGTTGTTTCGAAGGTTGCCAGTAGGGTAAGCGCCAGAGTTCAGAATAACGAGTACCGTACACCTGCTCTACCAGCTTGCGATCTTTCTCATTCTGTGCATCTCTCCATAAGTGTGCACCACGCTTCAAGAAGTCATCATCCACAGGCTTCCAGTTTTCATAGTCAGTCCTTCCCAAGTGTGCTGTGTGCCAGCACATGCATATAAAGCAAAAATGATGTGACGTTACATCCAACAGCCCTGCGTAAGGACGTGCAGCTTTGAAGTCCATAACATCGTTTGCAAGTGCCGCTCGATGAGTTCTTGCATATGGGGATAAATCCTTGCTAAGACGATGGGTGTTGTGCGTGGCATAGGGCGCCAACCCACGGCGGTAGG
This sequence comes from Omphalotus guepiniiformis, assembly GCA_028554645.1. Classification (NCBI taxonomy): domain Eukaryota; kingdom Fungi; phylum Basidiomycota; class Agaricomycetes; order Agaricales; family Omphalotaceae; genus Omphalotus; species Omphalotus guepiniiformis. The sequence goes on from JAQOOI010000063.1 coordinate 3,752, forward strand.
CGATCTCCAAGTCTGTGATGAGGGGTCTCAAAAAGTGAGAGTGGGCAGCCTGTTTACTGTTAGGCTCCCGCGGGCCTTGAATTATACCAGGGATGTAGATGTAAGCAGGATCGTTCGCCATCTGAAGCGGAAGGTTGATGCAGAATAACGCCATTACACCTGTGGATTTGTGACGACCACGGATGCGGTTTTCTTCAATGTTAAAGGAATCTCCATGCAGTCTGAATAACCATCTTCCCTCCTCACCGCAGTCGACAATGAACTTTGTACCATCTTCCGCAGGTATTTCCCTGATGAAGCTCCCATCCCGAGCATCGCATTTGTCCACCGGAGCATCCGCATTTTGGGTAACATCGTCACAGAAAGTATCGCCACAATTCTCAATACCAGGAAGTGCTATGAATTTTCCGAACCAGTCGGTGAAAGGGTAGTAATGGTACGTTTTGATTGGTTTACCATACCGTATGAGTGGTGTAGCGCAAGGCTCACTGGCCGGAGTCGTTTTGTGGGAGCATGTGCTAGGATACATGGGGTCCGTGCCCTCAGCGGAATAGCTGGGTGGGTACGTGAAGCTGCAGGTCGGACAGACCACATAAGGAATACTAGTTATACCAAGATTGAGGTGCTCTTCTAAGGTAGTGATGGACTCCGGAATCGCAGAGATTGCGTTTGTCTGCAAAGTATTTGGCCCATCCGGGTTGAGTAACGTCAGAGATAAGCCGAATAGCTTCAGCGCTTTGAGCATAAAGCCAGCACCGCGTTCAGCAGCTCCTTCAAACACCCTATTGACTAGGGCAATGCAATACGCAATCAGTGTGGGAGTCTGATGGCGAGCACCTGGGTCCATGAAAGCCTTCCCTGAACACACCGCAGTCAATGATCTCCATGGGATGAAAAGCATTAGAAACAACAACTCACTGTTATCAATTCTGAGTGGCGTTGTGTCAGGGTGTTTGTCACGCCAAATCCTCAGTTCATCGCGCAGGGAGTTAAGGTGTTTATTAGACCCTTCGGTGATGTGCTTTGTCAAATCAGACTGCGGAATCGATGCGGCGTATTCTTGGGTGTTTTGTAATGTGTCCTCGACTTCACGCAGGGTTGCCTGAATGGTAGACACGCTGGAATCATCAGAGAGCTGACCGAGTCTACTTTCCAACTTTTTTATATCCTCCTGTGCAAAGGTTGCTTTTACGAAACGACGTTTTGTCGCCATATGCGTGAGATGCGATTCTCCAAAGGGGTGAAGATATCCATCCTTCCCAGGCACCAAAATTGATTCGAATGATGGAGAGATATTAGTTGTTTCTTGCATCTCCTGGTCCTGCTCATCTCGAAACGCTGTTGATCTCTTACGACCATGACATAAAATCAATTGGTGGTTTCCTAAATGTACATAGGATACTCACCGCCATTTCCGTAGCCTGCTTCAAGAGATCATCCAGATCAGACTCTCCAAGGGCATTTGGAGCAGGAAGGTCATCGTCCCTGTTTAAGACGGCAGTAGCCATGATACGCTGATCATAGTCAGGTACAGATACCGCAGAGCTGCAGGAAGCCTGAGGCACGAGTTGATGGAGCGACGCGGTTGAAGTAGAGAGTGAAGGAGGAGAAAGGCGAATAGATTCTCGAGAGGATGATTCACCCTCAACTTCTTGACGTCGACGCTTTCCCAAGAGAGTCTCGAATTTTGATATTGACGAAACTTTATTACTGGGGAGAAGACGGGTGTGATGTGAATGGCCAGATGAAATAGCTTCATCCTTCAAGTTGGATGCCAGAAAGGCTCTGTAGCTAGATTTCCGAGTCATAAGCCCTTGAATCGAAATGTGTTTAAGATACAAAGAACGTAGAACGGTAGAGTAAGCGCCGGATGATCGGCTCCGAGAGCGGGCCGTGCACATTTTCCGACGCCGATGTCATGTTCTACACAGAGACTTAAGTACATCCTTCGAACGAGACTGATGGCGATTGAAGCATCTCCAGGTGCATAAGTTTGAGGCAATGAATCGACAGACAAAATCATCACGTAGGAATAGTCCAACACCCCTAAGCACGGCAGCAACGATTCATAAGACGCCAAGTCTTCGCAAATTTCAGAACACCTGACACCAAGTCAGACAAGTCAGACAACGCCGAAGAAGACACCGAGTCCTCGTGGTGCTTTGTGGGTTGGTTTGAACGCTCAGCGCTCAGCGCTCAGGCACTTAGTCCGTGTCTAGGGACCGTACCGTGATAAACTTCCTTCCTTCCTTCCTTCCGTCTTCGGCTACGGAATTATGATAGGGCCCGGGTAGGCTTGAGCAGGCTTGAGCGTCAAAGAACTTCAGGTAATGGAAGTTGCGAATCGTACCCTATCGTACCCTATGATACTGGCGTTGCAATGTGCGCGTATGTAGTACGAAAATAAGATTTATGGCCTTTACATAAGCGCCGAACTTGCTACTATAGTCTAATGTTCCCACGCAAGCTGCCAGGCGCTAAGTTATACTTACCACAATCAACGCTGCGCGCTCACTAGCGCTCACTCATAGACCAGTTCGAAGTGCGACAATATTCATGCCAAGGAGACGGTATTCTTAGAATGATGTTGAGCTATGGGAGGCTGGTCAGTGGTTTCCAAAGTTATTTGTTACTTACTACTACCAGAAAGAATGTTAGGTCATTGACTCGAATATTGAAGGATGAACCGGTAGGCCCTCAATATCAATATTCAACGATTGCTCCATGTTGTGCTAGTGATAACACTCTCACAGGAACATTTTATCAAGGTACTACTTATTCCCGTACTTAGAACGCTCAAGTTACTGATCAAATCACACAGTGGAAAGGTTACCCCGCATCAGAGAACTCGTAAGTCCTGGCCTCTTAAGACGGTCACCAGTCTCATTGGCATTATAGGATTGGTGTCATCGCCTTCCAGCTGGACTTGGTGGGCTCAGCGTTACCAAGTTGGTGCTGGTTGCTGAGGCATGAGGCCTTGAGGCGTGATACTGGGCCGAAACGCTTGCTGAGGTTGCTCGCCGTTGGCCGGGCTTTTTGCGTCCGGGCTAGTGTTGGTGAGCTGGTGAGTAAACTTACACCCGGTTCATTCATGCTGGTTTCTGAGGCAGGATTATTCCGGAGGACCTCACGTTTGTTGTTTAATGTTGTAGAAATAGGTTCCACGTCCGACGTCGGGGGAAGTAGTGTTCTTCGATCTTTTGCATCAACACCCGAGTTGGAGCCCACCCACTTTCTCTCATTCTAGTACAGCCGTGCGTAATCTTGCTCGTTGGACGGCTGGGAGCAAGCGTAGTTGGAACAACATTCGTCTTATTGGCCCGAGGTTGTCGTCGTCGTACGAGGGGAGGTCATGCGAATTTCGGCTCCATTCCTCTAGGGTTTCTGCCTGAACCATATTCTTCAATAGAACCTCGGGACCTCCGCCAAACCTAACTCTGACTCATACCTGTCCTTTCTCCTCCACCACGGCTTTGATTAGGTCTGGCTTTCAGTTGAGGTCGGTTTTGGGAGGAAAATGATAGCTAGGGATTTTGTGCGTTGGTTGGCTGATCTGGTTAGCGCTTACGGTTACTGGTCGATGTCGACGTCACCTTCATCCCTTCATCCTCACCCCTCATCTTCATCCTCACCCCTCATCCTCATCTTCATCCTCACCCCTCATCCTCGTCCTCGTCCTCATCCTCATCCTCATTCTCACTTCTCATCCCTCGTCCTTACCTTGATCCTCAGACGTCCGTCACGACACTCTTGATACCAAGATCTCAAATCTATGATCCCGAGTACGTGTTTGTAAACGTTGCCCGAGTTTGCTATATTCTAACGCCCAATGTTTCTCAGAGCTTTCAGACCGTTTGTCGATGGAGATAACCGAGTATTTGCTCTCTTAGTGGGCCATCCAAACGATCTTGAGTGGGGAAAGCACCATTGTGCTGCTTTGAGCAGCTGCGCAGCAGAACCATCGTCGTGGTTTTTTTGACCAGCCCTCTCAAATGGGATATGGTGGGGGACAGACTGTAGGCTCTCTACCTTTGTGTGTAATGTGGTACTCACCATTTTCACAGGCGCCTGGTATTATGGTGCATAACAAAGGTACTGAAGGGGTCGACTTCTCACTGGTCCTTTCAACTGCCATCAGGTTTCGCGAGGGTATGAGTAGATATTTCTGGCTTCGTTCAGTCATTCACCAGCCTACAGTTGTTTCCAACGCTGGATGTCCAAGTTTACTACCGCGCGAAGGATCTCCCAAAACTTCTTGACAACGATGGTCAATACGTTTTTTCAGCACCGTTTGTCTCCCTCATAAAGAGATGACGCCCATTTTCCCTTGTGGATGTTAGGTGATTAGTACCACTACATCGAAGGCAGATACATCGGGCGTTGACTACGGTCATTGAATTTTCTCCGGAATGTCTTTTCGCCATCCCCTCCTCTGTTTGCCGACACTCTAGCACCCGAGTTTGACGACACAAATGACAATAATCTTACACGCACTTTTCAGCGGACGGCCTCTTTGGGTTGAGTATGACTTTCAGCAGCAGAAGGTCTTTTCGCTAAGCTCAGGGTAAAGAATTTGAACTAGAAGAGAGGAAGAGGACTTGTTGGCGAATAGCTCTTGGATTTTTACCTACATTTAAGGATTTCCGCCTTCTGTAATTGCAACAACAAACGTGAACTAGCAACTAAGCAATAAAATTTTCCCTGCATGAGTGCTGCGTAAATACGAGGTATTTTTGTGAGGTATGAAAACCCAGGAAATACAAAAATCATAAATTGACAACGGCGAGATATTATTACATCAATGATGTGAGCAGGGGAGATGTATAAGCTATTGGGTTCTCTTTCGGAGGGAAGCTCTGCTCCCCAGTGCTTGTGCGACTTTGGCTTCCACTTTGGCTTCCACTTGAGCCTCCATTATCTCCTTAGTGATGACTACCCTTCTATACTTCAGACGACATCGGATGAAGTCGTTGGTCGCCCAGCTATTCTTGTATTCGCTCAAAAAAGGAAAACGAATACCAGCCTGGGTTCAAACATGAAAACGTCAGAGGTGCATCTCGAAGACCGGTAGAGCGGAAATTACGCACCTGCTTGCGAACCTTGTTCAGCGCTTCTAAATCCTGATCGCTTATTGGCAGGCTGCATTGAAGATGCTCTTCAACAAGGCCATTGATATAATTCTGTGGGACTCATTTACTCCGTCAATCCGGCATTTGAGAAAGCGGAAAAGCGTACCTTCACCTCAGCATACTTCTCATCATCCCAACCCAGAGCCTTCTGCAAATTATAGCCCCCACGATTTGGCCTACCCACCTCACCCTGCGGCTTGGTAATCACGACTCCTTTCCTAGTCGGTTTCGTACCATCCTTCCCAGCGCGAGTGCCAGAGGTATGCTCTTCAGCGAAGTGAACTTTCTTACGAGAAGCTTGATCGTCCCCGACTGTGCGTTCCTCGACGTAGACGGCATCCAAGAAGCTGGTATCAGATGAAGGGGAAGGGGAACGAGCTTGCACATCTGAGTCAGAATATTCGCCGCCACGTTCGCTGGCAACAACCTTTGGTGAATGGCAAGCAGAGGGAGAGCTAGGAGCAGATGTGTCGGAGCATGGCTCAGAACATGTGTGTCGTGAGGTAGGAGAACTGTAGGGTGGCGCTCGATGGGGTTTAGAACGAGGAGTACGATGGGCTCCGCTCGAAAAAGAGACAGGTTCGTGGTCGACGGACACAAGAGCAGCCCTCGAGGAGTAAATTTCCATGTGGTCAATAGAAAGAGGTCGAATATCTGTATGGTCGTGAAAGTGGGCCATTGGGAATCGGTAAAATGTAGCTGAAGTTTGCAAGCTTTCAATTCCATTTTATAGGTTCTGAATGTCAGTAGTCAGTACGAGACAAAGAGAGATAAGGGCAGGTGGCTCAAAGCACGCCGTAGCTCGAGCCTGAAATTACGACGGGGACCGATGGTAAGTTGAAAGGCAGAGCTGATCATGAATCCATTCTCGTGATATTGCTGATGTCACAAAGACTCGTGAGTTACTCGAGTCTTTGTTCAAACATGGAGACGCAATCTCACATCTTTGACAGCGTTCGAATCACCTCCATTACAATATCCCTCGGATATGCAAATACTCAAGTCCGTCTTCAAATCTCAAAACAATCGATACAACCAATTCGTTAAGCTTCAAGGTGCTCGCGATGCCGTTCTTTCTGTAGCCTTCTCAGCAGACGCAAAATTCGTGGCAGCAGCAGGTAATCAGATTCAATCCGCACCTCCCTGTAACGCTCAGTCTTTCTCTAGGTTATGGAGGGGTTAGTGTCTGGGACTTGGAATCAACCACCTTGCTCTCCATTCCGTTATCACCAACTGGCGCCTCGAATGCCCAGCGCGCCTTTCACGCCGTGTCCTGGTTACATTTTGAGCGAGGTGATAGCCATGTTCTTGTCCTTGGATCGATGCAGGGTGAGCTCATGGCTTGGGATTGGGATCGCGAGCGTAAAGTTTGTGTTTTCTGTTCTGCAGCATCCTATCGGCGCTGACTACTTGAAATGCAGCTTTTTGATTCTATGGCTAAGAGAACTCTTTGCGAAGAAGGAAATCAGGTCATGTCGATTGACGTCCATGAACAACACGTTTCCAACGGACACAACGCGCGCATCGCTGTTTCTACAGCAGATCGTGCTGTGAGTGTATGGACTCTTTCACCGTCTTCACGGGAGCTTTTCCGCGTTTTCCGAGTCGTCCTTGCGCAGCCTTTTATACCAAGGGTTGTACTGTTTTGCAAGAGAACGCGCGATGTATACACTTTTGGACGAGAGGGCGGCAACATGTAAATTCTTAGTCTATGCTCTCATCTATTGCATTCTAAGTGAGCATTGTCAGCATTCAGCTCGAGCATAAAACCGGTAACATCAAGTGGAATCGTTCTCATGGCCCGGACATAATGTAGGTTTTGACGCACGACTGTGGACGCTGCTGATTCTTCCAAAGGGGTTCTGTTGTTATCGACGAGTCGAAGGATCTGCTGGCTGCTTGGACTGGGCAGGATTTCGAACTTTTCAAGCTCAGCAATCTCGAGCATATCCGCACCTTCACTAACAAAGCTCCCATGATACACTTTCCGAAGCAGGTCGCTTTCGCAGAAGGGGGAAGTATCGTTGTCGGCGGCACTGATCGCAGCTGCGCTGTACTATACGACACCAACACTGGGACCTTCTTGCAGAGTCTCGACTACCCACAGGAAAGCTTAGTGCAAACCGTGGCAGTAAGCCCTATCATCTTGTTTCTTGTGCTTCTACTGATGTGAATATGAACAGGCGTGCACACAAGCTGATTGCTACCTCATCGCAATCGCTGGCTCGACATCTCAGAAGGCCGCTGATGTTGTCGTCTTCCGGAAGAAGCATGTCCGCGCTCGGTCTACCATAGCTGCTAATGTAGCAAAGCCAACCGGCATCCAGCAGAGAGACGCCCTATTGATCCTACCCAGATTAGGAACGACATACCTTCTCTTGACGATCATCATGGCTCTTTGTCTAGTTGGCACACACACAGCTGCTAAAAATTCTGGTGTAGTTGTGTGTATACTTTTCCATTGCTACTGAATATGAGGTTGATCGTAGTCGCTTTTGCAGATACGGGCCATTTTCAATATGGTCTCATGGGAGCTCAACACGAAGATTCGGTTTTTCTTTCTAAATGGGGGTGTAGAACGTCCTTTGGACTTCCTCGTTCCTTCTGCAAGCATCACTTTCACAAGCTCTGTGTCTAGCCCAGATCTCGCCCTCGCCTCTGCCAGTGAAAGCATGGCTTCTAGCTCGAGTTCCGTTTCTAGTGCAAGCCTCGCTTCTGCCAGCGCAAGCATCGCTTCTAGCTTGAGCTCTGTGTCTAGTGCCGGCCTCGCTTCTGCCAGGGCAAGCATGGCTTCTAGCTTCAGTGCAGGCCTCGCTTCTGCCAGCGCAAGCATGGCTTCTAGCTTGAGCGCTGTGTCTAGTGCAGGCCTTGCTTCTGCCAGCGCAAGCATCGCTTCTAGCTTGAGCTCTGTGTCTAGTGCAAACATGGCTTCCTCTAGTGCAAGCATGGCTTCTGCCAGTGCAAACATGGCTTCCTCCAGTGCAAGCATGGCTTCTGCCAGTGCAAGCATGGCTGCTGCTAGTTCCAGGCTGGCTTCTGCCGCTATTCCACAAAGCTTTGAATGCACTGCTACTGCGGCTCATCCCTTTGCACCGGCTCTAAGTAGTAATGCGTAGTTCATGAACTTTTCTGACACTCCTATGTAAATCCGATTATATATGCCCTTTCTCGTTTGAATAACGAGTCTACATAATGATTAATCATAGGTTGCAATTACTTTTTCATAGCACGGTTGTGCCTATCGACGTTCACACGCTGGCTAAAGTCGTTCAATCCGTTCCCGTCACTCTGCAAAGAATCACGAAGACTCGGTGTCTTGATAGGTCTTGATCTGTCTGACTTGGTGTTGGGCTGTTCTGAAATTTGCAAGGACTCGGCGTCTTCCGATCCGTCAATACTGCCATAGGTTGGGTTTCATATTGTGGCACAATATCATTACTCTTACTATGTCTGTCTACTGCATGTTCTGGGCTTCTCTGCACCAGATATTGTCCTTCGGAATTGAGTCATACATCGTGTATTATGTCATCATAGCAACAGTCCGCGCTGACTCCGTGTCTCGCGTTCTACAGTAACACTTGACTTCAGAATTAGCTTTCAACCAAGGACGTCCTCCTCACATGATGGGTCACTATACTCATTCTCGTGAAAGTCGAATTCGCGAAGAACCTTCAGGCTACAATAACTCCAGGAATTACACAAGTTATCAACACGTCAAGGCTGGCGAAAGCAGGTATAGTGGCAAGCGAGGGGATGGCTCAGCGGAGGCATTCTTCAACCGCAGGGGTCGAAATACAACTTCACATACTCCACCGACAAGCAGCTTCGGAGAACGCCATTCTATACATTCTCGAAAGAATTCCTATCGGTTCAACAAACAGTTCAACAGCCTGAGCACTAAGAACAGGGTTGTTGCCAGGAGCAGGAGCAGAAGTCCGCCCCGTCGAAAAATACCATTCTCAAGTCGTTCGCCAATCTCAATTTGTGATGATCGTGGCGGAAGTCTCAGCAAGGAAGGTACGACTTCAAGTAGAAGAGAGTTATGGCAAGAGCATCGAGCACCACATATACGAAGTTTCGGAGGCGTGCCTCCAATGGATAAGGCGTTGTCGAATCTCAGAGCTTATAGCCAACTATTCTCTTCTGTTTTCCTATGTATGACAATGGTTTGATCATTAGTCAACTGTACAGGGCTTCCTTACTCTCCTGAAGCTGGTGAACATCTCGAACGGTACTCTATCAACAAAATGGCACGTTCGGCTTCAGGGGAGCCTGCTGCTCGTGTATTGGACATAAGCACGATTAGTCAAGCTTCAAGTCGAATGTTGATTGTACGAAATCTTGCAGTAAGGGCCACGTTATGAAAATCTATACATGTCCTGAAACTGATTAAGGTGTCATTGATATTGCAGTATCAAAGTAATAGTCAAGCAGTTAGATGCCACTTCGAGGCACATGGACGAATTGAACACTTCGATGATTTAATAAAGAGGAGAGGAATTGCTTTTGTAACTTATGTGAGCCTCCATCTCGTTAGCTGTAGCCAAAAGTAAAGTTGAATGGTCATTCCAACCCTGCAGTATGATATAACTTCAGCAGAACGTGCATATACGCGATTACAGGGGTTCAATATTAGTGGAAGCGAGGTGTGCGATTGTTGCTTGCAGATGTCGATATTCAATAATGACCCTTGATGACCCCGCACATGCAGATCGAGATCGAGTTCGAACGCCCGAAGGCTGGCCAAGCTGACCGTGGCGAAGCCAACCAAGTAAACTTGAGATATCATTTCACGATGCTGCTTTCGAGTCTGATTTGATACCCACAGATACAGATGGTTCCGGCAGTCCTGCAGATCACGCTCAAGTATTCAAGGTCTATTCAGAAGATCGATGATGACGAGTTGCGCCGGAAGTTTACACAGTTTGGAGAAGTCAAGAGTATCAGGCCAGTTGAAAATGAAGCAAAGTTCGTCTTTGCGTCTGAGGGTCGAAACTTTACCTCATCACTGACGCTACGCCTATAGTTCACGCTATTTAGAATTCTACGACAGTCAGGTTAGCCACCTCGCCCTTAACGTTCTCGACAAGTTGCTCATAATTCAAACAATTATCAGCAATGCATGGGAGCTTTGTGTATGAAGGATCAGAGATTGCAAGATGGTGTCATGGATGTGGTATATATGAAAAATTCCACGGTTCAGGCTGCCAGCATGCCAGGTTCTAATAGGTTCGGCTTCAAACCGAACGTCACTTCTGATCTTTCATTGAAATTTTTCTTCAGGAAACCAGGGCAAGAAAACCGGGAACTTCGACGTGTACAAAGAATCGATCACTCCACTGCAGTAAAAGCTACTATTCATGCCGGAATTAATATTCCTGTTCTCAATCCAGATGACGACAAGCCCATGTTCTCCAAGCTAAACTATGATTGGCCCAGAGTGAGTCATACCATCTCGCAGATCCTCCTCATCTTCGCATAAAAATTCTGACTGCTCTACCGCTACCAGCTCAATGCAACACCGAGTGATCGCCTTCAGGAAGCTCGAAAGTTACAACAGGTAAACGTTAAACGGCTGAACCCACTCTAACATATACTATCATATCTTATACATATTCTTTCACTCTTCTAGATGCTTGCTTCTCTCAGCGGCGACAAGTCGAAGTCTACCATACCCAATCTTTTATCCACTACCAGCACCAGTACATCGCCAACCTCAAGTGACTTCCCAGCATTGAGTTGTGTTCCAGAACTCGTCAGTGCCTCGCCCAGGCTGGTACCCTCAGGATCTTCGGCACGATCCGTTGCTCCTCACATCTTCCTTCCTTCCTTCCACACTGGTAAGACCTCGACTGATGGTTATGTCCACACCAATGTGGCGGCAGTGGGAGCGTCCACGTCCACGATCTGAAACGCAAGTTCAGATCCGACGTCGTACCTGGGTATCCTTCAATTTATACAGAGGAAACCATAAGCAAACAACCACAACAACAATGCAAAGCTCATGGACAGGTTCTTTAGTTTGATCGTGGGGCCTATACACCTCCAACAAAAATTTTGCTTGGAAATATCTACATGCCTGCTTTTGAGTATCTAGAAATGTCAGCCATGATCCCTACCTATTATTTATTGATACTATGCCACGCAGCCGAGAATAAACCGCAGCTTCGCACGAACATGTGAGTGAATTATTTGAGTATCTCCGAAAACTGTCTCCTACGACGAGCTTTCACGTTCTCAACCATCATCTCACTCTTACCAACACTCACAAGTTATTACGAGGACTCGGTGTCTTCGTCGATATTTGTCTGACTTGGTGTCAGCCTGTTCTGCGTTTTACGAAGACTTGGCGTCTTCCGTTCGGTACATACCGCAGTTGGATTCTCTCTACTTACAGTGTTCCTGACCCGATATGTAATACCCCCCATCAATCTGGTTTAACTCACACTCGATACATCGTCAGAATTCTAAGGCTTGCTTATTTAAAGACCCTATAGTAACGTCGCCCGACGCCGAAACGTGCACTCCTTCGTGCACTATTACCAGCCTTGTTCACTCGCAATCTTTACCGTTGCCAAAACACGTCGTAATCGTGAAGACACTGATGTACGCTTTCAATTGTTCTTTGCCAAATCCCTTACTGATATCAAATGTGGTGAAGACTTCCTCTGGAATTACAGAAAACCCAACAAGAAAATCCGACGAGAAACAGAGATACAGAAACGCCACCAAGAAATTCCGACAAAAACATCGACGAAGGAGATGAGGAGTGCTCAAATGTATTCCCAATCCATCTTCCCCTGCTTGCTTCCTATAGCCCAACGGCTTGCGTAAGCCATTTCCGCGTGACCTTCCTTCCTCTTTATCATTCGAGTTCCTTTGTGCTGGATTCCAAAGCAATCGTATAAAATCCTGTATCAGGGGAGCAGGTGCCCCAATCAACCTTCATTGCTAATTCTCACTTCTCAGCCAATGTCTAGCCCTGCTACCCCTCCTTTTTCAGCTACTATTACAGCTAGTCAGTGCGCCATTCGCCGTGATGAACCCAGCCCTGGTTCCTCCACGAACACTCCTAGCCACCCGATCAGTATTCCTGCGGCCACTGTTAGTCCTGTCGTCGAGGTCGCCAATCACCTGCACGATGATGAACCCCCGGAGTATCCCCAGGTCGCCAACGATGAGGGACCGCCCGTATATTCCCAAGTTGCCCACAATGAGGGCGGACCTGTCGTTATAGAAGAACACTTGTTCATCCACCTGTCCCCTCGCAGACGTGAATGGAGTATTCCAAGTATCCTAGCTTGGGTGCTTATGTGCTTTGTCGCTCTTTATACATTTGCTACCATCCGCAGCCATGTACCCTGTAAGCATGTCTGTTTATTGACCAGCTCAAACAGCACTGACCCCTGATTGTCACAGACCTTACCTGGCTCTATAGGCAATGCTCACATTTGTACCCCCCTGCAACTTGTCGTGTTGCATATAAAGACTTTTTCCTACAACTCGCCCGCATTATGCCCATGCCTGTCAAGGCCTTGGTACATCCTTTCTTCAGCTTGTCCCCTGCATCGTGCTAATCACCCCCTAGATCTGTGTTCAAATCCTAGTGTGGGGTTGGGTGATCACCCAATATAGGAACTAATTGTCCATGATGTCGAAAGGCTTCGATGTGAGGCCGCGGCCACCAATGCTAGAGCCCACAAGTGGCCCGGTGAAGGAGAGATTTTCGCCTTGCTTCGAAAAGCGCGGCGCTTTGGCAGATGTAATCTGAAGATAAATGTACACATTCTGTAAAAAAAATTGAGATCGTGTTTGCATCAGTAACGTGTATCTCGCAATCAGTAAGCGGAGTGAGAATAGTGACTGGGTATCACCCTCCTCTAGTGTATTATCGTTGGACGGTAATCAACGAGTGTTATTTGATGCCAGAATATAATATGGTGACGGGAAGGTGGTCGTCGTCAAATTAGCAGAAAGCTATAGTACAGCAGCACGCGCGTGGATGGCAGACAATAACTACGCCCCTCGCCTGATTCATCGTGAAGAGCTAGGAAGGGGTATGAAAATGTGATGTTAGTGGTGATGGGATACCTCCAAGATAGTACATTGAAGACATATGTGCCAAGAGAGGTGGCACCATGCCCCTGAGAGCGCAGGAGGTGGCCCGAGCTGCCTAGGACAAGTTGGCTGAAGTATGCTGAGAGTAGTCGTTGGCAGACTGCTTGTCTCGTTATGAGCCAAAGCTCACCTCAGGTCTGCGGCAGTATTGCCTTCCGTGCTGTCGGTCTACGAATTGGAGGCGTCGAAAACTGGACTGGCCCGCCAGGGCAGGTGCAATCCGAACGCCACTGTATTCGAGCGGGTGCGTCCCCAATCTCCCAGCTGATCTGTACCCAGAGTGTTTGTGTCATCTGGTATTTAGTATGGCAGGCCCCGTCTCGTCTGTAGCGAATGTGAGTTCCCTGCGTGCAGCCTCGTTCTAACTCACGGGCTTATAGGTCAAAGGCGGCATAGGGAAATATTCGACTTTAAGGGGAGTATTCAACGTTATCCGGCCTCTCATCAAACCAATCCGCTCAATAAAGCAGTGCGGGTGAGTGTCTCGTTCGTATGAGTATTCGTCTGCGGATGCGATGCGCCAACGACGCGAAGCGCAAAGGAACATCTTGTTTGTTTCCGTTCGTAGCTCAAATTCAGCGAGTAGTGTGATTGTATATGGTTCAAATGGTGTAGCTCGAATGCGTATGTAGTTTAAATGCGCAATAACGTGCATGAAATTAGTTACCTCGTATTACAGAAGTAAGACCACTCATTTAGGACGAGTAAAAAATTTGAAGTCGTGCAGATTCATTTATTGGTTCTTTCATTCTTGGAGTTTTGCCATTACCTGGCGTGAACAAGTCTTTCGTTTCATCCTGGGTCGTTTTGTTGCGTGAAACGGCCGACTGCATGCCGTATATAACAATCTCAGAATGATTTCTAACCCGGCTCTACTCGTAAGGAGCAGACGCGTTACCAAGACGCGATCGTCCGACTTCGACAGTTCATTTACGAGAAGGTCTTCAGACTACGATGGCCTATGTTCTTGTTTCACTATGGTCTCCTCTAATATAATATCGGCTCGAAGTGCTCACAGACAAAAGCAAGAGCGAGGCAGTTTGAACATTGCCGAATGACTATGGAGGACGGTACAAAAGTGAGAAGTTTAGACATACAAACATACGCGTCACATTATCTACGAGAAGCTGCGCGAGACTTCGGAAGAAAAGGTGGCCATCGAAATGTCTTGGTAGGAGGCGCTTCAATATCTCGATCCTTCGCCAGCGCTGCTACCGACTGTCTAAGGGAATAGGAGACCACCGGCGGACGGTCAATGGTGTTGTTACACATAGCGCACTTCATCGTTTTCCAGCAGCGGCGTTGTTTTTTACGGCGCTGTTCTTCTAAATGGCGAATTGCTTGCCCCGTCAAACAACTGCCACACATAGTGTGACCACAAGGTAATCTGAAAATCCTGGTCAGTATCTGCGCGAGGGCCGACAATTAAGCTGCATACACGCATGGTTGCCAAGCTGTGTCCCAGCAAACTGGACACCTGTGCAGATATTCCTGTTCCTCACGAAGAGCCTGAAGAGTAGCCTTGAGGGTCTACAATGATGTGAGGGACAAGTGTATCGGAGGAGTTGATTACGCGCACCTGAATTTCAGCTTTAGCTTCGCTCAGTTGCCCTGTTCTGGGTGTGCTGTGCGACGGAGACCGTTGCTGGGGAAGAGGATTCGGTCGAGATTTGTAGGTTACTAATGGCGTATTATTGGTTTTCAGATCCATCCTAGCTAGTGGATTAGCGTCTTTCATACTGGAGTGAATTGGAATCAAACCTGTGAATTGAATCTCTGTGTGAGACGGAGTTAGGACACGGCTCAACTGTGGTGAGGTTGAATCAAAGGTTATGGGCTCAATTTCGAAAGCGCAAGCATTTTATGGTATTCCGATGAAAGAACCGCGCGCGACAAAGAGACAAAGGGGAGGGGAGGAACGTGTAACATCTAAA
Organism: Omphalotus guepiniiformis; assembly: GCA_028554645.1. Lineage (NCBI taxonomy): Eukaryota > Fungi > Basidiomycota > Agaricomycetes > Agaricales > Omphalotaceae > Omphalotus > Omphalotus guepiniiformis. The sequence continues at coordinate 18,933 of JAQOOI010000063.1, forward strand.
ATTCCCGAGGACTTCAGATAAGAAAGAGTCCAGGAATGAGCAATATGGGATGAAGGAGACTGGCGGTTCAGACGTATTTTGATGGCATAGACAGAACGTCAGGAATAGGGTAGAGACGAATCGGAAGACGCCAAGTCTTCGCAACTCTCAGCAAAGCCTGAAGCTGAAGCATTGAAGCATTGAAGGCCTGACACCAAGTCAGACAGATTTGGACGAAGACACCGAGTCCTCGTGATGCTTTCTCGATGGATGATACGATGGGTAGCTATAGTTAGTTGGCTGGACCGAGATAAGATGAACTTGAAAATAGTTTAAGCGCTTTAGCGCCAAAGCGTGTGAAAAGAGAAAGCGCGCACGATCACGCGCACGAATCACGATGTCGGGGGACGAAGCCTGGTATACGAATTAGAAACGCTTGAAGTTCTTCCTCTCAACGGTTCCAATCGCTACTGTCAAATACAAACCTTGATGCCCACGAAACATCACGAGGACTTGGCGTCTTCGTCGATATTTGTCTGACTTGGTGTCAGGCTTTGCTGAGAATTGTGAAGACTAGGTGTCTTCCGATTCGTCGTTGCATTGGGCCTTCATCGTCGTTTCACTATATGCGCGTTATCTCTGTCGCCTATACCCCTTCGATTTAACTCAAAATACACCGGAACATGCGTCATATCATCTGATATCTCTACATTGACACCATTATCGACGTTGGGCGACGTCGGAGCTGATGAATAGTGCTTGACTTAAAACACATTCTCGGTATTTCCAAAATCTTTCTAACTCTCAGAATTCACTAACTAACTGAATCTCGATAGTTGAATGCCCCCTCTTAACCCGGCCGCCGAGTCATGAAGTGTAATTGAACTCACTAGGTATGGTCATCCTTCTTGCCTCTCATTTTATGTCCTTCCGTTGTCCTTGGTGGAAGGCGTGCGCTAACCTTTGACTCGACAGAAATTCTAGTCGACAGATGAAGACTCGTAATGGAAAATTCATCGATCGAGTTGATGAGTTTCGAAGAGCATGGATCCCTAGCACTATGAAGCGCTAGACTAGACGACAGATGCATCGATGCAGACTCCCACCGGAAATTGAAGTTTTGTTCCTGCTTTCGTCGTCTTTAGTGCTTCAAAATCATATAGGCAACGTTTGGTCAAACGCCGTTGAATTCGTTCGAACCTCTGGGTTTGAGTTGTTTTGGGTGAGTTTAATGCCATCCGTCGGTTGATATGTACTAACTGTTGCGTACAGGCACGTTAGATGGATATATATATGTTGTTTTCATACACCCTACATGAGAGGCCAGCGCGAGAACTACGTTTATTGGTTTTGAATGCCTCGACGTCCGCCGTCAACGTGCTGGAAAATGTCTTGGCGGCGACCAACATATCACTGGCGGTATGTGATGACTTGGTGCCCGGTTGGTTCAGCGTCACCAGCTTGGTGATGGTTGTGGAGACCTAATACTGGAACGCTTGCTCACCGTTGGCCGCGGTTATTTTTACGTCAGAGCTGGTGAGTTGGGTTGTAGACTTGGACCCCATTCATTTATGCTGATTGCTCAGGCAGGAATGTTCAGAACCTCTATTTTTGTTTTTTGGATTTGTAGAATAGGTTTCCCGTCCGACAATAGGTTTCCCATCCGACGTCGGTCGAAGCCGTGTTTTTGGGTTTAGATATCATAATGCAATTGCGTTCAGAGCAAACAAAACATGCATCATGGACTTGAGGCATGGATTGCTGCCGCAGCGCCGATCTCAAGTTATTCAAGCTCTTCTACTCTTTGTCACACCTAGTAAGCGCAAACACGGAAAGTGGTTTCAAAAACTGTCTTCCCTTGGCCTACAATGAACACAATTGCAAAAGAACTATCTTTGCGCATGTTTTTGCGCGAGTCATGAGTCAAGGTACCAAGTTCGATCCTGAGGAACGATCTAGCCCAGTAAACGGTCAACATCGGCTGTCGACAGCGAGTACAATTATTTTCGTGTTTACCCCTACTAATTTTGGTCTTCTCTAGTTGACGAGGGAATCGGATGTGAGTTCGCTTCAGATAAATTGCTTGTATATGCTTACTTGGTGCTAAGATGACACTGGTTGTTGCTGTTTGCGAGACCTGTCCACCAGGAGGCGTGGAGTCCATGATATCCGTTCTTCTTAACTTATTTGATACTAGAGCGTCTCTCATGAAGCTGGTGATAGTCATGATTGACCGCGAAGTGGCGCATACCGGTGCGTTTAATTTATTCGTATAACGAAATAAACTTACTTCGTGCAGAAAATGAGGCTTTACTTTTCCGCAGCAACAGTACCTGTACCCGCTTCTTGTCTGCATTTGCGAAGATCCATGGGTACAACTATCTGCGGGGTCTTGTCATGCCTCTTATCAAGTGCATGGAGTCTTTGCCTCCCGGGCGGGTACGAGTCGGATCCGGCCAAAGTGGGAGAACAAGATGTCATACAAAACCGAAAGGATATCGCTTTCGTAGCCAAATCGTTCCTTGATAGCATCACAGCTTCCACAGAGGCCCTGCCTTCGTGAGTACTCAGAATTTCGGCTTGTCATGATCTAATGATGCCTTCCAGCGCATCTTTCGTGAGATTTGCGTGCACATAGCTAAGACAGTGTCAGTATTGCGAATCTTTGAAATTTCTATATATTGACGATTATTTACAGTTCCCAGCGGTGGCCGGATGCCAAGTTTGCTGCTCCTGGGGCATTTGTGTTTCTTCGGTATGACTAAGTCGCAACAGAATGCTGCTGTTCCTGACTCCACCATAGATTTATTTCCCTTGCGGGAGTCGCTCCTGAAACGATAGACCTTGAGATACCGGGAGATGGTCTACGTCGTGGTTTGACTCTCATTGCGAAGATCATTCAAAACCTAACATCGCTCATGTCACACGCTTCTTGAGTGAATTCAACGTGAGTCATGCTAATTGCAATATTGGGCATTGTAATTCATTCATTTGACTAGCGATACAATCTGGGCGAAGACGACGACGGCGACGAGCGGTTGGGCACGACATCTGATGACACCGACATTCTGGTGTTGCATCGTTTCTTCGTTAAGCATGCTGATAAAACAGGAAAAGCGTTGCTCAGTACGCCGAAAGCCTCTGCAGAAGGTGATACTTCCGCGGTCAATAGCAAGAGAGCTTGGGATCATCTTTGCACATTTCTTGTAGATCTTGGGTCCCCGATGGAAGTCCCAAAGATCTCTTCTCTAGACAAGAAGAACCATCGCGAATATAAGGAATTGATGGCTAGATGTGCCTATCGATCGACAGAGTCCGTTCAAGACATACTCCTTGTAGCTGCACCACCCAGGGCAATTAGTGACTGTTTGTGGCAAGCTCATGATGCTGACTCACTGTCGCAGAGGACCAAATTATTGCGTCGCTAATTGTCGTTACTTTCGTGGCGATCTTTCTCCTTCGCGAGTGGATCGCGCAGAATGCGAGACCGGGAGTGTTTGATGACGAAAGAATACCGGTCCCGAACCCTAATCAAGATGTGTTGCAAGTTCCTCCAGCGGCTCAGGCCCCAGCACCACAGAGACGCAATGCACTTTCTGGTGTGAGAGGAGATGATGATCCCAATGGACCTGCGGAGGTGGCCGCGCCTAGACAGCGCATGGACGTAAATGCGCGCTTAGCGCTTGCTCAGACACAATTGGAAGCTGTTCGGGCCCTTCACGCTCTAAGAACGGTGGAGCGAGAGAACAAGGTGTTGAACGAGGATGAAGAATTGGCGAGGGTACAGCGTGCTCAGCGACTGGGGTGGTCGGCTATTGAGTTCGCCCCTCCACAAGGGCAAGAAATGGAAGAAGAGCTTGATCGAGTCGCAGCGAAAGCCAGGCGAAGGAGCGGCTGAAAAGAAGGAGTTTTGCAAGGCGTTTACATATCGCCAGACAGAGTGGTGCCAGATGGAGACAGGAGATGGGAAGTCTGCCCGTTCCAGATGGAGCTTTTGAGGGGAAGGGTCAGCAGCAATCTATCCCACAATCTCCGGGCTCTGCAGCACTCTGTCTTCATCTTCGTCTAACCCAACTCCTCGTTCAAGCGTTTCACCCTCTCCTGCCTTGTTTCCTGATGTCCTACTTGAGCGACCGAACGGACCGATACCTTTTTCATTCGTATTCCGTCCGCCTTTGTCTACTGCCACCGACTCTACCCTTGGAAATACGAGTCTTACATCATCTTCTCCCGCTGTGTCCAGTCCTTCCGCCACTTCTGCACCTGTTATCCAGTCGCATACGTTTTCAATGCCTTTATACGCCTTAGACTCTTAGCTGAGCGGGAGTACGTCTACGCCTTCATCGTCAGTTCGTCGTCCACCCCTGCCGAGTACGACAAGTGTCCGGTTGTACAGATTTCTGTCGGCATGAAGTAAGGTGTACCCTGGACCAGAAAGATGGAGTCACTACACAGATAACGAAAAGAAGATCAGCTCACATTTTTTGGGTCTGAATCACCATCCGGAGAGAACGGTTTGGCTTATTCAAGGTCTGCTAATATACCTCGGTTACCAACGGCATACCACAACACATAGCCAGTGCTTATATCCCGGTGCACCCATCCTGCAAGATACATTATAAGGAGACCTGAGTTGCACATCTGTTAGCCTTGACATTGTAAACCGAACTTCACATTGACAACTCACCGGTGATAGCACCTTGGAGAGCGTTCATGGCGTCGTCGAAGGTTTCTGTATCAGCCACCTTTACACACACTTCTTCGAATACCACTCGGTATTGAAATTTCGGAGAAAATGTTCGGACACGTTCGCTGTACATCGGTATCCCAGCAAGCGCTATAGTGGTATCACCTTCGCCATCAAATAATGTTGTGTCTTGTTCAGCTTGATGAGCAACCTGCCTCGACGTCTTCCCTTTACACTCCCACTTTATCGTGAGGAAATGTTTCTTGTACCAGTTCTCTTCGAGCAAATTTCGGACGAGCTTTCTCTCTCTATCTTTCAATTGTTGGAATTCCGTGGGATCTTCCTGTGAGATGTCCGCGTCCGCTAATCGAGTTCTGAATTCCAACATGGTATCTTCGAGGGTGTGGAGAACCTTACGGTGAACATTCTTCGTGGATCATTGTCCAAAATATGAGAAGCAGCGCTAGCAAGTCGGCGTCGGATCTACAATATACAACTTGGGCGCCATTTGCTCTCTCTATTCGTTGAGATATTCAATTGTCTCAATATAAACTCCAACAGCTGGCAACTGCTATATCGACAGAGTCGCTCTGGGTCACTGGACGATGCAGTCAGAAGTTTCATCCGGTAGGACGACTTGAGGATACAGAGGATACACAGACGTGGGACTTGGGTTCGAGAACGGGGGGACCGATCTACCGATGGAGCATCAAGCGCGGGAGTTAGGGATGTACGATCACATCTCTCGAGGAGGTTGAGTACATTGTATTCATGGTTTATGACGCTGAAAAAGTAGGGGGTGCTCGAGACTTATGCCGGTGAAAGGTTTGTCAAGAGACGAGTTCGAAGGATGACAATGTAGAGTATTCGTTGCAATATGCGAAGAATTCATTTTGGTACATATTTTACCAATTGCCTCAGCTAATGCAAGGCGAATCAGCAAGGAAATCGATGCGTAGCAAGATGCACATACTGATTCACAAAGTCACCATCGACTCTCGTCCTCGTCTTCGTCCTCGTCTTCGTCCTCGTCACCTTCTCCTACATCCCAGAAGATCAAGGTCACAATGATCGTGGCGATCAAAAGGGCTATAACAATGTCGACCTTGACGATTGTGACGTGAAGAACTTCCAGTATAGTCAGAGGCGACGTACGTCGGTAGCGCGAAAAAAGGTAATGATACAGCAAAATATGATGCCCATGTAAAACTAAACGATGTCAATTGTAGGAAATGCTGGGAGAGGCCAAAACGTACATTGACAAGACATCCGTGAACGCATATTTTCATCTCCACAATAATCTCGACACGATCGCCGTTGAATTGCATCACCCAATCTCCATGGGCGTTGTTAAAGTTTCCTCCGTCGATCTCAAAGTCGTTAGCACCGTTGAACATGTAAGCCATGGCGATAGAGTGACGAAAGTTGAGGGTGGTCTAGCGGGTGAGGTGGCGGTGACGATTGACGGTTTGGGCAACGGCGTGCGCAGGCGTTCACTGCAAACACAAACATCATGTTGACATACAACATTACAACATACAATGAATTACTCTCTTGAACACACTCGCCAGAGGAATCGCTGTAATAGGTTTCTGTGGGCAAGGTACTGACATTGGTAGCAATCCCAAGTGATTTGCGCTCTGCAGCGAATTTGATTACCCGCGAAACCGTACGAATCCTAAGAACGCGTTCAATGGGTTCTTTGCTAGTCAAGACACCAAAATAAGCTGTACTCTCAGTGAAACTGTGCTCTGCAGCGCATATAATCAACGCCGTATGGACTCGAAGCTCAGCTCGGGCTCTCATTAGCTCTGTATATCGAATTGTACGATATTCTCTTCACCTCTTCTACCATCTACGCTGATTTCGTATCTTGCAGAACGGAGCGGCGTAGCTCGAGGTGGCACGGTTACGTTCAATTTCCAGAACGAACCATCGATTTTCCCTTTTTTTGGAACCAAGATGATGATGACGAAGTCTCCCATTATTCGATGTCTTGTCTATCATGTTTACCGCCCGAGCCAAGCTATTGTTGGGCGATAACAACGGTCTGACGAAAGGTGATGAACGGCGAAGCTCATGGCTCACACTGAAATGGAAGCATACCTCGAAAAGTATTCTGGCGTTATGCTTTATTTGAAGGAAACGGATGAAAGTGTGTATGGTAGATTGTGTGCGGTCCGTATAATTCTTGATTTCACCTGACTTGTCCCTCACTCTCACTCAACCAACATCCTATGCAACTAATCTGGTCTTCAGCCTTGTGCTTGATGAGCTCGCACCATTGCTCTACAGGAGGACGAAATTCTGACAGATTTCTAAGGACGCAACGCAATGTCGGACCAACGCAACGCAACGTCGGACCGACGCAACGCAACGTTGGACCGACGCTGGACCGACACAACGCAACGTCGGACCAACGTCGGACCGACGTCGGGCATTTTGTTTCCCGGCCGAGAAAGTTATATAATCTCGATTGAAAAAGGTGAACTTTTCCCAGGCCTTTCACGGCTAATAAACAAAGTGTTTTTCACGGCAACTTTTTTACATTTCTCAAAGGAAAAACAAGGGGTTTTTTGATATCTTTCTGAGCATGTAAAGAATACATATTATATAATATAAATATACACTTTCTCAAATAATTTTTTGAAAGAATTTCAGACACTTTCCCAGCAGAAATATTTGTTAGATTTCTAAGTCTTTCCCATACACTTTCTAGGGCTGGAAAGATAGGTCCTGGGGCAGTGTCTCTGCATCATTGTATAGGGCTTTGACTGTGTCAATGAAAGTTTTTGGGAGACCAAATTTCTCCAGGACCTGCCACATGTAGTCGTGTGCTATCTTGTCGTATGCCTTTTCCTGATCTAGGGCTACTATCACCCCGTTACGGTCTGTTGCTTCCGCATATGCCTGAACCATTCGGATTAACTGTGTTTGATTCGTTATGCGTCTCCCTGGGACAAAACCTGCTTGGTTCGGGTGTAGGAGTGTCGTCGCTGCTTTAGATAGGCGTATACTCAGAGCTTTCGTGAATATCTTGTAGTCTGTATTAAGCAGAGTAATCGGCCGGTAGTTAGAGATCTTGGTTCGCTCGTTCTTTTTGTAGATAGGGCACATCCAACCTTCCGAGAAGGACGTTCCTTGCGCGATGCCATAAGATCTCACATCGTTGAAAACATCGGTCAGTATTTTAATCACGTTGAAGGCTGGTCGGTTACATTTAACGTCTTCCTCGTATTTAGTGTTGAGCGACTTATATAGTTCGTATATGATACCATCGGGGCCGGCTGCTGTATCATTCTCCGATTTCATTAATGCTTCCGTGACAATATTGATGGTTATTGGTGCGTTTAACTCGGTCCATGCGTCTATCGGCGTCTGTGTGTTGACGTGTTCCAGCACTTCTCGGATTGTGCTCAGTCTTTCTCTCTCCTGTTCAGGATCACTATCTATACCATCTGTCTGTAGTTTCTCGTGGTAGTTTCTGGCCAGCTCAGCCATTTTCCGGGAGTCCTTTTCGTATGTTTCGCCAGGGCTGCCCTCAGCTGGCCCCGTATTGCTGTCTGTGTTTGTCTCTAGTGCGTATATAATGTCTCGTGGCTTTTTTTCCTTGTTTGTATTGATCCAATATTTGCATATTGTTTCACCTTCTAGTCTATCATGAGTGTGCACATTTAATCGTGTTCTGTGATGTTGCTTCCTTTCCAACCTTCGGATTGATTCACCCAAAGCGGCGGAGGCCACTTTTCGTTCTTGTGTTGTGAGGTCCCGCCGATTGTCGATGTGTCTCTTCTCATTTTCCAGTGCTTTGATTTCACGTTGGATTCTCGGTATAATGATCTTATCTCTTTCTCTCAGCTTTTGTATAATGTCTGACTTATATGCTGCCCAGATCGTTTGGGGGTTGTGGTTGGGTGTACGAGCGCCCTCAAGGCTTCTAAGTTGTTCTTGTGCCACCAAACCCCGATCATGTGCATACTTCATGGCTTGCTTGTCTTTGAGGAGATGCTTTGGCATCTGCCATCTTCCTTTGCCAATATTAGGTGCCGTTTCACATGTGACGAGTACGGACACCATGTCGTGGTCGGCTTGGGGTATTGGGTTTGGTTCAATCCTCCATTCTCTCGCGGTGTTCAATAACTGGTCAGTTATATATATTCTATCAATCCTAGACTGCGATAGGGTGGATGTTTGGAGGAAGGTATAGGCTTTGGTGGTCGGGTATGTGTCCCGCCATCCATCCTTCATATTCCAGTTCATTTTTAAATTATCCATCGCTTCAACCGCTATCTCTGGGTCTTCATTCGCAGGAAGGCGGTCTAAGGCCCCGGATTCCACCATGTTGCAGTCCCCGGCAATGATATCTGGTTTCGGGATTCGAGGGTGTTCATCGAAGAATTTTGTGATCTGTTTCCAGAATTTAGCATTCTCTAACCCACTTGTTGACCCCGTTTTGTGGAGATTCGGTGCATACACTGCCAGGACGCTCAAGGGTTTCTCTCCTCTCCACTTGGTTCTGACAAGTATCGCTCTCCCGGGGACTACCACCGTGGCTGTCGCCTTCGAGGTGTCTAACAATTCTTTGTTTAGGACGATCGCCACCCCCGCCACTTTTCGTGGTTGCTCAGTATCTGCTGTCGCATATATTTTCATTCGTTTGGCGAACAAGGACTCCACGCCTTCCTTCCGTGCGTCATCCAGGTGGGTCTCCTGGACAGCAAGAATCGCGATTTTCCGTGTTCTCATAATCTGATTGACATGTAGCCATTTGTTCCCTGTGGCTCCTGCTTGTTGGAAGCCGCGTATGTTCATGGAGGCCACTCGTATCGCTGCACGGGTTGAGCTCTTTTGTTTGTTCCTCTCTGTGCGGTTTTGATGTCGACGGGTTCTTCGGTTAGGCTGTGTTCCTGTCGCACGGTTCGGGTCTCCTGAGTTCTGTCCCCTTATACCATTCGGCCTTTCTTCGGTTTCAGTTTGGGAATTCCCCCGTAGGTCGAGCTGGTTGCCAACATCGATTGGATCCCTCCCTTCTGTGTCGCCCGTGTTGGTACGCACATCCAGGTTACTCTGTTGGGTACTTCGTGTATCCTCTGGGTTCAATTGGAATTCATATCTTCCTCCCTGTGCGCTCCGCGCATGGGTACCTCCGGTACCTTGCCCGCCGAGACGTTCAACTGTCTCCACGAGCGGCGTAGACTGGGCTCCGCCCATGACTTGTTGCGCTGGAATGTCTCCGACATTCACCACCTCGACATTTCCGTGTCTCAAGGTATTGCTTGCCCTTTCTGGGTCAATTCCGCTTCCTTCACCGGGGGTCCTATCATCAGATGGGTCAGCAGCGGCCTGGCTTCCCCATCCTCTAGGAGACCTGGAGCCGAGTTCCGAATACTGTTGATTTGCACCTAAGTTAAAGTAATTCCTGTATTGATTGACGTTAGTAGCTGTTTTGCTTCACTGGACTAGCCGAGCCTCAGTTTCGCAGCGGGGTTTGACGGTTCTGGCTCTCGATCACTGCTGTTTGGGCAGTTGTGATCTCCAGCCAGATTCCTCCGAAGAGTGGGACTCCGTCAGTATAGTCCACTAAGGAAAGCGTAACTCGCTTTCCTGTCCAACTTACCTAAATATGTTGCCAGTAGCGATGGGCGAGTTACGTTGCGTACTTTGAGTTGTGTCCCACAATCTCGCAGCACGGCTTCTTCCAGTCCCAAAACTGGGCATATGATGGAGCGGGGAGGTTAACATGTATTTCGTAGTTTTTAAGTAAAAAAATTTCGGTAAATGATGTAGGCATATTCTACCGGGGGTTGGGGTCAAAGTTCCTTCCAGGTCGTGTTCCTCGTGAACCTCGCATTGTTCCTCCTCGACCACCTCTCCTTTCTTTGTTACCCTCTGTTCCTCTCTGGTAGTTCGACTTCGGGAATTTCATCGCTTTAATTTGCGCCGGGGTCATTGTTGGCCCATACCAGTCAGGTACGTCTGGGATCGGGCATTGGTCGACAGGGTGTGAGTCTGACTTGCAAAAAAAGCAGTCTTGGAAGCTACGTGCAACGTCTAGAATGTCGATACCTAACCTGTACTTCTTTCCCTCCGGGTGCCATATGGTTTTGAGGAAGTCAAGGTGTCTGACATGATCGACCATGAGTGGTTTGCCACGGAGTTGCCACACCCATTTTTTCTGGCCTTGTTCGTCCTCCGTGCGAATCGTGATGATGTGCCATGACATGGTTGCCTGGACAACTTTCTCGTCGAGGGTTTCGCCCGTGAGACCCGCTTCCTGCGAGAGAATATCTACCTGATGTCTGAAACGGCGATCCTGCCATATCACCTCCCTGATCATCCCCGTCGCTTCGAGAATGACCTCGGTTTTCGGCGTGACCGCGTCACCAGTTAGGTTCATCAGCGCCCATGAGTTTTTGGAGAGGGTGACCGGTAAGACACTGAAGGCAAGGTCCTTTGCGATTGCAAAGGTCTCTTGCCAGAGGAGAAAGTGTCGGAGATTCGTGTTTGCTCCTTGTAGGAACAAGACGAAAGGGCCTTCTGTGGGGGATTTGGTAGGCACGCGTGGTGCAGCCTTGGTGAGTTTGACCTGGTCTTCAGTTAGCCCTAAGCCATTTATAAACTCCTCTGCCTGCTGTTTGAAGTTCGGGTACTGGCGAGAGTAGTTGGCTGTGGATCCGAAGGGGAGGATGACTAGGAATTGGTGAGGCGTCTCCTGTACTTGTTGCAATTGCTCTCGTTCCACATTCCTCATGATAGCGTAGAAGCTCGCGTCGTTCCTGTGGAAGATCGTGTCTGTGTACGGGCGAGGTGGGGTGTCTGGGATTATTGCTGGTACAGCATACGGTCCTCTTGTGAGGCGACCATACGGGTCGCTGACCATTTGGACAGTGTCTGTGATGCTCGGGTCATACGGGTCAGGCATCTGGTAGTCCACCACCAGCACCCCCTCTGAGTCATCCATGGCTTCGGGTGATTGGCCAGGGCCACGAGCGGTTGGGGTACTACCTGGGGGAGCTCGTCGCGGGGTTTTGGGAGTACTCGAGTTGGATGTATTGCGATCATTCCCTAGTGGTGGTTCAGTCAGGGTCCGCATGAAGCCGTTGATCGTAGGGCGACCTGAGGAGGAGAAGATGTCGTCTCCACTAGCCTCAGTGTCAGGGTAGGTGGAGTTTATGGCTCGCGTTGTCTGGCTCTCAGGGTGGGGGGTATTGGACGAGGGTCTGTCCTCTGAGAGCAAGTTTGTGCCCTCTGGGGTCCCAGCACTGCTCGTCCTTCGAGGGGAGTCTGGGCGATGCATGGGGACATCTTTTTTGGGGCGCAGTGCCGGCTCGTCTATAGGCTCGTCGTCTTCGGGTTCCTCTCCGCGATGCTGTTTAGCTTCTGTTAGCCTAGTCACAGGTGTTCTCAATGTCAGCCTACCGGGCTCATAGCCGTAGCCATTGACGTTTGCCTTCCTCCTGAGGTTCGAACTGCTTTCGCAACTCTCCGCGTTCGGGGGGATTCTGCTGGGTTGGTCGCCAGTTCGGGTCTTGCCTCTGGGGCTAGGCAACTTGGTTGTAGGTGCAGGTTCAAAGTGTGGTGTTTCCCTGTGCTTTTTCGTTTTTTCCACCTTGCCATCTATATAGTTTATCCAGGCGATATCTCCAATTTTCTTAGTGCGGTTCGGTTCCACGTACCCTGCTCATCACTATTCTTATCGGGTGAATTGTTCATCCGCTACTCGTGGCCATAACTCGTTGTTCTGTTGGGGGTCTGTAGCTAGGTTGCACAAGGTAGCTTATTCTATTCTGGGGCGTCGTATTATCGTACGATTCTCCCCGGTCAATTCATTGTCGCAGTCCCTACAAGTTGTAGACAGTCTCTACTTGTATCGTTAAGTTAGACTTAGTTCGTCGAACAGTCAGTCTGACTCGTATATTGGCCCAGTAGAGCGTTCCACGCAGCTAAGGGGGGAGATCCATTCAGAAATCGCAGCTCCGCTGCCCCATAGTTCTCTTGGAGAATTCTATGGCTGCTGTATTTTAGCAGTAACAATGCATTAATTGTCGTTGCTCCGCAACTTTTCCTTCCTCAGCTTTGAGTGAAGGGTGCCTATTAGTTTCCTCCCGTTTTTTGGGAGTACTTGTCCCTTGTGCCACGTAGAGGCTAGGCACCGGACCATAAGTATTGAATCTTGAATCACATATGTAATACCAATTGAGTTGTTGACTGTAGCAAGAAAGGAACCCAGAGAATTATCCTAACAACCACTAATCTTGCTCTGGAGCACACTGGCTGTGACAAGAACATGCCAGTGGTGGTTCAGACATATCAATCTTCGATCTTCAATTCATGCAGACAAACTACTATCAACTACTATCAACTACTATTGTACAGACAGAAAAAGAACACTGAAGATAGGTAAGCAGAGCAAGTGACATAGAATACTACTACTAAGAAAGGAGACAGTGGACAAGGAAGATTTAAGAAAGGGATGGTGGTGGTGTACACATGTGTTTGTACTTTCAGAAATCTGAATGATTCTGAAGAAGCAAGATATACTTGTTGTGTGTATGAGGGGTAAAGAGCAAACGAGGTATGGCATAGCTAAAAGTATTCATTGATAGATTGATTATGAATTTGTAGTATAATTTTGTTCTTATGTATGCACTGTTCTGCCAGTTTGGCCCCTCAACTGAGCCTCCAATTGCATCGGTAACTATTACTCATTGTCACTTAGTCATCTCGTGCATACCCAGAATACGGGTTCTGGATTGGTTGCAATTCAGTCGACATATGCCTGTCAATTCAACAGAGACATACTTTCTACAATGGACATTACCCACATGAACAATATGGGTAGATTGGATGTTGATTATGCTGAGGATCACGGAATAGGTATCATTGATGCTCACTCTCACAAATTTCCTCATTCTTGATTCATGAGATTAGGTATTTCCATTGAAGATCCCTGTTATGTCCTCGTCAAATCCACGCAGTGGTAAACTAGCAACAAGAGCACGTTGTTACGAATGTTTTCTTTTTTCATCTTATCTCATTGTTTGTACATATAGACACTTTTATTATCAGTAGATAACATCGTAAGTTATAGATCTAGGGTTATATTAAATACATATGTATGTAGCATGATGATCGAGATCAAGCATGTAGACCTCAAGGCGATCACGATCATTAATGAAGTACTTGAGGTGATCGAACTCATGGTAGACACACGGTGTATTAGTCAAGGGTTATAGCCCAGGGTTTAGGGTTTTATTTACGTATATAATAAGTCCGCTTAGGTAGATATTTCTTTAGCTTCGATCTTGTCAATAACTCCTCGAGTTTAGACTTGTACTTAGCATACTTCCTTGTATCGTCTCTTTTCTCAATTTCACTTTCTGCTTTTCTCTTACTCGTGTGAAACTAAGATCATTGTGTTTGGTTATTTGAGTTTGATAACTCGAGTCGCTGACACACGTGTACTAAAGTTACTGCTGAGCAGCTCTAGTACGCTACTGAGAGAATCAGTAGGATTGACAGGGGTTTGGTTATGTTACCGAACATGTTGTACATTGAGAATCCAGACGAGAAATCAGATCAGAGACTAGAAAAGAGACAAGAAAGAGACGAGAAATAGAGACAAGAGACTGAGCAAAGGGAAATGAGAAGACAAACAATTTATTTAGTTGATGTTGTTTATATACAGATTGCTCTATAGCTACTTGGGTTATTTGATTTGTAAAGGTACCGCAATGACTTGGTATGACACTGATTGACTAGGTATACAACGGTGATTGGATATTAGCAAAGACTGTTGTGAGGATTGCGTGATCAATATGAGACTGCCAAGGTTTGATGTTATGAAAATGATTGTTGGATTGAGCTACCAAGGTTTGATGTGGTGGAGTTACTGATGATTGACAATGGTGTTGAATATGGTGTGGCAAAAAGAGTAGCCTCATAACAATCCCACCAAAGCTAACTGTTATGTCCTTGTCAAATCCACGCAGTGGTGAACTAGCGACAAGAGCACGTGTACTAAAGTTACCACTGAGCAGCATTAGTATGCTACCGAGAGGATCAGTAGGATTGACAGGGGTTCAGTTATGTTACCGAACATGTTATAGATTGAGAGTCAAGACAACAAATCAGACTAGAGACGGGAAAAGAGACGGGAAAGAGATGAGAAATGCAGACAGAGACTGAGCAAAGGAAAATGAGAAGACAAACGATTTATTTAGCCAATAACTTTCTAATTACATCGGGCTAGTTTATATACAGGTTGTTCTAATGCTACTTGGGGTATTTGATTTGTAGAGGCACCAAAATGACTCAGTATTATGCTGAGTGACTAGGTATCATGACTATTCGACAATGATTGTTACCGAAGATGTTGTGAGGATTGCACCATCAATGCGAGACTACTGAGTTCGAAAGGGGAGCTATCAGTTGTTGGGTGTGGCTACTGGGAGTGGACTTAATAGAGTTATCAAAAGTTGAATCGAAGGTTGAGTCTACCGGTAATTAACTGAGATGTGGAAGGAAAAATGGTGGCCTCATAATACTAATTGGGTTGGTGAAAAGCTCGTTCCCAAGGTGACGGTGGTGTGAACCCTCATTGACAGTCCACAAACTTGTATGGGTAAAATAAATGTGTTCAAATGATAATGTACATCAATCATCTCAAATTTCAATTCAGTGCAAATTCCAGTTGTTCCAGCTGATGTGGAGATTGATCAGAGTGAGAAACAGTGTGTATGATAAGAGGCACATACTGATTCACAGAACTCGCCATTGTCCCCTGTTGTCGCCCTCAGCTTCTCCTACAACCCAAAGAATAAGAATTACGATTGTTGTGGCGATTGAAAGGGTTATGATGATGCTGGGTTCCTGCACACTCATGAAGCAAGGAATTGGATAAGTAGAGGGACTTACATCTATAGCACACACAGCGAAAAGGGTAATGATACAGCAGTACATGCAAACCTTACCAGTTTTAATACTAGGAAATGCTGGAAGAGACAGAGACTCACAAGATGTCTGTCCACATATAGCTCCACAAAAATCTCGACCTGATCTCCATGAATATCCATCACCCAGTCTCCATTTACATTGTTAAAATTACCCCCTTCAATGACAAAGTGATTGGCGCCGTTGAAGATGTCAGCCATAACAATGAAGCAATGATATTCGAGTGTAATGTGGCAGGTGAGGTAGCAGTAACAATGGCTGAGTGATTGAGGTGTCAGTTGAGACC
Source organism: Omphalotus guepiniiformis (assembly GCA_028554645.1). Classification (NCBI taxonomy): domain Eukaryota; kingdom Fungi; phylum Basidiomycota; class Agaricomycetes; order Agaricales; family Omphalotaceae; genus Omphalotus; species Omphalotus guepiniiformis. Next base: position 34,838 of record JAQOOI010000063.1, read on the forward strand.
AATGAAGCAGAACGTGGGCAACAAGGTGGCAGGCGCGGCAGGTGCATGTCAGATGTAAAGGTATACCTCCCCTACTTAGTTGATCACATCCTTTGAGAACTCAATCTTACAGCCCTTGAGAATTGGCAAATATTGTCAAATGTGCTTATGTTAATGGCTGGAAAAATACAGGTGCGTTATCAGTCAACTCAGACAGGCTGCGCAGATCTACTGACATGTATTTTCAATGCTTAGGTCATCTATCTTGCCCCTCAAACCGATGCTGACGTGCAATTCTCAAACATCTTGATGTCTCCTCTTGCTCCTCAAAATGATGCTTGCTCTCCAATCATTCTTGCTCTTCAGCTTGAATGAGATGTCCTACACATGGATGTTATTCAAAGGATCCTGGTGTTAAGGAAGCTGTCCATCATCTGTTGTTCTCGTGAACTCCAGCTCAACAACTCTGCTGTCTACTACACAGTCAATTGACTGCGTGAGGTGTCCACCTGATGTTTTCTCCTTCAGCTGACCTGACACTACATCTTTCCAGCTATTTCTTTTCTGTCATAGACCTTACAGTGATACGACCGCAGGAATACCACTACCATTTTCAGCCTCGCAGGATTGATCACTCCAGTACAAACCTACTAAGTACACTGTATAGTCCTAAGTTCCGCGGTGTATTACACACATTCAGCCACTAGTATATGTGTACAAAGGTGTACAAGACTGTAGAACGGCACTAAATGGGTCTTCTCAGTGTAGGTATTACCTAAGTATGCACTCAAGTAAAGCGTCGCGGCACTTGGTCTAAGGTCCGACGTGTATAACTTGATGGCCCCAATACTGTATAAATCAACGCGTAGGTAACAAAGTACCGCGGCACTACTCAGAAGGCCAGACTTAGAAACCAGGTAGCAGTAGCTCTGTGCACTAGTCATATCTAATGACCACTGTTGAGCCACAGAAGGGTCTAGACGTATGATGTAACACGAAGTACTTCCGACGACGCGAGAGTAGAACACGTAAGAAGATACAGTGTTAGCGAACTACCGCGATACTTTCTAAAAGCGGCAAGATTATAACCCGATATAGGATACCCTGTTACCACGTACTATACTTCATCCCTACCTTACGCGGTGCACCATATGCATCATATATCTCATAACTGTCAAGTATCGCAACATTTGTTTGTACTATGTAAATAGAAATACTGTATATAAGAAATAGAACCTGGGCAAGGAAGGACAGGTTCCTGAGCCCCCCCCCATAGAGCTAATAGCATTTGTGTGTGGAAAAGCTTAAGTCCCTCGGAGTGATAAGAAAGTTTAAAGTGTTAACCGTCGCGTTAGTTTATAAGTCAGTGTGCCTAAGTGTTTACAAGCGGAATTGTCTGGTACCGCGGAGCCTGTGTGTGTAGTGTGAATAAGAGTGGATCGTCTGGTCACTCGTTGAACTCGTCGTCTGGCAGTTCTGAAATCCTCCTATAATCAACTCCACCAAGTGAGAAGTCGTCTGGCATCTCCCAACAATTGTCTGGTTGTTGTATTGTTTGTAGTCACTGGTCGCGGTGATTTGTTAAGTTACGCGTTAGTTCATTTGAGTGGTGTGTAGCATAGAGTTTATCTGTGCCGTGTCGGTTTTGACTGTGTCTCCAAGCTCCTCTTACAAAAACCTTATTCGCTTCACCGAGTTTGTTGATCCTCCAAGCCCCACGAACTTAAAAGTCTTTGTGTGTTGTGTGTGTGTGTTTTTAAGTGCTTGGTAGATTCATTCGAGTTAGCTAGCACTTCTTCTCATTCATACCCCATACCAAGCACATCAACGGGTTGTTGTTGCTAGGAGTGGTGGCTAGATGACTCAGTCATATCTTTGGTGAGCAAACAGTAACTGCTTTACCATAACAGCTGCTTTCCTTTGCTCATGATATACACCACTCTTCTGCCCACTCTCGCCTACTGCCATCATACCCCCACTCTCGCCCTCACCAACTCTAAAGTACCAACAGTCTTCACCAATAACAAACCCACTTCTATATCTCACCATCCTACATTCCTACTCCCTTTCAATTTCATCCTACAGATCATGCCTGGCTGTCAGAGCATTTTGCAAAAAATGAAATCGGGTGAGTATTCTGTTAGCTATTGTTTCTATCTTCAAGACTTGTGTAGAACATAATATCCACGTAGAACTTGAAGAAATTTGCCTTTAACATCTGTGATTGCACTGTTCCCTTTTTCTGTTTCTTCCTTCCAACAAACATTCTAAGCTACAGGACCTTTTTGAGGCAGATGTAAGCATCAAGAGCTTTTTGAGTTCACCGGAAAGCCGTCTGCGGTGTATCGAAATATTATTGCTTCCCTCATTCGATGGATTTGCACATAATGAAGATACATTGTTTCATTTTGTTACAAGGACAATTCTTGCTCACTTGTTGTTTAGTTTTCTTATGTTTGTTCAGTCCTGTGTTGATATTCTTGTTTGTTTGTGAAGATAAGCTGACCTAATTGTGCATCTATTGTTCATTCATGCATATAATATCTGTTCATTCACTAAAGTATTGTAGATCAATTGTATATTGTAGTATTGTAGTTCAATTACTAGATCATTTATTTGGTGTTCACTGGCTAGATCATATCTAAACTAGTTACATTACAGGATAGGTGAGTAGGTCTACCTTGACGATGGTGAAGGACACAACACAACATTAAACTAATGCAACACAACACTAGAACAGCGCTGGACCAACACAACACAATGTCAGACCAACGTCAGGCATTTTGTTTCCTGGCCAAGAAAGTTATATAATCTTGATTGAAAAAGGTGAACTTTTCCCAGGCCTTTCACAGCCAATAAACAAAGTGTTTTTCACGGCAACTTTTTTACATTTCTCAAAGAAAAAACAAGGGTTTTTTAAAATCTTTCTGAGCATGTAAAGAATCTCTACTTTACAAAAGATGTCTGTTTGTCTCGAGACAAATCTTAAACCTGATTGGCTGCTTCCCTTCCTGACAAAGCTTGAGTCTGATTGGCTGCCCTTACACCTTGGCACATGAGCTATTTATACTATTGCTTACACTTACTAACTTACCTTTTGAAGTTTGCTCGCTGCTCACCAGCACCGCTGCAAACTTTCCACATTGTACAAAAGTAAGGGAAAAGGGCAGACTTGGAACGGGAATGAAGGGATGGAAACCAGCAAAGGATAGATTGAGCCTGATGGGTTGAAGCTTCGAGAATATTTCAATAAATATATATATTCAAAGGATACACAATCTAGGAGTATTGATTCTTCAAGTCTTGACAGCTTCAATTGCTTTGACTTCAGGCAAGCATAATAGATCACAGTCAATATCAGCTGCACAGGAGCCAAAAGCGGCTGACCATAGGTCGGGTGCAGTTGGCACACAAATAGTCACTGTACTATAAGTACAGCCCAAACTTACATCTGTGCATAGAACGGGTCACTGCTAGTACACATTATATAATATAAATATATACTTTTGAAAGAATTTTAGATACTTTCCTTGCAGGATTATTTATTAGATTTCTAAGTCTTTCCCATACACTTTCTAAGGCTGGAAAGATAGGCCCTGGGGCAGTGGTGCACCCCAAGTAGATATCAACTCTGCAAATATAGCTGTACAGATGTAGATATATCAAGAGTGGAAGGGATTTCGGAGAGAGAATGAACACTATGTAGTAGCCTACTGAGGTCTATTCAAATGCTCTGCATCAGAGGAACTGTAACACCTCCTAGGGTGGTGACACTCCAAGAGGCTTAGAGAGTAGCAGAGAGGAGAGAGTAGCAGAAAGTAGCAGAGCACAAATAGCTTAGAAGTCCTTTTATCAGCCCCAAATGAGTATAATCCCTTCTATTGAGAGAACTACAAAGTTTATCTCATGATAAACGATAAACAAATGTGTATAACCAATTCGAAGTATGTAGATCTCATTGTATCCCATTTGTTGTTTCCAAGTTGTTTCTGTTTTGGCTCTGGCACTTTCACATTTCCCACGTGGTAAGCCGCCGGTACAGTATCTGGCAAGGAATTCCCAACTCGGTTCAAGGTCTTTTGTTGTCAACGCGTTACCCAGTATCGCTATCCAGAATTAACGTTCATCGACATCTCTAGGATACGAAGATGCCTTCTTTCTCTCTGAACTCTGCTTCTCGCACTGAAATAGCCATTTATTGATCAAGGTCGCGAAAGAGATACAATGAAATGAGAAGTTTTTGTTCTTTGAGAGGTCGGGAAGGGCTATATAATGGACGCTTTGCTCAAAATGAAGTGGTTCCTTGGTGGCCCCCGAGTCTTCAAGGCCTCAACTTGAAGTGTCACCACTCAACGGGTGAGTACTACTTTTCGTCTCGTTTTTCTGCGTGTTCTCAATCTCATCTCCAGCCAATTGAATCTGCGGTTCGATAGGAAGTACCTGGAATAATGTCCATGCCGAGTCCAAGTCCGAGTCCAGGGACTGTTGTTCGTCAGAAGCGGTATTGTCGAACTTGTGGGGAACCGATGGCGGGTCATAAGAAATCTGCGTGTAGGCCTCGCGTCTCTCCAGAGTCCAGTGAGTATCGAAGGTCATCCGATAAAAGTTGAAACTTTCGTTGCGATTAACGAGGCTTTGCAGAGTTTACACCGGCCGCTCGGACTCCTGGCCCAGACGAAAGTCTCTTCGGTTCCTACAGTGACACTTCAACGCATACAACGATCGACTTCACACGTCCATACGTCGACACCTACGACGTTGACGATAAACACAGCATCGTACCAGAGACACTAGGATCATCGCAGACTCACTCCCGGATTGGACGCCGCCCCGACTCACCCACATCCAACACCTCTTCCCAGTCCTTCCTTCACCGCATACGGGATATCTCACCCATAGCAGCGATATACGACAGCCGTGACCTCTCGAGCTCTGATATGCGCCGTGTGAAGCAGAGTTCGCATGGGTTGCACACAGCTAACTTGTACACTCCGTCATTCAAGGAATGGACTGTCTTGAGTGAGGATCGTGGGCTCGTAGATGAAATCGCCGCTCGCGCGAAAGAGGGTAGCGTGCTTCCTGGCAGTTTGGCTAACAAGATCAATTATGAAGTTCTCGAGGGCCCCAAGATGGTGACCAGCTTTCAGCTTGTGCTGTCCGCGGCTCTGGCAGCGTTTATGATGTGGTTTTTCCTGGCTTGGTTTGATATTCATTGGTTTGTTGAAACTGTGGAAAGGTCGGGATGCCAGTGAATGTGGAATGTGGTTTGTAACAAATCAAATGTACAAGTATCGCTTATGCTTCTCTATGCTCTATGCCCGCGTCTACAATTTATATGCTCTATTCTCAGTTACACGTACGGCGAAGTATTTTTTGCTCTGGCCAGTGCCTAAGATGCCACGTGGTAAGCCGCCGGTGCAGTATCCTAAACAAGCTTGGGTCTTTGTGAACCTTCATTGTTCAACGCTTTACCAAAGAGTGTTTTTCAGAATCCATTTACAAGAATGCTCTCTTTCTCAATCTCTCCTTCTCACTGAAAGAATCTCTCAAAGATAAAAGTCGTGAAAGAGATACGATGACTTGATAACAATGTTCTTTGTGTCTTTGTTACCGGAGGCTATATGAGAGCCGCTAAACCCAAGTAACTTCTCAGCAAGTTCTCTCCTCAAAACTCTTCTTAACTCAACGGGTGAGCAATCTCCTATCATTCTTCTCTCCATGTCTTCATCTCCAGCTGATTGAATCTGTAACTCAACAGGAAATTATCAAGAAGAATGTCCATGCAAAGTCCGACTCCGAGTCCAGAAACCGTCGCTCGTCAGAAACCTTCCCGTCGAACGTGCAAGAAACCTATGGCGGGTCATAGGAAACATGCGTGTAGTCCTCCCCTCCAAACCCCAGAGCCCCCCAGTGAGTATCGATGTCAACGATATAGTTTATCTTATGAAAGCTTTGTTGTATACTTAACGAGGTTCTTTGCAGATATCGTTCCACCCCGAACTCCTAGTCCAAGCCCAAGCGAAGGATTCCTCGACGATTCGTGCAGTGACACTTCATCTCATTCGTTAGGCCTCCCACGCGTCGTACGCACCGACGTTGGCGACAGACAAGACATCTTACGCGATACAGGAAGATCATTACAGAACACCTCTATTCACCACCAAGAAATTTCTGGATTTCGACCTCGCAGAGGCTCAATCGACATTTCGGAGTCGCCGATGTCGCCGATGTCTTACCTCCATCGCGTATGCGGTATCTCACCCTTAGCAGTGATCTACGACAGCCGTGACCTCACGTATGGTGATATATGCCGCTTCGAGGAGTCTCGGTATTGGCACACTGTTGGGTTCTACACTCCGACAAAAGAGTACAGTGTCATGAGTGAGGACCGCGAAGTCGTACAGCGAATCGCTCGCGTTAATGCATTTCCCGACAATGCAGTTCCTCGGGGAGCCAATATAGTGACCAGAGCCACGATAGTGACCATCTTCCGTATTGTGCTCGTTGGTGCGTTTGTTGGTGCGCTCTCTGGTGCGATCGCTGGTGTGTTCCCCGGTTCGTTTGCTGGTTGGTTGACTCGTGCGTTCGCTGGTGCGGACGTTGGTATGCTCGTCGGTGCTCTGGGAGCGTATCTGACGTGGTTGATGATGGTGGCTCATTTTGGTTGGGTGCTTGTTACCAAGCCTTGGGGTGTTTATCAGGGAGCCAAAATAGTAACCATCTTCCATATCGTGCTCGTTGCGTTCGTTGGTGCGCTATCTGGTGCGTTCGTTGGCGTGTACGCAGGTTCGTTCACTCGCGCATTCGCTGGTGCGTTCTTTGGCATGCTCGTCGGTGCTGCGGGAGCGTACCAGATGCAAATGATGCTGGCGGTTCATTATGGTCGCGTGCTTGAATTTGTAAGAAGGAAAGAAGGAATGTGAAACGTAAACAACTATGTAAATGTATATGTCCACGTCTCCAATTCATATGCTCTATTCTACACGCACATACAGCCATCCAGCTACAGTAACCAAGCCCGATGCCTACACCCAAGGACTCTTCATATCTCTAACCACTAACTTTCTAGAAAGCAGCATAAACACCACACCCAGTATAACAGATGCCCCCGAAAACACCGCACATGGCCAATACGTTCCATGTATTCGAATGAGAGCACCTTGTATCGGCGAGCTTGCGAGCCAAAAGAATGAGGTAGTGAAAAACATCATTCCAAGGCGTAACCTTGGCATATACACGATAAGCAATAGAAACTCAGTTGAAACAGAGTAAAAGATACATACCCTGTCTCTTTCGGATCCTTCGTCATACTAGCTGTAGCAGCGGGTAAACACGAGACGTACGTCCCTATGTGTCAAAAAGCAAGGCAGAGACCACGATCAATTTAACCCACATCACTCCGTCAACTTAGGTATGAAACCGCAACCTACCGCTAACGATTCCAAAGAAAGCATCATATACCAAAATCCCCGCATTCGAAGTAGCAGTTATCCACACGAACAAAAACGCCGTAGAGACGATGCAGGAGACGATGAGGACGTTTAAGGGGCCGAATTTCGCAGCTACTATGTTGGGGACGGTACGACCGATTGCTGAGCCAGCATTGAGGATCGATAGACTGGTGAAAGGTATGATGTAAATAAGAGGCAGCTATCAGATCTACACGATGAAGGACACTGACGAATAGAACGCAAGTCGCTGAGACATTCCTTGACTTGTGGCGTATGTTACACCGTAACCCAACGGTGCGTATCTACGGAGAAGAGCTAATCTTTCTGTCAGGGTGCATATAAGGAGAATCATAAGCGCACAGTCCAAGACCAACGAATCCAGCGCCGAGAACCAAGAACGTATACGATAAGCTCTTGACTGTCCACAGATAAGACAGTGAGAATTCAGATAAAGTAGAAGCTCAACCAGACGTTGTTCACTCACATACACGAATATCCACCACACGCCCGCCTTTTCTAGGCGGAAGCCTCGTATTACACAACACAAAACCTACGCCGACGCAAAACAGCACAATAAACGCCACTATATGCGTACCATAACCGTGTCAAGAAGGCCTTTTTTTATGTGGGCAAAAACATGACGTACAAACCCTTACACCCCATGCAAATCCTACTTCCGAAAAAAGCCTTTGTAGCGCGATAGGTAGAATTGCGCCGCCGATAGAAGCGCCCGCTGCGAAAATCCCGAAGACGATGTTCCGGTGGCGTCTGAAATGGTGTGCGAGGACTGACATTCCTGGTGTGAATATCAAGCCTTGGGCTACCTGCAAAGAAAGGACGAGAGATGAGAGCGTTATGTGAAGTATCGAAGAATAGATGCAAGTGGACTCACTCCAACGCCGATACCTTGACTGAGGATGAATTGGTAATATTCTGCGAGTTATAATCAGCTGGTGTTTCGGAGAGAAAAGTATACGGAATACCTTTGGATATCGAGGTCATCATGAGAGAGAATACGTATAGTGTTCCCCCAGTCCCTATCAGATGTTTGAAGTACTACTCTTTCAGGGGGCACTTGTTAGCATTTCTCCGTAGGTCTGACTTGCGTTAACACTTACCCCAGCATCGAATAACGGTCCGGAAATGCAGCCAACGAGCAAGACGAGACATAGCTGGAGAGATCCTATCCAGGATATGTTATTCAAGGATTCGTCGGAGAGCTGATTCGTGGAGTAGTAATCCTCAAACACCCCGTACTGCAATAGGAAGGAAAGTGTGACCGGTCATCATTGAGCTTGCAAGTCCAAACGCACGGTGTTCACCACTCCATCTGGATATCACCATAAGTCTATGTCAAAGATAATTTTGACGAAGCACGTACAACATGTTACAGATATCATAAATCCCTGTGCATCATTTCATTGAGAATGAAAGACCTTCGCGCAATAATGCCTCGAACTGCTCACTCCCAAAACACAAAGCCACGCTTCAGTCCCAGAGTCCCATGTCATTGAATCCGCACTTGAAGACACATCGCCCTTCTCGTTGTCAGCAGAGGCCCTTTCCACCTCCTCCGAATATTCACCAGCATCGGCACCCACCCTCGCCGTTATCTCTGATTCTGATTTAGCGTCGGCTTCGTCGCTATCATCCACCTGCGTTTGAACTTGAGCTCCTACCGTGGTATCGCTGTGAGCAGTATTGATGGCTGGGGAAGTGCCTAACGCCGTTTCTTTGGACAGGGCAGTAGCTGGCATTGTTTTCAAAGGGTCTTGTGAAAGCCTCTCAGCGAGTCTGAAATCCTTGAGACTTCGTCGTCTTTTTACCGTTTGTCGCTAGATCAGAGGGATGTGTATCTGAACGTGAGATGGTCGAATAAACCCTGGCCTGAAACGTTTCAATTGATACTGCATACAAATTGTAGCCGAGGGCCGTCATCATGGGGCGTGTAATGTAGAGGTTCCAGAGAAGTTCTACGGTGAACTTTCTGCTTACTCACGACCAGTCGAAAGCCGCAAAAGCCGTATGTATGTTTCGACTTTTCTTCGGAGTGTAAGTACACCATAAATCTAACTGCTTTCGTTTCAAACAGCAGAAGAATGACCATCATTCAAATAGCTAGGAGCCAGATATGCAGATTACATGCAGATGGTACATACATCTTTAGTACGGTTTGAACCGCCGAGAAGCTTTCAACTTCTCCACCTTCGCCTTGTCCAATTCCCAATTCTTCTTCAATTCTAATAAATCTATAACAGAGCATTAGTATACTGAATTACCCGAAAATGTTTGTTTTGAGGAAAAAGACATACGATTCCTTTGCATCTCCGCCTTCTGAAAAGCATAAAACGAGTTCTTTTCCTTTTCCTTCTTCTTCTTTCTCCCCCTCTCACTAGACTCTCCACTCGCTTGAAATTTCTTCGTCGCAACAGCAACACCACCACCCAGCGTCTGTCCGTACGCTCCTCCTCTCGTGACAAGCGTGAACCCATCCTCGTCAACGATAGCCTCACCCTTCTTATACTTGGACTTTTGCTTCGTCTTCGCTAGTTCGAATTCGTATAGTCTCACCGAAGAATCCGCATGCTCCCGCACGGAATCTAGTGGTGGCCGGAGAGTGTCGTAGAGCGCAGTGTAATGTGCGAACCCGGATGGTTCCTCGGGTGAATTGGGCCATGGACGGGGTTTTGTGTGTGATTTAGATAATAATTTATCGAGAGAAGAAGAGTCTAGAAAGACGACGTGGGCTGTTTGACCTGTTTTTCGTATCTTTCGTAGAGGTTGAGATGGTAGAGGAACGACCTTTGGAGCCTGCATCTTCTCCTTCCTTTTTGCTAATTTCCTCCTTTTGCGTGGTTGATCTTCATCATCACCAGCAGCATCACCATCTTCTTCCCCATTATCCACATCCTCGCCTTCCTCATCTTCACTCTCACTATCATCTTCAGCAGCAGCAGCAGCATCCTCCGCACCATCCAGATCAAACAAAACCCTTTCAACAGTCCCATAAGGCTTGAGAAATAAAATCAGGTCGCGCTCTGTGGCGTCTGGCGGTACATTCGCCATGAACAGTGTCCGGCCGTTAGGCCATATGTTACTAGAAGTAGAAGCCTTTTTGGAAGAGGCATGAGCCCTGGTGTAGATATAGTGTGTAGAAGAGCTTGAATAGGATACAGGAAGGACAGTGAACCCGTTCACGGAAAAGGGCACAGACATTTTTTTTCTCTGCGCTTCGCGGTGCAAAACGAAGCTGCTGAATTCCCGATCTGGAAAATTGTTATTTGGGTTGGTACCTTTTGACAAACAGCGATCTGAAGATGCGCAGCTTGAACACTTCCTCAGTTCCTGGCACGCACACTTTACCTCTCCACTAAACCTTTTAGCAATGAACGTATTGTAGTCACGCAAACATCCTTCAAGGCGAATTTGGCAATAGAACTGAGGAATGCAAGTTATATTCTTTTACTATGTCTTCGAAACAAAAATAATAATTCACGAATCACGATGAAAACCAGGAAAGCGTTCACAGAGAGATATTTGCGTGAGAGGACAGGAGACGGGATAAAGAAAAAAGGGGGAGGGAGAAACAAAAACCGTAATTTGCACTAGAAAAGGAGGATGACGACGAAAGAGGAGAGAGGAGAGAGAAGACACGGCCCGAAGATTAGGAGACAAATCAAACAACAAAACAAAAAGCTAGCGATTTCGATACTAGGAGAGAGGTAACACGACAGGAAAACGACGGAACTCGAAAAGAGGAAGTGTGGACAGGAAGTTATGAAAATAGTTGATATCTCTGTACATGGGATATCAGAACAAGTAGTATGATGAAATGATGAGAATGCTGATCATGCACCAGAGTTTGGGCGCAGAAGAGTGGTTTGATCATAGTATTAATCCGCAACGAGAAAGAGGGGGATTCAAAGGAAAGAAGGGGGTGCACATGCGTAACCCACAAACGATGCAGGACTACCAGAAAAATGATCCGGAAACAAGTAGCGCGAGGTGGATGAGGCGTGAACATGAACGAGAACATACAAAGCCGAAGACCAAACCCAGAATCGAACCGCACAGAGACGTGAACGTAATCCAAAAACCACTGATATACACAAATATAGATCATCGCTTCAAGAGACTCAAGAGACCCATGCTGAGGGCCAGACACAGAATAATAAGACCGTGGTTATTTCAACACCCCTCTTACAACCAAGCGATTGGGTGCCCGTTCATTGCGACGCCACGGCTTGGATGCCCAAGCGCGTTTGGAAATGAACAGATTCCGCAATACCCTCCAAGCGCTCTACAAGCCTTCATGAGCGACTGGAGCTCACATCGTCCGGCTCAGGAATCCTATGGTCTGCACGCATGTCAACGGTTTGATGATTCGCACCACCAAAGCTCGAATTGGACGAGTCCCCCAAGTCAAGACTTGCAAGAGTCCCATTGAGGTCGTGCATCGCATCGAAAGAGTCGTGTACAGCATTTGAGCGAGCGTGAGCAGCCGCGTTCCCAAGAGAGCTAGAGAGCGACGAATGCGGCTGACCCGAAGTCGGCCTCGAGATGGGAATTGGTATTGGATTCTTGTTCACAGGAGACGTCCCCAACCCCCCTTGATAGTTCGCATAGCGTCCTCCACTTGGTGGCCGGGTTGACGTAGGTGAGATTTTGGCCGTGTTGGTCCCGGTGCTGACCCCAGAAATATTCTCAACCTTCACACCGTTCACGTTCATGATCAGGGGTAGATCCTCAGAAGATCCGTAAGCTCCGAAGCCTTGCATGTATGCTTTGCTGGGGCGCGACAGTCCCTCGGTCGAAGCCGAACGTCCTCCATACGAACCCCTGCGCTTTAGGTCAGGAGAACCATCGGTGTTCGAGCTAGTTGTATACACTCCATTGGGATCGGGAGAAAAAGGAGAAAACGTGGTCAACCGTGTAGGAATAGATGATGCTATATCCTGGTGGTTGAGCTGTCCTTGGAGGTGCTGATGGGGAAGGTGCTGACCCGAGAAACTATGCCCGTGGACTTTGAAAGTTCCTTCATATGAGGAAGATCCCACGAGGTCCTCTCTAGACGCCAAATGCGCCGAACGAAGCTTATCTTCAGCATATAGCCCAGCAGTAGGTGGAGTATTGACGAACATCCTGTCCAATGCAGCTCCATTATTGCCGTTGGCGGCACTGAGTCCCACGCTACCGGCGTTGAGAGGATTAGAGTGGGGTGCAAGGGGGAAGGAAGAGTCCAGATAGCCCTGCAAGCTGAGCTTCTGCAAAAGCTGCAGAGCCTGCTCTTGCGTAAGCTGCCCTGCTTCTCTCCCATGATGAGACGACATCTGCACAGAGATAGGGTATTGGCCGTGGCTTTGCAGTGCAGCAGCCTGGGCGGCTTGAGCGGCGGCCTGGGCAGCTTTATCTACAACAAAGTTTCAGCCACAACTTTGTACTAAAAGCGAAGGACCCACATTGACTACGACCCCAACTCAACCGTATCCTACTACCGCCAATGGGGAAACCTTGCATCTTCTCGATGGCACGTTCCGCATCGGCCTTGCGCACGAATTGCACAAAACCACAATGCTTGCCGACAGGAACCTTCACCTAAAAACAGGTTCAGTAGATGCTCAGAAAATATCGTTTAAGCCTACACCTACATAATGGATGTCTCCAAACGGAGCGAAAAACGTCCTCAATGTTTCTTCCTGAATTAACGGGCTCAGACCTCCAACAAAGACAGTCGTGTTATACGGGTCCGTTGAAGTTAGCTGCTCTCCATTCGGGCCAATCAAGTTCCCTAAAATCGCGCGCGCTTGAGCATGGTGTTTCCACGATTCCTCGGATATCAGGTATCGTGGTCCGCCATTCACGGTGCCTACGGCGGGGTTGTAGTCCATGGGAAGCTGAGCCCGAGACGGATCCTGCTGGACGAATTGAGTATTCACAGAGGCAGACCCCGCAGATTGGCCGGCATGACTAGGCTCGTTGGAGTAAAGTTGAGCTAGGACATTGCCGGACATTCCGTTTAATACATCTTCCTTCGAGTTGAAGGCGTTCGACGCGAGGCTGTTGCTCGAACCAGTGCCAGAGCTTGCAGTGCCCAGCGAAGACAAGGACGCAGAGGTAGAGGCAGTTGTAGCAAGAGAGGAGGCGGAGTTTGAAGTTGATGTAGAGGACGTCGAATTTGGGTTAGAAACAGGGGTGGAAGCAGATGATGAGGCGATTGGGGCAGAAACACTCTTAGGTTGTGTGGAGCCAGGCAAAGGTAAGGCAATCGTAACAGGATCCCCGCCAGGATGCAAACTGCTCGGAGATGCAGCGGTAAGCTGCTGGAGCTGCGCTATGTCTTGAGGGGTAACGTTCGGTGGAGGTTTGAACTTTGCGGTGGCAGGTGAGATTCGCACTGTGAAAAGAGGTCAATATATGCGCATTTTTACATCCACCATAGACATACTTGGGCGAGACAGACAGTAAAGACCGTGCATTTCAATCAGAGCACGCTGTTGATCTGCTTCATCGGTAAATCTACAAAAAGGTGAGCATTAACAAGTACAGATATGGCGGGTTTGCCCGCTCACCTTACGAAACCATATCCTCGAGAAACACCCGTGATGGGATCGAGCATGATCTTGGCACTCTTGCAGCTAAGGAACGGGCGGATGAACTTGGGTTCACGATCATTGCGGAGACCCAATACGGGATTGCGAAAGACAGCTACCAAATCAGAGTTCGATGTCTCAGGGGCGAGATCGCCAACGAAGATGCTGTACTCTTTCGGATACTGCGGCTGCATCGCGCCTGCACCCATACCGACTCCTGAAAAACCGGTTATTGCAGTCGGAGACACGAAAGAGGATGAGACTGGGGTGGAAGTCGTGGATGGAACGGTGGCGGAAGCCCAACTAAGTACAAACGGCTTAGTGGAGTTCGGCATAGTAGATGCAGCGCCAGCGGCGGGATTGTTCATTTGAGCGAGGATAGAGGCGGCATGCGCTGGTGAAGGGAACGTGAGAAAACAATAGCCTGGATTGTTGGCTTGCTGACCCGTAGCTGGGTCAGGCGCTGGATGGGGCACTTTGACATTCACTGGATCCCAGCCCATTAGAGCACAGACTTGTTTCGCGTATTCCTCGTCCATCCACGGTTCAAGGTCGCCCCAACAGAGCGTAGAGCGAGCAGAGAGTGTGTCTCGTGCGCTACTTCCGCTAGAAGGACGGAGAATTTGGGCCTCTCGCTCACTGAAAGAAGTAGATATCGCAGGAGGAGGAGAAGAAAATATTGTATTCGGCGAGATCTGAGAAGTAAGCGGCGAGGGCCCAGCGTGTCGTTGACTGGGTTGATGGTGGTGATGGAATGAGGAGCCTCCAACTAGTCCCAATCCCGTGCCCGCGTTGCTTGTCAAGGTGCCGGCGGCAATGTGTCTGTTTGGTCCTGTCGCCCCGACTCCCTCCCAATGCTGCTGCTCAGCCATCCCCCTGCTACTAGCGTAGATGGGGTATCCTCCTCCTCCATGCATCACAGATGATCCTCGTCGATCCATATGCGAAAACCCATTCGTCCTATGTTCTTCAACACCAATCCCGACACCATACCCATTTCCATTCCGCAAAATATCGAGACCAGGTGGGTACTCGGATTCGTGCGCGTCACTGCGAGGCATGACAGTTCCAAGCCTTGAGTAAGAAGTGATAAGTGTCGCGAAGTCAATGACTGGATGGCCAGATGAATTATGTATGGATCGTGAAGGGCTCGAATGCTTGCGTGAAGTATGAAAGAATATGAGTCGACTAGATAGCTGGATGAAGAGCAAACAGAACAGGTAGTTGGAAAACTTTTTTTATCGGAAAAAGTTATAGAATATTGTCGAGGAGGAATAGGTTTATAGAGATAATGAGTTTTAAGAAAACTGGATCGACAATGCAACTGAAAAAGTGATGAGAGCGAAACAAGCAGCAAAAATTGGATGCAAGCGACGACGACAGATAACAACCGAAAGAGAGAAAAATTGGAGTGAGATGATGGATAAACAGGAGAGTTTTCGGCGCCAAAAGACAGACAAAAAGCCTGGGTGCAATGTCAGACCAGCCGTACGCGCGTACGGTTGGACTGAAATGATAGCTGAGAGGAAAAGATAACGCGAAGCGTCAGAGAAAAGTAGGACGAGGCAAGAAGCAGAAAGGAAGAGCTGAAACCAGGTCCTCTGTTATATGGGACAAGTCTAAACCAGACCAAGTCAGCCTTCGGTCACAGCCGCAAGAAAAAGAGGGGTTTCAAATTAGCGGAGTGTCGGGAAAACAAATACGATTTGTTCTGATATGTCATGATCCTCTGCGGAGCTTCCTGCTTTTGGGAAAGGGTCTCCAGATTCTGCGTTGCGCATCGGATCTCTGAATCCATTGGGACAGATTGGGACCCGACGCACAATAAGTTGCGCATGTGTCCAGTCCTTATTTATTCAAGGGTGCATGCGGGTGCTTCCACAACTACACTGGATTTACCTGGAATTACCTGGAATTATTTGCTGAAACGTCTACGAAAACCCTGGTGACGCTAGCTGTTAACTTGAAGGTTCCCCTTCTACGAGTTCCAGGCACTCACAGCTCCTCTCTGTCAAATCTTGGCACCATACGGTCAAAAGCAGAAAACCCGAGAGTATATGTCCTTATCAGGACCATGCTATCCTTCTGAGTCGAACAATGCCTTGAATATCATCGTTGAATATTCGCATCATAACTCATATGGAATTGCGCAGTGCTATGGCAGCAGAAGTGGACCTAACTGGACACGGTGGCCAAATAGCTCCTATCTCCGTTGTGGCTATAGATAATCGTTGGAACCTGCAATCATTCGGCGCCTTTTCGAATCCCAAGTGTGTAACTTGACAGCGTTGAGTATACTTATCATTATAAATCATTATAATTACGTTGTAGGTCCCTGTAGGTCCAGTGGCTGTGCACCTTCTTTTATTACCTTTGGACAAGTTTGGGTTGCTGTTGTCCCTGACAGCGATGCATATACTTGTACTGAAGACTCTGTAATTATTCCTCGTTCATTCATTCATTGCAAGTGGTCGCTAGTCTTTGAAGGCTGTACCGTTTGGCCGACGCGAAAGCTGCTACTCGTTTCTTTGCGATCGCATGATCCTATTGTCCGTTCGTGACAACTCCGCTCGATGACTCTCACTGTGCTTAGCCTTGACTCGAGCTAAGAAAGCTGCTTTTGGCGGACAATGGACGAACTACATAAGTGAGTCCGAAACAGCTTCGTTGATGTCCCTTTCTATAGCAACCTTTTCACTCCCTTTAGGCTAGAGAACATTTCAGTTCTCGCCATTGTGGCTCAATAAGTGCGCTTACCGCATGAGTTTCACGGGGAGCGTATTACCTCCGTCTATTGTGCGCACTCGACAAGGTCCGGTTCTGAACCCGAATCCATACACTCTCTCTGACCGTGGAATGCCAGTTCTGTCTTAGCCAAGTATGTCAATTTCTGTCGTCGAACAAGACTACTTCATCGATCTTATCTCATCTTCACAACAGTTCATCTCACTCCTAGTAGCGTAAGCTCCTTGAATTAACTCAAAGCTTGTCTCGGAGCGAGTTCCGTTGCATTATACTGTAGCAAGTCCTCCGTTAGAGTCGGAGAGTCAAGATGTATACTTATACATTGAGCAAAGGACAGCCACTAGCGTTAACGAGCGTCCATCTCTAGCTGCACACCCTGGTTCTCTTTGGCCTCCATTCCTTCTGCACGTTCGTTGTCAGCCCTAGTCAGATTTGCCGGAACCACCGCGCGTAATCAATAACGGGCAAGTTATATGCTCCTTCTGATTCGTTCCCAAGATGTCAACAGAAATGGCGTTCTTGAAGCTCAGACTTTAGTGCGTCCGTCATGCTCCTTTTGGAGGGACAATGGAAATCTGCTTTCATGCAGCGCAATTGCACAGCGGCAGGAATTGTTGATTCGTTTACCGGTTCATCAACTTGCAGGGTCGTGATGCTAGTATTCGGGTATTGGATACTTCTATCGGACGAAGCACGACTTTCTGTTGTTGACTTGGTTGCCTTGGTCCTTCCCTTCGTCACGACTCATTAACAGGATCTTGACCGGTCATTTCTGGAACTGTAAATTCACACCTCTCCACGCTTTCCATGTGAGAAAGAGACTGGTTCTCGGACCCGTGATTGGCCGCCGCAATCGGGTGTGTAGGTTGCCCCAGGTTCAAGGTTGGTCCAGGCTATGTAGCAAGATTGCAATGGTGTATGCTCTATAGACAATGGGCCCAGGATAAAGCCGCCACGTCAAGTTTATCTTGATGGGACCGAGTTCCTTCCTTCCTGATTCTGTAAGTACGTACTTCGTCATTACAATGAACATTATTAGGAGCTGATCAATCTATCGCAACGATGGGGCGGACGGGCACATATGTATAAGAACTAAGACCCGGAAGCGTTTTGGTGCAGCATTGTGACCAGGGCAGGACGAGGACGGGTCCGAGTTGACTTTCATCAGCGAACTATCTGAATCTGATTTGCATCAAGACTGTTTGCCCTCAGTGTATCTTGCTTCACTATCGTTCCTCTGTTGCTTCTCATCTACACGAGGACTTTTGTCGCAAGCATGAATACTGAGTTCAAAGATCAGGAGTTTCGTCGAATGCTAGTCAGTCGCAACTTCTTCGTCTTTATGTTCACTTTTCACCTCGATGGGTAGACGTACTCCCGATTTTCATCGGGCATCCCATTTCTAGCTTGAAGGCACGAACCCAGAGGAAGCAAGATACGTCTGCAAGTCGGGAATCTGAATCCATGCAATGAATACCCTGTTGACTGTACTTGTATAGTACCTGCAATTCGTGAAGTACTATTTCGTTTGTAATGCTTTGGCCCAGCAGTCAGGTAGTGGTCAGTTACACAAGTTTGATTGCTATATAGATAAGTGTGTCGTGATTTTACATCCAGCCCCTAGCGACTCTGAGCCACACTATCAAGATATGCCTTTACCGGTTTTGACACCGGAGACTAGAATCCCGGTGTCTTCATCAATCGTTGCATTCGTTGGAATCTACAGGCCTAAGAACCCACATGCCCAAGATTCATCTTCTTTGAACACTGCTTTAACTTGAAAGTATCTGAGAGGGTCTACGCACCTGACGTTTGGGTCCGGCGGCATCGTAACTTTCAATATTCTCCAGAGTTCTCCAACATTGATAACCCGCCGGCTTATTTTTGATACGACGCTTCAACTTCACACCTGTGAACTCCAAAATTTCACATATGTATGGTATGTACCCGGCCTGCTCGGTCTCCACAATGTTCTTCACGCCCGGGATCTTAATGACTTCTTACGCTTCCCTGAGAATTGGTCCTGATCTTGATAACTTGAAAAGTGCTTCTGGTATGGATTTGTGGGGCCCCTCAGCTATGTTTGGTCACTTTCCGCCGTAATTTCCGTGAATGACAGAACCTGCTAAACCTCAGGTGCTAAAATCGGTTAGCATTCTGATTACTTATCATGAAGATGACAGAACTGGCGGCGGCTTTCGCAAGCAACATTTACGGTGGCGTTCCCTAAGGACGGGTATACGAGATTCTTATTAAAATA
This sequence comes from Omphalotus guepiniiformis, assembly GCA_028554645.1. Taxonomy (NCBI): domain Eukaryota; kingdom Fungi; phylum Basidiomycota; class Agaricomycetes; order Agaricales; family Omphalotaceae; genus Omphalotus; species Omphalotus guepiniiformis. The sequence continues at coordinate 53,863 of JAQOOI010000063.1, forward strand.
TTAGAGTTGTTAGAGTTGACGTTGAGCAGTACTAATAGTTCATACTTTTGAAATTTCAGTTTTCTTCACGAACCATTCCAATTTCCTGCAGTGGGAGCGAGAATCGACTCAGAAGAGAAACTTTACACACCCACCATCTAGGGACCGAATTTCTTCTTCAAGCGCTCTTCCAACGCTTCAGAATCAGAGAGACCCCGAAAACATAAAGATGGAAGTGGGAGGGTTTCAAGACGTTCCAGTCCAAAAAACTGACTCACTGCAGCTTATGATCCCGTCAAAGTGTGTCCGATTTGGCGATACGCGACGATTACATAAGCCTCATTCAGGTGAGCCATCTCAATCTTGCCGGCTTTGAAAACTCTCTTTTCTCGACGGTCTCTTGGGGTTGTTGTGGACAGCGAGCTTCGTCTTCTTATTTCAATTTTCTTCCTTCTAATAACGTCAAACACGACATTATACACGAGTTCTGCCGGTTTTGATTGATACACACAGGTTCTGTGTGGCCAGCGACGATGCCTCGTCGACCTTCAGCGGCCGCTGGGTTGGCAAGTAATGCCAATCCATCCAGCAGCTCTATACAGAACCGCTCACACAAGAGCAGTGACTCGCATTCGCATCACCATATTTTCGGGCAGTCTCAATCGGCGTCCTCTTTGAATCACGGAGCACCTACTACACCACAGCAGAAAATTGTTCAAGTTTTAGTGAACAGGCTGAAGAATAAGGTGAAGAGCCAGTAATCTTTGTTTCGCGTACAAAATACTGATGCGAGGGCCCAGTTACCGTGCAATTCGGGCGTGCCTCTCGACCGGCTTGAAGAAGATAATGCTATACAACAAGCCGTCGATGCCTTGGTCAATTTGGCGCATGAATCGCTGGATATGATAGGATTTGCTTTGGGAGAGTTGCTGGAGAAGTTGACGAAGGTACCGCGGTCCACCGTTTTTCCTAGAATGTCACCCATTTATTGTTTTTCAGAACCAAGATATCAATGAAATGCCCTCCCTCGAAGTCCTGCAATCTCAACTCTTTCTTCTCAAAGTGCTCTCTGTAGCAATGGCCTCTCGATGGAGCCGGAGTAATCCTCGCCCGAGCTCACGCATGAGCACTCGCGCGCCTGACGATGCCAAACGAAACCAGGGGTCCTCATCTATCCGTTCCCCAACTCCCAGTACTTGGTCTGATCCTGCTCCACTTGAGGAAGCTTGCGCCAAATACGTCCTGAGCGTTATGATCTTGTTTCTACGACAAACAGCTCTACCGGAGCCTTCGCTTATGATGTCGACTCGGTTCAACGACATTGAATTCCGTGACTATGAAAACGCCGAGGCAGCTACAGCTATCTTATCTAACGTTCGAAGTGTTGGGACAACAATTTCTAGCAACCGCCTTCCTGACCTTCAGCGTCACGAACTTCGCCCTCGGCCGTCGTCCAGTTCCTTCAATTCCGACGGGCAAATGAGTTCAAACTCGTACGCTCTAATCTCTGACAGGAATGCCATCTACGAGAAGACGCACATGTCCTCGGTCAAGACATCTCACATGCTTAACCAGCACATCCTGAGATATGCAGGAAGGATTATCATGTATATATCTGCTTCTAATTGGAAAGTGGTGTTCCAACGATTGAGGACTAAAATACATTTTCTGGCTGCGCATACGGATGAAAGCGCTGATACGACGGATTTGCTCGTGCTCGGTCATAGCGTTCTGGACAGGCAAAGGGTCTTGCAAGTTTTCAACGGTGCGTTGAATGCATTTAACTTTTGTGATCGAGGACTGACTGTGTGTCATTGATATAGAGCTTTCTTCGCTGCTTGTTAATATGGGCTTAGAATCCCACAAAGCCATCTCCAGTCCTCTTCGAGCTGCTATTTGGAGCTGGATTGAAGATTTTCCGGCTGAGTTCAGTGAAGCCGTCAGGTCACGCGGGAAGATGGATGGAGCTCCTGGCGTTTTTGACCTAATTTACAACAAGGCCGTAGGAGCAGAGCATATTTTCTGGCCCACTCTGATGACGGTAATGTGCATCACGGCTGAGAGGACTCCAGCGGACTTACAGTCTCTGTACTCTGGTCGCTTGAGCCACAAATCGGCGAGGTTCTTTGAGGAAATGCTACGGCATCCGGATTTCAATACTAGGATTGGAGAGGTTGCGCTTGCCTGTGGAGCCGATCTTTGTCGCGCAGCAATGAACATCAAGCCGGGAGAAGACGAAATACCGTTGCAGATGATCGCATTCGATGTCGCTCATGAAATGAGGGTATAGCACGTTTTTATGCGTCTTGTCATGGTCGACTCATTGTTCTGTTCAGATTAATATATGGAACCCTGCTCGCAAATCTTTCTGGGAATACTACGAGGAAATCAATATTGCACTGTTTGCCGAGGCCCTAGTGTGTTCCTATCGTTTTCTACCCCCAGAAGAAGGTCTTGGTTTCTTTGCAGCGTGCTTAGAGCCTGAACGGTCAGATGCGGTCAAGACATGCGCTGTCCGTGGTTGTCTAACTTTAGCTCAAGAGGTACTATTCTGTCTGCATCCTCATTACTTCACGTTGTTCATCGTTGGCTAGGCTTCGCGCTTCAGCTGGCAAAAGCCACTCGACCCCTTAGACAAGCTAATTGCCCCTCGTCTTCGAGAGATATTCAAGGTATAGTCGTGATTTTTGAAACCGAAAGCAGCTACTAAAGATCTTCTATTATAGGCTGCCAGCACACGGCGAGCAGAAGTCGACCACTATGGCAATGCTAAGAAGAGTGCATCGCGGCCTAAGGCGAAGAAGATTAATCCACAGCCGTTGAGCGACCGTGAAGTTCTTCTGTTGGCTATACTTTCCCTCTGGCGGCATCGTCCGACATTCTTCCTGACTGATATGAGCGAACGTGACGCCATAGTGTGGGCTAATCATGTCAGTAAACTCTGGGAATCGCCTCTCGATAGTTCAGTCAAGGTTTCTGTGGCTACGACAACTTTGATAGAAGCTGAGCTTTCGTTCATGCTCACTCCTGACGATCCGTTCTTTGAACCGTGTTGTCAGTGGATGATGCATCTGTAAATATATTCAATTATGCGTTGATTGAACATAAAATCACTATTTTTTTTTCTTTTTCAGGTCTCAGACCCTGGCCAGTGTCGTGACCAGTCTGCTCTATGCTCGAACTGAACTGGAGAGTCAGCGTCTATGGACCGGGTTGACGCTCCAGCTGTTAGAGCTCTATTTGAAGAAAACTGATGTAGGCTGCTGTACCGTTCACTTGATGGATATTCCTTGATTTACTCTATTTTACAGGCTCCGCGCATCCGAGAGATCCAACGAAGTCCTGCTCGCGTCCCGATTTTCACGCTCACTGAAATTGCGTTGCTAGTATCTTTACCATCTTCGGACAGTGGAGTATCTCATCTGGCTGCTCAAGGCCTTCGGTTACTTTCTCAAGCTGAAAATCAGCCTGATGCGCCACCCAATCCTACTGTGACGGAGGATGACAAGTCAAAACGGTCCACAGTTTATGAGCGTCTTGGTGACCCGAAGATCCTTGTTGTTGGTAAGTCATTGTTTCATATATGGGATTGAGCTACTTTCACTGATTGCCAAAAAATTAGGTCGTGTAGTACATCAGAAAAGAATACGGAAATTAATTCGTCTAATGCCTCACTGTGCTTCGGTCAATATTGCTGCGTGGCAGGAATGTTATTCACGATTCAGTTCTTTGACAGAAGCTATCATGCGGTCGATCGACGATGCTGCCGACGACGTGACTATTCGTCACGGCCATAGATCAGAGTTTCATCAAGTAAGGCATTATATTGATATTCATGTTGGAATATTGCTCACTTGGATATAGGAAAAAGTATCTCAATGGCAAAACTTGGCGTTATTTTTGGCCTCGACTGCGGGTGCCTGTCTTCAAGAGGACCATGATCCTAACCACCTAGCATCTGTTGTACCTCAGAAGTTCCTACCAGATTTTATGCGAGTGATGCAGCGACCAGGCATCCTCGTCTCCGAGTTCGTGAACGATCTTACTGCTTTGCTCATTTGCGAGGACGTACAAGTTCGAGATGTGGCTCGAGAGGCATTGGGGGCGGAGTTGAGTCCTCGTTTGTACCCGAAGATTCTCAAATATTTCGACGAGTGAGTTTTATTCAGTAAAAGTTACACACCAGAGAACTCACTGCCTTCTTACAGAGTTGTGCAAGCAGTTCAGCTTGAGAAACAGAACAGGGATGGGAGAGATAAGAGCACGTCGGAGAACATGCTCCTATTTGTAGATCAGGTGCGTTGCGGTTTCCGTGTCCTTGAATGAAAGCTGACTCGTCTTTGATCAGTTCATCGCTGTTCTGAAATTAATTGCCGAGAACACACAAGTACGAGTAGAAGAGGTTGCGAATATCGACATCAGTCCTACTCTACTCGGTCTTGCTTCTTTTATAACTCGGTTCGACACGCCGGAGAGCTCTCGTATCAAGTCAAAATTCTGTGCTCTTTGCGACAGCGTGTGTGAACGAACGGAATGTCTGACTTTGCGAAGAGACAGTCCTGCTCGTCGTGACATTCTAGATACGATCATTCTATGGATAGTGCCCCCAGAGGTTCGTTGTCACTATGACTGCGTTTGGTCTTGTCGCTGAATTCTCTTACTAAGGGTCCGTCGGAGAGTAACCATATGCAATACGAGCTGAACATGGCGTGTTTGCGCACATGTGTCAAACTGCTTGACCGTCTGCAACTTCGCCCTCCAGAGCCGTCTAGTGCGGGAGATGACAGCGTCCATTTCGTTTCAAGGCTTTTCATCAAGTATTCGACTGTGCTCTTGAACGGCCTTGAAATTTGTCAACTCGACATTCCCGTAAGCACGATTTTTTGTGTGAAGCTTTCTCGGTTCTGAGTTTTCACTTTACAGACTTCAGATAGCGTTTCGGACGTGGGTTCCATTCAGAGCGTGAGGTCCAATGCTGTCATATCATCACATCATGAGCTCAAAGGATAATCTATAGAGAATGCGTGCCTCTCAAAGAGAGACAGAACTTCGCGAGTTGGTGATCACGGGCCTGTCACACCTAGTAAGCGCAAACACGGAAAGTGGCTTTAAACATTGCCTTCCCTTGGCCTACAATGAAGACAATCGCAAAAGAACCATCTTTGCGCATGTCTTTGCGCGAGTTATGAGTCAAGGTACCAAGTTCGATCCTGAGGAACGATCTAGCCCAGTAAATGGTCAACATCGGCTGGCGACAGTGGGTACAATTAACTTTCGTGTTACGCCTACTAACTTTGGTCTTCTCTAGTTGATGAAGGAATCGGATGTGAGTTCGCTTCAGATGATATTGCTTGTGTATGCTTACTTGGGGCTAAGATGACACTGGTTGTCGCTGTTTGCGAGACCTGTCCGCCAGGAGACGTGGAGTCCATGATATCCGTTCTTCTTAACTTATTTGATACTAGAGCGTCTCTAATGAAGTTGGTCAAGGTCATGATTGACCGTGAAGTGGCGCATACCGGTGTGTTTAACTTATCTGTATAATGTGACGATGGATTTACTTCGTGCAGAAAACGAGGCTTCACTTTTCCGCAGCAACAGTACCTGTACCCGCTTCTTGTCTGCATTTGCGAAGATCCATGGGTACAACTATCTGCGGGGTCTTGTCATGCCTCTTATCAAGTGCATGGAGTCTTTGCCTCCCGGGCAAGGGTATGAGTTGGATCCGGCCAAAGCGGGAGAACAAGATGTTATACAAAATCGAAAGAATATCGAATTCGTAGCTAAATCATTCCTTGATATCATTACAGCTTCCACAGAGGCCCTGCCTTCGTGAGTATTCAATCTTTCGGCTTGTCATGATCTAATTATGCCTTCCAGCATGTTTCGTGAGATTTGCGTGCACATAGCTAAGACAGTGTCAGTATCGTGAATCTTTGAAAATGCTATATATTGATGATTATTTACAGTTCACAACGATGGCCGGATGCCAAGTTTGCTGCTCTTGGGGCATTTGTGTTTCTTCGGTATGATGAAGTCGCAAAAGAATGCTTGCTGTTCCTGACTCCACCATAGATTCATTTCCCCTGCAGTAGTCGCTCCTGAAACGATAGATCTTGAGATACCGGGAGATGGTCTACGTCGTGGTTTGACTCTCATTGCGAAGATCATTCAAAACCTTGCAAACAACATCTTCTTCGGAAAAGAAGCTCACATGATGGTTCTGAATGATTTTCTTCGCGAACATATCGCTCATGTCACACGCTTCCTGAGTGAACTCAATGTGAGTCATGCCAATTGCAGTATTGGGTTGCAATTCATTCATTTGACCAGCGATACAATCCGGGCGAAGACGACGACGACGAGTGGTTGGGCACCACATCTGATGACACCGACATTCTGGTGTTGCATCGCTTTTTCGACAAGCATGCTGATAAAATAGGAAAAGAGTTGCTTAGTACGCCGAAAGCTTCTGCAGAAGGCGACACTTCCGCGGTCAATGGCAAGAGAGCTTGGGATGATCTTTGCACATTACTTGTAGATCTTGGGCCTCCGATGGAAGTCCCAAAAATCTCTTCTCTAGACAAGAAGGACCATCGCGAATTTAAGGAGTTGATGGCTAGATGTGCCGATCGATCGACAGAGGCTGTTCAGGACATACTCCTTGTAGCTGCACCACCCAATGTAATTATTGACTGTTTGTGGAAGTTCATGACGCTGACTCATTGTCGCAGAGGACCAATAATACAGCATACTTCGTCTTCCGTTTCTCGAAGTTGAATGTGGAAGCTATAGATATGGAACTCATGCTGTACTACTTTTTCGCGGTAAGTCTCGTCACACGTTGAAGTTCTGTCATTGACCGTTCATTTGGACTAGACATTGACCTCCCCGGAATACCAAGATTGCTTCCACGAGATCATCCTTGACTGCACAGACTTCAGCTCGATGTCGGAAATACCCTTGTTTTGGCTGAAGTGGCATTCGGAGCTGATACCATCCGACGTCCGAATGCGAATAGTGAAAACCCATATACTCAATCCAAATGTCCTCATGCAGAAGTTCTTGAGGCGAATGTACAACGTCTGCCCTGGTTTGTGGTGTCTCTATTGGTGCTGTGCTATAACTCATTCCTTCTGTAGGAGCTGCCTTTTGTGGGGAGGCACGAGCGTGGAGTTCTATTGCGGAGTTCTGGAACGGAGCAAAAATTCCCCAAGCTGTGATCGAGTCTGATGCGCTCAAGTACCCTTGTTGGTGTCCATTTTTGAACGCCAGATCCAATTTCTAACCCTTTGTCGTTAGTGAGCTTGGAGCAGGAACAATCTGACATGTATCCCGACGTCACAATGAAAATGGGTCAGACTCGTACACCCGTCTTCTTGAGCATTGGTGCCACCCACATTCGAATTACGACGGTGTGTATCAATTCACTTAGCTCACACTCAACATTTAATGACACGATTCAGGCGCGGACTTCCCAGATATCAACAGGGCTAGTGTGCCGCGCAACTGAGATTGTCCTCTTGGCTGATGTTAGTGACGTATATAACGTCCAAACTGGACACGAATCCAACGAGTTCATCATCCGCCGCAGTCGGCAGGGTGATACGATTTATTTTACCTCTCCAGGTAGGGAAACGATCGTGAAGGTAATCACTCAGTCAGGTTTAATCTGTTCCATGATTTGACATGTTTGTTAGGCAATCCGTGCTGCCAAAGGCCGCCTCAAAGAATCCCATAGTCTGTTGGCAGAAAGATTCTTGCGCTTCTCTAACGTGCCGGCAACACTGTTACATGTGGGTTTGCTTAGTGTAGACCCCTTGGATGAAGAATTGCGAGCTGCGGCGTATGACCTTCTGGGCGCAGTCAGTGCATACCTCAATTATGACAAGAGCCCGATAATAGCACCCAAATGTAAGTCCATGTACAGATCATCTTTTGTTCTGGTACTCAAAATCATTTGCAGCTGGTTTCGTTCCCGGAGACTCAGTCTCATTCGTAATCAGTTTCAGTACTCGCATTGCTCAGTTCGCCCCACAGCTGACCTTGGACTTCATCTCTGAAGTCGCAGCTGGTCTGATTTCTTCGGAGAAGAACCCGGCTCTGCAGACATTACAACGGATTACCTGTATACGCTACATGAGTCCTTGGATCAAGAATTTGGAGGCATTTGCTAATCCAACTAGTCCTCTATATGAACGTTCGGGAGCTAGATTGCGGGACTGTATACGCGTTCTGATCGACTTGACAATTTCTATACCCGAGGTAAACCTTGACCCTGCTACTTCGTCCTCTTTGTCCTGATTAATCGTTCCTCGAAAGCTTGCGACAAACGTCTTCACGAAATACATCTGGAACGAAGTTGGGAAACTGGAGAGTAGTGTCGTAGAGATTATCTTCGATGAAATGATTCGGGCAGCCACTGATGGTGGGATTGGCACCCACCGCTGTGAGATCATGACGCATACAATCACAGCCATTTCCTCCATTCACGTCCGAGGGCGATTATTTGCCAAACTACGCAAGGTGAGTCAAAACCAATTTGACTTCGTTATCAGGCTATTGACATGTTTTTATCACAGGCAATCATCAAGGCTTCTCCCCGCTTAATGAGGGTGCCTGCAAACAGCTCTGGATGGACTGAAGTTTCTACTTTGATACGAATCACGCTAGTAGCCGGTTCTGACGCTCGTCAGCCTGTGCACGATCAGCTCTATGTTCCCGAAATTGCGCACATAGTCACTCTTATTGCCGGCGTTGGATCTACCCTTGTACGCAAGTCGGTGTATGGCATCGTCGTCAACTTGCTTCAATCGTTATATTTCGCGCGAGTAGAGGAAGGACCTGCTCCTGAAATGTTGCAGCTGATCACCGACTGCACTACGCAAGAAGAAATTCTTCAATTGTTTGGCCTAATTCGCCCAACCAATACAAGCGAGTACTCGAGCTATGATCCTCCAAACGACAAGGCGGTTCTTGGCATGCAAGAGCGGCTCACAGCACTGCTTGTCCGAATTCTTGACGTATCAGCTGGGACCAAAGGTTAAATTTTTCATTATTGTGATCTTCAGTCTACTTATGCCCTGTTCGCATGTAGGTCAATTGAATGTCTGGAAGGCTCGATGGATGAGTCTTGCGACTGCTTCCGCATTCCAATATTCGTCTATGATTCAAATGCGCTCGTTCACGGCGCTTGGAGCACTGGCGACTTCCGATGTCGACGATGATTTCATGTACCAGATGCTCATGGCTTTCAGAACAGCACTAGCACAACCCGAAGTGTCTGACATCACGGCCTTGGTTAGCATGTTGCGCTGCGTCACAAAGGTCATTCCAGGTTTACCAGCTGACTCTCGACATGTCCCACAACTCTTTTGGTTGGGTGTTGCCTTCCTGCAGTCAAGCCATATCGCATTCTTCGAGGATGCAGCTGGACTAGTAGTTTTGACGATGCGGGTAATGGAGAAGCGTGGTATGTTCGCAAACAGCACTGTACCGTTGAGGCTTCTGGAAGCGCGATCGTCAATTGAGGAACCTGCTCAGCAGTTCGATAGCACCTTACAGCTTTCCTATGATTCGAACTTCTCGTTTTGTCTCGCTGCTGTCATTTTCAAGGGAATACGGCACAGCGGGCTCAGAGAGTCAGCAGAGGAAGCATTGCGAACTTTGCTTGGTGTGACTGTCCGGGTATCCAAGTCGCAACACGATCTTGCGAACGGGTACTCCGATGATGTACTTGATCCAGATGCGCTTGGGTATTTCCTCGCTCTTCTCTCGTTCTCGACGACGAACTCGGAATATCGCCGGCTGCTCAAGGAGTGTGATGTTGATGAATCTATGTTGCCGGATGAAGATTCTACTGTAGTTGATGAAAGCTCGGGAGTTCCTCCAATTTCGATCGATCTTCTGGGTATCAACGATCACAATACAGCACTGCTAACGACTTCATTCATCAGCGTCATGCTGTCGACTGCTCAAGGAGACGATGCTGAGTCCGAAATCCTGTATAGTATCCTCGCCGATATCGCCATGTCGTATCCCGAAACGATTCAGATGGCATACGTGGTATACTGCTTTTACCGGGCAAAGGAACTGACGATGCTTCTATAGATACGAAAGCTTGCAAGACAGAATCAAAGATATCTTCGCTAACTCTTCCAACCCCTCTATCATCCATTATGTCTCGACCATCATCCGGGTCGCCTTGGATGACAACTTCCGCAATCCTCTCAGTCCGCGAATCGGTTTACTTCGCGGTTCTTCATCGACCTTGAACACAACAGATGAAGCCTCGTCCGTTCATGGACCAGGCCGCCCACACTTGAAAGCTCTTGAAGAGCAAGGCATGCAGGGTCTCGCCAAGAACTTCCAGTTCCTTCCAGCTAATAACGCGGCTGCTGGCAAGGTGCTGATATTGATTTCTAATTTGGTTGCTCTCATCGTATCTTAGAATCGCGTTCTGTGCTCTTGCTGGTTTACTATGTCATGGTATATTCTCGATACACTACTGCACAATCTATTCCATTATCTGCATGTCATCACTACAATTACTATTAGGATTGCTATCCCTGCATACTTATACACTTAGCTCTATTGTATCAACTTTTGTACGTTGTCCTGTCCTCCTCTAAATGTAAGTAATTATTGCTCTGCTGTCGTTATAGCCATATGCTAAAGATACTAAGTAATTCGAGAAACATGTTGCCTGTTTGGGCGAGCCGAAGCGCGATTGTATATTGTCTTTGACCCTATTTCTGACCTTCACACTCACTTGAAACTGTCCATTGATTTATTACTTTCCCTCCTCTGCTACGCAACACGTTCGTTACCTTTCTTGAGCTGCAAAAATGCTGGGTGTCGACTCTCGCCCTATCACACCGGAGTCTCCTTTGGCAAATAGTCTTTACGATGCCACAAGTAATATTGATGATTTGACCATCGCTCTAACCAATTTCTCGAGAGTTCCTTCGCCGGAACCATCATCTTTGCTCACCTGCTGCTGTGGAAAGGATGATTGCGAGAATTTCCGAGCATGGCAAGCCAGGAAGTCACGTTTAGAGAGTCGACTGATCCTCAGTGCTGGTGAGTCGCAGGTCATTCAGGGACTTCTTTGTTGGCTGACGATTATTGAAGAGGTTGGCCAAGCTCTATTGCAGCGGCACGAGGCCTACGTGCGTCGACATGAGGTATGCGAAGTTCAACCAAGAGAATGGCAAGCTATATTAACCCGGCACCTCGAAAGGATCTTACCAATTATGGAGAGTCTACTACCAACGAAGACGTAGATACTCGAGTATCTGATTTACTTAAGGAGAAGAACACATTAGAAAAGGTACGATACATTCGTTTCCGCCGATTCCCTACTGACATTTCCTTGTAGCGCCTCACACAAGCTCTGGTGAATAACGAGGTAACAGAGGTGTCATCGAAAACCCTATTACAGGAGCTTCAAGAAGCAAGGACTACAATATCACGTCTTTCAGCGAACCATGCCAAGTCGGTCGGATGGGAAACGCGATTATCGGTAGCGACGAAGGAGAGGGATGATATGCAACAAGAGCGAGATTTCGAGTCACAGAGGGCGAGATTAGCAGAATCAAGGTTTGCGGCTCTAAAAGACAAGACCTGTGCGTTGTCTTGTTGCTTTCGAATCACGTCCAATTGACCTCGTTTTAGCGAAACTTCAGGCCGAGGTGCGACGCCTGCAAAATGAACTCGAAGAGAAGCGTCAACACCGGTTAGAATCTTCTGAGTCCATAATACAAGATGCACGATCTAGCATCCAGAAGTTGCACGCAACGGTCAGTTCGCTGAACTCTTTCAAATCATCAGTCTGCTCACAGTCATTCCAGATTGGATCTCCCTCCACATCGGCGGACGATACGGAAATCACGAATGTGCTGGAATCGCTGGTCGACGACAACGAAGGTCTGAAGCAGGACAACAGGGAGCTGCAGACTCTGCTGGCAGAGTCAAGGGACGATCTATATGCTCTGCAGCAGGAATTAGAGGAGCAGCGTGCAATGAACATGAACCCTCCACGCTCTCGAGCAAGCACCCCTCTTTCTCCGCATTTCATTCGGCATCATCATTCTGGAAGTGTGCCATCATCTTTACTAAAAGACCAACTGGTGCGTATTGTCGAGATATGAACGTTCATATTATTGATCATAAATCTCCTTCTAGTCGCCTGTGATGAGACGACGTAATTCAAGTTTGGAGAGGAGAGGTCACCGAACGTTCGAGCCTCTCACACCTGAGACCGTCGACCGTGACTTGCCTCAATCTCCAACGGATACCGAATCCAAACGCTCTTTCATTCAACCTCATCCCCGCGTTGTCGCGCCTATTCCTGTGTCTCCCTTTCAAATCGAGTTTGATGATGCTAGTTCCGTCCCGCCCTCCTCTCCCGAGAAGACAAGGACTCATAGGCCTCTTTACCTTCTGACACGTTCTCGCGGTGTCCAGACCGATGCAATACCTGGATTGCTGTCGCCCTCACCTGGACCTACTTCTCCTTCTCCTTCATCTCAATCTCAACCCCTCAACCTCGCGCCCTCTCCACACGATGCCCGCTCTGAATCGTCTTCCTTCTCTGAATCTACCTCCTCCAATGTAGGCATTTTGGTTGAACGCGCCACGTCTCTCCTCACGCGCATGACCCATGCTGACGCGCTCACGTTGACCAACCGACTCAAAAGACAGCACCTTCGCGGTGCTGACGTCGGGCACTTGTCGCGTAGCACTGTTAGTAATATCATCGCAGACGTTTCTGGTTTACGAATCCAGTTTCGGCATTTATTAGAGGACGAGAAACTTGTTACGATGTGTACAAGGAAAGACATGAGGGCCTTGATCAAGCTGCTTAAGGATGCTTTTGTTGAGATGGGTGGTATGAGGGTGACATTGAACGATGTCATTCTCGATCCATCCATCGCACCAAAAGTGAGCGAACTGGCTTTAGACCCGGCTAAAGCAGAAGCAGAAAAGGCGCGTGCAAGTGCCGTGTCTGCCGTGGCTCCGGCTGGTAGATGGATAGCGCCAATTTCGAAGCTGTTTGGTGCGCCTACTGCAGGACGTGTGGATACCTCTGCAAGTGGGTCGGCTGCGGCCGCTGCACTTGGGGGTCTGGTAAGGTCGACAAGTGGTCGGGGTAGCAGTCGCCCGCCACGTTTTGTGCCCAAGTTAGGCCCAGCTCTGTCTGCTTCTGCGACGACTGTGAATGTAGAGTTCTCTGGTGCTGGAGTAGGGCGAGCTGTCACCAGTGCATCGACTCAACCTGCATCTCATCTAGGCTTAGATAGCGACAGAAAAGTCTCTGACATTCCTGGCATTCCCTCTTCATCTACTTCTGGCGTAATGGGTATTTTTGCTGGTGCCCCACGATCATTTGAGCCTGATCCATGGGTTGTTGTGCCGAAGGGTCCCCGCCGTGTGCAGTCCACCCTCCAGCCTGGGGGCACAGTCACGCCTACCGCATTTCTTAGACAAAACTCGTTGGGCGTAGCGACTAATTCAATGTCGCGAAACGTTGATGCGGTCATTGATCACAATGTTCGGTCTTCACGCGTTGGCAATGTGCTCGAGGAAGATGAGGAACCGGACGATGTAGGACCACTGTTGCAGCGAACTCTTCGAAGGAGGGGGCTTTCTGACTCGTCAATACATTCAACTTTCATGAATCAGGAAGAGTCGATGACGTCTGATGTTGCGATGCCCACTGAACCACAATGGCCCTCTAGAGCGTCTGTCCTTCAAGCTCTTAGCAGAAGAGTAACTAGTTTCAAAATGGCTGCTTCTGGCGCGACGTCGGAATCAGGACCTTCATCGACAGAGAGGTCACACAGTGATGATAAAGAGGTTGGAGGCGGTAAATCAGGGTTCAGCCTCATACCCGATTTTTCTTCGTGGGCGGCTGGCGCGGCTTTGGATTCAGGACCAGGACCAGGGTCTCTTATGGTGGTTGGAAGTCCAAGGGATGAGTCTTCGATGCTACATCCAAGGCGAGCGATGCACAGAGATTTGGGAAGTCAGGGTGGATCTGTGTATGGGCGAGATTATTATTGAGTAAATATATTGGATTCGGATGCAGTATACTATCTTGGATACAATTCTCCGATTTTCTGCACAGTCAAACACTACCCTACTGTACTTTAGTCATTCTAGTCTGGGAATTGTTATCTGTATTGTACATATACATAGCTTTTCATACCTTGCAATAGCTCAATTTAGGTTTCAATATCCAATTTTCAAATATTCAAGTAGTGACAAAGTGTCAATTCATTAGAACCCCGCGTATCCGGGGTAGAAGTTGTACCACCATCATCCAGTCATCATCCATGGGTCAATTCACAGCTCCGACAATTGAGTTTCCTCCTCTTTATGAAAAATCTCCTTTTCATTGTTCTTCGGCGATTTTCTGTTCGATGGATGTTATCATCTCCGATATCTCTTAGATCTCTAGGTGATATCGAGCGAGGTACTTGATTTCCAGAACCACCAATGTCACATTTCACTGAGTAATACCTATACAGCAACGCCGATGGGCATACTACTACTATTCCGACCCTTGACATCGCCGGTCAGCCCGATACTATGTATCTCTTCGTGGAGTGCAGCATCATGATCTATACCTTTCATTGAGCTGGAAGATTGCTCGACGGTCACATAGCGGCTTTATGGGAGAATATTTCCTAGAAGATGGTTCAGATCACAACTCAAGGGACCTTTCGTCAGAAGCTGAAGGATTCAGCACTGAACCACAGCCGAAGATCATATTAACTCTTTACTGCGTTAGGGATGTCGGATTGTGGAGAAAGGCGGTCTTTTCAGGTCTTTGCTGCGTGCCACAGTAGGCCACAGTACATACCGTATATGCGTATTTCATACGTATAATACGGTAAGCACGCCCGTACTATTAGTTCCGCAACCCCAACCTGTCTTTTGGCTTATGATTGACCCTGCTTTCCAATCAGGCTGTTGGCATAGCGCACAAAGTTCAAAGTGCCAGTTATGAAACACACCCGGTCTTCCCACCTAAAACGTGCCTTACCCTGACCGACGACGCATTCATTGCTACTTTGCTCCTCTCAGCTTAGGTGTATTATATAGGTTCGTTCTCACACTTGCTAGCTTTGAATTCGCTAACGATGAACTGAGCAGATATGAAATCACCTCATGACTAGCATGACATTGTACTAGCTCTGTGTAGAACGTCCAAAGCCTCACTTTTATCAAATTGAAGCCATCTATTTGTCGAAATTATTACATCCAGGTGGCCGTCTGTCCAAAGTATCCTAGCAAAAAAGGTATTATCTGCCAAGAGCGTAAATGCAGTTATAAAAACAACATGTATCTTTCGTCCATTAATCGATATCTCCTCCTCCTTCGCAATGACTAACTCCAACCACCTGCGTGTCTTGGTGTACTCAGTTCCTCGTAGCCGGTCTCATATGCTTTTCAAACTGCTAGGGAGCCATCCCGCTTTCGCTACAACACAGTATCCAATGGAATTGGCGTTTGCAGCAGGACCGGAACGTCAGATTGCAGGCGAATGGCTTCCTAGTGCACTCAATTTCCCCAAGGAAGATGCTGTAGGCTTCACCTACCAAGCAAAGCTTGACGACTTTCAAAATTTCATAGCGAAAGCAGAATCTGAGGTAGGGCGTCTCATCAGGTGCTTGGACTGTTAACAATTGAAACTGTTGACTTCAGGGTAAAATACCTATTACCAAAGAACACATGATTTTCATTATCAAACCTGACATTCTCGATGCGGACGGGTACCCTAAAAGACATCCCCTCCCAGTCATTGCCGACCGCATGCTAGACAACATTCGAGAACGCGATTTGGGAAACGGTGTTGAAGGGAAGACTGAAGGGGTTCAGATACCCAACATCACCGTTTTCCCTGATCGTTTCTTCAGCACTCTGTGCCCTCTTATCCTCATACGCCACCCCGCTCGTTCCCTTCCGTCCCTTTACCGAGCCAGCAAAGGTATAGCGCTGGGTGTTTCCGACCCAGATTTTAGGCTGTTCGCCGATTCATACAAATACCAGCGACAGATATTCGATTCATGGAAGAGCGCGGTTAGAGATGATGCTGAATGGCCGATCGTACTCGACGGAGACATCATCGTCTGCGATATTGAGAAGCATATGAAGAAGCTATGTGCGAAATTAAAGGTTGACCCCGCCCTGATCCAGTACTCTTGGAAACGAACGGATCAGGTGGTATTGGCTGAAGGAGTAACGGCCGCCTATTTGAAAGAGATTCAAAGTTCGACTGGCGTCAATAAAACTCCCGTACGTATTTCGGTTGTTTTTGCATTTTGCAGTCCATCAGGATTAACGTTCTTGATACAGAACGCTGAGAAGGCACCCGATATTGCAGAGGAATTTGAGAAGTGGACCTCAGAATGGGACGAAGAAACTGCGAAGCAGCTGAAGAGTTACGTTGAGTCCTCGATGAAAGACTACGAGTATCTGCTTCAGTTTCATATGTAATTATGTCATGGAAGGAATCACCTACCCAAGGACTCGAGTAACGCAGACCTCTTCTTCGAGTGATTGTAAAATATGACGATCAGATTCAGTGGTTGTTCGAAACCATGATATCGGATAAACATGGCTTGAATCTCTGAACGCATTCAGATAAGCAAATGAGATAAATCAGATGAGACGGGAGTACGTACATGCACGTATGTCATAGGAACTGTCATAGGGCAATGCTTTTGTGCGAAATCTTGTCGATGGTATTTGTTCCTATCATGCGCCTAAGCAAGCTGACGAGAGGTAGCGAGAGCTTCGAAATTACCCACCTAGAAGGCCACAAGCGCAGTGAAAGTACATTGTATTCTCCGCGTATTTTTCGGCGTTGTCTTCCCAGTCCCTCGGTGGATATTAATACATGTCATAAAACAGCCCTGCCGCAGGTGTGATGACAGCAGGTAGTAAATGGTCCGATAGCGATAAACCCATATCACGACAATTACTGCGCTTCCTATGGGTGTAGATATCATCGGCGGTAAGCCCTTGGGAAAGCTACGCGCTAAAATTTTCGCAAAGGCTCCAGCGAGCGAATAGAGAGCGACCAAAGCATCGAGTACAATCATCATGAACGATGAATCCAAGCCCGAAACTTTGCGTATTTTCCTCTATTCGCATCCTCGTACTCGATCAAACTTGTTTATCCGTCTCCTGGAGAGCCAGCCAAAACTCTTGACGATGCAATACCCATGGATGGACGCCTTTGCTTTTGGACCAGAAAGCCAAGAGATGAGAACGTCAAGGCGGGCTTGGAAACTCGAATCACTAGGGAAGACAGAGGAGGAGTTTGAGGAGGAGTTCAAAGGGGTGACGTATCAAGCAGGCTTGGATCAGATGGAGGAATTGATAGCGAAAGCAGAGTCCGAGGTAGGTCTGTTTCATATTGACTTGAAGGGCAATTACATTGTGTAATATCGTTACAGGGACGTATACCTGTTATCAAAGAACATGTTTATCATCTCTTGTCATCAAAGACGGTGAACTCATACCTAAGTGTTTCACGAGCAAGTCGATCGCCACCCACGATAACGGACCGCAAGCTCGATATCAAAGACGACGTCGACACAACCACACCGAGCTTCCCCATACCCAACCCTACTGTCATCCCCGATCGGTTATTCGCCACACTGTCTCCCCTCATAACCATTCGTCATCCAGCATACACATTCCCTTCATTCCTACGCGCCGCATCTTCATTCGGAGCCAACGTCTTCGAGGTCGATTTCCATCTAGCAGCCAGCTACAAATGGCAAAGACTCATCTACGAGTGCTACGCCGCGTATTATCGTAGCATCGACTCAGCCAAAGCTGGTGTATGGCCTATCGTCA
The DNA here is from genome assembly GCA_028554645.1 of Omphalotus guepiniiformis. Classification (NCBI taxonomy): domain Eukaryota; kingdom Fungi; phylum Basidiomycota; class Agaricomycetes; order Agaricales; family Omphalotaceae; genus Omphalotus; species Omphalotus guepiniiformis. The sequence continues at coordinate 71,719 of JAQOOI010000063.1, forward strand.
TTGACGCTGACAAGTTGGTTGACGACCCCAGGGGGCAGATGACGAAGCTTTGCAGTATAATGGGTATTGACGAGGCAAGTATCCATTATACATGGGATTCAAAGAAGCCTATGCAAGATGCAGTTCTTGATGCCTTCTTGGGGGGTCTGATTAGATCCACGGGTGTTGTCAAAGGTTCCGAAAGTCATAAGATAAATTTCCAGTGATTAAATAAACTCACAATGATCCAGGAAAGTCACGGTAACGAAGTGCCTGCGATGGAAGACTTGACCAAGAAGTGGGCAGCCGAGTGGAACGAAGACGTCGCGAAAAAGATGAAAGAATTTGTCGAGTCTGCGATGGAAGATTACGAATATCTCCTGCAGTTCAGTCTATGATAGCGTCGTGCAAAGGTAAGTAGCGAATTTGGTGGTAAAGTCTGTAACAAAGCAATGTTCAATCAATATATCGAGTCGATATGCATATATGCGTTGTCCTACTCACCGAGCCCATTTTGAATGAGAATTATGAGTCGATAGTGCATACATGAAGGGAGGAAAGGAAGGAAGAACAGAACTAGGGACAAGCTTTACTCGTGTCAGTATGGTGCTAGAGGCTCGTCGGATGGCGTTTTTCTACCACGTGATGGCGCTTCAGCATCCAAAACGGCCTCATCCCCAGTTCAATATACCGCAAAATGCGTTGATATCATTCATGATCAATGTCATTTAAATCATAGACAACATTACAAGGGCACATCAGTAAACGTATACAGGACTAGCTAGTATCAGTAAACAAACATGAATAGCACGTCGAAAGAAAGAAAAAAGGTAACAATCAGTAAGGGTAACCTAAAAGTACAATTGCCCAAACGAATCAGGCGAAAATACACAAAAAAATCCAAATCCTTCCTTCCTTCCTTCGAAAGAGTTGATATCATCATGTATGATGGATATATTAGTGGTATTTTGTATCGGAGGTGGGAGGAAGGGAAGAAAGCGGAAAGGGAAGGTCGTGAAGAAGCAAGGGGTAAGCAAGCAAGAGCGCGCGCATTTGAAAAGCGGGTGGTTGTCCGAGCACGATACTGGTGTATGTAGGATGATTTACTCAATCCTTCAAGGGGTAACCAAAAGGGTCGAAGGGGTAACCGGACGAGAGATGGTCGATGAGAAGTTAACATGCGCAAGAAACACAACCCAAAGTTCAGCTCGCTCATACGTCAGAAACACTGCTCAACAATCCCACCTTTCCAACAGCCCCAAGACCACTCCCCGAGTCACCTCCCTCATTCGCTATCATCGCACCCAGCCCCGAACCCGAACCCGAACCAGACGCTCCCTGGTTCGACAACTGATTGGAAACATCACTTTGCAATTGCATAGGCACAAAGATAACTTTGCTGTTGCCTGACTTCGCCATTTGTTGCACTAGAAGAATATTCAAACGTCAGGTATGAAACGATACCACGAAGGACAAGAACACTCACAAGCTTCCAGCTGTCGAATTTGCATAGCAGCAGGAGACGCCAAGATATCAGCAGCCTGTCGCATCAACCTAGCAGCGTCAACTTCTGCCCTGGCAGCGATAACCTTACTCTCTCCAATCCTCTTCTGCTGTGCCGCTGAACTCAAGCTAGCCGACACCTCTGGACTAAAGATAATATCCTTGATGAGGATACCCTCGATAGCCACACCCCACTTGTCCGCAATGTCGCCTACAATCTCAGCTATCTCGAACGCGATGGCTTCACGCTCAGTAACCACGGACTGGACCGCCCGCGCGCCGACGACGTGTCGGAGCGTCGTCTGAGCTCGTTCGATGAGTGCCTGTCGGAGGTCGGTGATTCCGAAAGCAGCGCGGTAAGGGTTGCAAATCTGGAAGTAGATGACAGAGTCACTATATGTGAAAAAGTTAAATTTAGTTTCCTTGATAAACACATGACAGGAAAGAAACACACATCTCGACGTTGACATTATCTCGTGTGCTAAAATGATTCATCAGTAAATATAAGCTTCTTCTTCTACGCAGTGCGAAGCGTCACGTACATGACCATCTGCCTTCCAATAGGGCTGATCTGAATCTTCACATCGACAATGCGAAGTGACTCAGTGCAAACATTAACTTGCACGAGACCAGGGTCGACAGACTTGTAGAATTGTCCGAACCTGGAAACCAAACCCACAGAACCTGTGTATATGTTGGCGTGCGAGAGTTGTCAAGTTTTGATGAGAAAGAATGGTTCGATATAGCGTTCGTGTGAGAATAACATACCTTGCTGGACGTTGCGGAAAGGGTTGGGGCATGGGCAGCATGGAACCATTCCGAAGACACCGACGATAGATCCCAGGCCTTGGAGCAAAGATCCGTAAATTCCATGAGTGACCTATAAAGAACCAACATTCATGAGCAAGCTTTCAAGCTGTAGGGGTTAAACTCGAGCAGACCTCGCCAGTACCAAGATCCTGAGAGTAAGAGGGCTAATCATACGTGCCTCATTAGCCACTGAATCTTTCAAACTATGTTGAAAGAATTACATACCTGCATTTCACTTCGTTTCAACGGTTGCACTTGAATCATGTGCGACTTGGACTGTCCAGCCTGCGCAGTCTGACGCGCTTTAGAAGTTTCTCCTGGGCCGTCTTCAGTCACTCGAGAACCAATTGAGATTAACATACTGTAGGGAAATGCGGGGTAAACCTCAAAGACTAAATAAACATACCATGGGGTGCGTCATGGTCAACGACGTTCCTGTTCGACGAATCAGAGGAAGCAGCACGGTCCTTGCGATCGACACCGTTGTAAGACATGTTTGAGAGCGAAGGAAATGAAGTCTTGGAGATTCTGAACTTGGCCCTTTTTATGAGAGTTCAGGACAAAGATGCTCTGTAACCCCATAGAACGCCATCCGCAGTTCTGGCACAGCCTCATTCGCTAAATCGAGGACCTTACCTAATATGCTAGTCTCGACAACTCCGTCAGGAACTACTGCATCGAATCTTCAAACGAGTCAGTCAATAGCAAGAACGCAGGCTGCAACTTGATATCAGCCTGAACATCCATCTCAATGCTTCTCCTTTTCTTAAAAATTAACAGAGGTGCTGATTTGTACTGACGTCCAACCACCTGACAGTGATACTCCATCTAATAAGCCTTGAGCTGAGCGTAATAACAATCTCATCAACTCGAAAATACCCTCTCGCATGCGTGCTGTCCGGGTGCTGTCAGAGTGGGTTTCGCTACTCGTGACGATTCAGACGAGGGATTACTGCGCTATTTGAATGGAACTCGGGTGGTTCAGGAATGATGTGGTCAATTCATAGTGGACATACGATGCAAGTAGACGTCGCATGACTCTCTCCTCCTACCAGCTAGGTTATAAGAGAGGAGGGACCGACCATTAGCGGCCTAATATTATGTAATAATCGTTTGAAGCCATACCATGTGATCAGTACACGCCAAGTTCTACAGCTTTTTACAGCTTCAATCCACTTGAAACGCTACCTTTGGAGCCTAAGCCAACCTGACATGTCGGAAAAGTACTGGCTGCTAAAAGCTGAACCGGATTCACGTATCGTCAAAGGAAAAGATGTCAAAGTGAGCGAATGCAAACCCCGCGGCATGCCATCTGGGTATCACTGTTACTGACTTTTTCCCCTGAAATAGTTCAGTGTAGATGATTTCGAGTCAGTGGAAACTTCACCTTGGGAGGGCGTTCGCAATTACGAGGCGCGGAATTTGATGAAGGAGATGAAGATCGGTGAAAAGGTATGCAGACGAAACGTTCTGCTTCAACAGCTATTATTCGAGATGCTTACACTTACTCCACATCTACAGGCCTTATTCTATCACTCGAACTGCAAGACACCTGGTATGCGCATCTATCCGCTTGCATACTTCAAGTCTCGGCTGTGTTGATTGACGATTGGACATGAATTCAGGCGTAGCGGCATTTGCTGAGGTCAGTGTGAGACTGCTATAGACCATTTCACTCGGTGGTTCGGCATCGGATTCACCAAAAACATCTATCTCTCTTCTCTTGGTGACAGGTCTCGAAAGAGGCATATCCGGACTGTCAGTACGAAAACATCCTCGTCACACTAGTATTCGTTCCTGACAGCCCCCCGAAACTCTTGGTGTAGATACAGCTTGGGATGCGTAGGTCCCCCCTTTTATCTATTTCATTCTAACTGTGATTGACTTAGCTCACTACAAGCACGCATCCGTATCATGATCCGGTTTGTTTTCGCGATAAGCGTCGTCGTCATACACCGATATGCTGAATTATCTTTACAGAAATCTGACGAATCCTCACCGAGATGGTACATGGTTGACCTGACGTTCAAATCCCGCGCTTCAAACTTCGTACCTCTGTCATTATTGAAATATATCGCCGATTCCGGTCTTCCCGAAGGACTGGAATATATCGGCGACGAGGGAGTACAGGCGATAAAAAGTAAGTCTTTTGACTTCGTCTTACAAGTTTGATAATTGATAATTGATTTCGTGAATAGGCATGGACTTGGTAACTCGAGGGCGACTTAGCGTTCAACGAGTCGAAAAGCCTGCCTGGGACGCTATCGTTCTCCTAGCCGAGAAAGGCGGTTGGAGCGAGACGATAACCAAAGCTAATGGCTCCGGATCCAAAACGAAAGGGGGCGGCGGCAAGTCAGCCAAAACTTCGTCCGCTAAGCCAAAAGCAAAATCTACCACCACCACCACGTCGGCGACTCCGAAGGCCAAGTCGCAAACGCGGGCAAAAACAAAAAGCGATTCAAAGACGAATAGCAAGAGAAGAAAGATTGTGGATGAAGATAAGGGTGACTTTGAGGGTGATGCGGATGATGGGGAGGAGGAGGAATACGAAGACGCTGCGTCGGCCGAATCTGAATTTTCAGAGGAGGGAGATGACGATGACGATGACTATGGGAAGAAGAAGAGAAAGAGAAAGAGCGTTGGGGGGAAGAGGAAAGCGTCAAGTCGGAAGGAGCATGCTGAGGCTCCTCCTTCTACAAGAACGAGGGCACGGAACAATAAATCTTGAGCTGATGCTGCGATTGTTGAACGAGAAATGTATGATTTTTTTTGATCATTGAATACAGCTTCACAGGTCTTTGTCAACAATGCCTGCTTTTAAACGACTACTTACATGGCTACCTGGCGCAATGGTAGCGCGTTTGGCTTCGATTGCTTACGCGTACCAAAAGGTTGCAGGTTCGAGTCCTGCGGTGGTCATACTCGGTCCGATAAACGATTTTGATGCGGAAGACCGGACCGCAGGAATAATCCCTCTTTTTGGAACCCTTATCACGTGTATACTCCCAGAGCATTGCAGGGTTGCATTTCGGGCTCTTACTCAACTTCCATGTCTGCATAAGTACTCATGGTCGCTCTCTTCGCTGACTCTCGTGAATCTGTGCTGCAAATTGTGTCTTCCAATATATTTCAGCAGATATTTCCTCTTTTCGTGCTATTTTTCGTACCTTTCCTAGTTCTCGTACTTTCCCGATCGAGACCGACTCTCAGTTCCCTATTTTATTCTATCATAATGGTGCTTGAAAGCCTGGGCCTTGCTCTGCGTTTGAACTGGGGCAACTCTTCCGGGCATGCTTCAAGTCATTCTAGTTCTCAGTCGAAGAAGAAAAGCAAAAAACGAGCTGCGAAGGCGGAGAAATTCGAGTTGAAGAGTGGTACGTGTTCCGAGTGGTGGTTCGTGGCTGCTCTCTTGCTGAATATAATGTTTTTCTGTTAGTAGACTCTTCTGATGGGTATTACCCTGGGCTGGTCAATATCTCTGGAACGTACTGTTTTATGAATTCTACCGTACAGGTACGTACTTTTTACTTTTTAGACCTTCTGACACCTATTAACCCGCACTTTACTGAAATTTGAATTGTAGGCATTATCCTCCCTATCATACCTCCAACCACACATAGAAACTATCCATTCAAGAGCAGAAGCACTGGATGTACCGACACCTGTTATCGATGTTCTTCGGGACATGTTTCATTGTTCGAGTCCCTTCCTTCTTCCCTATTCGCTCCGAAGCTGATCATTCATGATCCTAGGCCTAAACACTCCCCGTTCCAGCCCTTACTCTATCCGTCCAGTCGAACTAATCTCCGTATTGTCGGCCCAATCAGAGTCTAGCGGACGCTGTAATTCGCTGTTCAACTCTCGCGAACATCAAGATGCGCAAGAACTCTTTCAGCTCCTTTCCGAGTGTATCAAGTCCGAAATAGTCGCTATTGATAAGGAAAGCGCTAGGGACCGGGGACTAGGTGGATTATCCCAGGCGATAGAGGCGAATAGAGAAATTGGGAAGAGTGTGTTTGATGGCCTCACGGCTAATCGTAGAAGTTGTGTTGTGTGTGGATATACTGAGGCTGTGATGCATTTTGCGTTTGACAATTGGCAGTTGTCGGTTCCTAGAATGACGGTGAGTTGTTGATGATCTTTTTTGGCGCCGAGTTGTTCGTCCTGACGTCACTTAAGTCGGCGTGTCTGTTGGAAGACTGTCTTTCGGACTATACTCGTTTGGAGGTGCTGAAGGATTGTATTTGTAGGAAATGCTCGATGAATGCGACACACCGTCGACTTGTTCAGGAAGAGCAAGCGTTGGCTGAAGTTCAGCAACCTTCTAGCTCGAAGAAACGTCGTTTAAAAGAAGTTAGGAAGATGAAAGAACGGGTGAAGGCTGCTCTCGATGAGGGTAGGATTGAAGACGACATCAAAGATGTACGGATGGAAAAGGTGATTAGTTTGTCCACGAAGCAAGCTATGATTGCTCGGGTAAGTTTCATTGAATGTCCCACGCAAGTATGTCTTGACAGTTTTACAGCCTCCTCCTGTACTGGCACTCCATATCAATCGATCCATGCATTTCACACACTATGCCTCAAAAAACAACATTCGTGTCCTTTTCCCCGAAGTCCTCGACCTTACACCTTTCACAACCTCTGGAAATCTATCTACTATTCCTACATCTTCCTTATCAACACCCTCTCCTACTCCTAAGCGATCTAGCACTCCTACACCCGAAACCGCTCGAGATACCTCTTCCCGAACAATCTATCGACTCAGTGCTGTGGTATGCCACTACGGCCAACATTCCTTCGGCCACTACGTCTGTTTCAGGCGGAAACCTAAAGCGACAAAGAACGACTCGGAGAAATGGAAGCCTCCAAAACTAGTCATCGAAACAGCTGTTGCGGCGTCGAGTGTCGTGAAACAAGAGCCGAGAGACGATGTTGTCGATTTGAATGCGCCAGATTCGGAACCAGAGGTTTTCGAGGAATATATTTGGGAAGATGCGGATCCTGCGACAGCCGCAGGAACTGGGAGAGGTTGGCTTAGGATTTCGGACGATTCGGTCAGTGAATGTGGGATTGAGAGCGTGTTACAGGAAGGCTCGGGAGCGTTCATGTTGTACTATGAGCGCGCTGTCATTGTGGATGTCGTTCCTGCTGGTACCGCTAAAGGAGTCTCGCCATATCCATTACAGAATGGATATCCTGTGGGTGTTGGTGTAGGTGTGGGAACACCTTTGAATTCAGAGGAGACTTTGAAGCCACAGATGATGATGACGATGATGGTTAATGGGAATGGGAGTATGGGGTCATTGGTCAGTGTAGATGATCGGAAGGATAGGTTGTCGATGTCGATGTCTGCTTCGAGCAGTGGATCACCGCCTACGATGGGTGCTCGAGTGGTTAGGAGTGTCGCGGCTGGAAGGGGTAGACGTAGTCAGAGTGCTGCGCCGTCTGGAGATGGAAATGAGAAGAGAGCGTTATCTGCATCACCCACATTACCTTCTTCTTTGGCTTCTGGATCACTTAAAATGCCTCTCTCATCATCTCAACCTATCGCTATGCCTAATGGTCGTGTACATCGGCACCCAAAGGACGATGATATTGACGACACTTTCGAGGAAGACGATGTCAAGCTAGCGTCGCATGTACAGAACATGTCATCCTCTGCGCCCTCATTGACATCTCAAATGAAACCATCCATGTCAAGCTCATCGCTTGTTTCTAGTACGAGTTCGTGTAGTACAAGCACGAACTCAAATTCCGGCTCATCGTCAGTCTCAGCGTCTTCAACTTCCTCGCGAAATCGAAAATCTGGTCGTAAGACTAATTCTAACAATGCACGGATACACAGTTCTACTTCATCGCCCTCACAGTCACATCATCCCCCGCTACCTGCTTCACCCATGGTTGGGTTGAAGGCATAGTAGAGTGAACCTAGGGTATCGGATCCCCCTTCCTCCTCTCTCCTTCCTCCCTCTATTGTTCTCTTACTCCTTCTATTTTTATTCACTCTATCCATTACTACTATACCGCGTCCTGGAATCGGGATGCTCATTGCTAGTATTTTCGATGTACTATTCTATGAGATCGCCGCCTCCCTTGCTTTGTCGCTTTTATCAAAATTCTCGCCACTGCTCTCGCGATCCCATTCCCCTGCTCTTTCCCTCCTTTTTTCTTTTGGAGGTTTCGTCTTTTTTTTCAATCAGTGCATGTATCATTAGACTCTCTTGCTCTCTTTCGCCTAGTTTTGGACCAATACAATAACTTGAAATTCCTGGACTTGCTATTGGAGTACTGGGCATTTCCCATTTTCTATCTTTCGGATGCACCTGGTGTAAGCAATTAATTGTTATATAGTATTCAGCAGGTATCAATGCCAAGCATGCCCATCGTCCTTTATCTGACAAGTGTTACAAGCTACAAAATTGTATTTTACAACGGCACCGCAGCCGACATATCCAACTCATACCCAACCTTATGAAACTCACAAGGCTGTCTACCAATAGCAATTCCCTCCCCACTGACTAACCTCCTCACTACCAAATGTTGGTTTTTGCGCTTCCGCTTACGTTGACCAGCTCCCCCTTCACCCACTCCTGTTCCTTCCCCCTCGTCAAGTGATTCATCCCCACTATCCAAATCAACATACCTCTCCTTGCGTCCCACCTCATTCGCAGAAGCTTCATCCGCATAGATATGTATACAATGCTCCTCAGTGACTTCGTCTAGGAAATGCCACTTCCTACAAACGCCTTCACCGAAAGGGTGAGGGAAAAACTCGTCGTCTTCGGGATCAAGATCGTCTGCGTCGTCGTCGTTGTCGATTTCGACCATGGTTTTGTCTTCGTGAGGTGCAGGCTCCATGTCCTCGTCCTGATCCGTCGTGCCAAAGTCGAGTCTAAGCGTAGAACTTGAACTCGAGGCATTACTAGAAGTCCCTGCCCTCGACCTCAACCTTGTCATCCTCTCACTGGAACTCCGAGCTGACTCCGAGGGCCCAGCTTTACTCCCACTGGCCTTCCCTAGACTCACCCTCCTCTCAAGCACCCCATCCCTCTGCGCCCCATTATACAGAAAAGGATGATACAACGCCTTTCTTGGCGTTATCCTATCCGTCGACTGATGCTCCATAAGCTTCTCCAGCAAATTCAGCGCATTCTCCACGTCCCTCTCATGAGCCTCTCTAGACGGTCCTACCAATAGGATATCCCCACCACCTCCAGCTGCACCAAAACCGAAATCAGCGCCTGAAGCGCCGGAGAGGGGTGTAAGAGGTGATAGTTCTTCTTCTACTACAGAACCTTTCGAGTTTGGGTTCAAAGGGGAGGAGGATGGGAAGGTGATAGACGTTGCAGAGGACACGGTATCTGAGGGTCCTAGAAGGTTTGTAGTGTCAATATTAAGATGACTGGGTGAAGATGAAGGAATTGGAGTCGCTTGATCGCGGTCTCGATGTGGAATAGCAGAATCTAGTAGCGTTTCACGATTACTGTATTCTTCGAAAGTAAGGGGGTTGCGGTTACTGTCATCAGGATGTTGATCCTCCTCTTGTGCCTCGACCTGCTGCAAAGTCTGCTGCTGAGCCCTCGCGAGCTGTTCAGAATACGGATAAAACCTTGCGTCTGGTTTTGGTGGAGTATACAGATCTGGATTCTGGTTTAGGACAAAGTCACGCCAGGACATGCCATCGGGGGATATATCGGGTACGTTGGTGGAGAACATGCGGTCTGTTGGTTTAAATAAACCATCCTTGTTGTTCCGTCAAGGAAAGAAGTAGACCTACTGTGTAAACACGCAACCCTTTCCATACGTCTCCGCCCAAGAATCGTAGCGATTTCCATTAACGCTTCGATATCATCATTAGATTGGAATAAAGGGAACTTCTTGGTGAGGAAGAATAAAAGTGTCATGCCTGCTGCCCACATGTCGATAGCTAGACCATAAAGAATGGATCAATTCGCAGTTCTACATTCTGGAAGTCATTAAGGAAACAAAGAGAACTCGCCTCCGGTTTGGTCACCACATTTAAGTAAAACTTCCGGTGCTCTAAACCCTCTCGTGCCCGCACGATTAGCTTTCGACTGCGGCCTAGTATCTTTTTCCGGATACCCAACCTTCTCCGAAGGCTGAGACGATTTAAATTTTGCCTCTTTTGACATTCTTCGGAAATACTCCACATCATAGTCTTTTCTGTCTTTGATCCTTCCATGTGGATACTCGCGCGTAGGTGGGGTATGTAGGCATTGGTCATGTTGAGGCCCGGGTTCCATGCGCTACGGGGTAGCATTTGAATAAGCATAGACGTGTGGGGGATGAAGAGAAGAACACATACGCAAGCGAGACCAAAATCACAGAGAGTGCCTATGCCCGTTCGAGGGTCAAAGAGGAAGTTGGCAGGTTTGACATCTCGATGGATGATCTTCCGAGCGTGTATATCGCGCAAAGCGCGTATTAGACACCGCATATACGCCTTGATTCCTTCCATAGGCAGCGACGTGAAGTAATCCTACCACCCGGAACCCAAAAACGGTGAACATTCGCTCACAGGAGAAGATAACAGACGTCCACTTACCCGAAAATCATCATTCTTTTGATAGGGCATAACCACCACTACCTGATCGTCCTTTCTGAACGCCGTTATAAGCTGCGACACATGCCTACAGGATCTACATTCGCTGAGGATAGATATCTCGTTCCTTATCCTTTCCGGGCTGCTCGTGACATAAATCCTCTTGATCGCGACGTACACTTTAGCTCCCTGGGGGCGCGGAATAGATTGATAATATGCGGAAGAGGAAGGAGGGTGGTGACCATGCCAGGGATCATTGTACCACTTGTCATGGTAGTGAAGGTCAATAGCTTTGTATACGGATGAAAATGTCCCCGTTCCGAGTCGGTCAAGAAGTTTGTAGTCGGTCGTCAGAGCTGGCACGGCAGTTTCTAGGTCTTGAATCTCAGCGATGATTTCTTGTTGTTCTTCGACCGGTTTAGAAGATAGAGTATCTTCATCGTCCTCTTCGTTGTCTGACGGTTCAGAGTCTTCTTGATGTTCTTGTTCTTCAGCTTCAGCAACGTCTTCTTCGTCTTCTTCAATCACGACATCTCCTTTCATCTCTTCTTTGTCCTCACCAACAATAATCAACTCATCGCTCCCCATATCTTCATTTCCAGCACCACCCGCACGAAGAAAATTCCTCCCCACAACGCGTCCCTTACCCTTCAGGTTATACCTCCCAGCCAGTGCAGCCCTAGTATTCCCAGCCACAGACCGCACAGAAGCAGATTGAGAGATAGAGTCCTGGTGCCTCTGCCTCTTAGAACCAACGTCAAACCCCGAGATAGGATCAGAAGAATCCTTCGTCACACGCAATCGTTTTCTGAATATCGATTTCGGTGGATGCGTGTCGGACGAACCACGTTCAAGAGGGTTGGAAGAGTGTTGCGAGAGAAGAACAGTTGTCATTGTCTTAGTTCAAACTCAGCATGGAAGAAACGAAGCCGAAAACAAAGAAGTGAAGTGGCGATGGAAAGGCGCGTTCAACGGGACGCGTGCCAGATGTTGATCACGTGGTGGTGAGTCAAGGGGACCGCCACCGCCCAAGGCCTGGTGCTCCACGCCATCACTACGAATACGAATAACTCTACTTCACCCAACGACCATCACTGCTAATCCTTCACTATGGCTCTCAACTGTGCAATGCTGAATGCTACAAGGGATCCTATCCCTTTGCCACATGAAACCACCATCACAACTGTTGATTCAGGCGCAGAGATCGTTCTTCATATCCCTGATGCACCCCCGGAAGGCGGCTCTTCAGCTGGAGGCTCAGGCGGCGAACAGAAACTCAAGGCTATGGGTAGAATATGGGTTACTGATCGTCGAGTGAGTTATCCATTTATTGCTCTACATACTTATCGTTTAACATAATCACAAATCATTCAATCTTTAATTGCATATACTCCTTGTACTAAATTAACTCTCAAAAAGTTCCTATTCACCTCCTCCCCCGACTCATCTTTCGACTCGCTAACCGTCCCACTCCACTCAATCCTCTCAACGAAATTCTCCCAACCCACCTTTGGCTCCAACTTCCTCACTTTCGAGATCAAACCCTCTTCAGGTGGTGGTCTGACTGACGGTACGAACGTCGAGGTTCGGCTGAAGAACCAAGCAATGTTTCAATTTGTTGCGCTCTTGGAAAAGACGAGGGAACGTGCTATTTACATGAAGAGACAGGAAGCGCAGGCTGAGGATGAGGAGGGGTTACGTGCGTTTGTTTTTATCTTTATCTTTTCCTGTTTCTGGTGAAGGTGAATGTTTGACTGATGACTTCCTGTATCTTTAGCCACATACACCTCCCCCGCTGAATCGATCTCGACATCGCTGGTAGGCGGCACACCAGTTGAGAATCCCCCAGAGTACGGATCTGCCTAAATCAATCAGTAGATCAGGAAATGTGGCGGTGTGGATTGTTATCGAACCATTGAAGGACCTAATTTATTGAGGCTTTATGTACATTGTGTAGGCAAATGCTTAGGTAGAAAGTAGTGTAATAAGATATTTTGCGACATTGATGAATGTATGATGTCCATGGACACAGAACTGCTTCAGGCGCTTGAACGTTAGACGCGTATGAAGTTGTATTATTTAAGTACATTGCAAGATTCTAATATCTACCACTGCAAGCCAACTGCAAGCCTTCCGTCCTCTAGCAATCCATCAAATCGCGTACCCCTAAAACCAAAAACCATAATAAGCACCCAAAACTTGAACCCGAAACCATCAAGCACTGCAGCCACTCACCCCATTAACTCTAATATTCTGCCCATTAATCCACGCCGCCGCTGGACTCGCTAGGAACGCAACGATAGGCGCAACCTCCTCCGGTAATCCAATCCTCTTGCTCGGCGCCCACCCTTTAATAATATTAATCAACTCATCGGATTTTCCAGTCCGGAAGAGTTCCGTGTCAATAGGTCCGGGGGAGATGGTGTTCACTGTGTGGCCCTTTGCTCCGAGGTCTTTCGCGAGGACGCGGGACATTTGTTCGATTGCGCCTAGGAAGAGAGGTGGTATTAAATTGGTGGTGTAAAGAAAGAGATGGGGAAGGCAAGTACCTTTTGTCATAGCGTAGAGTAGATAATTTGGCAATATTGTCGACGCGAGCGTCAGCGATGTCGAGAAGAAAATGACCCTCCCGCCCGCTAAAGCAAAGCAAGTGACCACACACAATTAGTCCTCAGCGAAACACGGAAGAGATTCACCATTACTCACACTCTGGGAATAGTCGTGCCGCCTTTTGAACCAGGAATAACGGGCCCTTCACATTCGTGTCGAAATGGTTTTCATAAACTCCCTCGTCGACGCTCTCTAGCGTCCTAGAGCCCGCCACAGCAGCATTAAGCACCAACACATCTAACTTCCCAAACACTTTCACCGTCTCATTGAGGAGGTGCTCGCCACCTTGAATGGTAGATGCGTCAGCTTGAATAGCGATCGCGTCGCCTTTTCCAGTGGATTTTATCTCGCTGACGATTTGGTCAGCGGGGGTACGAGAGTTCATGTCTTTGAAGTCATGAGAGGACAAGGGGATTAGCGATCTTCGGATTGAATGGAGGGGGTCACGCTCGAAAACTTACAATTAACAACTACTTTGGCGCCTTCTGAGGCGAGACGAAGGGCGATTGAGGCGCCGATACCGCGTGAGGAGCCTGTGACGACAGCTACTTTGCCTGAGGAGAGCCGCGATAAGTATTAGCGCTATCGGGTTTTGAGTTGGTGAAGTTACTATACCTTCAAGAGATGTAGTCAACGCCTGGGAAGCCATAATGTTGAATAGGAACTGATGAACTGGGAAGAGTGCGGATTAGATAGAAGAATCGGGAGATTATATGTAAATGATCCACTTATTTGAGTACCCAAGTTTTGGTGAAGCCTCATTCGATGTGAAGACACCTATTTATGCTTTTGAAAACTCCCATGGAATTTTATCAACCTACTTAATCACCACCCACCGGTGAGTGACCATTGATAGTAACACTTACGATACACCTAACCCACTCAATTATTGTCGGCATCAACACGGTCCTTTCAAACCCATGCGTATTTCATCCAACCAATGACGCGGACGGCCTCCGAGTCTTTTGACTCATACGATACACTCAGGATAGCGCAAAGTCCTACTACATGAATTGAGTTTCTTGGATCCGGTTCGATTTCAGGAGACTGACCTCTGACCTGCCCCTGACACTTTCAATTCTGACCTCGGGGTAACGGTATATCCCTGAGAATACGATATCGTCTGCTTCTTTGTTTGAATACCGATGCTTCGACCTCGCGTCTGGCCAGACCTGCACAACCAGGATTAATTTGCATTAGGAGCCAGGTCTCCCACTGCATGATGGGTAATCGCAGTACAGTGCCCATACAGCAGTGTATATCTAGAGATCCCGGCAGTGACGACTCAGTGCCATGGAGTTGTGAATCTTGATACCACTTTTCAGTTCTGGACAGACCCTTCCTGTTGGAATCTGTACCTTGGCTTAGATGTAGAGAAAAACAGTATCTAGTTTTGATGTCTTTATTGCTGCTGAGGAGACTCAGAAAAGGGATCAATCCTGAGTGTCACTGATATCTTGTTCACTGGAACAGATCCACCCGGGGGCATTTATGGCTGCATAAATTGACATAGACACCTTTACTCTGTACACCTACTATTACTCTGTAAAAAGTGTCCGAGTTCAAAAAGTTTACACTGGCACTGAGGCTACATACTGCTCCCTAAACGCAGATCTATGTCGTCGAAAAGTGCCTGACCAAGGCGAAACAAGCTGGCTTCGTAGGAACAATAATATATGTCCACACATGATATCAGGTAACTTTGTGTGTTTTTTACCCAGTAATATCTTTGAATATTATACACATTTGGACATACACTACATCTGATTGTAATCTGAAGCGTAAAAGTGTCGGAAGGTTGATGTAGAAGTGAAGAAAGCGATTTTTATATTAGTAAGACCGGTCCAGACCGAGCTGCAGCCCTTTCCCCATATGTCGACGCGCACGGTGGCTGTGCAACGGATTTTGGGTCCTCTTATATTGGCTTCGCTGCGCTCACCCAATTAAAATCTTGAGCACTGGCACCGGACCTTCCAATGCTCTCGAGTATCACCAACGTCGATATCAGAACGAATGAACTTACAGATCTAAACAATTTGTAAAACCTATGCCACCTCAGGCCTCAGTCTGCATCCTCCCGCTGATAGATTTACTCCGAGGTCAACTTCAACCTGAGCGACGAGCGACGACAGACCTAGGCCTCATTTTCATGTTTCCGAATGGCATTGGTGGTGGGGTCGAAGAGCAAATATTAATCGAAAGACTCTGCCGCCGGCACGGCGCACGATAAAAGTCGTGCCGGTCCGGCATATCCTATATGTAACCTCAACGAACCGGACTATGATTCTATGAAGTATTAATCGTTGCCACAGTATCCTGTGTCAAGTATCTGGACTTCATTGAAGAATTTAATTGAAGGATAAAACGAATGCAGAAGCAGAAGCAGACAGGGACAATCGCCGCCGCACTCGAGAAGCCATTCTCCCTTCGGTGATCAGTTGGCGGAGGTATGCACACACAATTTTTGCTCTTTCAAGTAGTACGCTAAACCCACTAGGTAGAGAGTAATGTAGTAAGATATTTCGCGACATCGATGAACGCATGATATCCATGGACACAGAGCTGCTTTGGGCGCTTGAACGCTAGGCACGTATGAAGTAGTATTTCATTTCGTAGAAAAAATACACCGCAAGATTTCAATTTCAATATCTACCACTGCAAGCCGACTCCAATCCTTCAGTCCACTAGCAATCTATCAAACCGCAAATCCCTAAAGCCAAAAACCATCGTAAGCACCCAAAACTTGAACCCGAAACTATCAAGCACCGCAAGTACTCACCCCATTGACTCTAATATTC
Source organism: Omphalotus guepiniiformis (assembly GCA_028554645.1). Taxonomy (NCBI): domain Eukaryota; kingdom Fungi; phylum Basidiomycota; class Agaricomycetes; order Agaricales; family Omphalotaceae; genus Omphalotus; species Omphalotus guepiniiformis. The sequence continues at coordinate 87,984 of JAQOOI010000063.1, forward strand.
TGCCCAGTAATCCATGCCGCCGCAGGACTAGCCAGGAACGCAACGATAGGCGCAACCTCCTCCGGTAATCCAATCCTCTTGCTCGGCGCCAACCCTTTAATGATATTAATCAACTCATCGGACTTTCCAGCGCGGAAGAGTTCCGTGTCAATAGGTCCGGGGGAGATGGTGTTCACTGTGTGGCCTTTTGCCCCGAGGTCTTTAGCTAGGACACGGGACATCTGTTCAACTGCGCCTAGGAAGAGAATTGATATCAAATTGGTGGTGTAGAGAAAGAGATGGGGAAGGCAAGTACCTTTTGTCATTGCGTAGAGTAGATAATTTGGCCCAATTGTCGACGCGAGCGTCAGCGATGTTGAGAAGAAAATGACCCTCCCGCCCGCTAAAGCAAAGCAAAGCAAGTGACCGTATACATTAATCCTCAGCGAACCACGGAGAAGAAGGAACCACCACTCACACTCTGGGAACAGCCGTGCCGCCTTCTGAACCAGGAATAACGGGCCCTTCACATTTGTATTAAAATGATGTTCATAAACCCCCTCGTCGACGCTCTCCAGTGTCCGTGAGCCCATCGTAGCAGCATTGAGCACCAAGACATCTAACTTCCCGAAGGCTTTCACCGTCTCATTGAGGAGATGCTCGCCACCTTGAATGGTACCCGCGTCAGCTTGAATAGCGATCGCGTCGCCTTTTCCAGTGGATTTTATCTCGCTGACAATTTGGTCTGCGGAGGTGCCAGAGTTCATGTCTTTCAAGTCATGGGAGGATAAGGAGATAAGCGATCTTCGGATTGAATGGAGGGGGCGAAAACTTACAATTAACAACTACTTTGGCGCCTTCTGATGCGAGACGAAGGGCGATGGAGGCGCCGATACCGCGCGAGGAGCCTGTGACGACGGCTACTTTGCCTGAGTAGATCCGCAATAAGCATTAGCGTTATCGGATTTTTAGGTGGTGAAGTTTATACCTTCAAGAGATGTAGTCAACGCCTGGGAAGCCATAAGTCTTTGAATACTGTGGTTAGTGAATAGGAACTGATGAACTGGGAAGAGTGCGGATTAGATAGAAGAATCGGGAGATTATATGTAAATGATCCACTTACTTGAGTACCCAGGTTTTGGTGAAGCCTCATTCGATGTCAGGACACCTATTTATGCTATTGAAAACTCCCATGGAATTTTATCAACCTACTTAATCATCACCCCACCGGCGAGTGACCATTAATGGTAACACTTACGATACACCTAACCCACTCATTTATTGGAGGCAACGGTCCTTTCGAACCCACTTGAAGTCCTGAGAGATAGCCATACGTATATCATCCAACCAATGACACGGATGGCCTCCGAGTCTCTTGACTCATACGATACACTCAGGATATTGGGATATCGCAAAGTTCTACCTTGGATCCGGGTCAATTCCAAGAGACTGACCTCTGACCCTATCATCAGTGACTTTCAATGCTGACTCGGGGTTAATATCTCCTGAGACCATGACATAGTCCGCTCCTTTGTTTGAATACCGATTGCTTGGCTAGACCTACAGAGAGTTAACCTTGAGCACCGGATCTCTCAACAGGATTCATCCATGCTGACACCATTCGAATGAACTTACAAACCTAAATCCTCTTCAAACCCCCGCCAATACCGATCTAAGACTCAATTCAGTTATTGACTCCGGAGCTCACAGAATGCAATACGCAAGCTCAAACGACGAAGGCAGAATACCGAGTGACGAATACCGTAGTGGTGACCCGGAGTGTAAGCCGGTACCTGCATAGCATTCCTGTCTCATCAGTCACGGAATAAGAAGGCTGCGGTTTTGAAATACTGACCCACCTGGACGCCGAAGGCTTTTCCATGTTTCCGAATGGTATTGGCTGGGCATTGGTGGAAGAAAAGACTTGCCGCGCGTCCACGCGCTTGGTCGAGGCTGTATGTCGTGCCGGTCCGGCATATCATCCATTTTTCAAGTGACGTTCGAAGGTTCGAGTCTTCGTCGTTACCCAGCTGATTCCCTGCTGATTCCTGTCCTTTACATCCAATATCTTCGTATAAGCGTCAAGCATGTCCCCCGGAGAAAGACACTCGCTGAAGGATCTAAAACTATCTTGCTGAATGCAGAAGGTTGCAGGCAGATTCGAGAGAAACATTTCCTTTCGGTGACGGCTGGCAGAGGTATATGCGCACACAATTCTTGCTCTTTCAAGTACACTAAACCCACTGTCGGTATCCTAGACCATGCTAGAACTTCGATTGAGCAGAAAGGCACAGCTTGATACTCCGGACGACTGGCACTCAATTCACTCAGTTACTGCAAACTTCAACTGGAACCACTAAATGTTTTGCATGGCAGACGCTGCGAGAGGAAATTCAGATTCATTCTCTTCTTCCTCAGCTTTTCGGGTAAATCCACCATGAAAATTGGACCAGTGAAGACATACAAGAATACTGCTCTGCTGGTCAAGTTACGACCCTCCGTACGCCAGGAAGGTTACGAATTCTCAATATAGAGGGTGTGTATATGCGGTTGTGGATGACTCGGAGCGTGCTAATAACCCGACGTATTCGCTAGTGACACCGGCATCATCATTGTCCCTCCTCCAGCTCGTCAAACTCAAAATAGCCCGCGACCCTCTCGATGTCAGGTGTGGGAAGCAAGAGCAAGCACACGCTCCAGCGAGGAAGGAGTGTGCTGAAGGGTTGGGGAGGGCTGGGGGAAGCCGTTGGGTTATATATTTGGAATATTGGGTTGGAGAAGTTGGGGAGTGTTTCAACGAATGAGGATGCTGGTGGTACTGGTGGCTGATCCAACCCAGGTGGCTGGAAAACCAGATCAAACGAGGATAATTTCGGAATCGAGGTGGGTAAACGGTTTGCATATTCGGTTTTTTTCCAAGGGAGTCCATTTGTTTAATATCTCTCTTTCGTTTCTTGTTAGACTGCCCCTAACGCGGGGCTTCTTCGACTCTATTAAAGCATGCGGCACGGTTTTTTGATTCAGAAGAAACCAATTCGGTTCTTCGATAGGACATCAAGAGGGGTGGTTTTCATCTCCCGCGAGTTGAGCTTCTGAGTGGGTGGTATGTGTCGTGATCGTCTGTCCTGCTTCATTTCAGGCTTAATTCCATATACCGACCTACTCAGAATTCGACGAAACTCTAACAGCCCTCCGCTCCCTCCTCCCACAATCAGTCCTGAACTCGTATCTCTACCGCTCCCGTCCCTCTCCTTGCTCTCCGCAAGGCTCCTGTACAGTCGGAAGAAAAGAGGAGACTACCTACCAATGTATCTCCTCTTTGCATCCGAATCATATGCGGTATTCTGAAGTAGTACTCGTGTTCGGGCCCTAGCTTTCCTATCGCCTTGTTTCAGCGAGATTTGACCTCGAGGTTGAGATTGACGTTCTGTGATGTGCATAAGTCCGCATGGATGTCCATGTTTCGGGGTTTAGGGCAAATGATAGGAAGAGGTCGCAGTGGGACGTTCTGATCATCGTCGTCGCCTTTCCTCTTTGCTCGCCACTTTTGTCATCAAAGTTGAAGGCACGATGATTCTGGGAGTATCTGATCATGATTCACAGAAATCGCTCGCTGATTGCCTTGAGGATTACACGTGCTGTAAGACGCTGTAAGTATCGCTACGTATCCTCCGCTATCCCTTGTTCTCGTTGAATCACGAAGAAGAAACTAGATTCCACGCCAATTCAGCCTTTCATACATGATTGCATCGCTGTCACATTAGATAGATGGATTGAATTGTCGTAGCTGTGTAGAGGTGCTCATAAGTAACGCGATAACAACGTGTCATTGTTCTTTTTTCCCCGAAAGGCCAGGAAACGCCCCATACCTACAGCTGTTTTCCCAACGACGGGCTACTTTGTATTCCAGTATAGTTGTAGCTAAAGTAAATGGATGTGTACTCGCAGGTACTCTTTACCTCTGGAGGCCCGAGTACGAGTTCTGAATCAAGGCTCCAAGACGCAACAGCCGATGATCACCAGTACACTGTGACCCGGTGCGCAGGCCTGAGCCTCGAGGCAAGCCTTGCGTTTAGGACTCATCCGGCAAAACGTGGAACAATGGCGGACATTGGCATGGTAAGTAACTACACAAACGTATGTACATACAAGGCATTATTATTATTATTGTATAATCTAGACGACCCTATCGAATTCCAGGTATTTAAGGAAGTCACCTTGCGGTTTTTAATTTCTCGTCCTCAACTCCCATCTCATCTTCTCGAGTCTCCATCTTCTTCCGAGTCCCTCGTTTTTTCGACGCTCGAGCTCTTGTGTGATACCTGCTTCTCGTCGTCTGTCTATCCCTTGTAGTCGTCGTCGCTGTCGTGGTTTTTGGAAGGAAAAGATCTTGAGTGCCGAAGAAGAAAAAGAACAGATAGAAGGAATCATGTCGGATGATATTATCGTACGTTTCTTCTCACTTTCTTGTCTATGGGGTGTGTACTCATGCATGGACAATGTAATGATACAGCCAGGTGACATTGTCGCTGTTAACAATGGTTTGTCCGGTCGTCGTGAAGGTCTCGTCGTAGGGTCCCATATTGATTACGCTGTACGTGTTCAATCCCTCTACTCGACTTTCTTTTGTTCGGTGGAGATTTTCGGACGTTTTTCTGACTGTGTCTTTTGTTTTGCTTTCTTCGCTCCGTCTGTCCCTGGCGCCTGACTGTGTCACCCTATAACCTCTCACATTCAATGTGATATAAAACACCTCGTTCTGTTCTCACCGGTGGTCATCTTTTATTCGTTCGGTCATTGCACTTCACAGGGTCGCCAGATTATCGAAGTCCAACTTGATGCCGGGGATGTGTATCACGCTTGGTGAGTCTTCTCGTTAGTTACTACGGGATGGATCTTCGTCCTTACGCCGACATATCCATAGGTACCCAACCGTCACCCGCGTTAAAAGGACTGTATCTTACAACCGTCCGACTATTGGAAGGTCAACAACAAGGACGGTCGAGAGAAGAATTTACTGGTGATACTCCCCCCCCTCCCCCCTCATTCTACCTACCCACCCACGCTCTTTGCATCCCCTCTTCCTCGGCTGGCGCGCGCGCATTATTTTCATGGACGGGGTCGCTCCACTGAAATCTTGAATTGACTCTGGAAACGAGTGTACGAGTACGAGCGGGTACGGGAGTCTGGCTACGATTGGTGTTGGATAACTAGCGCTCGGAGTTGGGCGGTCTTTGTGAAGACTGAACCCCCCCAGCCTTGAACTTGTATACTTTTTTGTAGTTCTTCGTGTGCGTTGTTTTGTCTTGAACGGAACCCATGGGACTTTTGTGCGTGTGCTGCGCTTGAAAGATATTGTATATATATATAGTGCATGATGCAGGGGGTATCTTCGTTTCGGGTAGTGCGTGCATGTAGAAAGAGGAGAGAGAGAAGTGATTTTTTCGTATTCTGTGTTTGGTGGAACTCTCAGGTATCGTGTGTCGGTAAGTAGAAGTCGGGAGTTTGGTTATGTAGATTGTTTTCGTCGTATTGGACTGGTATACATATCGTGTTCAGAATCGTTTCAGACTCTAGCAGGGATAGCGCCGATTTGTTCAATCAATTGCATGTCAGTCTGATGATGGCGCCTACAAGGAACTCAGTATACCACTAAACTACCGCCTGACACACTGAGGATTGTTTCATCAGTCTATCAGTCTATCACTGGCAAGCAGATTCGGGTATGGTAGATAAGATAGAAGAAAGGAAAAGCATCCGACTCAGCGCCAGACTTCAGCAACGCGAGCGCTAGAGACTGAATGGAAGCTGCCATGACTTCGCAAGATGCCGGTGAGCTGTTGGGGGTTGACAGCTTCAATCAATTTCTCCCTTTCTTCCCGCTCTCACTCGTACTACCCTCACTAGTGTCAACGGTAAAGTGCCCTTCCTGCTGCAGATTCCAGGGTGATTGTGCTTATGGCATGTTGTTTATATTGTAGAAAAGCATTTACAAGCTCTCAAACTCATATTCTATTCAAATGGAAAATCCAGGTGGTGATTCTGTTGGAAATAGGTGCGTTATATTATACTGTTCAACATTCATAGACTCACCATGAGATCTAGGGTGAATATTCTACAAGACTCCTCCAACTTCACTATCAACAATAGTCAATTTCTGACTGCTGGTCGTGATTTGAATTATAACTCAGCTTGTATGTCCACCTGCCATGATATGCTGATCTAACCATGACAAATACTTCATTAGCAACTGATATCAAATCTGAGATTCTGAATTGGTTCAAAGCACCAAACCCAGCCACCAATTTTGGTACTGCTAGAGATAAGATGCAGCCAGGAACTGGTGGCTGGCTTCTTGCTCATGAAGAATTTATAAAGTGGAAAGAAAATGGAGGATTGCTGTGGTTGCAAGGAAAAGGTAGCTTGCTACACTCTATAGTATTACCATATAGTTGCTAACAATTTATAAGCTGGCTCTGGCAAAACATTTCTATGGTATGATCAATTTAAGTAATCTGCTAATAGTAGCTGCTAAGCTATATTCTTTTAGTACTAATGTCATTGATGAGCTTCTAAAGGAATGTTTACCAAAACAAGCCTTTATGCTCCTGGGCCATTATTTTGATTCTCGTGCTGAATCAAAGCAAACATATCGTGGTCTTCTTTTATCCTTGGCAGCTCAGCTTGTGGTGTACTTCCCTGAAGTTCCCACTGAGCTAAAACAGTTGTATGAGGAGGGAAAGAGATATGCTATTCATGAACCCTCTATCTCACAGCTTGAGAGTGTTCTGTACACTGTGCTTGGAGTTAGTTCAAGCAAACTCTCTATCTATATCATGATAGATGCACTGGATGAATGCAGAGATGAGGAACATGACAAAGTGATAATATTCATAGAGAAATTGCTTGACCTAAGCAATATTCATCTATTTATCACCTGTCGTCTTGTAGCCCGCTGTTCAAAGTACAGGCATATCCTTGCTTTAGAAGCAGATATAGTTCAATATGACATTGGCACCTATCTTGATTCTGCAATAATGACATTGCCAGTGATCAGAAGCAATGCATCTCTTATAGCAAAAGTAAAAGAGTCCTTGCTAGCAGGAGCTGATGGACAGTAAGCAACTTTATCTTTCTAAACCAATATAAAACTAATCAATATATACTATGATCCAGATTTAGGTGGATAGACTGCCAACTAACTACACTAAGAAAGTGTGGAACACCAAAGGCAGTAAGAAATGTACTGGAGAAATTTCCAGAAACACTGGAAAAGACATACATCAATGAGCTCAACAGCATTGAAGAACGTCACAGAGCTGAAGCCAAGCTCCTTCTTCAGTGGTTGACATTTTCATTTCAGCCTTTATCTGTCATGCAATGTCAGGATATTCTGGCAGTTGACTTGGAAGCATGGAAATTCTTTCCAGAAGAGAAAAGTCATGTACTTGGTGAAACACTGCACCTCATTTTTGGCTCTGTCCTAGTCACTATATCCTCAGAGCAGATAGTGCAGCTTGCTCATCACTCTGTAAAAGAGTTTCTAAGCTGTAACTATACTATGACACCTCCAGTGTTCTTTCAAATTGAAGCCCAGTTGGCCCATCAAGTGATCACCAAGACATGTACTATCTACCTTCTGCATTTCTGTGATGCAAAAATGGATGCATCACAGTCACAGCTGGATTATTTCTTGGCAGAATATGCAGCAGAATTTTGGACTAAGCATGGAGGTGAAATCCAGGAGATGGACATCACACTTGTGCTGTTGTGCATCAGGCTATTAGAAAGATCATTATTGCAGCACTGGTTGAGAATATTTGATTCTAGAGATCCATGGGATAGAGCAGAGCCATTCAATAATAAGAATCAAGCACAGTTATGTTATGCATCATTCTGTGAGATGAAAGATGTTGTGGCAAGGTTACTGGAAGATGGAGAAGATGTCAATGCTCAGGGTGGAAAGTATGGAAATGCCCTGCAGGCAGCTGCATTGAAGGGAAGTGAACCTGTGGTGAAGCTGCTTCTGGCATCAGGTGCAGATGTGAATGCTCAGGGTGGTTGGTATGGAAATGCCCTGCAGGCAGCTGCTTATAATGGAAGTGAGCCTGTGGTGAAGCTGCTTCTGGCATCAGGTGCAGATGTGAATGCTCAGGGTGGTTGGTATGGAAATGCCCTGCAGGGAGCTGCTTATAATGGAAGTGAGCCTGTGGTGAAGCTGCTTCTGGCATCAGGTGCAGATGTGAATGCTCAGGGTGGTTGGTATGGAAATGCCCTGCAGGCAGCTGCTTCTCAGGCAAGTGAGCCTGTGGTGAAGCTGCTTCTGGCATCAGGTGCAGATGTGAATGCTCAGGGTGGTTGGTATGGAAATGCCCTGCAGGCAGCTGCTTTTAATGGAACTGAGTCTGTGGTGAAGCTGCTTCTGGCATCAGGTGCAGATGTGAATGCTCAGGGTGGTCAGTATGGAAATGCCCTGCAGGCAGCTGCTTTTAATGGAAGTGAGCCTGTGGTGAAGCTGCTTCTGGCATCAGGTGCAGATGTGAATGCTCAGGGTGGACAGTATGGAAATGCCCTGCAGGCAGCTGCTTCTAAGAGACGTGAGTCTGTGGTGAAGCTGCTTCTGGCATCAGGTGCAGATGTGAATGCTCAGGGTGGAGTGTATGGAAATGCCCTGCAGGCAGCTGCTTCTAAGGGAAGTGAGTCTGTGGTGAAGCTGCTTCTGGCATCAGGTGCAGATGTGAATGCTCAGGGTGGTCAGTATGGAAATGCCATGCAGGCAGCTGCTTATGAGGGAAGTGAGTCTGTGGTGAAGCTGCTTCTGGCATCAGGTGCAGATGTGAATGCCCAGGGTGGACAGTATGGAAATGCCCTCCAGGGAGCTGCTTCTAAGGGAAGGGAGTCTGTGGTGAAGCTGCTTCTGGCATCAGGTGCAGATGTGAATGCTCAGGGTGGTCAGTATGGAAATGCCATGCAGGCAGCTGCTTTTAATGGAAGTGAGTCTGTGGTGAAGCTGCTTCTGGCATCAGGTGCAGATGTGAATGCTCAGGGTGGTCAGTATGGAAATGCCCTGCAGGCAGCTGCTTTTAATGGAACTGAGTCTGTGGTGAAGCTGCTTCTGGCATCAGGTGCAGATGTGAATGCTCAGGGTGGACTGTATGGAAATGCCCTGCAGGCAGCTGCTTTTAATGGAAGTGAGTCTGTGGTGAAGCTGCTTCTGGCATCAGGTGCAGATGTGAATGCTCAGGGTGGTCAGTATGGAAATGCCCTGCAGGCAGCTGCTTTTAATGGAACTGAGTCTGTGGTGAAGCTGCTTCTGGCATCAGGTGCAGATGTGAATGCTCAGGGTGGACTGTATGGAAATGCCCTGCAGGCAGCTGCTTCTAAGAGATGTGAGTCTGTGGTGAAGCTGCTTCTGGCATCAGGTGCAGATGTGAATGCTCAGGGTGGACAGTATGGAAATGCCCTGCAGGCAGCTGCTTCTAAGGGAAGTGAGTCTGTGGTGAAGCTGCTTCTGGCATCAGGTGCAGATGTGAATGCTCAGGGTGGAGAGTATGGAAATGCCCTCCAGGGAGCTGCTTATGAGGGAAGTGAGTCTGTGGTGAAGCTGCTTCTGGCATCAGGTGCAGATGTGAATGCCCAGGGTGGTCAGTATGGAAATGCCCTGCAGGGAGCTGCTTATAATGGAAGTGAGCCTGTGGTGAAGCTGCTTCTGGCATCAGGTGCAGATGTGAATGCTCAGGGTGGTTGGTATGGAAATGCCCTGCAGGCAGCTGCTTTTAATGGAAGTGAGCCTGTGGTGAAGCTGCTTCTGGCATCAGGTGCAGATCTGAATGCTCAGAGTGGAGTGTATGGAAATGCCCTGCAGGCAGCTGCTTATAATGGAAGTGAGCCTGTGGTGAAGCTGCTTCTGGCATCAGGTGCAGATGTGAATGCTCAGGGTGGTTGGCTTGGAAATGCCCTGCAGGCAGCTGCTTCTAAAGGAAGTGAGTCTGTGGTGAAGCTGCTTCTGGCATCAGGTGCAGATGTGAATGCTCAGGGTGGAGTGTATGGAAAGGCCATGCAGGCAGCTGCTTTTAATGGAAGTGAGCCTGTGGTGAAGCTGCTTCTGGCATCAGGTACAGATGTGAATGCTCAGGGTGGAGAGTATGGAAATGCCCTGCAGGCAGCTGCTTTAAATGGAAGTGAGTCTGTGGTGAAGGTGCTTCTGGCATCAGGTGCAGATGTGAATGCTCAGGGTGGAGAGTATGGAAATGCCCTGCAGGCAGCTGCTTGGAATGGAAGTGAGTCTGTGGTGAAGCTGCTTCTGGCATCAGGTGCAGATGTGAATGCTCAGGGTGGAGAGTATGGAAATGCCCTGCAGGCAGCTGCTTGGAATGGAAGTGAGTCTGTGGTGAAGGTGCTTCTGGCATCAGGTGCAGATGTGAATGCTCAGGGTGGACAATATGGAAATGCCCTGCAGGCAGCTGCTTTAAATAGAAGTGGGTCTGTGGTGAAGCTGCTTCTGGCATCAGGTGCAGATGTGAATGCTCAGGGTGGAACACATGGCAATGCTCTGCAGGCAGCTGCTTCTAAGAGACGTGAGTCTGTGGTGAAGCTGCTTCTGGCATCAGGTGCAGATGTGAATGCTCAGGGTGGAGTGTATGGAAATGCCCTGCAGGCAGCTGCTTCTAAGGGAAGTGAGTCTGTGGTGAAGCTGCTTCTGGCATCAGGTGCAGATGTGAATGCTCAGGGTGGTCAGTATGGAAATGCCATGCAGGCAGCTGCTTATGAGGGAAGTGAGTCTGTGGTGAAGCTGCTTCTGGCATCAGGTGCAGATGTGAATGCCCAGGGTGGACAGTATGGAAATGCCCTCCAGGGAGCTGCTTCTAAGGGAAGTGAGTCTGTGGTGAAGCTGCTTCTGGCATCAGGTGCAGATGTGAATGCTCAGGGTGGTCAGTATGGAAATGCCCTGCAGGCAGCTGCTTTTAATGGAAGTGAGCCTGTGGTGAAGCTGCTTCTGGCATCAGGTGCAGATGTGAATGCTCAGGGTGGTTGGTATGGAAATGCCCTGCAGGCAGCTGCTTTTAATGGAACTGAGTCTGTGGTGAAGCTGCTTCTGGCATCAGGTGCAGATGTGAATGCTCAGGGTGGAGTGTATGGAAATGCCCTGCAGGCAGCTGCTTCTAAGGGAAGTGAGTCTGTGGTGAAGCTGCTTCTGGCATCAGGTGCAGATGTGAATGCTCAGGGTGGTCAGTATGGAAATGCCATGCAGGCAGCTGCTTTTAATGGAACTGAGTCTGTGGTGAAGCTGCTTCTGGCATCAGGTGCAGATGTGAATGCTCAGGGTGGTCAGTATGGAAATGCCCTGCAGGCAGCTGCTTTTAATGGAAGTGAGCCTGTGGTGAAGCTGCTTCTGGCATCAGGTGCAGATGTGAATGCTCAGGGTGGACTGTATGGAAATGCCCTGCAGGCAGCTGCTTCTAAGAGACGTGAGTCTGTGGTGAAGCTTCTTCTGGCATCAGGTGCAGATGTGCATGCTCAGGGTGGAGAGTATGGAAATGCCTTGCAGGCAGCTGCTGCTCATGGAAGTGAATCTGTGGTGAAGCTGCTTCTGGCATCAGGTGCAGATGTGAATGCTCAGGGTGGTCAGTATGGAAATGCCATGCAGGCAGCTGCTTATGAGGGAAGTGAGTCTGTGGTGAAGCTGCTTCTGGCATCAGGTGCAGATGTGAATGCCCAGGGTGGACAGTATGGAAATGCCCTCCAGGGAGCTGCTTCTAAGGGAAGTGAGTCTGTGGTGAAGCTGCTTCTGGCATCAGGTGCAGATGTGAATGCTCAGGGTGGAGAGTATGGAAATGCCCTGCAGGCAGCTGCTTGGGATGGAAGTGAGTCTGTGGTGAAGCTGCTTCTGGCATCAGGTGCAGATGTGAATGCTCAGGGTGGAGTGTATGGAAATGCCCTGCAGGCAGCTGCTTTAAATGGAACTGAGTCTGTGGTGAAGGTGCTTCTGGCATCAGGTGCAGATGTGAATGCTCAGGGTGGACAGTATGGAAATGCCCTCCAGGGAGCTGCTTCAAATGGAAGTGAGTCTGTGGTGAAGCTGCTTCTGGCATCAGGTGCAGATGTGAATGCTCAGGGTGGAACACATGGCAATGCTCTGCAGGCAGCCACAAATGCTGGCTACAGGGCCATTGTACAACTGCTTCTACAATCAGGTGCAAGAATGAACAAAGAGCAATAGATCCACTCTCACATACTAAGTGGCTGCTGGTAAAGGTAAGGAATATGCCTTTTGACTCTATTCAAAAACTCAGGAAAATATGTTGACAGACTTCTGCAAATGTGACTATATAAACTTGTTGTAAAGTTTAGCTCATGATATTCAAATGTGTATAACAGTGCTTGCTCTACTGAATTTCCGGTATTCTTGTTCAATGTTACAAGTTTGATCTGCTTGGCCTTGCCAAGATTGTCATTTTTATTTGAGTGGTTGATTTCAGCATTTTCAATTTTCCATACAAGCCATGATGCCAGATACGTTGCAGATTTGTCGTTGCCTCTGGGCGACCTACCTCTGAGATTCCTTCAGGTGAAGCTGAATGAATTCATTACAATCTTATGTACGTGTACTAGTAAGTAAGTCAACTGCGGTTCTAGAATCTAAATATGGTATTAGTAACACGCTTGTTTATATAACTTATATTCAACTAACTGACCGTGACACGTCAACGATACTTAATCCATCCATTCACTTTCGCTTTACCAACGTCCACGGTCCAACTCCAATTCCCTTTTCCTTTTCGTCCCAATACTATATCACTTTTTAACGCTATCTTCGCAAAACCAGCAACGATCTCAAGTGAACGGTAACAGTCACTTGCGTCAACGCGGCCCAATGTCGACGGCGTACCCGCTCCCTTCGAATCTCTCTCCAGCGACGGTAGCTAACACTGCGTCGCTGTTACGCATTGTTGCTCTTGGTCTCATATCTGCTGCTGCTATCGCTTCTCGGTTGTTTGCAGTTATAAACTTCGAGAGTATTATTCATGAGTTGTATGTCTTGTTTTTTGTTCTTTGACGCGAGAATTGACGTGCGTTTCGCAGTGACCCGTGGTTCAATTAGTGAGTAGACTTCGGTATTCTGAGTGAGGTTTAGTGATATGATATCGCGGGTTCTTAGTCGTGCAACGAGGGTTCTTGCTGCGAAAGGCTTCTACGTGCGTGATTCTTGATTCTTATACTTGTTTTGTATCAAACTAAGTATCCTAACTCGGTTCTGTAGGAATTCTGGAACTGGTTCGACCCTACTGCGTGGTACCCTCTCGGGCGTGTCGTAGGAGGTACCGTATACCCAGGACTCATGGCCACCAGCGGCGTCATTTACAACTTCCTCCATTACTTCAATCTCCCCGTCGATATCCGTAACATCTGTGTTTTGCTTGCGCCCGGCTTCAGCGCTCTCACCGCTTGGGCTACTTACATGTACGTAGTACATTCCCCATCTCTTACCTCCATCCTCATCCCGACGACTTTCTAGGTTCACAAAAGAAATGAAAGACGAAAGTGCCGGACTCCTCGCAGCAGCGTTCATCGGTATCGTACCGGGCTACATCTCACGTTCAGTCGCAGGTTCCTACGATAACGAAGCTATCGCTATCTTCCTCCTCATGTTCACTTTTTATCTCTGGATTAAAGCTATTAAACAAGGCAGCGCGCTCTTCGGTACACTCGCGGCAGTCTTCTACTTCTACATGGTCGCCGCCTGGGGTGGCTACGCGTTCATCACGAATATGATACCGGTCCACGCGCTCGTGTTAATGCTTATGGGGAGATTCAGCAGCAGGCTGTATGTAGGGTATTGCTCGTGGTACGCTATTGGCACTCTTGCGTCAATGCAGGTGCCGTTTGTGGGATTCCAGCCTGTCAGGACCAGCGAGCACATGGGTGCGTTGGGTGTGTTTGGGTTGATGCAGATTGTGGCGTTTGCGCAGCTGGTTAGGTCGCATTTGAGCTCGAAGCAATTCCAGGATTTATTAGCTGTCGCGGTTGTGTCTATGGGCGTTCTAGGGACCTTGGCATTTGTGGGCTTGACATACAAGGGGTGGATCGCGCCTTGGACTGGGAGGTTTTACTCACTTTGGGATACGGGCTATGCGAAGAAGTGGGTATCTTCCCTTTTGTTCTTCATGTGTCTTGAAAGTCTGATGTCTTTGAGTTTAGGTACATACCCATCATCGCCTCTGTATCAGAGCACCAGCCCACTGCCTGGCCATCCTTCTTCATGGACCTCCAGTTCCTCATATTCCTTTTCCCGGCGGGTGTTGTCATATGTTTCCGGGAACTTCGCGACGAGCACGTATTCGTCATCATTTACTCCGTCGTCGCGAGCTACTTTGCAGGTGTCATGGTTCGTCTCATGCTCACGCTCACACCGGTCGTGTGCGTCACAGCGGCAGTAGCTTTCTCTTCGTTGCTTGATACGTATATCGATCCTTCGGAGCCCGCGGCGCCTGTTGAGTCAGGCAAGGAAGGAGGGGATTCGTCTGCTGCTACTGCGCCGGCCCTGAGTACACCAGCGAAGAAGACGAGTAAGAAGGCTGCTGCGGGGTCACAGACTTCTACGGCTGTCGCTACAGCAGCTAGTTCTACTCTATCTGATTTAGTCTCCGCCACCACTGCAAGCGCTTCCAGCACGAGCAGCGGTAAATCATTCAAATCCTCCCGAAAATCGAAAGGAATATGGGGACTCGATGCGCGTGTCGCTGTGCTCATTAATGCATTCGGCATGCTTGCATTCTTTGTGTTCCATTGTACATGGGTTACCTCAAACGCATACTCTTCGCCTTCCGTTGTGTTGGCCTCGAGCAATCCCGATGGAAGTCAGCATATCATTGATGATTTCAGAGAGGCATACTATTGGTTGAGGCAGAACACGCCCAAGGATTCAGTTGTTATGAGCTGGTGGGATTATGGGTATCAAATTGCTGGTATGGCGGATCGGCCTACATTGGTTGATAACAATACATGGAATAACAGTAAGCTTTCGCTGGTATACCTTCTGACTCCATTCCTGATATCCCCCGCCTTTCTTTATTTTTCCAGCTCATATAGCAACAGTCGGAAAAGCTATGTCCTCACCCGAAGAAATTGCCTACCCCATTCTCCGCAAACACGACGTAGACTATGTTCTTGTGATATTCGGTGGACTCCTCGGCTACTCGGGTGACGATATCAATAAGTTCTTGTGGATGGTCAGGATCGCGCAGGGCGTTTGGCCTGATGAGATCCAAGAGCCGAATTATTTCACGCCGCAGGGGGAGTATAGGGTTGATGAGAGGGCAAGTAAGGCGATGAGGGAGAGTTTGATGTACAAGATGAGTTATTATCGGTGAGTTGTTTCGAATGAGTGAGTGGAGAAGGTTGGAGTTTCTAATTGTTGTTGTATTCGTATCTCAATAGGTTCCCGGAGCTGTTCGGTGGTGGACAGGCCATCGATCGAGTTCGTCAGCAGCAGATACCAAAGGAAGGACCTACGTTGGATTATTTAGGTAGAGTGTTATTCCCATTCCATGCCTTTCATTTGCTGACTCTTTTTGTTGCATCCCTCCCAATTATGTACACGCATATGTAGAGGAAGCCTTCACATCCGAAAACTGGATCGTCCGGATCTATGAAGTCCGAAAAGAGGATCTCCTAGGTCGGGACCTCAAAAGCGCGAACGCGTTCACACAAGGAAAAAAGAGGAAGAGGAGTAAGCCCGTTTCCAGGAGGAGAGAAGTTGTTGCTGTTTCGTAGAGTTGGAGGGGGGGAGTTCCTCGTTGTATTTTAGTATACATGCATGCGTGGTCGTGTAGGGGGGGTTGGACTGGGGATGAATTTAATTATGCGTACGCGTACGTCGACCTATCACGTTTCGAGCTTCAAACCATTTCAAGACTCGAGGTGAACTGCGAGAATTGCGAAACGATGTTATTCTTGTAACTGTTTTGATTACTTCGAATCGGACAAAAAGGTGACCAACATAGGCGGCCAGCTTTGCCGGCCCGAGCCACTCTCGTTGCGCCTTTTCTTGATACTTGACCTTCGTTGTCTCCTTTCATAAGGCTACCAGGTTTCGCCGCCAGCCACCGCATCCGTCGGTCGCGGCTTGTACGCAAGTCGGAGACGACTCAGGGTCGACGAGGGGTGATGGTCAGGATATGTGTTAGGAGTCAAAGGGAAAGGTGTGCAGGTAGAGGATGATGGGGTGTTTTTGACCTGCTATCAAGACGGTGAATGAAACGATGAAGGCCATAGGTGCGAAATTCTATGTCGGGTGATAATCTTTTATTAAGAGCCTAATCAAGCACATAATTATAGGAAGAAAACATTTCGCAGCTTCAATGCTTTCTCGTCAATGTCGGGTTCGACCTCGAACAGGCTCGCTGGTACTATAAGGACTTATAATAAACGATCTGGCGAGGATATATGATATTGGATTCCATATGTGCTTGAGCGGCCAAGCTCGGCCACAGCCTTATGTACTAAAAAAGGGATCGCCGAGAGAACACTTGGAATATATGCTCGTCCTCGAATATTGCTAGTTCCTCACGCCGGCCGGTTAGTACCATCACTCACTTCAACCTGCAAATTTATGACACTCACTGTTTCACTCTATGTAGTCACCAACATAACGAGTGTCTCGATCCCCTCTGTTCTTGTTCAACGAGTCAGTTCTTTACCATATCGTTCATTTCAATACTCATGGGTATCTCTCCAGCTCGAATCATCAATTGGCAGTTCAGTTGTCAGTCCTTGCCATAGTCACAGATCCTCCGTGACGGATATCGTATTCTCAACGACCTAGTTTGATTGACGATGAAATCAGTTACCATTCTGATTCATTTACTGGCCTTTTTCGCAAGTCTCGTTCTCGCCCGTCCTCTCGAGCGCCGAGTCCTAGGTAAAGTCTTCTCGTCTACATGTAAGCTCTCCTCATTCGAATCAACGCTCCAGTCTAAATTCCGAATTACAGCTACTAAAGCTAGGGGATTTACCCTGGATGTTGAAATGACTTATGACGGCAGTACGAGCTCTAGGCGTTTCGCAGTCAACCTCCACCAAGAAGGGGATACGAGCACCCTTCCATTACGCCTCAATAACAATAACTTGAAAACTCCCTGGAGTTGCGTATATTTTGGAAGCAGTAGCCCGACCATAGTACTTCCCGACCAAAGGATTCAAGTCACACCGTTGGCACGCGAGACCAGCCTCCTGGCTCTTGACTGGAACATCGAGAAAGCCGTGTGGCCGCGCATGAAACCGAATCAGAAAGACGGAGGTTCCAATAGCTGTTTTGGCCCCGTCGCCGATTACTTATCCCAACTCCAACAATTAAAATACGTGTCGCGGTCGGATTATCAGGCATTGGTATCGAGATTGCGCCCATTCATCAACCCCTCAGCAACAAATACAAAAGACATCGTTCAGTACACCTGTTCTGGCGACGACAAAGGCTTGAACTGCAAGGCGTCTAGGAAATTTTTCCTCGATGTTAGCACTACTTATGACAGCAGTACCAGCTCTAGGCGTTTCGCAGTCAACCTCCACCAAGAAGGGGATAGTAGTATCCTTCCATTACGCCTTAATATCTTGAAAACACCCAGGAGTTGCTTGTATCTTGGGAGCAGCTCAAACACGGCTTTTCCCAACCAAAAGATCGCAGTCACACCGCTGGCAGGCGAGACGGCACTCCTAGCCCTTGACTGGAACATCGAGAAAGCCGTGTTTCCCCTCATGTCAACAAACGAGAATATCGGAGGATCCAATAGCTGTATCTACCCTATCGCCGACTACTTGAACCAACTTGAAAAAGTTGGATATATCTCGTTTTCGGATTGGTGGGAGTTGAATTCGAGATTGCGTTCCTTGATGAACTTTGATCCCTCGACGACAAACGGTGTTGTTCAATACTCTTGTTCTGGCGATGACAAAGGCTTGAGCTGTAGGGCTTCTGGTTCTCCCATGGCTGCTCAGCCGTTGAATAGAAAACCTGCGATGAAGAAGAGACCGGGATTGTCGACGGTGTCGGGGGCTCAACGGGCTCCTGCAGCTCAAGCCGCTCAGCTCCAGCCCTCGATGTCCCGTCCTACTGGGAGACCGGCGGGCCCTAGGCCCCTGCCTGCGACGCCAGGAAGTTCAGCCTCTGGTTATTGAGCTAATAATCTGAGAGTGCCTGCTGCCATGATGCCCGCATCCTGACATGGCGTGTAATGGCGTACCTCGTAGCCTAGTTTACTGTACATCTCGTACACTGTTGTTAGAGTCGCTGCAAAAAAAAACTCGCCGGATGGTCAGACTTATTTATTACATTGTTTTGGTGGTTCGTTTGAACTTGAAGTTGTATACATAGTGAGGATTCAGAAAGGGTGTGTTTGTACATGTATTGTTTCTGTGTTAACCCCTCTTTCGATCTCACTGGGACTCAACGCTATTCACTTATTATTCTTGTCAAACCCTAGGCCTTAACGTTGATGTAAGCGTCGTGGATGTTGTCTCCGGGTCCGGACGATGAAATAACACGCACACCGAGTCGCTCGAACTCAAAGGTCGCTAATAAATGCACAATTTCGCCCTATTTCTCACCGCGGCCTTCCACCTCGCCGCTCACTGGAAAAGAACACCATGTTGCTAGATATTTGTCCAAAACCAAGCGAAACCGCAAACCGAAGCTTCGTAGCTTATCCTTCGATAATTCCGAGGAGTCGGAAAAACTTGTTGAAGGACGATCCAAGAATTTTTGCAAGTCTGAATACGAGTTGCCAGATTTAGTGGGATCTGCAGTGTCCCAAGGCAAAATGAAGAAACAAGAACGTGAACGGACGGAATATATACAAGACAACGAGTTTGCATACTCCGATAATCCTGACTCTGACTCCGAGTCGTGTTCCTCGCCCTCGCTTTCCGTGTTATACGAGAAGCTGGGTTTGTTGAAGCCTTTGCTTATTCAAGGTATTGTACACTTCTCTCTCTTAATTGATCCGTTGTGAAAACTGATGCATGACTGAAAAAGAACGATTGGCTCATGATCCATGGAAACTCCTCGTTGCGGTAACACTGCTCAATAAGACGACTGCAAAAGTGGCATTACCTGTCTTTTGGGAGATTGTGTCGAGGTGGGGGACGCCTTGGGATCTGGTGAGAGGTATGTTCAATATTTCATTTGTTTCTCTTGAACTAAAATGCTAATGGTGAACGATGCCATTCTTCAGCGGATGTATCTGAACTAAAGTTCCTCCTTCATCCACTTGGAACTTATACGATTCGTTCACAAAGGCTTGTTGACCTCTCAAATGCGTACTTGAGTGATCCACCAAGTAAATATGATGCGAGGCCATCGAGGTCGAGGATAAAGCTGGTTCCACCTTCTACACCCTCGAAGAAATTGAACTCGAATTCACCTCACCCACTACGGACTTTTTCACCGTTGTCTTTACTTCCCGAATCAACGCCTGGTACACCCTCTTCTTCCCGGCCGTCCAGTTCTACTTCTCCTTCACCACCGTCGAACCCACCAACCCATTCCTTCCGCCGTACCAGAGCAACTGCCCAATACCCACCAACGCCAATCTCCCATCTCCCGGGAACAGGCCCGTATGCTCTAGACTCCTATCGCATCTTCTGCACTGTGCATAACGACCCGTTCTCTGAGGAATGGAAGGATGTCAGGCCGAGTGATAAAGAGTTGATTAGGTATTTGGTTAGTGTTTTTATTTGCTTCTTGAGTGATGGATATGATGTATTAACTTTGCACTTTCCTTGTCTTTCCTCTCTTAAATCTCAATCTTCTCCGGACGTGCATATATGTGCCGTATGTGGAATACCGCAGAAATGGAAATGGACCTACGAAGAACACAAGGAGTGGTCCCCCATTCTCGGCGTCGTGCAACCGGCTAGTAGGGTGTATCTACGAACTCTGATTGAAGAGCTTGAGGGAGACAGAGATCGGAATAGCCGAGGTGTTACTGTGGGCGCAGATGTTTTGAAGTCGCGTAAGCGACGGCAATTGTTGGTGGATGAGGAAGGCTAGGAGGATGGTCTGATAGCTAGCGTGAGTTTTATATACTTTGCTGCTGCTCTGTTATTGGAGCTGATAAACTTGCAGTGGTTTTCACGCATTGCTGCATTGCTACTCTTTTGGACCATGCGCGCTTCTCTAACGAAGGTTCTAGTCCCTTCATTCTATCTCAAAGGAAACTTTCTGAAACTCTCTTGAACAATCTAGCATCCTTTCTACTCCGGTTGAAGCAGCATCAAGCGTAATGCATCCAACGATTACGATTGGAAGGAGACCTGCTCTGGAAGATGTGTAATACCTTAACGCAATAAAATATGCACATCTACATATCAAGCATCTCCAGGATTACCTTTGTGGCTCTCCTTCCTCTCGCCCGGAACCTTCGTCTCGACTTTGTCAGCACCCCTCCGCCAACCGTTCGGATGGATTCAACAGCTTCGGGCTCTTGGAAGTAGAAGTTGGAGGTGCTGGAGGTGCGCTAGCGCCTGTGGTCACTATACGCACACCCACCCATCGAATGCTTTCGTCCCCTTGGGTTTTCCTTCTTCCCCTACCTCTTCAGCGGCATCATGCGTAGCGAAGCCGTCCACCACTGTTTGCGACCCAAAGCGAATACTTTCGCTGCTGAGCGCTCGTACCACGCATCAAACTCCCAAACGCAGCACAGGATAGAAAGGTATCCAGAAGTAGAACAGAAGCGTGGAAAGTACACGCGTCTAAGGTGTGAGCTCGTCTGTGTGGTTCGTGATGATGAATACACCAAGTGGAAAAACCTTAACTCTTGAGTCTGAGGAGAGCGTGCGCCTGGGTCGACTCGGGGTATGATTGCCTTGATTTCCGCGCGCATACATCAGCTCCGTTGAAACCCCTTCAAACACGGTACAAGTGAAGAAAATTGGGCGATAGGATCATGCGCATCCGACAACGTGATATCTGAGATGATGTCAGGGCGGAGGATGAGTGTTGAGTTGTACTCCGGGTGGTGAATGAGCTGAGAGATGGCGATGTCGAACTGGAAGAGAAAAAATGAGTCTTGAATGAAAACCAAAGCAATTGTTCATTGTGGACGTACCAGTTCTTTGGGAAGATTTGCAGGGTAGCATATGAGAGGTATCTAGATATGTACATAGTATCAGCTTCAGAGGAACCCAAGGGAGAAATCGGTGATTCTTCGGAGCAGCAAGCAGTTGGCTCGAGGAAGCGACGAGAGCTCGTAGCAGACGAAGGCATTTATAGTTCTGAGAACACAGTTTTGATTTAAAAAAGATCCAGCAAACTCTCTGTGTGCCGATTGCTCTTCGCTGGGTGGAGATGCTAAATAAGAGAGTTCGTGCACTGCAGATGACTTCCGCTTGCTACCTCAGCCTCGGAAAGGGGGTGAGCGGTGAGCATTGGCTGGGAAGGCCTATCTCCGTGTACTCTATCGCGTCAACCATATTTTTACCCTCTTGTACTTATTCGATAGTCGTATCAGAAAACTGATGAGAGAACGATAATATCTATTGAAAACGGCAGCAAATCAGCTTCTATGAAGATTGGGAATGCGTGAACACGCACTGATGGACCATTCTGATTCTCATTATCCAACCCATTGAGTCCTTCACGCACAGCAATAATAGCAGGAAGGCCATCCATTCTGCGTTTTCTTGGGAGGATTCGTCGGGTATCCATTGAAGTACAGGGAGATTATAGAGGAATTCATTTTCGCGATTCTGAGTGACTCGGAGAGGTGTGTCGAATATGGTTTACACTTGTGTAAAGTGTATGCATTGATCTTGATAGTGAAAGGAGTGCGGCCAAATTGGCTCATCAATGTCTGTGCGCGACCATGATCATCACCACAGCAAAACTCTTTGAACGTCAACTCAACATGAACGCTAAAAAGCTCTATCTAATTGGTAAACTGGTGTAAAAATGGCAGTCACAAGTACTTCAAGCTTGCAAGAGAATGGTCGAGAACACGTCGAATGGTCTGGCGAGCACACTAAACGCTTCTGTTCCACTTGCGTAACGTCAGTGAACATACATTGACACGGTTACACCCCATCTGACAGCCTATAACAGTATCATGGAGACATTTGTTCTATAGAAGAACGGCGGAGAAACATCATTAAAGGCCTGTACAGTATCATAATCCGTAGTTTGATTGACATACGTCTTGATGCAATGTGACTTGCTGTGTAGCGCTCAGCGGTCCTCCATAAAATGCGGTCATTCTGCTTTTGCTTCTCGACCTCCAGGATCTCTATCTTCTGCAGGTTGTGCTCATCTCTGAATCTGCTATCTGAGGCGACTAATGGAGACTGTGACCGAACACGCGGGCATATCAGTCCCGGCGAGATCATCAACAGCTGAGATGTAAAACACTGCTTGGTTGAATCTACATTGACATCGAAACACCAGGATGTTCACGCACGCAACAGACTTCACGGTGACCGGTGGCGTATTCATCAACCAAGTGCAACCTGACCGACGGCTAGTCCCCGCCATGGCTGCCTTGAGTCAATCAACAGTGTCAGTGCCAGTGCCAATTTTGAACCTGCCCCGGGCAATATCAACCGTTGAGAGTGAAGTCTATGCACAGCTCCTACTGCTACGACAGAAAGGGTATCCATTGTGGAACCCAAAGCCAAGTGAATGCCTTCCCGCTGAGTACAGAAGGGAAGGGGTCAGGATTGGAGACCTTGGTATTCTGAACGAGTTTGGAGGGTTTGATTACCTCTTTAATGTTTGTGTCCCTGCGGACGATCCAATTAACATTGGGAGGACGCCAGAAGGGTTTAAGCCGATAAGCAACCTCAGTCTTGGTCGAGATACTCGTGGACCCGAGCAGGCATATCAACCGGGCTCATATGTCGCAAGCCGTGATCCAGATTTCCGGAAAAGGATCATACAAGTCAGCGAGGGAATGAGGTATGTACATATGATTTTTGTATTGACATAAGGCTAATACAGAATGGTGTTGTGAAAGAGGTGTACCAAGGGAGGTTGGGGGAGGTCTCACCTTCCGTTCGACATCCCATCAAGGGGCAATACTTGTGCTTCGAGTACGCGTAGACCATCTTAATCTTTCATTATTCGCAAACTATGCTGCTACAAGTGCAAGGTCCTGGTACGAGCATATCAATGGTCTTCTAGGTAGACAAGCACCTGCACTTTATCTTGTCACTGGATGCGACAAAACTCGATGCTGGGGCGTGGCCTCTTTCTCTGAGTCTATTCCTGGTAGCGTGTACCTGGAATACACTCCAATACCGCCAGAGAACCCAAATGGGTGTGCAAACGGAAACTCAGAGCCGGAGCATGACCAAAGAGCCAAATACGAGTTCAGAGTCTCGGATTCAGCTTGTACAGGCAGTGGATCAGACTCAACATTTGGGAACCAATCTGGATGTGTGTTTCTGCGCGGGTTCAGGATAGCTATACGGCCTTGGAGTTTTTGGAATTGGGTAACCGGTACAGTGGATGTTTCCTCCATCACTGAGTTGGAAGCACCAGATTTGTTGCCCAGAAGTTGTATATTGCCACCACTGTCGCACACTGCTGTCACTGGTATGTGTTCAGTATTTGTGTTCCATTTGGAATACAGTCTGATGACAGGTTCAATGCAGTCACAGAATTTCCTTTGAAACATAAGGTTCGCAAGGGTTTCCAATAACATTCTAACCTGTCTTAACAATCTGCAGCCCTATCATCCCTTGGACGTGATCAATCAGCATATCTTAGAAATGGTAGGCCTTTTGGGTTTTTTAGCTTCCCTGTCTCTCAGCTGATATGAAGCCGTTTAGAATGCCAAAACAGAGGTAGTTCTCACACATGACGACCAATGGTGTTCCATTCTTTCTGAAGTGAGTTATAACCAAATTTCCAGTGAATTAAAGGCTATACATACACATACCTCAAGCTTGATCAGAACATCCCAACCAATGAAGACCTCATCCAACGTATGCATATGCATTTTGTAGTTCATTTTGAAAACGGTAGATAAGATCTTGTTGTGTCTTTGTTCTTTGGAAGCTCATGGTATACAGGAAACGCAAGGCTAGAACCAAAAAGTACAATGGCAGAGGAGAAGCACCATGACCATGATTCCTTTACAGCGGAAATATCACATAACACAATCATTTCTTCATCAAGTTCTGATGAACACAACATCAGCCTGCAGATGAATAGTCTCTCCACCTCCACAATCACATCTTTCCCTTCTCTGAGTCCACTGTCACTGACAACAGACAAGTCTCAGGCTCACTCCAGTGATGGCTTGAGCTCCAACTTGCCAGCATCAGCCACAACCCGATTGCTAGCTGACTTTCCAACTATGTCCATTCTGCCCACTGTGGATGCAGATGCTTACCCTCTGCAAGCAGCTGCTTCTCAGGGAAGTGAAGCTGTGGTGAAGCATCTTCTGAGTACAGATGCAGATGTGAATGCTCAGGGTGGGCGGTATGGAAGTGCTCTACAGGCAGCTGCTTCTCAGGGACATGAAGCCCTGGTGGAGCTCCTTCTGTCATCAGGTGCAGATGTGAATGCTCAGGGTGGGCAGCATGGAAATGCTCTGCAGGCAGCTGCTTTTAAGGGAAGTGAACCTGTGGTGCAGCTTCTCCTGGCAGCAGGTGCAGATGTGAATGCTCAGGGTGGAGAGTATGGAAATGCTTTGCAGGCAGCTGCTTTTCAGGGGAGTGAGGCTGTGGTGAAGCTGCTCCTGGCATCAGGTGGAGATGTGAATGCTCAGGGTGGACAATATGGAACTGCACTACAGGCAGCTACTTCTGAGGGAAATGAGTCTGTGGTGAAGCTGCTTCTGGCATCAGGTGGAGATGTGAATGCTCAGAGTGGAAAGTATGGAAATGCTTTGCAGGCAGCTGCTTTTCAGGGAAGTGAGGCTGTGGTGAAGCTTCTTCTGTCAGCAGGTGCAGATGTGAATGCTCAGGGTGGACAATGTGGAACTGCACTACAGGCAGCTACTTCTGAGGGTAGTGAGTCTGTGGTGAAGCTGCTTCTGGCATCAGGTGCAGATGTGAATGCTCAGGGTGGGCAGTATGGAAATGCCCTGCAGGGAGCTGCTTTTAAGGGAAATGAAGCCATAGTCAAGCTCCTTCTGTCATCAGATGCAGAGATAAATGCTCAGGGTGGGCAGTATGGAAATGCTCTGCAGGCAGCTGCTTTTAAGGGAAGTGGATCTGTGGTGGAACTCCTTCTGAGTGCAGGTGCAGATGTGAATGCTCAGGGTGGCTGTCATCAAAATGTTCTGCAGGCAGCTGCTTTTCAGGGAAGTGAGGCTGTGGTGAAGCTCCTTCTGTCAGCAGGTGCAGATGTGAATGCTCAGAGTGGCTGGTATGGAAATGCCCTGCAGGCAGCAGCTGCTAAGGGAAATGAAGCCATAGTCAAGCTTCTTCTGTCATCAGGTGCAGATGTGAATGCTCAGGGTGGAGAGTATGGAACTGCTCTACAGGCCGCTACTTATGAGGGAAGTGAATCTGTGGTGAAGCTGCTTTTGGCATCAGGTGCAGATATGAATGCTCAGGGTGGAGAGTATGGAAATGCTTTGCAGGCAGCTGCTTTTAATGGAAATGAAGCTGTGGTGAAGCTGCTTCTGGCACCAGATGCAGATGTGAATGCTCAGGGTGGAGAGTATGGAAATGCTTTGCAGGCAGCAGCAGCTGCTTTTAATGGAAGTGAAGCTGTGGTGAAGCTGCTTCTGGCATCAGGTGCAGATGTGAATGCTCAGGGTGGAGAGTATGGAACTGCTCTACAGGCCGCTACTTCTGAGGGAAGTGAGTCTGTGGTGAAGCTCCTTCTGTCATCAGATGCAGATGTGAATGCTCAGGGTGGGCAGCATGGAAATGCTCTGCAGGCAGCTGCTTTTAAGGGAAGTGAACCTGTGGTGCAGCATCTCCTGGCAGCAGGTGCAGATGTGAATGCTCAGGGTGGAGAGTATGGAAATGCCCTGCAGGCAGCTGCCTTTATGAGAAGTAAATCTGTGGTGCAGCTCCTCCTGGCAGCAGGTGCAGATGTGAATGCTCAGAGTGGAGAGTATGGAAATGCGCTGCTGGCAGCTGCTTTTAAGGGAAGTGAACCTGTGGTGCAGCTCCTCCTGGCAGCAGGTGCAGATGTGAATGCTCAGGGTGGGAAGTATGGAAATGCCCTGCTGGCAGCTGTCTTAAAAAGAAGTGATGCTGTAGTGAAGCTCCTCCTGGCAGCAGGTGCAGATGTGAATGCTCAGGGTGGGGAGTATGGAAATGTCCTGCAGGCAGCAGCTGCTAAGGGAAATGAAGCCATAGTCAAGCTGCTTCTGAGTGCAGGTGCAGATGTGAATGCTCAGCATGGAGAGTATGGAACTGCTCTGCAGGCAGCTGCTTTGAATGGAAGTGAACCTGTGGTGAAGCTCCTTCTGTCAGCAGGTGCAGATGTGGATGCCCAGCATGGAGAGTATGGAACTGCTCTACAGACTGCTACTTCTGTGGGAAGTGAGTCTGTGGTGAAGCTGCTTCTGAGTGCAGGTGCAGATGTGAATGCTCAGGGTGGAGAGTATGGAAATGCTTTGCAGGCAGCTGCTTTCAATGGAAGTGAACCTGTGGTGAAGCTCCTTCTGTCAGCAGGTGCAGATGTGAATGCTCAGGGTGGAAAGTATGAAAATGCCCTGCAGGCAGCAGCTGCTAAGGGTAGTAAGTCTGTTGTAAAGCTCCTTCTTTCAGCAGGTGCAGATGTGAATGCTCAGGGTGGCTGGTATGGGGATGTCCTGCAGGCAGCAGCTGCTGAGGGAAGTGAATCTGCGGTAAAGCTTCCCCTGGCATCAGGTGCAATTGCTCAGACTGGCCAGGGAAGAGGGAAGAAAGCCTGAGCTAAGGTCTAAGGAGCAGAATGAAATTCTATTTATATATGTCAAGTAGTCCTTTGTATTTGCAGAAGAAACTTGCTGGGTCATAATTTATAAGAGGTCAGATGATGTGAGGGGTTATATGCCAGGCTTACTACACTCTCTCCTACTCTAGAGAATTGCAGCCTGATAGCATTTAGTAGAATAATAGTTTTTAAAAGAGGGGGAAACAAGTGCAGGTATGGATACAAACTGTGGAACAACAGGAGTTCATTTGGTAAGATACAAACTGCAGTAACCAACATGGTGTATCAAAATCCTAGAATGTTCAACTGTCTGTAATGTTATCATGTTGGCGAGAAATCTGATGATTGAAAGCCTCAGTCTTGCAGCTCACGTCTAGGGCGCCATTCATCAGCCTCGGGGCCCCAACCCAGCCTGACATACCAGGTATCATGACCACTGAGTAGTTTGGGATTGATACTTGGCAATTAAAGTTGGTGCCAACAATGTCATCCTTCAAACTGTGGACATCGGCATCGGTATTTCCGATGAAGAACGCATACGGGGGATGTCTACTCGTCAGATTATACCATTGCTCAGGTGCATCAAGTGGATAGATGTATGTTCGCTCTGCCTCTTTTCAGTTCCGATTCGCGCATCTTCCTATATATGTAGCTTACCTTACGCTCCAGAGAACAGAAAGAGCGTGGTATGGTACAGGATAAAATATAATTTTCCGCAACCATTTGCACGGAAGTATCTTGCGGGGGAAGAGCAAGTCGGGTTATTCTGGCAAACGTTGTTAATCCGACTCGTATGTAGTGTCAAAATTATATGATACTCACAGCGGACTAGTGACAAGTCAAGAGCAGAGCACTGCGATCAATTACAGAGCATGCCCATAGGTAGTACCGACGTTTAATGGCTGTCCGCTTTTCCTTCTGGTTTTCTAGGTTTGAAGACGGCCCTCTCCCTTACATTCCGAATTATAGACTCTATATTCACCACTGCCTGTGCGCTTGTAACATCGCTATGCCGTTTCCTCCCTATATTGCATTCAATAATTAGAAACCGACCAACAACGACAAAGACCCAAAGCGGAGAAGAATGCTCACCAACAATCGCCCAATTCCTCGTACTCGGAATCCTCAACGTCTCACATTCAACCTCCCAACCACAGTGAACACTAAGTGACGCCAGCCAGATACGATACATCGAGTACCCACTCGTATTACTTCCATCACCTCCCAGGTTCAGAGTTGTCGCGAACTCGTCCACCGTTTGCGACACTCGGCCTGAGGGTAAAGCGAAAACTTTCGCTGCCGAGCGCTCGTACCGCGCGTCAAACTCCCAAGCGCAACATGGGATAGAAAGGTATCCAGAAGCAGAATAGAGCGTGGAAAGTACGGGTGTCCAAGGTGTCAACTCATCTGCGTGATTCGCAATGATGAATACGCCAAGTGGAAAGAACCCTGACTCGTCCTCGGAGGAGAGCGGGTTGAATGCATGGACATGGAGGTGCGTCTGGGTCGACTCGGGGTATGATTTCCATGATGTTCGGGCACGTACATCAATACCGTGTCCTTCGTACCCTTCCGAGGTGAGGATATGTGTCAGCAAGCCATTCCCACAGCTGTCATGAAAAAGAGTGGTTGTTGGCCTAGCATCAGCGGTATACGGAAATTATCACTGGAGATGATCCACAAACCCTAGGTCTAAGAATCCACCTGGTGGTCGAGGCCACGACTTCCATGGTTCCCCGTCTTCTAACTTCAGAGAATCTAAACTGTTCCCGAACGTAACTCTCCAAAGCAACATGAGGTATGTGGCTATCCCAATATCCTATCTCAATGGGTATCAGTTAGTCAACTCCACCCGAGATATGAATACCTTTACATACCTCAAATACATGCTTCAGCGGGTCAGTCACTTCCTGCCACGTATCCACAAGTCCTTTATGCCTCTCCCTCATCACAAGATATAAATCCTGATACTGCTCTCGTGGTATAAGCACATCATGCACGACACGCTTCCGATAATTAGTCATTGCGCCCCATCCGTAGCGGTGGAGAGTGTCAAGGAGAGCAAGACAGGTACGGTACAATCGCGAGGATTGATCAAGAGGTGTATCAGGTAGAGGTACGACCTCGATGTGTATCGTACCAAAGTCGCAGCCAGATTCGAGAGAGGCAGGACCCGAAGGCGTACCATGCTCAGAAATCTCCTTCGTTCTCCCTATCGTCGAGATATACCGAAACGCGAGATGTGACACTCTAGGGTGATAATAAGGCAACGGCGAATCGTTAGACGTTATTGGCGTAAGAACAAGTGTGTTATTACTAGCCACATCCCGTGTTTCGCTATCCGCGTCCAGACCCGATGTATACAGCGTACAATATTGTTCCAAGCTGGCGTCGCGTCCAGGTCTTCTAGGCAAGAGTTTCCGATGCATACATCTGTTCCGTCGAAACCCCTTCAAACGCGGTACAAGTGAAGGAAATAGATCAATTGGATCATGTACATCCGACGACGTAATATCTGAGATGGTGTCAGAACGGAGGATTAGTGTTGAGTTGTACTCCGGATGGTGAATGAGTTGAGAGACGGCGATGTCGAACTATCAGAAGGGGAAAAAATGAGCATTTTGAGTGAAGGCCAAAGCAATGTTCGTTGGTGATCGTACCAGTTCTTCGGGGAAATTTGCAGGGCAGCTGATTAGAGGTATCCAGATAGTATCAGCTTCATAGGAATCCAAGGGAAAAACCGGTATTTCTTCAGAGCTGCAAGCAGTTGGCTCAAAGCGTGGACGAGAGCTCGTAGTAGACGAAGACATTTGTACTTCTGAGAAGATAATTCTGATTTGCTATTCTGTCTTTCGTCTTTTAATTAGAGCTGTTCTGAGTTGACTTTGGAGCGATGAACTCAGGATAAGCTCCAGTACGTTGATGAAGAGACGAACAGAGTAGACAGAATAGCATAATCTGTTGGTCCGTGCGCAATCATCGCACCAAAAAACTCGAATTGTTTTCATTTAATCTGAACGTCAACTCGATATACGACGAAACGCGAAAACAAAAGGTCTATCTAATGGGTAAACAGGACTAGATACTGGTATAAAAAAAGGGACAGCCACAACTACTTCAAGCTTGCAAGCGAATGGTCGAAAACGCGTCAAATGGTCCCGCGAGTAACTCTAAACGCTTTTGCTCCATGAGCCTGAGACTGAATTGGTAGGGGAAGTAATATTCCACTGTCGTCCAAAGAAAGCTTCGACTGTATTGCATCCCAGTCTTGTCATAGTCCGCTATAAATGAAGTTGAGTGAGCAACAGGAAACTCATATGTGAACTAGAGGAACATACTATTTAGTGCAGACCTCATCTGAAACCATACTTGCGTAACGTCAGTCAGGATACAGTCGACACCCCATCTGACGGCCTATGACACGCATACAGTCAATGTTTTCTGAAAAAGAACGGCGGAGAACGTCAAAGTGCATACCTCCATCATATGCTCCGGCTTATTCACTGTCCAGACCATCAATCTCTTGCCAGCATCTTTACATTCCCGTCTAAATCTGTACGAGAATGACAGATTATCAATCTTCGGAAACTCAGATTTCTAGAATAACAAAAAAATGACATACTTTTCCCCATCACTCGAGGCCATCGCCGAGAAGGACATTGAAAACGTATCACACTCGCTCCAAAAGTACCTTCGTGCGAGGCGCGGACTGCTGCCAATGTACGACCTCTTGCAATAAGGCAACTTCTCCTTCGCGGCCGGCAAAAAGCTTGGATGCCATAAGCCCAACAGTAACCTCGGCGCAAGCACCGTCTCCCACTCAGGCTGCGCTGAAATGATCTTGTGCATCAACGAAAACAACCTTTCTGGCTGGTTCTGCGGCTTGACATCAACGTTAAATTTCACATGTTGGTTCTCGGGCTAGAAGTATCCAAAGAAGGAAGAGGGGGCGGTACAACCATCGGGGTATCGGGGTATCAGGGGTAAGAGCAACGAGGAAAGATAAACGGGTCGTCAGCACCCCGGGTACGATAAGAGGAAACAACTTGCCTTCATGAGCAGAGTGATGGTCTCTGCAAATGTGGGAATCGCCTGCTTGGGTTCTTTGACAGTGCGAACGTGCTCCATCCCCTTTTCGCCATACCACTGACGAAATTTGATATGACCTGGGAAAACATCGAGAAATATAACATAACAGAAGGAGAAAGAATACGAGCAGGGAGCACCAATAACACAAACGGAGGTAAGAAAAATTGAAAGCGAGGGAGTATCACCGAAGGACACGAACCAGTGGAGTCGGTGGTGCGGGAAAGTTCTGAGCACAGAGTCAAGAATGAGCCACCAAGTTCACCAGCGGCAACAGCATGAAAGACACATACCTGGATCATGGAACATAATGACCACGTCGTCTAACGACACATGTACGTCTGCTGACGATGGTTACGGGACGAACAACGGCAGAACGCCAAA
This sequence comes from Omphalotus guepiniiformis, assembly GCA_028554645.1. Lineage (NCBI taxonomy): Eukaryota > Fungi > Basidiomycota > Agaricomycetes > Agaricales > Omphalotaceae > Omphalotus > Omphalotus guepiniiformis. The sequence continues at coordinate 119,311 of JAQOOI010000063.1, forward strand.
CGCTATGAAATACCGCTCTCGATGCCTTCTGCTCCATCGCGGATAGCGGCCTCGAAGCTTGCAAGCGTGTTCTCAGGAAAACGAGCTGAGGCCTGAAAAACGTTCCAGGTGTCATTCGAAAGCACTGGGTACAAAGGTGACTTACACCGCGGTGGCCCCAACAATCTGTAATTATATCACTTCATAAACAAACCAGAACCGTTCACAGAAAAGAGACAAGACTAACCAGGCAGATTCTTTCCAGCAAACTGCATCTTTGAAGCCAGAGAGAAAGAACGGATGAGACGTGGGGTGGATAAGAGGAAACGTGGGTATGGCATAAAGATGAGACCGCGTCTTGTTATTTATATGTTCGAGACAAATTCAAAAATGGAGAAACCCCCCCTGTTGACTAACTTGACTTTGACGAAGTAAACCTTGCCATCTGGCAATTCAAAATTGCAATTGGTGCCCGCCGGGGTGGAACCGTGAAACGTTCGCGAGCCAATTCATCAAGCGAGTCAAGGAAGGAAACGTGTCTTCCAATTCAGAAATCCGTTCAACGAAAATAGGTTGTCTTTAGCCACATGGCTCAGGTTCGTTAGAATTGGCGACTGTTGAGTATATAGGTTTCATAATTCATTACTTATTCTACCGGTATACTAAATAGAGCGGTATAAACGCTTCCTTGAACCTCAATCTAGGAATACGTATCGCTGACCCAATGCAGAGATGAGACCATCACCTGCGCATGTCAAAACTCAGTCTTCAACCGTGCAAGTTCCAAGCAAGGTTAGGAAGACTATGCCGGCCTCCCCACAAGCACCATTCCTTCGTCCTCTTCGGTCTCTGTACCATTTTCACTTGGCTCTGACCGGCTTTCCCTTGACGAGGGAATAGCACCGTACGAATCCGAGGAGGAAGCGATCGAGGCACTAGAGTGTGTCCTGTCTTCGAGCGGCTGTATAGTTTGAATGTCGGAGGGAAGAGAATGGTCCTCGTTACTACCGTTCGGAGCAGCTGATGAAGACGGTGAAGGGGCTCCCTGAGATTCTTGCGGATTCGGCGGTGCTGAGGAGTCCCGTGGCTCTTCCACTGATCCCGCTGTCTTCACTTTCACAGAAATTTCACGTAAATTATCCACCATCTGATTGCGGACTCGGGCAGCGAGCTCAGGGACGTCCTTAGCGGACAGTCCATCTGTCGAGACGGGGGGTAGGACTGTGCAATCCGAAAAGAAATCCCATGGCCTCGTGGTCAGCTTTACGATTCTGTTTCGCCGTCCGCGTAGAACGAGGGCGCGGAGGAAAGAAAAGACGTGCTTACCCCGGATCTTGACGACACCAGTCCCAAATATGCCTTGCCGATAAATTCGCCAATAATTCTCTGTCACCACGGGAACGATAGGGATCCCAGCCTGAATGGCCAGATGGAATCCGCCTTTCTTGAGCGGTAACATGTCTGGTACTTCCGAAAGATGTCGAGTACCTTCTGGATACATCCATAGCGACACTCGTTCCCTCTTCATGAGCTCGCCCGCAGCTTCTAACGACCGCACAGCTCGAGCATTGTTTCCTCTGTCTATGAAGATGGCGCCAGACATGATCATAAACGGACCCAGTGGGGTGAATTGTAGTGATTTTTTCGACATCATAGAAGTCCGTTTAGGAATCATCCTATTGCAGGTCCATATGAGAACACACAAAGAACGGCATGTCGCGACGGTGAACTTCCTCACCTGCCTACAAAAAGGATATCCAACATGCTTTGGTGATTGCACATATATACCGCAGGCCTCGTGTTCATATGTTCCTCGCCCTCAACCTCCACTCTAATGTCTAGCACCCGCCCGGCAACCGCATAGAAAGTCCGTGCGATAACCCAATTAACATCATACCGATGCCCTACCAGCGACATTGTAGCCGCCACTACAGCACCCCAGGTCGCAATAGCAGTCAAGCATCCCAGATACATTCCTAATCGAACATAATACCGTCCAACAGGTGAAGAAGCAGCGACTGATCGTACGAGAATCACAGGAAGCGAGATATAAGCAACAGGCTTGAAGACCTTGAAGACCGAGTATAAGAAAGACATTTGAAGAGGAATCGTGACAATCAGAGTCTAGATGGAAGTTGATGGCAGAGAGTGCTGTATATAGCACGCTTAAGCAGCGCAGCTAATGGAGAGCAGTCTCCTTCGAGCTCGTCGGAAAGGTCCTTTACTTGGGTACTTAGGTCGGCTAACCAATGAAAGATTTGCTGTCGGAGTCTGTGTCGGACCTCAAACTCTCGCTCGTCGCCGATTTCGGCATCCTCACCTCTTTTCGAGCCATTACCCCCATTACCCCAAAGGTTGGAACAATGGCTGAGTTACCAACAGGTGCTGCCTCTGCTTGTAGTTTTCCCTTGGAAAACACTTAAAACAGAGTCACTGAATCAGCGACAGGCAAAATGCTCGAAGAGGCGCTTAAATCAACCGAATCTGCTGATCTACCTGGCGCTACTTCGGATTATGGACCAGCAGTAAAATCATCTGAGCATGATGAAGCTTCTAATGCAGGTCAAAATGCTCGGACGCAGTCTCAGTCCAGTTTCAAGGTGTGTATGTATCGCCCGTTAGATATCTGAACGCGGTTAAACTTTCAGTTTGTTAGGTGGTGTCGCCTGTTACAGTTACAGTAGAGAAAGCAAGCGTAACCTCCGACCCTCTTCAAGTGGCAGCCCAGTTGTATCCATGGATGCACATGACTTCAACTCTGGAAGCGTGCTTTCAGAATGCGGAGAAAAGTGCTCAAGTATGTCCTGTAATCTCGTTTTGACGCATATCATCGATAATTCCCCCTCAAACAGATCTCAAGGAGCGTGCAGATGCGCTGGAAGCTGAAGAGGCAGATATCAAAGATCAGCGCGTAAGATTCGAAGCGGAGAAGTTGACAGAATTATACGATGAGCTTTCATTGGACAAAGTACGCGACCAATTCGCCCATTTCTTGCATATATTCTAACAACAAGTTTCCTTCTCCAGTTTGCTCACCATGCTCCCACCATAATGCAAAACTTCTTATCTCACGGAGACGCATGTACGGAACTCGAGGCTGAAGCTCTCGAAGTAGCTTCGCAAGATCTAGACAAAGTCACTCTTGAGTCCTCTGAACCTCCTACGTGGGCCTATAAGGAACTACTTGTAAAACTAGGTACATGCTTTAGTCCATCACGCCGTTCTTTACTCACTAAGAGCCATTCCAGAAAACCTCCAAACACAAGCTTCCGAGCTAGAATCATCTATTCTTCGTCTAATTGCCGCAGCTGGTCTAAACACCGAACACGAGTCCGAACGTACTACTTCCTCTTTGTCGGCTGCCCAGACCTCCGAAGCTGCCTTGGGGGAGTCCGCCGCAGCCCGCTCGCAGATCGCACCTTTATTCTCCGCATGCCTGCCTATTGTTCGCGCCCGAACAGCGAATATCTCCATGGCTCTGCAGCTCGTTGAAGGTGCTAAAGAGAACCTAGCGATGATGTTGCACTTGGAAAGTCTAGGGATTGATGATGATGGCGAGGGGGATGGGGAACAGGAGGCGGAAAATGAGGATTACGGTCATGAAGAAGACGGAGATGGTCCGGAGGAGGACCACGCCGATAGGGCCGGCCATGAAGATGACTTCGAAGAAGACCGCGAAGGGAAGACTTTTGAGAGGATTTAGAACCGGATGATACCCCCACCCATCGTTGTTCATATACCCTATACGTTTGCTCACAACGACCTTGTACTGATTTTTCTTGGCTTGTAGTTCGGGAATGATAAACTCCGACGAGTTCGAATCAGTTACAGTAATGAAGTTCTGAAACCGGCTGTTGACTGGGCTGCGCAGTGTTAGAGACGACGGCGCTGTCGCTGTGCCCCGGTAGCACTTGAGCTGCGCAAAAGTACTTAATTGCCTTCGTCATGCACAGTCTTCAACCGACAGCCCACCGACAACCCACCACAAGCTTCATGAGGAGAGCGCTCTGACCGCCCCGATAAGTCGACTTGAGACCGACGAGTGCGGTTATACATGGGAGTGGTACCTAAACCCGAACCTGACTTCTCGGAAGAATTCCTCGCTCGCCACTAATGTGAGTTCAACGTACACAACCTCTGTTCTAGTCCCCTCCTAAGCTTCTCTCTTACAGCAAAGCTCCTACTAGCCCATGGGTACAATCACACAGCGCCGACGGCACCGAAGTCTCCTGCTGTAGTCTACTTGACTATGTAGCTAGAGTCTATTCCCGATATACATCACGCGGTGCAGGTGGCGCAGTACCTTTCTCCATATCGAACAACTTTGGCTTACGGTATAGTTCGCCGCTAGTCATGTTATTGATAGATAATCAGGTCCCTTCCGGTGCCCGCGCCGAATCAGCAAACAGCCAACAGCTTCGCTGTTGGGGCTACGGATTTAGTGGTTGTACTTAAGGCTCTGGGCACTGGATAGGATGCACCAGGGCCCCCACGTCGCCCAATTCCAGGTCTACAGGTTTACATTACCACACGCATAATTTCGCCTATTGTCAACGCCAAAAATGACTTCTTCAAGCCCGAGTGCATTTCTCTCCCTCCTTCATTCTCTAGCTTCCTCTTCCTCGACATCTCTAAACAAAATGACACTATCGCTTCTGAAGATATTGTCTTCACGCGCCAATGGCAGCAAACAGTTGACTAGCGCTGCGGCATCCGGGAAAATGGTCACGTCGGTGAAGTCTGTGGTATCTTCTGCGTTAAGGACATCGAACGTTCCTCAACTGCTTGATGATGTTGAAAGACGACTTCAGCTGTTGACAAAAAACATCGAATGTTTACCAATTCAGACGGGCACTTCTGACAGTCTTCCAAGAGCAAGTGTTACCCAAGTATATGTAAGTCGCCTTGAATCTTCTCAAGTCGACGGTCTTGCTTAACTCGGTCTTAAACGCAGGAAATCCATGGCAAGATTGATAGCATTCGACCTGTTCTCATGCGGCTTACAGACCTCTTTGACGTGAGAATCTCCTATCGACTCCTCAAAATACTCGAGCTGACGCGTTCACGTAGGCGCTTCCGCCATTTGACCAACCACTGGATGCAGATTATATACTCGACAAACTGTATAACATCGTGAATTCCCTGCTCGCTTTCCTCCAGTGCATCACAGACAAGAAACCCGTGCTTGAAGGTAAGCTCAAATGTGTCTCTTGGTAGGAACCAGCCTGACATTGATCTTGAAGTCATCTATGGCGTACGGTCGAGAACAGCACAAGATCTTCAGAGACTCGAGATGAGATTTGATGATTTATTCGACGCGATATATGACAAGCTAGTGAGTCCTGACCAACAGTGTTATGACTTTTTCTGACTTCCTTGCTCGTCAGCCTCTTCAAGATCACCCCGAGCTTGTACCGCTCGAGAATGCCGCAGTCAACGGCTTCGACAGTGTCATTAGCGATTGGCAGGCTCCGCTGCGTGTGTCCAGTGTTGACTCGATGAGTCAGAAGAGCACTCAGTCAGGTCAGCATGGCCTTGATGCTAGCACACAGCCGGTTTGGGAGCTGTCTTCGTTCTCTGGTGGGAAATTTTTGGACGATAGAGAACCAAGATTTAAGATATTACTTCGACTTTTACACTTTACTTTTGCTCGATGAGCAGTTTCTGGACTGTGACTGGACTCTGATTTTTTGGATTCTACTTTATATTTTATACTTTACACTCAGCGGTAAAGATTTATCATAATATTTATCCAATATTATATATGTTTATAATGCACCAGATATACTACACATAGTATTACTCCCGCACGAATCTCTTTGAAAGAGAAATCCCGAGGGAAAGCTTCTATGTTTATTGACGTAGGATAGGATAGGCGTATTCCTGTGTAGTAACATGGTCTCATACTCACTTCATGGCTCAGAGGCAGGTTTCCTTGAAGGACCACTTTGAGGATGGCCCCTAAGTGAGTTGTACATAATCATGCAGGCTACAGGCGCGTGTACCGGCGGCAGTTTCGAGCGCTTGAGCGCTTAACGCAAACTCGTGTATTGATCCACACACCTAAGTACTGCTTTTACTTTTCGTCGTCTGCCACCTCAGAACGTTTCTCTTGACTGATTATGAGAAACTATATCCTTCTCTTCTCGACGTTCTAGTAATTCATTCCAGACAAGTTTCACTATGCCTCTTTTTGTACCCCTTCTCAAGCTTTTTATGCTGTTTCTGAACGTTTGGGACACCTTCAAGACTCTCAAGCCACCGCCGGTCAAGTATCGAAATGGTCAGACAGAAGGTCCGAGTGCGAGAGCTGTGTCTCAGAGAAAGCGCGATTTGAAAGGTTGCCTAGCTGTTTGGATCGTTTGGGTACGACGTTTCGTCGTCGTTCGTGTTCGTGCTCGTGCTGATGCCTTGCTTGCTTGTAGTGTTGCTTTTCAGTATATGAAAGACATGTAGAACCCATTGTGTCTATTTTCATACCATTTTATGACGAGTTCAAGGGTCTTGTGGTGTTGTTTCTTATACTCACTAGAGCACGAGTACGCCTCGCAATTTCTATCCTAATATCTGTATTAATCCTGTCTTCCAGGGCGCGGAACCTATCTTCTTGCATATCCTAAGACCTCTTCTCAAGCCATACACCAAAACTCTTGATGGGTCTCTTGAACTAATTCGCCTGATGGGCGACATCTTGTTTGCATTGGTCGTTCTCCCACTGAAGATCGCATTACCCTGGCTCAGGGCATACATCCCTTATTTCCACAACTTTAACACTCATTCATCTGCTACCTCGGTGACTCTACCAAATCCATGGGATGCACCAGCCAACCGGGCCGTCGAACTAGACCAAACATTCGAACCCCAGCTAACTGGTGACACGGCAGTTCGATATGATTTACCCTCGCAAGAAGAGCGCGACGCTGATATGGAGTGGCGGCGCTATCCTGAACTGCCCTCGGCCTACCCGCCCACACCTCTTGCCACCTCGGTTCGTCTACCAAAGCCGAATCAAAACATGGCCCCGAATCATGCGATATGGAACCCGCCTGTACTGGAAGAGGAGGAAGAAGAGGAAGAGTACAACGAGGGTTTACAGCAGGATTTTCACGCGCGTCGCTCTTGCCACCCCGTGAGCCTTTAGACCCAGGCTTCGGTATTCGGGGCTTGAGCGACGATGACGCTACGAGGGGCAAGGAAATTATTAACGTGCATCACTTTTCTGGATTCGCGGTGAATGCGTCTAGCGGAGGAGACGATATGGATATTGATGAGGGTGACAATGTTGATTCATCTTCGGACGACGATGATTACCAAGATGATGATGGTGATGATGAAGAGGACGACTTCAATGTCACTCTTCGGACACCTAAAGCACCACTTCCTCTTCACCCCTCTGCTTCTGTGGATATGAGATCAACTATCCGTGCACGAGCTAGTGCTCGGTCGATATTCGCAGACATGGAACGTCAGAGACAGGAAGTGGTATCAATTTCTTTGGCATTGGAGTCTCCTACCTTATCGACTCGTACAACCAGCCAACAATCTACTTCTACTCGACTCACGACCAATGACGCCGGGTCATCTCTGCGAACTCCTCTGGCTGGAAACTCAGCCTCGTCATCCTCAGACTCATTAGCCTTCTCCATCTCATCCGGGGATATCGCATCTCGCTCGGAATCCGAGCCTGAGCGACGGAAGGACGGATTTCTCAAGGACTTGGCCGAAGTAGATAAAGAGACGAAGAGTGATTCGTCGTCCTCTATCCCGATCAACCAGCGCGGTCGAAAGAGATCTCATAGTCGAAGCTTTTCACCCGAGAGGGTTTCATCGTTGAAAACTCGATCATCCCTTGTAGCGAGGACGCAATCTTCCACTCGCAGTCAAGGACCAGCCACCTCGGCGCCGAAAGCAGCTTCTAGTTCCAGGAGCAGAAACAGAACGCCCGCAGCTTCTGGTTCTGATCATGGTCCCCTTCAGCTGTTGTCTTCAGCTTCGACCTCGGCAGCAGAGTCTCAAGACGAGCAGTCGGAGTCAGAACAGAGCATTGGCTCAGAGGTCGACTCTGTGATTGAAAGTGGCCAAAGCGAAACTGATTATAGAAGAAGTTCTAGGAAGAAAGCACAGGTGATACGTGCGCAGCAAGTACCTCAGACTAGAAAGAGGCGGAAAGTCGTCGAAGCTGGTGTCAGTGCCGAACCGACTCCTCGTGCCTCGCGGGTTATCAAACGACCAGCGCTACCTTCGGCTCCAGCCCACAAGGACTCGTCGATACAATCACAATCGAGTAGACCCACGCATCGGAGCAGTGTCCCAGTCAGTGCTGAAGGTGCCAGTGTCGCTGAAGGTTCAACAGGCACCCACTCAGGCAAAGACAAAGGCAAAGGCAAAGCTATAGCTCTCGTCAGCCGAGTTCCTCTTCGAAAGAAAGGCGAGCGTCCTGCTCTAAAGGGCGCTGCTACAAGGCGCTCTTCGCCTCGCATACGTCCTGGTGAATCAGTGGCTGGTTCTGCCTCTGGTCCTGGGACGCAGAATGCCTTTCCCTCTAGTGCTCCTGAATCTTCTGCCTCTGATGCACCTTCCGTATTTCCGCTGCATGTAGCAAGAGCAAGGAGAAACAGAGTGTAGGGATTAGAGTTGGTCTGTGTCTCGGTGGATAAGTTCGATGAGATTTGATTCTGAAGTTATTCCTATCATGGAGGGAATGCTTCACCGTCGGTATAATTATTCGATGAGAGGTTCTGAATTCATCCCATCACGGTATCACGGAGGGACCACTACGCCGCCGGTATACCTCTGAAACTTCGGCTTTGGTGCTTTCTCGAACTGAATTTCTCCATAGTTCATTGTATCTCTCCTCACAGCCTATTTGCACATGATCGTATCTATATCCTTTGATTCCGTCGCAATAGACCATTGTATATATCACGCATATATTCTCCGTTTATACTATTCAAATCGAACGAAGAGCTCCGAAGACTTCTGCTGCGACTTTCGAGCCCGGTCACGTAGTGCCGTACCGACCTTGGGCGAGGAGACCTGGCGTACCTTGTATGCAGTGTGGTTTACAGCCATTAGCTTGGGCCTCGACAGTGTGCCTTTATGACACTCGAAGACTTCGGTCAAAAAATAGCCCATTGCTGACTGAAATCAAAGATTGGTAGTGTTACTCCCGCTACACCGCGTCATTGTTCTAAAGCTGGTCCTTCCAGAACTTTGCGAGTGAATTCGCGATCACCAAGAAATGAAGAAATGTTGTACAGCCACCTACTCAATGAAAACTCTGTACGTCATCTATATTACACGGATCGTGCGCCACACTTCATTTCTCTACGCATTTATGCTCTCCGCCAGTCTCCGCCAGATTCTAACGATTGAGTTTGGGACGCCACTGTCACCAGAGATATGGCGCGCCTGTGCCATATAAGTCACTGGCAGTAATCAGCTAGTAATCCTTTGATAAGGAATAAACATACGAAAAAGGTTTCACGAACCTGGCGGAGAAGCTCGGAGAAGTTGCTGAGCAGGAAACGTGCCATTTTCAAATACTACATATAGGAATAGTGGAGTTGAAAAAGCTTCGCCGTTGTTCCAGTAACAAGTACATCAGCTCTGAGTTCAAAAAGAGATCGATGTTGAATCGATGAGCGCGCGCTTGAACGTTTGGTGTTCCGACACGCTGCACGTGTTATCTTTCCCTATTTGGAAACGCAGAGGATTGTGTGGCGCACTCGAGCAGATTTTTGGTGTAACTCTTACGGACCGCACACTGCCTCACGTCTCACAGAATCTTCTTATATATGTTATCTTTAGCATCATTCCATCTGTCCTTGTGACCTTTCCATCTTGACCTCCCCTGCTGAGCATTTGCTAATCGCCAACAGCTTTTGTTTCCGAGTCCGTCAGGGCATAACCAGTACAAGTTAACTTATAACATGAGGCCAACACGAGGGTTTTTGATATAAGTATGTGTTATGACTCGGACCCCCCTTCATTTAGTTCGATATCTTACTTCCTCGTCTTCGCACCTCCGTAAAATTGACTTTCATTATCAGTGTTCCTGTTCATGAACCTAAACAAAGACGCAGAGGAAGGTGACTTAGCAAAAGCAACCCCTCAATGACGAAAGAAAGGTGGACCTAGGCGAGCTCCACGAAGGCTGCAGCATTTCGAAGAAATGGTATTCAGTCGTTTCTGATCACAAACGAGCTTCTTTCTTAATACAGCTTTTACTAGTTGCACGGTTGGAAATATCGACCTGCAGAAGGTGGACAGTTTCAACCAGCTACAGAGGCGTCCGAAGGGTTCGAAGACGAGCTCGATTTCCGAATTGCTATGGAGGATCTTGACTCGGAAAGGGCCGATGATCCTCCCGGGACCCACTCCGACAACGGAGATCCAACACTTCCTCATGCACCCAATCTTCGATCTCCGTCACCGAGATGGAAACCTCTGGACAATTCGTCTCGTATCCCATCCCACGAATTACTCTTGGACTTCTCAGTGCCCAATATTCCAGTCCAGCAACCGTCCATCATGCTCGGACACACGACCTCTCCACCGTCAGAGATTGATCCTATCAATATTAGTCACGTTGCTAGACTTGAAGTACCATCTAGTACTCATGGACGCCGTGCCCTGCCCCGCACCAGCAGTGTACCACAGTCTCGGTACAGAGGCAACTTTCCTCGTTCCACAAGTCTTCCAGCGTTCACTATAGGTGATAGTCAAGGTCAATACGACATGAGGTCAATGAATTCTCATGTAAGACTCTTGCCTAAATCCGTCTTTAGCACTATCTGACTCTTCCCAGTCTCGGTTCTGGATACCTGATCATTCCACCAGTGACAGGTTCAGTACTTTGAGCGACGAATACGCTCCACCCATGCAGCACTCATGGGACAGTGCGGGAGCTTCGTATTTGACTGTCCCACCAAGCAGTCCTTTCTCTAGATTCGGCGAATATGCGGGTAGCCCCAGTTTCAGCTCGCCAAGCTCTGTATTCACAGCTTTGTCCGATCCTGGCATGTCTGTAGCCAATAAATCGCCTCTGCAGGGTAACACTACTCATCCTGTTGTGAACGACCTGAGTCGCATGGGGGAAGGATCGGTGCAACGTTCGCCCTGTATCACCTTGTCAGCACCGAGTGAAAATAATAGCGACAGACTATCTCCCTTGCATAGCGTGACTTATCTTCCGCCGTTTGAACCTGCTCCGCCTTCCCACAACAACAACAACTATCCATCCTCGTCTTCAGCAGTCCACCAATATCAAGGGATAGAGTTCCCAGCCGGGAACTCGCTTGCTCCCATATCCGAGATTGCGGCTTATGCTCCAACATCTTTGCCCACTACTCATGGCCCTATATCCTCACCCTCCAATGACGTAGTGCAATGGGCAAACGCAGTAGCAGTCCAACATCCAAGACAGAATTCTTCTGCCATATACCCTTTCGACTGCTGTTATCCCACAAATTCCTTTCCAGAGAGATCCGGAGGCGGAGGCTCAGTCGGCGAGTTCACATTCGCATCAAGCGCTCCTGCCTCTGCAGATTTCGCGTTATTATATGATGATACCTCGCCGATGCCAGTAAACGACTTACTACTGGATTCCCAAAGTGATTCGCTTGGGAATGAGTTTACGACTCTTGACACCGGCAAAGCGGATAATGAGATGTTTTCGTTGGAAGATCTTACCGTACGATGGGACATCAATGGAACCAATGAGTTCCAATCGCCCTACCACGACCAAGACCAAGAATATGTTCATTTTCCTTATCCTCAGACTAGGTACTCGTAGCAAGAAGAGGTCTTATTTGCATCTTCAAAACGGTTGTTAGCGTATTCCACATTAATTGTAGCATTTCTGCATTTCCTACCTTTGAATAATACTACTATGCTTGCAAAGGTCAAAAAGACATGAGATCAAGAGTCGGACGAGAACGGGCCGGAAATCTGCTCCCTCAAACCAAATAACCGTAAATAACATCCTCAACCTACTATCACCATGCCTGTTCCCTGGGAGGCTCTTCTTCCATTCGGTAGCTCTTTCTGCAAGATATCAGTGCATGCTGAGTGCTAACAGAATCACTTTTCATAGGTCTTGTCACCGTAATGTTCGGAATTAGTGGAACTCTGCTGAACATTACCACGAGGGCACAGAATCAGGGCAAGGTAACACTTCCTCAAGGCTTTTCCTCCTCAGAATTCGAATTTTCTGACCTTTGGTACTTATGATATCCAGCCCATTCGATACAACATTGATAATTGGGATGAGATGATGATGAGGAGGGACGAACAGCTGACAGGGCATAAGCGTGGGCAAAGAGTGCGTTTCCAAGTCTCGCTCGCTCGCCCAAATAATTTCGCTGAATAATCCCTCATAGGACGACCCAACTCCGCCTCCAGGATTCGACACGAGTAGTGTATGGTTCACACAACAAACGAGATAATATAGATGTTGCTTTCGCGATTTGATACCCTTCTGTTCAAGTTCAAATAAGCAGCTGTATCTTGTCACCGTCACTTGACATTATCTATCCTCGAGGCTCTACCCAAAATTAGGATCCTCTCGAGGCTTATACCTCTCTGGAAGCTTGCAACAAATAATTCTCCTGCCAGCTCCGACCTTGATCACGTGACCCGTGGTATTCTTGCAATCTTCTCCGTGGCGCACATACATTTGCAGACCTACGAAAGGGTGCAATTCTTCCTCAGCCTCGGCGGTTTTACGGGTATTTCCCTATGCACAGAATGCTATGCTTTGGCACCCACTCAACACAGCCAGTGTAAACGAAAGATCAGAATAACTCAGGGACGTATGAAGGGTACGGGCCATGCACTTTTCTCCCTCGTTACTACCAAGAATATAGCTCCGTGCTTTTGCACTTGCGTAAACCACGGAGTATATCAAGTACCCATGACACTCCGCACCCAATGGGCAATATCTAGCACAGCACTGGGTACGCTAGAAACCAAAGAACCTAGATCCTCCTCTTGCACGAAACCGTACCGTTTTCCCGAAAACAGCTTCTCGAGTTCTTTAATCGAGTGAACTGGTATATTCTGATATAGACTATCAGAAATACGGATATCGCACTCTAGGATGATGCCGTGTTTGGATTTAATCTCGACATTCTGAGAGATTTGTGAATGTGAGTCAATTGAAGGATCAGGATCATAAACGAGCCAAAAAAGACTTGTGACTCACAGCATTTCCCCAGTCGAATGATTGGCTGACGGTGTAGGTGAATTCCGGTGTTTGACCATATGCCCACTCCCAGCTCTAAGATTACCATATCAGCACTGCACCTCCGAGGGAATATAAATTAACAAGTGCAGCGCACCGGGAGCTCCGTTATTCCGCGCTGGATATAGTCAAGGTCTTTATACGCATCTTTGGTCACAAGTTGAGCCTGTATAATTAATTGGGGTATGGGGAGGTCAAGGTCAAGCAATAAGTGCACCCGGAAGCAGTTTTGGTATAAAGAAAATTACAGCACCTCATCTGCTGTGCCATACTCTTCACGGAACTCACGCACAACGGCATCTAGAAATGTTTCATGGGTGATTTCTGAGCTGAATTGCTGTAGATTGCAGACAGGTGAGCGTACAGAAGCTACGCCCTTTGTCAACATCGTTTCCTGTGTGTTTTAGTTTTAATTAATCAAAAAGAGTTAATGCGAGAGGATTATCGTAAGGGTTAGGGGAAGCATTTCATAAGGGATGGAGCAGATACAACAAAAGAAGTGCAGGGGTTTGAAATGGTCATAGGGACTAACTTTACTAGTACGCAAGAGATCCCCGAGGGTATCCAATCGCGTCGATATGAGCATAGTTCCATGATGATATGCACGCTTGTTCACAATCTTGTATGCGGATCCAGAGACGTAGATATTCAGAACCAGAAAGTCAATACACAACAAACACGACCCCAAGGGGGAAAAAAAAAAAGAAAAAAGACATATCTTTTCCTTTCCAACACAAATATCATTCCGATCATTGACTTCCGCGTCAATCCCTAGCGAACGAACAGCTCGTAGGATAATTCTTGCAGTTACATGACGATCAAACGAATGTCTAGGTAAATGAATAGAGAAATTGGTATTTCCCAAGTCCTATATAGTATCTGCGTCAATCCAAATCCAAAATCCAAATAGCTCATCCATTCATGATGGAGAGGGGGGGTTTTGCGACGTACGTGATAAACAGTCCCTCCACCGCTCCGCCTCCGTATGAACGGGGTACCTTGCCTAGCGCGTAGGGAAGGCAGGTTCACTTCTTTCCAAGGATTTTGATTTCGTCCAATGACAACGCATGGGTCATCGCGATATAGGAATAAGAGAGGTTCTTCTGGGGTTTTGTTTCTGAAAAGCCTACGCGGAACGAGTAGTTAATGCGTTTAGCTCGGGGTAGCAGGATAACTTTGCAGATGGGTCCGCACGAACCAGTCTTCGAATGTTAGGTTAAAGTATGGGTCGGTTGACTGAGAGATGTATATTGAGTGTTTAGGTGCGGATTGTGCTGTGGGTAGGACTGAAAAGTGGCGATTTAGGTTGAGGACCAAGTTTCGTTGAAGGTGCCGTCTATTGCATCGTAGTAAGCAGGGAGTGAGCATGAGAATTCGGATTCAACGTGAAGAACGCGTCTTCTTTCGCTACATAACCCGAATTACACTAGATACTTTTATATTTCGTGGCTACCCCTCACAATGCGGCGAAGCAATCAGATTTCGTGGAATAATAACTTTTAGAGACTCAGCAACGAATCATTGAACAACTCATGTACACTCAAGGAAGACGCGAAATCTCACAAACAGCCTCACGGGGCACCCTCAAAAACAGAAGACGCAAAGGTCCAAAAGGAAGGTAGAAATCAATTAAATTATACACCATCTAGAATCCTAGAAGAAGGCAATATCTTCCAGGTTCCCTGAATCCTTCCTTCCTCCCTCACTTCTGAATAGCCTTGAATACCGGATTCTCAACCTCATGTATCGGTTTTTTGCCTTCGGGTGTACCAGGGATAGTCTTCGTCAAACCCTGCGAAAACAAAAACAGGAACAGAAACAGCGAAACAGCAGTGTTAGGAAGTGTAGTATCGTAATGAGATGGGGAAACGCACGAGTTTCTCGAACATGCAAGCGTTTAGTGTTCGTTCGGGTTTGCGGCATGGGTAGTATTCCTGAACGACGAGAGGGGTTGAAGGTATAGTTCGTCAGATAGATGAATTGAGAGGAGGAAGGAATTATGGCAGATAGCGAGGTAGACGGACGGACGAGACGAACCTGGTTGTTCCGTTCCAGACAATTCCAATGCTCCTGGAACTGCGAAAGACAATTCTCTCTCATCTTCGCGATCCTGTGTGTGTCTCTAACATCAACAAGCAGCTCGGGGTTCACAGGAATAAGAGAGTTACGCACAGCTCAGTCGCACACCTCGTCACTCTTCTTCCTTCCTTCAAGCAATGTCCAGGGTCCCGATCCTCCGCCTTGCAAAGCATAAAATCCTCTAACACCCAGTACAAAACAAACAAACAAACAATTCATCTATCATCAACTCCAGTGTACCAGAAATACCAATCCACTCACCATTATATTCTTTGCAGTACGCCCCAATGAAGAACGCAGCACTCTTCAGCGGTGCGCTCGAAACACCCAATTCTGCGACTTTAGGTATATCATCCGGTAATGGTGTTGGGTCGACATATGCTCTTGTCTTCACCGAACCCTGTTGAAACGAGCTCATCGTTGAGTTAGAGTTACGGTGGTTTGGGACGTTCGGATATAGCCGTAAGAGACCGAAGTGTACGAGTTTGAGCGGAGCTTGAAATCTTAATTACCAATGAATTCAGGTCTATTGTGTTGTATTCTCTTCTCTTCTCTTCACTATCCACCTTCCTTCGTTGTTTGCTACACGCGATGGTGAGCAAGATATTACACTCTCTCGAAGGAACATGCGTTAAACCAAATTCATAGCCCCCAAATTACGCGAAACCTGCACCAAAGATCTACCAAATACTACTCAGAACGCACAAACTCACGATTTTCTTCACTCTGCCACCAACGACCACAATCGCGTCTTTGAAGGAAGAAGCCTTATCTGCTCTCACTTCTGACGTGAATCAAGTAGAAGGTGTACCAAAAGTGACCACTACAGACGATTTCGAATTATGTCAAGTCGCGAAAGGAAGAGACAGAGCAGGAGAATACGAAGTTTTGGATACAACGAAAAACATCAAAGACGCTCGTTTAACAAATTGGGAGATACTGTATATACAGTTTCGTGATTCTTCTGGTAAGCTCTTTATTCCTCGCAAAATCCCAACTTGTTTCTGTCCCCCCCTCCTTATGCCACCAAAAACGTGAATATAACACCCATTATCATTTTTTTTCTGTGGTTGCCTTCCCCGTAGGCGATTTAATGCCCGTAACCGCCACCGATCCGCCTATGGATGATGAAGATGATGAGCAGCCGCAGCCGCCTCCGTCTGATTCTATAGAAATGGCTACAAGAAAAGGCAAGCGGAAGGCAACTGAGATGGCATAAACGACAAGCGACTGGAAGTAGATGATTAAAAGCTAGCCTTACATTAAAGCTCCCCCATCCCAAATCTTGTAAATGTAAACGATGAGCAGGGATTTTTTTTTCTTCGGTGTTATGAATCACGCTGAGCTTGTTGGAATCTTCTGCCATGCGCGAGGCGTTAGAGGTAGTAAAGCTGCTGCTACGCGTCTACCTTCCTCAGCGAGGAGATTATACGTAGAGCACGCGTTTCTCTGGACAGCATATGAGACATGGTCTAGGAAAATAAGAACCGACGTACAGTGTCCATCACATCAAGCTGAATACCCATCTTATTCAGATATTCGCGTAAGAAAAGCGGAGGCTGCGACATTGTCTTTCCAGTCCCGAGCAAAAGAATCTCTGTCGCATCACAAAATACGCCCTGCCTGAGTGACACAAACCCCGAAATTCCCAAAACATTGACACATACCAGGTTTAGGAACCACAACCTCGAAAACCTCAAAATGATCCCTTTCCCACCCATCCCAGAAGGTACTCTCTGTCTTTGTCGTCGTTGTCGTTTTCGATGTCTTTGTCGTTGTAAGTGTAGATGTAGGCGTCGGTACATCCCACAAATAAACCTTCCCCTCTAAAAAAATACACGCAGAAGGTATAACCAACCCATCCGCAAGTTTAATCCCATTGGGTGAGACAGAGGTGACTTGAACTGGAGGTGGATGTTCGTCTGCTAGGATATTGACGAAGGGTTGTTTGTTTGCACTTTGTGCACTTTGGGTACTATGTGAGATTGGAGTTGAGTGTAGGAACCGCGACCGCGAGGACAGGTGTGGGTGAGTGCAAGCAGCAGCGCGGAGACTCGGAGGTGTTGTAGGATGTCGAAGAAATGTAGAAGATGGGTTAAAGTTTGGAGTACTTTGAGTGAACCTTCTTCTTCCGGTGAGAAGTAACGTTCGTGAAAGTTTCTGCATCGACATTTTACCGGATAGCGCTTAGCTTTAATGGTCAGTCGAAGTTGGGAGTTGCTGGTCGAAGGCTTCAAGGGATGACCTCATTCGCATTCGGTTTACCGGCGGCAAAGCAAGCACGTGACTGATGAGTCATTGGCAGCAGCTACGTATCTGAGCCAATCACACTTTTTCAATTTGAATTCCGTAGCAAGTATTGGCATCGTAAATGAGAAGAGATATAGTGCTCAGAGATACTCATTCGCTTGTATATCACATCCCAAAATATATAACTATATCATTACAAAAAAAAATCACTCATTAAGACATTAATGCATTACTTCTACATTCGCATCATCATCCTCATACCCTTAACACCATAACGCTCCCCCACACCCTCAAACACCCGCACCCCCTCCCCCACCCAAACCAACACAAGCCTGAACAACCAACAAACTAGCATCAACCCCACAAACAACAATACCCGCCCCAACATTCCCAAGCGTCTTAACAACCGAACTACTCATCGACAACCCCGAGCCACCATTCCCACCGGCCCCGCCATTCCTCCCGGAAACAAGTTCCTTCAACTCAGTCCCCAAACCAAATGCCTCAGGCGCGAGTCTCCTTGATCTCCCAACAATTGCCACAACGTTCGAGGTTGAGGTTGAGACGCGGGAGAGGTGGGAGGTGGAGGTGGAGGTAAAGAGGTCTATGGTACTTTGGAGTGGTTTACTGGAATGGATAGTTGAAAATTCGATACGGGAGAGTGCGGATTCGAGGGTTGGTGTTCGGGGTGAGGATGAAGATGAAGGTGTGGAAGTGTATTTAGCCCAGAGGAGACTATCGGCTGTTTCGGATGCGAGTCTAGTTTCGGTGTTTTGTTGTCCATAAATCGTATCCGCACCCGCTATAGTCTAGACAAACAGTTGAGTAACGACGTATATCAAAACAAAAAGGTCGTAGTTAAAAACACCCACATTATGTTTCATCTCCAAACTCTTAACCGAATCATCATCATCTCCATCACTCTTCAAAACACGTACAACAACACCCTTCACTCCTTCATTCCCTTCACACATCCTCACCAAAAACTTCAACGCAAGTCGATCATCAGGTCCACCAAAAAACGGTAAAACAAGTACCGTATCTGAACCCGGACCCGATCCCGAACCAACAGACGTACTCGAAGGTCCAGGTAACCCTCTATCAACGAATAAAGCGACATCACATGGAGCAGTCAAGAATACCTTCCGAATAAACTCGGAGTAAACAACTGCAGATTCCATATGTTCACTCGTCGGAGACCCAGAGGTCTTATTGAAAACCCCATCAAAAGGATTCCTCAGTCCTTCCCCTCCTCCCGTAGATTCAGAAGAAGCCGCCACCCCATTCCCATTCCCATTCCCACTCGCCCAAGGCAAAACAACCATCCCAGCTCCCTCCTCCCTAACACGTCTCCCAACAACCCCACCAAACTCCTCCCACCCAACAACATCAACACCAACTTTAACTCTCAATCTCTGAGCAGCACCACCAAGAAGCCACGCAAACGTCTTGAACACGCTAACCACAGGATCAGCATGAATAAGCGCAGAAGCTTCTTGGGATTTCAATACGCCAGATGTACGCGTCGTGAGCTCAATTAGACGGAGTAGTGTGAGTGATATCGCCGCTGTCGCTGTCGCTGTCGGAGACGTCGTCGTCGGGGGCAAAGGAGAAAGGATATCACCGCCCTCGGAAGCCTTCTGATCCGAAAGCGAAGATATCGAAATTGGTCGTCGGACTGGTACGCAAGGTACAGTAGGACAAAGAAGTTGCGTAACTGTCATCGCAGCAGGCAATTGTTCAATCTTATCAAGAACAAGAGCAAACTTGTTCGTCATTTCCTCTTCATCTGAACCTGAAGTCGAAGGTAACCTCGGGTAGGCGTCTTCGATGGGTTTAGTAGTGTTGTGGATACGAGCTCGCTCTGGGTAGAAGAGAAGCACGAGTGGGGTGGTTATGAAAGTGAGGATGATGGCGTGTACGACGAACATTGAGAATGTACGTGTACTGAGGATGTTGGCTTGTAAACCGACATTGAGGACGATGAGTTCGACTAATCTATAGTTCCATAGTCAGCTATCGTGTATGATAGTGAGCAAAGAAACACTCCTACCCTTTACAACTCATCAAAGAACCAATCGCACCGGATTCCCGCCAATTGAATCCCGATACCTTGGCCGTAGCCGCGCATGCAAAGAATTTGGCCGAAAAAGCGACAACACAAATGAGGATTGTATATCCCCAAGTAACACCATTATCCAAGTACCCCAGATTCGTTCGTAATCCAGACAGCGCAAAGTACTATTCACCACCATCAGATCCAGATCAACTATGAATGATGAATGCTGCGGCTTACCAAAGGCAAAAAAAGAATCGTAACCAAATCCTCAATCTTCTCCGTCAACGCAATAGCATACCCATTCTTATGAGGGATAATAAGTCCCGCAAGGAACCCTCCAAAAATAGGATGAACACCAATAATATCCGTGAAAAACGCCGAAAAGAACACAATGACCATAGTCAACGTCATCATCACCGTCGACGGCGCTCCTTGTTCAAGACTACCCGTTTTCTTCGCTAACCAAACGTATCCCCATCGTCCAGGGTATAACAACAACAAGACATACCCAACGGCAGTTAGGAGTACCCAAAGAGCAGTCAACCCCGAAGATGCGTTGACAAGTGCGACTGTAAGAGCCAGAAGAACCCATCCGACAACATCGTTCCCTACTCCCGCTGCCAACGTCACAGCTCCAACAGGCGTATCGAGTAATTTGAGTTCGGTGAGAATCCGACAAAGAACAGGGAACGCAGTGATACCAACCGCCACGGCCGTAAAAAGCAAGAAATAACCATAGTTGACTTCAGGATCCGTGAATTCGTTATAAATCGCAACACCAAGTGCTGCTCCCAACCCAAGAGGAATAACAAGACCCGCAAGAGATATAGCAGCTGAAGCACGATAGTTATTCTTGATTACCCTCACGTCAATTTCCAACCCTACGATGAAAAGGAATAAAACGAGTCCGATGGTGCTTGTTAGATTCAATAGGGGCATTGCTTCGTTTGGGAATATTGCGGCTCGAAATCCTGGTATACGACCCATGACTGTTGGACCTAGTAGAACGCCTCCTATGATTTCTGCTATAACGCGCGGTTGGCGCATACGACTGAATATCATGGAGAGGAATTGGGTCATGGCCATTATGATGAGTACTTGGATTACCCAGAGACGGATTGGGTCGGCGCTGTTGTAGTAGGCGGGGTTGTCGCCGGAGAATATGCCTCCCTAGAATAATTGTAAATCATGTTAGATTACTTTTACTCTGAGGAAAAGTTGAAGAAAGGAGAGGACGTACTTGGCCTGACGCAGCCCTCTTCACGAGCTCGCTGAATTCCCCCATGGCCGTAGTCGTACCAGTTCCGGTGAAGATGACAATGCCAATGGCAGTGATGAAGGGAAGAGGAAGAGGAAGAGAGCGAACCAAGACATCAGTGATTTTGGCTTACCGTAATAAGTAGTAGGCGCAAAATAGGGTCCAAGGGACAGATGGAGATCTAACCGCCCCTGTAAGGCTGTAAGTATCCCCGCCCCTGTGAAAGATGAATCATTCCACTTGGCTGGTCTTTTGATGTTTTTGTTGATGTTCTTTCTTGGAGGGTTCAGTTGAATATGTACTGGTTCTGTCCCATATTACAGCGAGACATCATCGCATGATTCCTGAGGACGAAGAGATAAGAGAGGAACATGTATGGTATCGTTGAATTTCAATTTATTCAGGCAACAGCGGGGTAAGGAGATCAGGAGAAATTTTAAATCAGGGAGTCTGGAATGAATCAACTGATGCCACTAGCGGCTTACGTTGACAAACTGCATACACTCAGTCCAAGTTCCGTAAACTGACTGCGCTTTTCTCGTACATACACTTACTGCATGCGACAGCACAATCTACTCATTAAACCTCCAACTTCCCTTCTTCGCTTTCATTATCAAAGAGGACATCAACAAACTAGATATCTCTGTCCTCGGTTCTATTCTGAACGGCATGCGAGTACCAATAGTAAAGAACTCGACCCAGACCTAGTCCCAGGATCCGATGAAGCCCCTCAGACTCAGGCTCTAACAGGCAGTGCGAAACTCTTCGCAGACGCAGCTAAAGAAGAAGATTCCGCTTCCATTTCCAATTCTACCTCAGCGAGCTCAGCCTCAACACATCACCTGAATCGCTCCAGGCTCCTCCGAGTACATAACCAAAACGAGAACTGGACAGGAGAAGAAAGTATTCAAGATGCAGTACTGCGTATGCTTGTTGATAAATATAAACCTCTTCGAGGTGGGACGATAAGGAGTGCGGAGGAGAAGTTGAAGAGTGCGCTTCCGAGGGTTTTGGGCTCGGTTGGTGTCGTTGGAGTGGTGGGCTTGGGGGCTAGAGTAGCTTGGCAAGCGAGGTTTGGCAGTGTTTGGTAGAAGCTTGGGGAGAGTTAGCGTAGTTTCGGGTAGAGCACAGATCATCAGAATCATCATCTAGTCTTCGTCATCGCATTCTCAGAGTCAGATAGCGCCACTCCATCTTGGTGACGAGTGTGGCATTCTCACCTCGCAGAGTCTTAGAGCATAAGAGCAGAGCATCGAGCATTGGGACGAGAGCATAACAAAGCAGAAAAACTGGCTAGAGGAACTTCGAGACCATTACCGCGACAGCGTCTACCAGACGGAAGATTTGCTCCTAACACAGAACGAGGAAGCAGCCCTAGTTCGCTGGGAGACTCAGGGGACGACACTGGTACAGAGTCATCATTGACAGACTCAACCCAAGACCTTGGGGTTAACACGTCACGAGCGAATATTCTCCATTATTTCCCTCGCATTCGAGACCAGAGAGAACCGGAATCGCCGACGACACACCGAGAACACGAGGAGATTGATCTCACTTCACCAATAGAAACTTCATTCCCACAACATCGCCAGCAGGATAATAACGTGGCATCAGAAACACCAGCACCACCACAGACGACAGCACGACGTAGAGGGAGGATGAACCAGACGATTCAGCCGTTTACGGGGGAGGCGGATGAAAAACAAAATCCGCGGGATTTCGAGAAGGCAGTAACAAGAGAATTGTTGCATTTGGGGTTACCGAGCGAGCAATGGGCGCAGCAGATGGATTTGTATTTGAAGGCGGGTAGCCCGGCAGAGACGTGGTATAATGCGGAGGAACAGAAGGATTTGATTAAAGGGAAATGGGACACATTCAGAGAGGCTTTTCGTGCAAGATTTCCGGGACCCACGGTGGTCGCACTGTCTAAACACGAGTATGAGAAGCATCTCATCAAGATGACGTTGGACGAGCGTACACTTCTCGAACGGCACCCTGACACAAAGCAATATATGTATAGGTGGTTTGCAGACGAACTGTTGCGCTATGCGAAGCTGGCAGGGGTGGATAAAGGAACATCGTCCATTCTTGCAGTCCGAGAGAAATTGCCCAGAGCCCTGAAAGGGAAAGTCAGCGAGGAGCAAGCAGATTGGGAGGAGTTTGCGAAAGCGATTAAAGACATCACGACAGCGCAGGTGCAGGAAGGGATGGAGGTTGAAGCGAGGGAGAAGAAGATGGAGGACAGTATAACTGCGAGGATCTTTGCGTCTATGCCAAGAACCGTACCCGAAACCCCATCGAAAGCGCTAGGCCGAGCGTTCAATAATGTCAGCATAGGAGCAGCAGGGCAAGGGGCGAGCAATGATCAACGAGCAGGAACAGGAGCAGGAGGACTGTTTGGGAACTCACGGGGAGGACAGGGCAATTTGTTCAAGCAAAGACCACCAATCGTACCACTCACAGACGCTCAACGGACAACATTACGAGCTAAAGTGAACGAGTTACCACACCACCCTAATACAGAGGAGGGTCAGAAAGCGTACATGGCACAGCTGGTAGCCTGGGCACAGAAGTGGGGACCACAGAAAACGGTTACGTTCGACTCGCCATTTCCGTTGAAACCAGGTACTGCAGCCGTCGCACAAGGAGAATGTTACAAATGTGGAGGAACAGGGCATCAGTCATACCAATGCGATCGACCGCGAGACGAGTGGATAGTGCCGAGAGAGCGAGACTGGAGGGAGCTTTGCGGAAGAGAGTTAAGGGTGAGAGGAAGTAGAGCAGGAGCAGCAGTGAATAACGTAGGGGACGGAGATGATTTGTCGTGGGTGTTTGGACCAGCAGCAAGAGGAGGATCGGAAAATGGGGAGGGGTCGACGGCGTAAACGGCATCCGTACGACCCCAAGTGGAAATGGACTCGTAAACACGATCAATGTGCATACTGAAGAATCCGAATCAGATATCATCGATGTGTACACGGTGCAGTCCATTTTGAGCCGAACAAGCAAACCATTTAGGACGATGGTTGAACTAAGAGATGGGTATGGCCAGGCTGCAACAGTGTTGGCATTGGTAGACGATGGAGCAATGGTGGCAGCAATGGACGCGAAGGTGTACGAGAAAGTGAAGACACAAATAAGGGGATGGGAACCGTCGACAAAGCTATTGAGAATGGCAAACGGGACATTGGTCAGGGCAACAAAACGTTGGAAAGGACGAATTAGGGTCAAGGGAGTGGAAATTGAGGGAGGTTTCGAGGTGTTTGACAGTGGAGGCAGTTGGGAATTCCTATTTGGTAAACCGTTCCTCGAAGGCTTCCAAGCAGTGCATGAATACAAGGGAGACTCAATCACGGTCACTGACGGACGGAACAAGCAAACAGTTCTCAACGTAGAAAAGTCAACAGTAACGGAGGAGAGTGGGGTGGGGTTAGTAGAGGATGAAGCAGGCGGAGAAGGGGAGCAACTGCAAGGGTGCAAAAATGGTCAAAAAAATAAAGCGGGAGCACCAGGCGGGGAACTTGTGGATTCAGGAACCCCGCTGAAAAGGGAAGTGGACGACGGTTACATTGAGGAAGAGCACACGATACCCACTCACAAATTCACACAGAAATATAAGAAAACCACCGTTGAAGAGGCACCAGACGAAGACAATTGCAATACAAAACAAATGGATAAGGTAGAGAACAAGAAGTATTCAGTAACCATAGAAGAGGTCGAAGACGACGAAACAACGGAAGTTCGACAACGAGAAGAAGAACAAAAAGTGTATCAAGATGATGTCAATAGATGGCGAGCGCAGCGAAGGGCGGAACAAGTGATGAAAGAACAAGAAGTACGAAACCGGATAGCAAAAGAAGAACAAAATCGACGAATACGAGCAAGATGGGATCGGCGTAGAAACAAAGCGTTGGCAAGGAGACACTGGACAATGTGGAAAGGAAAGGGAACCCGACGGTGGTGTAGATGGAAAAGTCGAGAGCAGACAGTAGGGCCAGAAGGACAGAGGAGAAAACCAAGGCAGGAGAAGGAGTGGAAGGAAGAAACATTCACAAGGCCAAACAGAAACGAGCGCAGACGCGAAGCCCGCAGGCGTGCAAACTCAACGGGGGGAAATCACGCACCCCCCTTGAGGGAAGTCCTTGTTGAACAAACTTCTCAAAGTATACCCCATATTGACCCCAGCAATTTGGCAGTAACAGAGAACAAAGATGAACAGAAGGAGAAACAAAGCGAGGAGGAAATGGTGAAACCAATGAAGAACGAGAGCCAGAGAGAGCCTCGAATGCGTGCAAACTCAATGGGGGGAAGTAACGCACCCCCCTCGAGGGAAGTTCATTTGGATCAATGGTTCAATAAGAAGCCCAATATTGACCTTGATGAATTGGTAGTAACCGAAACAGACAACACAACCCCAGTGTGCATAGTGTCCGAGTTGGCGGAAGCGAGTATGGGTAGAGGCACAGATATGATACCGGAGGCATTTAACCATGAGGAAGGAAAAAAAGGAGTCTTCACGCGGAACCAAGGACCAGATGGCGCATTTCGACCGGAACGAGTAGATGAAGTCATGCGGCAGATTCGAATTGGCGAGGATCTTACCCAAGATCAAAGGCAGAAAGTTGAGGCCTTGCTTCGATCATATGCGGACTGCTTTGCGCTATCAGTAGGAGAGGTGCGGCAGGTGGATGGAGCAGTACACCGGTTGAACGTACCCGAAAACGCGCAGTTCAAACGCAAAGTACACCAACGGCCGCTCACAGTACCACAGAAAGTGTATCTACACACCAAGATCGACGAGATGTTAGCAGCTGGGGTAATCGAGCAGTGCGACCCAAGCCAGGTCAAATGCGTGTCAGCCACAACACTAGCGCAGAAGGCTCACGAAGGAGGTGGACTCACTCTGGACGAGCTCAAGCACCGGTTGAATGACCAGTGCATTGCGGCAGGTCTACCGGCGACATATGATCTACCACCTAGGCCCGAAGGAAGCGAAGCTTCAAACGGCAGCGGAGCCACAAACAAGCCACAAAAATGGAGAATCTGCCAGAACTTTGTAGAAGTTAACAAGCACACGGAAATCGCACCAATGCCACAAGGGGACATACGAGCTAAGCAGCAAGCTCTTAGCGGGCACCGGTGGATGTCAATGTTCGATTTTGCCTCCGGGTTCTACGCAGTTGAGGTAGCACCAGAATCGAGACCGTACACGGCATTTTACGTGGAAGGAAGGGGTTACTTCTGGTATGCCAAAATGCCATTCGGGCTAACAGGAGCACCATCCACATTTTCACACATGACGGCAACGAACCTACACGACTTGCTAATGGATGGCACAATGGAGTTGTTTGTGGATGATGGAGGAACAGCAGCAGATGATTTCGACGAGATGATGAAGAAGTTGGTTCGAATCCTTGACAGAGTACGGAAATGCAACATGTCGCTGTCAGCCAGCAAGTCCGAGTTTTTCGTAACTGAAGGCATCTTCGCAGGAGGCAAAGTCGGGCCTCAAGGCGTTACAGCAGATCCTACGAAACTCACGGCAATTGTTGACTGGAAACAACCTCAGGACGCTCTGAACCTAGCATCATTCATAGGATTAACAGGACATTTCCGGGACTTAGTCCAAAATTATGCAAGGATAGAGGGCCCTTTGCGAAACCTTTTAAAGTCGGTAGTCTTACCGCAAGGATACACCAAGGCCATATATCGACGCACAATGCAATCATTCAAACTAGCCGATCGGTGGAAGGAGGAGCACACACGAGCATTCTTGGGATTAAAACAAGCGTTGGTATCGGAACCGGTTCTTAAAGCACCACGATGGGACGGATCACATTTTATCCTTACTACAGATGGGTGTCAGGAAGGCTTCGCAGCAGTTCTAGCACAGCAATTCGAAACCCACCTGCCGAACGGTAAAACAGTTCGCAAAATACATCCTATCGCCTTCGCATCCAAACGAACGTCAAGAGCGGAGCAGAAATATAAGCCGTTTTTACTGGAATTTGCAGCTCTCAAGTACGCCCTAGACAAATTTGCCGATATCGTGTGGGGTTTTCCAGTCGAAATTGAAACCGACTGCCAGGCACTGCGGGACGTGTTACTCAGCGAAAAGCTCAACGTGGCTCACTCCAGATGGAGGGACGGAATATTGGCTCATAATATCATAGACGTAAGGCACATACCGGGCAAGCTAAACGTGGTAGCGGATGGATTAAGCAGAATGTGGGAAGGAACACAAAGGGAGGAGGGAGACGGTAGTGAGTGGACGGTTAGCGAGGATTGGGAAACGAGAACGGGGCTCGTTCACGATCTATTCGCAGTAACGGAAGCAGCGATCGAAACACGAACATTGCAAAAGCGATTTCAGCAAGAACCAGTATTCCTAGAAGTAATTGAGGCGTTACAAGAACTTCAAACAACAGGATCCTTGCGGGCGAAACAGCGTGCAAGACATAGAGCAGCACAATATATGATCGAGGACGGAAAACTGTGGAGGGTAGGGGGGAACAAGGGAACAAGGGCGCGAGCAAAGGTGGAGTGTATTACGAAGGAGGAGGCAATCGCATTGGCGAAGAAGACGCACGAAGAAGGCGGACATTGGGGAAGAGATGCAACGAAAATTGCAATGCTGGATAAAATCTGGAGCCCGAAACTAGACGAATCAATAATGGAGGGTATTAAAGCATGCGCTAAGTGCAAAAACTTTGGGGGCACTCACCTGCATGCATTACTAAACCCTATCACAAGGAGACATCCCTTCGAGCTTCTAGTAGGCGACTATCTCTCCATGTCAAAAGGAGCAGGCGGCTACCACACAATTGGCCTATACCTCGACACGTACTCGCAGCATGTGTGGGGCTTCAAGTTTAAAACAGCAGGTACTGCCAAAACCACACGGGACAGCCTGGAACACATCTTTCTAGGGTATCTGCCGCCAGACACGTTTATGACAGACGGAGGGTCACACTTTAAAAATAAAACGGTCAAAACCTTCTGCGAAGAATGGGGAGTGGAAGCACGAACAACGCCAGCATACTCACCATGGGTTAACGGACTAGTCGAGGGTACGAACAAACTCCTACTCCATATACTAAAAAGACTATGCGCACCAGATCTCGGGGAAGATACACAGGCATTCAAAGACATGGATTGGGAGAAATTGCCAGCGAAATGGCCCGAACATCTCGACGAAGCCATCAGGATACTCAACAATCGTATTTTGCCGGCCTTTAGGTTTACACCAAAAGAGTTGATGTTAGGGGCAGTCGTTAACACCAGAAAAACACCAATCGAGGAGGCAGCATCCGCACTGCGCGTAGGCGACGTCGAAATTCATTCCGCATATGTGGCACAACAACAGCTAGATGGATACGAGCAGGCGTTGAAGCACGCGTTGAAAAGGAAAACGGCATTTGATAGAAGGGTTTTGGAGAAAAGTCCAGGGGAGGTAATATTCAAAAAGGGTGATCTAGTACAGGTGTATCGCAACGATTTGGACTACACATTCAAGACCGAAAGGAAACTACTGCCGAAGTGGTCAGTACCGAGAAGAGTGGTGGAAAGAAGGGTGAATTCATACACATTGGAAACATTAGAGGGCGAGAGGATAGAGGGCGAGTTTAGTGCAAGACGGTTGCGTAGATTCACACAGAAGGAAGGCACGTAGGAGGTGATTGATGAAGAGGCGACGAGGACGTCGCCATTTTTTAGTGGGGGCACATGGAGTGGTGGGCTTGGGGGCTAGAGTAGCTTGGCAAGCGAGGTTTGGCAGTGTTTGGTAGAAGCTTGGGGAGAGTTAGCGTAGTTTCGGGTAGAGCACAGATCATCAGAATCATCATCTAGTCTTCGTCATCGCATTCTCAGAGTCAGATAGCGCCACTCCATCGTCGCGGAGATCGATGCTGAGGATGATCGTGGCTCGTTGAGTCTTTCGAGTACATCCACATCCACATCCACATCCACATCCACATCGTCAACGACGGCGGCACCACCACCACCACTTCAACCACTCAAAACAGGCTCCTGGTCAACCGAACCACTTCTTCCTTCCTCCGAAACACACAAACCATGGCATACAGAATTCAAAGTCCCCACACACGCTACATCCTCAATCAAGCTAGCTAACATCCCTCCCCCGCGACCTCTGGGGCGGGGTCCAGGCCCGACGGGCAGGGCTGATCAGCGAGAGAGGAAAGAGAAAGAAGCGACTCGGAGGGAGGTTGTTAGGAGGAAGGAAGAGGCTGGGAGGTTGGGTAGAGCGAGGGAGAGTATGTTGGATTATAAATTGGGACTTGGGATTGGTGTTAAGGAGTTGGGAAAGGGAAAGGGTGGTGGACATGTTGGTGCTAGATCTAATCCTGTTAGTATGAGAGGTTGGACTGGGTTGATTGAGGATCGAATTGAGGTATTTATCTGGGTTTATTGTATTTGGTTATTGAATCGCTCATTTAATCATAATTTACGATAGAAAGCGCGTAACGCAGGTGTATTCGATTCTATCAAAGGACGTGGTAAACCTCTTGTTCGGGAGTCTGAAGAAAGGAATCCGTTTATAGGTCGAGAAGAGTTTTTTATGAATAGGATTGTTAAGAGGGGTGGAGCTGCTCCTCCTTGGGTTGAACTTCAAAGTGGTACGTACCCATATCACACAACAAATTACACATCAAACAATTCATCTTTTTCATTCCCAGAACTCGACTCAGCACTAACAACCCTCCGCACACTCCTCCACCAATCCTACACCCGTCGCGCAATCCGTCACCTAACATCAACAACCCCCGCACCTCTCCTCCTAAACCTAACTCTCCACGACCTCCGCACGCGTCGGGATGTCGAATGGGAAGAAAAAGAAAGAGCGTACCATGATAGTGCGATTGAGGAGGTTAATGGACTTGTTAGGAAGTATAATGGGATTGCGCCTTATGCTGTTAGGAGGGCTTATTATTTGAGGAGTGTGGAGGTTGGGAGGGTTTATGAGGAGTGTGCAGAGGAGGTTTTGGAGGGGATTAAGGAGAGGGTGAGGGGTGGGAATGGGATTGGGATTGGTGTTGGGATTGGTGGTGGGGGTGGGTATGATGAAGAGAATGGTGAGGCGAAGGGAGGAGGTGGGTGGGTTGGTGAGGGGTATATTGGGTTGAAAGAGTTGGTTTGGAAGTGGTTTGGGAGAGTTTTTGGGAGATGGAGGTGAGGTTATTGCTTTGTATCTTTATTGAATAGACTTTTGAATGTAGCTCAATATACTTTAGATACTTTTGACTTACATAGACTTCTTCTATTGATTGTCTGACTCATAATAACGCACACGTGATTTCCTCGTGCCACTAGGCTGCGACATTGAAATTTCAAATTTTCCTCAACCTGAACGTGAACTTGAACTTGAACTTGACTCATGACTCCTCCTGCAAAGTACGTTCCTTCCGAGTCTTCTCCAGAAAAACAGACACTGACCAACACCTCCACCCCACAGCGCACCACCCCCACCCACCTCTCCAATGCGATACAGACGACTAGTCTACGCTGGCTTCATCATCACCGCCGCAGAAGGTGCCAAATGGGCCAACCGACTCCGAGCTGCTCAGCCAGGAAAGAGGCAAGTTACGCCATGCGCACGCGACCAAGGAGAGCTTCTTATTACCCTAGACGATCGAGTGAAAGAACTCGGTGGCATCGAAGTCAATCTTTATGGTGAACGTAGACCTGCTCCAGGCGAGACGTGGGATTATTTGATTGTGGTTACGCAGTATGGACATGGGTTTTTTGAGTTTAGGAATGGGAAGAAGCAGATGGATGATAGTCAGAAGTTGGTGCGTGGGGGGTATGAGGATAGGGCGGAGGAACTTCTGAAGTTGGAAGGTATGTCTTTGGTTGAGAATGGTTTTTGATTAACATCATGCTCATGGGTTGGTTGGTGACGCAGGAGTCGAGAATTACCGTTTCGATACTGTTTTTGCTTGATTTTTTAATGCTGGCCCCAAGTTTGTATTAGAAGAGGAAATCGTTGAATTGTAATTCTACATAAATAGTCTGATTGTTTTGTCCTTTCTCAATGGCCCACGTCACTCGATGAGCCAGAAGTGTAGGATCGAGGTGAGTAGGGCAGGCCGTCCGAGTCCGGAGTTTCACGCTGGCGAGTCAGACCGTTGGGGAGTTACATTGGTCGGGTTTGAATCCAGGTGAGTTAAGCCCTCTTATCAGCAGTGTACTACTCTATTCCTAATCCCTTGCTCTCCGATGACCAACAGCCCTTTCTGCCATGACCCACTTGCAAAGTTCGGCATGGTCAGCCTCGCCAAGCGAGTTGCACGGTTCGCGAATGAAGGAACTTTGGGCTTCAAGAAGACCGCGCGCGAGCCAAGCCAAAAGCTTTTACGGTGTATAAGTATACAACGAGTTGTTACATTTCAAGCTTTCAAGGGGTCATTGGGGTACATTTAACAGTGATAGAATTATTTACGTATCTAATCCTCCAAACCTTCCAAACCCTCCGGGGGGATATCATCAACACTGTCACGATCCCATTGTTTGTGAGCAATCTCACAGAGTTCCATTGTAAGGGGATCTCCAGGGCCAAAGATATCGATCCAGCCTCCCCGCACACCATCGAGTTCTTCGTTCATCTTGAACTTCATAAATGTGGCTTCCACGTAGAATCGAAAAAATAAGCGATACATTTGACTAACCCCTGTGTACCGTATCTCTCCTTGTCCTCATCGGCCCCGCCATTTGGATTTTCGAGTAATCCCTTCTTTGTCCTCGAGCTTGTGACTTTACTTCTTTCTATTGATGAGTCACCGTTTGAGTGGCACATAATAACGCACACGTGATATCCTCGTGCCACTTGACTCCATGACATTGAAATTTCAAAATTTTCTCAACGTGCGCCGCGTGAAGTTGTACTTGCACTTCAAAACTTGAACTTGAGCTTGACCCATGTCTCCTCCCGAAAAGTACGTTCCTTCCCCCCCCCCGAAAACGGTAAAAAAACAACGAACACCAACTAATACCTCCACCCCCCTGGCAGCGCACCACCCCCACCCACCTCTCCAATGCGATACAAACGCAAGGTGTACGCTGGCTTCATCATCACCGCCGCAGAAGGTGTCAAATGGGCCAACCGACTCCGAGCTAATCAACCAGGAAAGAGGCAAATTACGGAATGCAGAGTCGACGAGGCAAGGCTTCTTCTTACTCTCGACGACAGAGTGAAAGAGTTAGGTGGGATTGAAGTTAATCTTTATGGTGAACGTGATCCTGCCCCGGATGACACATGGGATTATTTGATTGTGATTACGCAGTATGGACATGGATTTTTTGAGTGGAGAGATGGGAAGATGCAGATGGTTGATAGTCAGAAGTTGGTACGTGGGGGGTATGAGGATAGGGCGGAGGAATTGTTACAGTTGGAAGGTATGATTTGAAACCCCTCTCCCCCCACTTTGATACGTGCTCATGGGTTGGAATTTGGTTATTGCAGGAGTTGAGAATTATCGTTTTGATACTGTTTTCGCTTGATTTTTTTGGGACCTGCTGGCCTTTTGTATTAGAGGAAGTCGTTAAAATTGTATTTCTAGTCTCGTTTTGTCCTTTCTCAGCGGCCCATGCCACCCCTCGATGCGCCGGATATGTAGAATCGAGGTGAGTAGGCCCGCTCAGGAGTTCGAGTCGGAATTTGCGAGGTGTTACATTGGTCAGGGCTGAATCTTGAATCCAGGTGAGTTACGCCCTCTTATCAACGGGGTACTATGCTATTTCTAACCCCTTGCTCTCCGATGACCAATAGCCCTTTCTGCCATGGCGCACATCAAGTTGCAAAGTTCGGCATGGTCAGCCTCGCCAAGCGTTATGCTACGAATTAGTCACGCCGGATGCTATACAACGGCGTAATACGAGTCGGGGCCAACCCTATGTAGATTCAGAACATTCGGCATTCTCGCCCGAGCCCCAGTCGAGCCTACATGTACGCAGTGCCAGTTGCAGTCTTGCAGACGTTTTTGCGGGGTTGCAACTTACGGGTTGATTTGAGCCTGATTAACGCGGAAGATGGGGGTTCAAGTTCAGCTCCCAGTATACCCTGTGGGGCCGCTTCCTGAATCCTCGGAGACCTGGTGGAATCTTAGAATTGCTTCAGCGCTCAGTACTCAGTTCCCATCTGATCAGAGAAACCGCCCGACCGATTGCGTCGATGTCAGGACAACCGGGTTCGGGCTGCTCGTCTATCCAGAGTTTTTGGCGTCCGTCAGCGTAATACTTAAGGCGGGGATTGGGTCTCTCCTGGTCTCTCCTGCTTCTGGGCGTCAGTTGAGGGTACTTACGTACTACTGTCGTGCCCGAGCGCTCACACAGCCCTTTCTAGGTTGGCGGATTCGGAACAGCAAACCAAGGAAACAATCATTTTCATTTTTGTAGCGATCAGATTTCACCGGATATTTTCGCATATCCTCGCATACACGGAGATGGAGTGTAAATCTTCGTAAGGTTGAAAAAGGAATGGCCGACGAACTCCTTGTGTCTCATAGTCATGGTACTATATAAGCTACGTCTTTGATGAGTTGGTTCCTCACGCCGGTCGGTGAGTACTTGCTTACTATCAAGTGCATCAAATGGAACTTGAGAATGCTGACTGCTTTACTCAATGTAGTCATCAATCAACTTTCTACGAATCCTAACTGCGTTGGTGAATTCGTTTCATTTTTACAGGTGAGTTCATGATCTTTATGTATCTCACTCCGATAACTCATGTTCATCCCACATCCCTTGGCAGTCAATAGTCAAACGTCAGTACTTGCCTAGCATCCACACTTCGTGAACGAAAACAGTGAATTCAAAGAGCTTGTCAACAGATGCACTTCATGATAAAGTCCACAGGCAGTTTGGTCGCTTTTCTGGCCTTGTTCGTTAGCCTCGTTCTAGCCAGACCTCCCCAACAACGTCGAGCTCCTCCAGCCAGGCCTGCTGCCCCTGCAGGTCAGATCCCCCATTTTACATCAATATATAATACAATCCAATCTGAATTCCCTGCCCCCTCACAGCTAACAGATTTCAACTCAACGTTGGACAACCCTACCAATTTGGCGGCTCCGTGCATTTCACACTCCTCATCCAAGACTCCTTCACACGTCAGTCCATGGCAATCCAAAATGTCATCGGTTCTACACAAAGTTGCTCTTACTTTGCTACGGACCTACCAACTACCAGCGGGAAAGTTCTCGCAAAGGCTGATATCCACGCTGTAGGCTCAGAGACGAATATCATTGCACTTCTTGGTAAAATGGAAGCTGTACTTCATGGACGACAAGTGGTACCCAATACGAACATTCAGGCTCCGGGGAGTACTGGCAAGGACACAGGCAAGATTTGTTCACAACTTGTCGTTGACGCCCTGGGGAATCTTCAACAAGCAGGATATATCTCGAGCACGGCGACGAACTTGGCACAGTCTATAAAGAATTATTCTCCGAGTGGGAAGGCGCCTTCGGCTCAGGATATGATTCCGTATAGTTGTACTTCTGATAAGGAGGGTATGAGCTGTAAAGCAGCTGGGGCTTCTGTGAGTAGAAGTAAGGGAGTTGTTAAAAGGCCTCAATCGGGATCAGGACGAACGGGTGCTTCCTCGAGTCGTCCTCTCCCTGCTCGTGCTGTCCCCGCTCCTCCTATAGGAGGCCAATCCTGGTAGTCGCGCTTGTCTTTCCGTACGCGTAATTGTGTATATACGGTAGCGCATATTCTGTATCACAAGGTGCCTTTTATATGGTATACAATGGAGCTGTGTTGCTTTGTCGCTTGTTGTAAATTTTGTCTGATGTCTAAGTCGGCCACAAGCCTTTTTTAGTCGACCATATTCAAGCCCTTCTTCTGGTGCATCAAGCGCTCCGCCTTCGTCTGATTTGGGAGTTCCTCCCATACCGGAATCATTGGCCGGTTTCTCAAGGCTTTTATCGCACTACAGAGCGCATGTTAGCAAGAGACTTTGCCTTCTGTGTTCAGGGAGTTGATTGACCCGTGAGTATTCGCAACCTCCCCGAGCAAAGCACGTACACTGACTAATATATTCGTTATATACACTCGGCAACAAAGAGGAAAAAATTGCAGTTATTCATACAACACGGAAGCCTCTTGGCAACGACATCGCGCACTGACGAACTCGAATGAGCTCTATGAGTCAGAGCTGCATCCACGACATCCTATTGAGAGAACAGTTATTTAAGTTCCGATTTAGCAGGAGCGAGAACAGGATGATAACGCACCACAGTGTACACATTCCACTATTGTCCCTGACCGAACTTGTGCTTTCGGTACCCTGCATATGCACGTCGAGCCTTGATAATTCATGTCCTGCAAACATACCGAGTCAGCTCCCAAGAAAACACTGCAATTGAGAGCCGAAACGTCTCTCGTTTGAATGCATCTAAGGCAACATAGCTTCTCGTAGCCTGTTTTCTTCCATTTGGCAATAAGACTAGTTTTCCCAAGGGTTAAGATGGATAGTTCAATAAAACTCGAATCCAAAAACTCACTTTGCATCAGCATAACCCTCCTTTAACAGCCAATCATAAAGCTCTCTAGATATAGCTTCCCGCTTATAATAAAGCTCGTAGATATACCTCGACCTTGCGTGTGATATCCGCATTATAGGCCACAGGGACTCGGTCTTGCGCTTGCCTTCGTGGCTCTCATTCTCTGCATCTCTCATCTTGCGAGCATAGTCATCGAGAATCTAGTTGGAGGTGTCGAGTGTATATCAGTCCAAAGGCAGCATTGCGCGCAGGGAAAAAGAAAAAGAAGGAAACAGGAAACAGAAATGTGAAAATAGTTTATCGTCAGAATTGCGAAGAGCGGAAGAGAGGAAGAATTGAAGACTCACAGTCTCGATATCTTCATATCCTTCTGGGGGTTTCTTGGTCCTTGTAGTACGGATTTTGGGCATGACGAAGCTGTGGTGGTGGTGGTGGTTGAGAGATAAGAAGGATTGAACTCGAAGGGGATCGTGACCCAAGCGCTTGTTTGTGTACAGCTAAATAAGCGCCGGTGTTCGGTACAGCTTTTCCTACTGGCGGACTCAGTGAAACTCTGTAATTCAATATGGAACTCTTGGATATCTTCGCTCAGAAAAATCTTTCTCAACTATTTTGTGGACTCAATGCGAATGTAGCACCCCAAAATTCGAGTGGATCTGGTTCAGTACTAATTCATTAATGCAGAATTCAAGTGCACTGGATGGTTTGCTCTGAGTTTTGCATAGATTGCTGTTCAAGTTGAAGTGAAGTGGGGGTACGGGCAGGCCAAGATCATGATAGACTCTGCTGTTCCCTAGGCCTTCGGCCAGCCGATTTGAAGTAGCCCGAGTCAAATGACTATTTCAGGTATGTTGCTCACTCCTTCGGTCGCTGCAATTGAATGACGTTCCATCAAAAGAAGACTGTCAGATTATTGCCGCATAATTTGTACCGAAGCACCGTCCAATATGACCCTTTGACCCGGAAATTCTCGCTCGACGCAGCGTGTGGATTTACTGCGAATGTACATTGCTATTGAATTCAAAGTCATTTCTAATGGCATCAGATGACTGCCAAGTTCCCGTTGCATTACTCAGACTAGCATCCACACTGGTCCTCTGAAGTCTCGCCAAATCTCGTAAAAGAACTCACTTACAACCACAACAAGTCTCTTGCGATAGTGACGATGTCTCGATTCTCTGAGGCAATCGACTCTATCGAAAATCGATATCTTTTGCTGCTTGTCATCTCAGGATTTTCACTGGTCCTGTACAAGATACTCTTCACCCAGCGAGGCAGACCACTACCTCCAGGACCGCCGAAAAAGTTCATTAGCGGACACTACGACCTTATTCCGAAGCAGCAGGCATGGCTGACATACGCCACCTGGGCAAAAGTATATGGTACGCCACACTTTCACCCTTCTCTCCCTATGATATTTCGGAACCGACCCTCAACTTGTCTTGATCAGGACCGATACTTCATCTCCGTGTCTTCTCTGAAGACATCATCGTCCTGAACACATCAAAATCCATTCTCGACCTCCTCGAGTCCCGCGCAACCATCTACTCCGATCGACCAGAAGCCGTTATGATACGTCGGGTCGCAAAAAGAACTGGAAGTATCTTCCAGATGCCCTATGACGATCCCAGATTCAGAAAGTACAGGAAGCTGTTACATTCGGGTTTGAACCCAAGAGCTGTGCAGTCCTACCGCGCGATTCAGACGAAGGAGGTTGATACGCTTTTACAAGGCCTTGCTGAGACGCCAGAAGATTTTATTCCACATCTTAGGCGGTATATTGATTTGGCTGATTCAACTGCTCGTATACTCAACCATTCCTTCAGTAACGCCGGTGCTCTTATCCTGAAAGTGACGTATGGGTATGAAGTTTCGAAGGACAACGATGACTTTGTGAAGAAGGTGGAAGAAGCTTTTGCTTATTCGGCAAGAAAGCTGAACCAACCTTTTATTGTGGATCTTTTTCCAATTTGTACGTGCGTTCTGAACCTGTCTTTACCGCCATTCGTTGATGTTGTGTCATAGTGCGTTTTCTGCCTTCCTGGCTACCTTTTGTTCAATTCCAAAAGGTCGCCAAGGAGATTATTGAGTCAATTGCTGTGGAGGTACCGCCATATGAGTGGGCGAAAAATGTTATCGTCAGTTTTGCTTGATCATCCCTACACGGTTGGAGTAATCAGTATCCTGATATGTTTACTTTAGAGCTCGGGGAGCTATGTCGAATCCTTCATCTCGCGGCTTCTCGTTCCCGAAGAAGGACCCGCACCTGATGCTGAGGAAGAAGATATCATCAAATGGTGTTGCGCAGCGCTTTACATTGGTGGGGCAGACACTGTAGGTCATGAATTCCACTTCGTTCTTTGATATGCTCATGTCTTGAATGCCCAGACCGTCTCCGCCATGACATCGTTTTTCAAGCTCATGACACTGTACCCTGACGTTCAGGCGCGCGCTCAGAAAGATATCGATGCAATCACTGGCACAGATCGCTTGCCTACGCTCGACGATCAGAAAGTATTGCCGTATATAACCGCTCTCATTAAGGAAGTCGTGCGATGGGCGCCTGTTGTACCTCTAGGTATAACCATTCATTCCTCCTAAGATTCCAAACATTGAAGGCCCGTTTCTTTCGTATGGTTCTAGGGCTTCGACACCGAGTCATGGAAGAGGATATATACGAGGGGTACTGTATCCCAAAGGGAAGCACTGTGATTCCCAATATCTGGTAACTAATTAAATTCCCATTCATGTAAAACCGTGAGGACTCATTCGTATATCTGGGCAATCACTCATGACCCCGACTTATACCCTGACCCAGACGTGTTTGACCCAGAACGTCACTTGGGTGACAGTCCCCAGCCTGATCCGTTCAAGTTTATCTTTGGCTTTGGTCGACGAGTGTGTCCCGGTTAGCTTTTGTGTTTCTCTCTGCATAGTTGGCTAGGTCATTGATACATTTTTGTGTGCGTGTCAGGCGCTCATCTAGCTGAGCAGTCGCTTTTCTTGACCATAAGCAGTATCATAGCTGTGTTCGACCTTCGTGGGGTAGAGAGTGAGAAGGGTGAAGATCCCCCCATTGAATGGACAGGAGCAATCGTCAAGTAAGTTTTCTTTTGTACAAGCAGGACCAACGTTTACTGATGCATTTCATTGTCAATCATATGAAGCCATTTCCTTGCCGGATCTCTCTGCGAGTTCCTCATCTTGTTGCTTCGTTGCATCGTTCTGCGTGACATACCAAGGGGCTGTCGGTTCCTTAGCGAACCTATATGTGCAAGTGTAAATTCAAGTGTAAAAGATCCGTGTATTCGCAATTATCATGTTTTTCCGATCATGAAAGGACAAATGTACATGACATGGTTAACGAAGTACTGTTCATTCCAACCAGAGGGCCGTTGGTTTAACCGCTTCTTGATGTCATTTGTGGGGTATAGAAACAAACTGGGGTCTACGGAGCATCGAACTGATTCCAACGTTTCAGTAGGCATGCTTTATGGTCGCCTTTCCGCTCGTTCTGAAGGTTGGATTGCGACAAGAATTGAGTGGCTTTGTCGCGTTTTGATAAGTCAGGTACTAAGACTATTCAGAAACGGGTGGAGAATCAAACGATAGGTAATGAATTGATTGGTTTGCAGTGGAATATATTGAAGCATTTTATAGATTTTTCAATACCCCTTTAAGCGCACTCGAGCGCCTAATCGCGGTTGGACGCGGTAATATTTTGGAACACGCACTTCTACTATCGTCAGCCACAGTATCTCTCAGGCTGTCTCCGCTCTATCCTTCTTCGATGCTTCTCACCTTGATGCTTGTCCATATTAATATGCAAAATTACCCCAGCGATAGGTATCATGTCAAACATCTCACGTTAAACTTGAACGGGCTCGGGACTCTACCGATTCGTTGATGATGAGACTGATTCAGATCTTCAGCTTTGGGCGTGTGCATATATAAATAATGCGAGACCTTGGTATGCATTGAATCAGTCTTCCTCCGTTAGCTTTTCCCTCTCTTTTGCGACGTGATGTTTTCTCCATCTTATGATTCTGTTGAAAGCAGGTATCTCCTGCTACTAGCAATCCTAGCTTTCTCCTCGGTGGTGTATAGGATACTCTCAGCGAAACAGAATAAACCGCTACCACCGGGACCTCCACAGAGGTTTATTGGGGGGAACTATTACATGCTTCCGAAGCAGCAGCAATATTTGACATACACCGCTTGGGCGAAAGTATACGGTACGTCCTCTCTAACTATCCTTCTCAACAAAGAGCAAAGAGTCTCACATGCGTACCTCGCCAGGCCCGATATACCATCTCCGTATATTCAACTCCACCCTCATCGTGCTCAACGACGCAAAATCCGCTCTCGACCTCCTCGAATCCCGCGCGTCCATCTACTCCGATCGACCACACTCCGTCATGCGTCACGATATCGCAAAGAGAGACGGGAGTATTTTCTCAATGCATTATGCTGATCCTCGATTTAGGAAGTTTAGAAAGTTGTTACATTCGGGGTTAAATCCTAGGGCTGTGAAGTCTTATGAGGGTATTCAGAGGAAGGAGGTTGATGAGCTTTTGAGGGGACTTGAGGAGTCGCCTGGGGAGTTTATTTCGCATCTTAGGAGGTGAGTTTTTTGAGTTGTGTGGGTTCAAGATGTGATCTTTGATGGGATGGGTTACTCTTCGTTTTTTGGGGCTTTATAGGAATGCTGGTGCGCTTATACTCAAGGTGACCTATGGGTACGAAGTATCGAACGATAATGATGATTTCGTGAAGAAAATCGAAGAGACGATTATTTGGGGTGCGAAAAAGTTGAATCAGCCTTTTATAGTGGAATTCTTCCCCATTTGTGGGTAATTTCTTGTTTTCTCTCCTGCTCAATTACTTATTGGTATTGGCGTTCAAAGTACGCTTCCTACCCTCCTGGTTCCCTTTCGTTCAATTCAAGAAAGTGGCTCGAGAGCTCGAGCGACTCGCTCCTGAAAACCCGCCGTTTGAATGGGCGAAGAAGATTATGGTTAGTCCGTTTAAGCTTCTGCATCGTGCATCTAGATCAATCGAGGATTGGATTTTGATACATTTTGTTACAGGCTTCAGGGACTTACGTCGAGTCTTTCACCTCACGACTACTTCACCCTGAAGATGGCCCAATACCTGACTCGGAAGAAGAAGAAATGATCAAGTGGTGTAGTGCAGCTCTGTACTTCGGTGGGGCGGATACTGTAAGCTAATCTCAATGACTTCTTAGAGCGCTCTTGATCTGATATTTCAACTGCTACAGACTGTCTCGGCCATGACGTCCTTCTTCCGACTCATGATGCTCTATCCCTCCGTTCAGGCGCGTGCACAGAAAGATATTGATCTGGTTACGGGCAAGGAACGTCTACCTTCGCTTGAAGATCAGAGTGCTTTGCCGTATATAACGGCTCTTATCAAAGAGGTTATTCGGTGGGCACCTGTTGCGCCTTTAGGTTTGTTGTTTTTTGCGCCCCGGGTCTGCAATGAGACTTGGGGTCACCCGTACGCGAGAGTTTACTGAGCTGAATCTGTGATTGTCAGGTGTCCGACATCGGGTAATAGAAGAGGATGTTTATGAGGGGTATCGTATTCCAAAGGGGAGCACGATAATTGGTAATATCTGGTAAGTCTCTTCATTGAGCCTCAAGTACACGAATTATTCAGAGAAGGTGATAGGGCAATCACTCACGATCCAAACCTATACCCCAACCCAGACGTATTTGACCCCGAGCGTCATATGGGTGATAATCCGCAAGCTGATCCTTTCAAGTTCGTGTTCGGCTTTGGGAGGCGCGTGTGTCCTGGTCAGTGATCTTTCACTTTAATCAAATTGTGTTTTCATCTGTACTTTCTACCTGGCGCCTACTTTGCCGAACAGTCTCTTTTCTTGAGCTTGAGCAATGTCCTGGCAGTTTTTAACTTGCAAAGTGAAGGCAGCTCTGCCATGAGTAAGGATGGCGCTAGCGTTAGCCCTGCTGATCTTGAGTGGTTCGGGAGTACTACGAAGTAAGTCGATTGATGTGGTTGATTCTACGAGTTGAATTTCGCTTATGATTTGTTCTTTGAAAGTCATATGAAACCGTTTCCCTGTCTTATCACCCCGAGAGCACCTCATTTACTTGAGAGTATAATTCCTGCAGTGTAGGGCTTTAAGTAGTTCGCCATGATGGTATGGGTATTTTACCGAGCCTTGTTGTTGTACATTTAAACGATTAACGATATTGACATGAGGAAATGAAGAGTAAAATAAAATATAGAAGTTTTACGAGATTTTGTGTTTGGCACTGCAAGCAATTCATCATAAATTCCGTGGGAAAATGTTAAAAATATGGTGAAATAACATGAAAAATTAAACTTTTTCATGTTATTTCACGACATCTTTAGCATTTTCCCACGGGATTTATGTTGAATTGTTTGCAGTGTGGTTATCGGTTACCGGACCGATATCATTTGGATGACCAAATAAGACAGATAGCCGGGGGGCGACCATAGGAGATTGCCGAAATATCAACCCCTTGAGAGGTGTCGTGAGAAATCAGGACGGCAGGTGATCGGCAGCCTAGCGGCAGTCTGTCCGGCATGTTCGTTTATCGCTTACGCGTTCTCGTCGCGTTCTCTCGTTCTGCTCACTTCCTTCTTACGCATCTGGGCTTTAACGACGTGTAATGAGTACGACTAATACAACGAAGAGATTATCTTTAAACTGCCCTGTTTCTCTTGGAGCTACCTAAGTCTGGCTGAGTTATTGTGATGGACCGGTCTCTCTTCAATCCCTGCCTCATTTCCTCCTCTAACACCTCAATCCCATCGCTACTTGGGATGTCGTGATCCCTTCTATACACTTCCGTCAAATCTTCAGACACTCCTAGTGCGCGTTCTTCACGCTTAGAGATGAATATTTCGACAAGGAGCTCTCCTGGAATCTTGATGACCTCGGCTTCATCATTAGACTGGGTATGGGAGGTGAGCAAGTGACTGAGTGCATTATACTTCCAAATTGTGCACTTTGGCTGACCATTGGCTGATTTCTGGCACAGGGGACAATGTA
This sequence comes from Omphalotus guepiniiformis, assembly GCA_028554645.1. Taxonomy (NCBI): domain Eukaryota; kingdom Fungi; phylum Basidiomycota; class Agaricomycetes; order Agaricales; family Omphalotaceae; genus Omphalotus; species Omphalotus guepiniiformis. Next base: position 161,767 of record JAQOOI010000063.1, read on the forward strand.
TAGGGATATTTGTGCAGGGAGATGACTCGGTGTACTCCCGCGCGGTGCTGAGTCGCATGTTAGGATAGCGGTAAGGGCAATTAGAGTTGATTTTGGTTGAACCTGACTTCATGACCACTAGTTCCGTGAGGCACCCATCAAGTCCGCAAAAACCACACGGCCAGGTTCCGATCTCCCTAAGAAGACCATCTTCGTCAAGTCCTCGAGCCGCGCAGAGTAGATGCCTTCCAACGTGAGCACGCATTCTCAAGATTTGAATTGATTTACCACAAAGCTGGCATGATACAGACTTGGTTGGCTTCCGTAGAGGACTTGTCGTGGATAATCGTAGTGTTGAGAGTTGAACCGGGAACTGCAGATCTGAATGTTCGAGGTCTGGCTTCTTGTATGGAAGTGCGGGGTTCTTCATCTGTATGAGAGAGGCATCGTCGTCCATCATACCATCGTGTATCGGTCCCAAATCTTTCCGCAAATTATCCATCGCTTCAAGAAGATCATGATGCCTCAAGCTCCAAGTGATCGTTTGTGGTAAGTCACTAGCAGAGACTATAGAGGGTGCAAGCGGGATTACTCGTTGACCTGGAAAGTCTAGCATTAGTTGGCGGCGGGTTATTAGATTCTTGCTGGCCTTCTCTGAGTTTCCTAGATACTCCCCTGGGTAATCCGTAAGTCACCTGAAGCAAGACATCTATGTATCATCTCACCTGTCCATTTCCAGCTACAATCTCCCGGTGACCAACGAAGATCAAGAACTTGCCCGACCACTGTTGGAACATGTTCGGCATGCTCTAGCGCATCAATCTGAATTGCAGTGCGTAATAACTTCTCCTTTTCTACTCGAAAACCACTTATCTCGAACACGACAAGTCCAAAGTGCTTTCTCTCTTCACATATGACAACACTGCATGCGAGATCTCCAGCTTTAATGAGATCATCACTATCAAGAGTGGAGCTATCATCAAATGGATCAGACTTCCTATTCTGCAGGTCTTCCAATGCTACACCACGAACACGAAGTGTTCGCATAGTAACCTTCTTCCAGCGATTAGAGGCCAGCGTAGCCACTAGTGATGCTTTTAGGTATTTCTTTCCGTCATGCAAAATGGTTTTATCTGGCTGAAGAGCTTCAGGTAATCTATCTTCCTCGAGATCAGCGGGGTCTTCGGGAATGAAATCTTCGATATCGAGCCCTAACGGTTCATCTTCAAATCCTTCCTCCTCAGTGATGGTGTCATTTGAGGTTTCCGAGTCTTCCTCCATCTCCGATTTTTGATCATGGCTATCCACTCGCACACCTACGTAGCTGCCCTTTGGCCGCAGAAGATCGATGCTAGACTGTTTGAAAAGTTGAGTGAAGTCGGTTGCTGCTGTTGTTCCGAAGTAATGAATGAGGGAACGATTGGCCTGAATAGCCCCGTCACACCACTCTTTTAGAAGGTGAACATCTCCAACTCGTACGTTTCCTCTCCATGATTTCGGATTAATGTGATCAACACCCAGGGCATCCTGATAGTTCAATCGACGATGTCCACTGTCGAACTTGGGATTACGTTCGAATATGAGCTGTAGCTGTGTGGCGGCACCAAGCTTTTGAGTAAGCTGCTCAATGTCACAATTACGTGCATGGTCCTGTGTACGAACATTCGAAAACAGTCCTTCTAGTCGGTCAGTCCCTTCCAGTATGATGTGGCATTTGAGATCAGGGTGGATAAGTTTCATTCGGGCGATGGTGAATATGATATTTTTGATTACAGCTTGCGTATCTGAATAGAGAGGACCAGTTAGACAAGACGTTCCGTGTCGAAGATACATAGCGGCAGCCAGGTGAGCAAAGGTAGAGAGTGATCGCACTTGATCAGAGAGGGTATAGTCGGGTGAAATGAATGGAAGTAAGAAATAACCAAGCATGTCGGCAATAAAGGAGATATGCTTTCGTCGTTGGAGGATAGAGGGATGAAGGCTAGCCTGTATGTCCTTGATCTTCATCAATTCCTGTATGAGTGATACTGCTTTTGGAACGTTTTGCTTATCGGCAGGATTAAGCAGCTCCAATGCACGAATCGAGGACATGCCTTCCAGCAAAGAGAGTTCTGTGAGAATGTCTTGTGGGCGAATAACTGAATCGTAAATAGCAATACCCTCCTTGTTCCGCAGCAATGTTGCAAATCGTTTAAATACATGTTTGGGGTCACAGGTTCCGACAACGCCATTCTTGGATGTGTATCGATTCAAGCCAGGTAGAGAGCAGAGAATCTCGCCTAGGTCTGATTCATGCTTTACCTCAACTTGCATACAAAGCATATGCTTTGCAAGCCGAAACGTTGAGTCTCCGTCACTGGCAAGTGCCCAAATTGGACCAAAACGATGCTCTCCATATGGATGTTTCTGCCAGCAGTCTAAAGCCACCGACAACCATTGAGCAAGCTTGGCTCCTGTCTCTGTCTTATCTGAGGGTGAAACAGCGAGAGGAATAGGAGCGTAGTAATCGGTCCGAGCATATGGTGCAATAGCCATGACAGTTGCATCAACTCCGAAGCAGACCTTCTGAGCAGCTACTGCAGTACGAATAGTCTCTATGGAATTCACATCTGTGACACTCAAATCAAACTGATCTGAATGTTCACGGCATAAGCCAAGAATGACATTCCTCTTGGGGCAGTAGCGACACTTTGGATCAATTGCGATGCCGTCGATTTGGAGGATAGATCCTGGAAGAGACGATCCTATCAATGAGGGAGGAGATGGTTTGACATCGGGATTGAGAAAAGAGGTGATATTTTTGTTGATCTCGGAAGCGGTAGGGGTGAATACTGAAGCAAGAAGGGTTGGAATCTTGCGGTAACGGGAAAGCGTGGATTTTGAGGCATATCCCTCGGCTTTAGTCAATGCATAGAGCAGACGCGGCCCACCAATGATTTTGGCCATAAGTGCCTTATCAAGATCGCACTCCGTGAAACGGCCACGAGTTGAGCTCAGGCTATCTATTGCCCGTTCCAGACGTACACAAACCATACGAGCACTTGCGCCCCGACGAAGTGCTGTATTAAGATGGCGGCGAAGTCCGGTGACATCATTTGTGGCTAAAAGCATCAAGATACGTTTATGATCATCGACCTTCTGGCGAATTGTAGCTGAATGTTTCTGGAAACTCTGAACCTACACTCCAAGTGTTCTAATCAATTCACCAACTTGACCTCCACTGTAGATGAAGAAAGACTTTACCTGAGCTCGGGAGCAGTCCCTGTAATAGAATTATAATAAAAGCAAGCTTTCCTTGACGTGTGAATTACAATGGGGGTAGCCAGGGGGGGTGAATTATAATGTCGGCTCACCTCAATAGCAGGGAGAGGAACTGGACTACACACGATCGGGTGCTGATTATAATTCGTACCCTGTACCGTAATTATAATTGGCCTAGTCAGGTTGTGATGGGGGAAATGGATTATAATTCGGGTTGCTGAAATCAGGTTGTATGGGCGGCATAATCCGGGTTGCTGCAGGTCGTATGGTCAGCATAGTTGAAGGAGGATGGATTATAATTCAGCGCAACCTGCCACTGTTTGTACCCGAATCAGGGGTTGTAGGCCGTAATTATGATTCACGTTGCCGCAAGGTTCCTACCCAGAGTCAGATCCGTATGATACCTGCCTACCCTGGAGGTGCCTTATAATCCAGGAGCTCTGAGAATTTTGAGTCGTGGAAATTGAATATTCAATCGTCGTGCAGGCTGATTATAATGTGTGCTTGTGAATGCGTTTGTATTTGAATGAGGTATTGCAAGGAGACACGTACAAAGCCAACCAAACACGCTGGCCTGCCGCCTACCACCACTCATATACTTGCTATGCCGAAAAATCTTCGAAAAAATCGGATGGTATCTATTGATACTCTTCAACCTTCCAACTACCAAACAGCTTATTCCTCTTCCTTGAACTCTCGTCGCCTGAAAGTCAACAAGATTCCTATGCCAGACGAGGATGGTGTTGAGGTGAATGGGACCGCGATTGAGACACAGGTCTTGGAGGAACATAACATCGCTGGGCATACGGACTTGGAGACACCTTCCTTCTGTGAGGGCACGGACTCGTTTTCGGCTTCTGCCTCACAAGAAGAGCCTGGAAGGCTGACAGTCAAGGCTAAGGCTAGGCGTTACGAGGATTCGGTGTGTTTCCACTTGCTTCTTACATATTGCAACTAATAGTTTTGCCAGGACGCTCCTCTTCTCACTTGGAAGCAAAAATTCAGAGACGAGTACCTGGATTGGATGCTTGTAACGGATGGCCGTGGCCGTTTGTTCGGTAATCAATGTGGTTTCTGCAGGGTGGCCGGAGGAAAATATCGTTGTATCGATTGCTATGGGCTTCGTATGCAGTGCAAGGGATGTATCATGAATCATCATAAGGATCAGCCGCTTCATCGCATCCAGGTATGTATCTACTACGCCAGCTTTTCAATTGATATCATTGAACAGACTTTTTGTGCTAGGAGTGGCGCAACGACTATTTTCAACCAATTACGCTGCGTGATCTAGGGCTACGCGTTCAGCTGGGTCACCTTCCAGGCGAACGTTGTAATTTTATTGGCACCTCCTTCCAGAATAACTTCACGGTCATAGCATGGAATGGCCTTCATATCATAGCGGTCGATTTCTGCGGTTGTGCAGGGGCACCAGGTACGCCTTTTCAACGTACGAACATGACACATGCCTCTCATCAGCCAATAGAACACCACAATCAACTTCTGGAGATGGGGCTCTGGCCTGCTTCCTACAAAGAACCCCAAAGTGCCGCAACTATGGACCTTCTGCGCAATTTTCACATAATGAATTTACAAGGCCACGTTCCGCCCACTGATTTCTATCGCACCTTAGAGCAAATGATCAATGGCTCTGGACTTATTCAATCCACGCCGGTGTGTCTTCCTGCCTATCTACTGATTATTAACTCTTAAAAGGCTCTTAGGATCGATTATCACAGTTCATGACGATGCTTCGCCAGTGGCGCCACCTCAAGACAGGGAAACGAGCGGGTCGTGGACATGATCCCTCCGGGCTTAACGGCACCCAAAAAGGAAGCACCACAGTACCGTGCCGAGCATGTCCCCATCCTGGCATCAATCTTCCATGCGGCTGGGAGAAAGCACCGGCAAAAGACAGGTAACAGGCTTCATCTCACTTTCGCAATCATGCTAAAATAATGAACTAGCTGGCTCTACTCTCTCCTCCTCTCTGAAGATGCAAACTTTAAGCAGAAAGCTCGCGCACGACCTAACGATAACCGGGATCCCTCTCTAGGGCCGGGCTGGGGTTGCTTTGTGGAAAACCAGCCATATATTGAGGAGATGGTCAAGCGTGCGACTCAGGACGAGGTAGGAGCTGTCGGCCAACTGTGTCACTTCCTGCTCCACTGACTCTCTTACACAAGATCAGTCACTGTGTGGGTTTCAATGCCATGTACCATGCCAACAATAAAAAACACAAAGGGCTCCGAGCAACCGGTATTGGCGCCGTGAGCTGCTCCCGCCACGAGTGTTTTCGGCCGAACGGCATAGGTGACCTTCAGAAAGGAGAACGGTGAGAAATAGCACAACGTCAACTGAACTTGTACCTTTACTCATGCAGGCTTCCAGGTACTGTAACATGGACTACATTTTTCTATCGAGCCTCCTCTCCACTGCCCTACTTCTTGTACACGTTTCCTATGATATCGCGTGCCAATGGATGCGTAATTTTTACGCGCGTATGAAATCTATGCCGCAGCATCTACAATTGCCATCCAGCCTCAAAATTGTTTTCAAAGTTCCTAAATTCCATCTTCCTGCACACACCGAACGCTGTTTCGCCCCATTTGCATTCAATTTCACCACGGGAGTGGGCGAGACAGATGGCGAGGGGGTGGAGCGCAATTGGTCTTGGTTGAACTCTAGTGCTCGATGTCTTTCGATGATGTCTGCTGGTGGGAGGTGGGATACCATGGATGATTATTGTAATTATTGGAATTGGCGGAAGACAGTCCATCTAGGTAAGCATAATTGGCTCATTCTGAGTAAAATGTGCTTATGCATTGCTTAGAAGATTCCCTGTTAAAGAAGCTCGTGAAAGCTATTCCCAGTGCAGTGATCCATCACCGCGCGTATTCGGCCTTCACAGAAAGTCTTACTGTCGATCACGCACAAGAGATGGCCACATGGGAGCAACAAGTTCTCGATTGGGAGTGTGGGAGAAGTCGACTCTGCCCATATGACGTGCCGGAGTCCAGTAAGCTTCTTCTTCCTTACACGTTCATGTTCTTACTTTGTTTTCGTAGCGATAACGCTGGCAAAGGTCAAGAAGCAACTGGCTGAGGAGGATTTTCAAAGAGAGAGAGAAGGGAGGAATACCTCTGACTCGTCTTCTAGTGCGATGATTATTGAAGGGTTGGAGTTGGAAGAAATTCAGTGCGTGTCATTGTGCTGATGAATCCCATCATATACTCATAAACTTCGTTTCTTCAGGCGGAATATCTCAGTCATTGCAGAACACCCGCGACTGTCGGACTATCAAGAATCGAACATGCAAAACCGTCGCACGAATCTTCTTCGCCGCATCCGAAGATTTCGAGAACTCCAGCTTATCCATATGCCCGGTATACGACAGCGTATGGCTTCTCTACCAACCACGGATTCGATATTTCCAGAACAAATTGCACTGCTTCTACCGAGCTCGTTTGATGGGAAGACTCGCACAGTGCTGTGCTCTGAAGAACTTGCTGCTTTAGAGGATCGACTGCGGTACGCTCAGGCTGTCGAAAGCCTTAGTCGACTTCGTGGACAGCTCCGTGCCAGAATGGTGGCATTCAAACATTCATCGCGAGTTCTACCCTCCCAAGGACAGTATACCAAGATGAACGAGTTGCAGGATCAGATTGAGGTGAAGATTAAAGCCTTCCGACAGACGTACTGCGCCGCTCGAGACGCGTTGTGGCAGTTTCGAGGGCCTGGAGAATGGGAGAAGGTCTTGCAGGTCCTGAAGCCTGAGGATATCCGTACGATCACAGAGCGCGCTCTGCTAGATGACGAGAAGACGCAGTTTCGCAAAGCCCAGGCGCGAGCAGGGATCAGCCAGGCGGCTATTGACAGTATGCTTTCAGGTGTTGAAAATGTCCCAACGGTGCCTATGCATCCTGTCCTCGCCCGTGGCGAAAGTCGACGAACCCTCTCTTGGATCTGGTATACATCAGGAAACGCAGAAACCGAGGGTGCAGGCATCCAGGAGATTGAAGCTAGTGAGTAGACCTGTCATCTACAGCCGGAGCTTTTTTGTTCACTTTTGTAGGTTTGAGGATAGAGTGGTGCAAAGCCCGAGCCCGAGCTTGCCGCTCACAGGAGGAGCTGTTATTGGTGGAGGAGGAGATGCGTCGATCCATTGAGTTCTGTCACTGGAAGTCTCGATGGTGGTTGCAACAGGTTGGGCAGCGCACGGAGATAGCAGCCTGGTTGAATGAGGGTCTTGTGGCGTACGCAAAGGAGCAGTCGAATGCAGAGCTTGAGCGTGCTGTCCTATGGAACTCTCGCTGGCAACATATTCGTGACCGGGCTAAAAGGATCTCGAGTTCTCTGCAGTCTCCGAAGACTGATCTGGATGCCTGCGACGGGCTACCCCCGCTAGAGATTGAATTGGATTTGCATTTCGAGGATGAGATGGAGATTGAGGACGAGGAAATTGATGATTGTTGAGAACTTTTTGTAACCAAGCCGCCTCTTTTTTGTATTGACTGAATGAATCAAGCATTTTTTTTGTTTTTTTTGGGTGCAGACTTGATTGAGTGGTAAACCAGTAACCTTCCGCTGAATTGATAAATACGAATCACAACAATAATCTAATTGCATTCTTTGGTTATGTAAGCCAGATTTACATCGTGCGCCGGCTATCTCCGCGGCAAATGTGCATTTAAGTACGACCCGAGTTCAATTTCCTTGCTGCATTGATACTCCTACGTCGTACTCACTGCTTTCATCTTTCTACTTCGCACTCACTCAATCCTTTTCATGGAGATCGTTCCTGGACTCAGTTTCACTCCTGACCAAGTCGCAATTCTCCGCGCCCACTTCACCAGACACTCTGGCACTGGCATCCAAAGTAAGTGCTTTTTATTGTTGTCGTGGATGTTTTGTACGTACTCAACGCTTGCGCTCAGCTACACCAGAGAGCACCCATGGCGTGGATACCGTATTGAGCCCTCCGACTGATCCCTCCGTCGTCGCGAGTCCCACTGAATGCGAGAGACTGAATGCGTCTTCTCTCAGTAAGTCACCCTCTTGATACCACTTCTTAACTAACACACTCGTAACTTTAGCTTTGAGCGCCGCCATGGCCTCTGCTCCTCGTCCTTCAGCTGCGATTCCTCAGGCCCCCGAAGTTCATCATGGTAGTGGTTCCACAGACGAACAGGTTACCTTGGAAGGCACGCGCTGCCCCTGCTGTCGGTTCTTGATCACCACCAAGTTACGCACCACCATTGTACTTCCTCCCCCGGAATATCGTTGGTACGTTGTGTGGGTAGGGAAGCGGATCGGATGGATCCAGGGTCGGTGAGTTGCACAAACCCACCTGGTTATGTCATGAACGGCAGCACTTACATCAAATGCAGAGATTCAGCTCAGGACCTTGTTAGTGGTGTACCTGGCAATCAACATCGCTACTACGAAACTCAGGCAGACGCAAAAAATTTATTTTGGATCAAGTATAATACCGGCGAGGCGCAGGTAGTTGGTCCAGCTAATGTTGTCTATCCTCGCGTTGAAGCGGCGAAAGGCTGGTTGTACCCGTAGGATAGGTGAAAGTTTGTCGCGTAAACATCTCAGAAGCTATGTACGAGTGTGGTATACGTATGAACAACGGCTTTCTTGTGTCACGTCTATCTCGTGCCTGCTTTGGGACCAGTATAGTAAGGCTCAACTTTTGAACGAACGCGACTCTTGCATCCAGGTGAGATAATCGGTTCTTGTATCTATGCTGAAGCGGCGACTAGTACACAATTTAGGGTCAAATTCAGGAGTATGAACCTTCATACTTAATGAATGCAACTCTTGGGTTCGGTTCTTCTCAACTTGAGGTGCGTTCGCTGATCATCGTTGTTACTTCACGTGTTCATTCTTCTCATTGATCATTGATTTCGCTCAAGAGAGTAATTAGTGACTCGCCGTTTCCACATCTCCTCGCAAGTGTCTATTGTGTTACACAAGTACAGTCACTTCGCCGTTTCCATATCTCCTTGAAAGCTTCTTCTCGCAAGCTGTTGTGTCCTTCTGGGAATACGTCTTGAGAAGTACGGGTAGCATCTAGTGCGTATGCTGCTATCTGATCCTCATTCCTGATAACCCAGAACGTGTAGAAAGCAACTTGCAACATGGTGTTCAAACGAAGTCACTGCCGATTCAACGTTCACCGGTCACCACAATGCCTTCTGATCTCCTACGAACACTTGCATTCCGAGTCCGCGTCCGCCGTCTGTAGACTCGACCTTGTCATCTGTTGCATTCCGAGTCCACGTCCGCCATCTGGAGTGTACCGAGGTGTGAGGGTTGAATAGTACTGTTGCTGTAGTGTAGTCTTAATATTACCTGCTCTGCTCAATTGCTAGTGAAATATGCTGTGTGTCTACCTATGAGAGTGAGTTCAATTGAGTGGAATCAGGCAAAAGGCCAGGCCCCAGGGTTTATAGCCTTCGAAGCTGACAGAACCAAGAGCGCTTACTTTCCATTTACTTTAAGCGCCCTCTCCGGCCTCCGGCAATATATAGACAATCATGCCGACTATATGTTTTTTTGAGTTCGAGCCTCTCACACGCTCAAATCTCCTTGCAAAACCATGCAGACTATCACCAAATCATCATATCTTGGATCATACGTAGTTTCAAGTAATTAATGTCAAGAATGAAAAAGTAAGACTGGCCCCATAGCAGGTGAGTATTAGATTGGAGTTTTCCTACTACAACGACACACCTCTTCCTGGAGTTGGGCAAGCGGACGCTAGTCTGACCTATTTGATGACCTAAGGCATATCAGAGACACTCAAATCACACCATTTTAGCAACTCTTTCTTAGTAGAACCCCTCATCAGCACCCTTCGTCTCTCGGTGCCACTGCTATCTAAGACAGTCGGGCACAAATTTCACACAACTTTCGTCGCCCAGTCAGCAAACAGTGTTCCATTCTTCCATCGTAATACGATCTCAGCAATATCTGCCCTTTGTGAGGCAATATCTAAACCAAAACGAGCTCGATGGCCAGCGATGAGGAAAGATAAAGGTGAGCGCTAAGTGTTAAGCGCCTTTGGGCGCGCTCATTTGATGTTCTATTTCACGTGGTAGGGTTCGTCTTGACCACCAGCCACCCTTCACACATTATGCCTCGCCCTCGACTTTATTGGAGCGCCACAGAGAAAAGGAATGCAAATCGAATCAAGAGCGCAAAGTACTATCAAAAGTAAGCCTTGATAATGTCTTTGAACACAATATTCACCAATCTACTAGACATAAAGGAGAGATCATTACAAAACGTCGAGAGAAGTTTGTACGCGGTTCTACCTCTCTTGACCAATTCTTGAACATCTCATAGGTTGGAGAAAGCGAAAGCACAACAAGCTAGGAAAGAGAAGAGAGCAGCCAGAAAGGGAAGAAAGGAGAAGAAAAAAACTTTCGGTGCTGGGAACGAGTCTAATTCTACGTGCGTGTCTGCAATATATATCGATAATTCCATTCTGATCTGATGTTCTGCTCATCACTGTACTATAGAGGGCACATCTGTGCGGCGGTCCAACCAAAGAACTGGCTCAAGGAAGTCAAAAACATCGACGAGGCAGTGAGGGAACTTCTAGGCGGTAAGACAGACCATCGCGCATACCTCGAAAGTCTGTACGAAAAATATGTGGCGGGAAGCAAAGGAATCATAGAAGAAGGCTTAGACGTCTTAGGCGACTTTGTCACAGCTCTCGAGACTTGCGCAAACGGCGTGCTACAGGTCAGCGGGGCTGGGAAGATCTACAACAAAGTCTCCAATTTCTTATTCCGCCTCCGGCTGATCGTCTCTGATGTATCTGAAATGTATTGTCTGGTATTACTTGGGGAGGAGGAGATTATCACGGAGTATAAGAAAGGAAAGCTTCCTTTTCAGAAGTAACTCTTTTCCTGTGTTCTTACCTACATGTTTGTTACTCATTCAAATTCAAAAATCAAATACAAAGGTTTTTTGAGGCTCTTATGTGCGGGCAGGTGCGAGAAGTTTCCTTTGGCAGTGAAGCCAATTCCGAGGAGTTTATGCAGCAAGCATGATCACTTCGCAAACCTCAATAATCTTCGGATAATGCCGCAATGTTCCTTTCTTGAACGAAAGCTCTTCCTGGCGTCCATCACAGTTCGTTTGGTGCTTGGTGCGTACCACCGAGATGTAGGTGTCGTTTCCCGTCCTCATCGTGCTTAGTGGTGCTCACATTTCCATGGTAGGCCTAGACCATTAATTGATAGGAGGCCACCAACTCTCGGAGTCAAGGATACTCTCCTGATTCACCAAATCGCCGACAATTTCTCTGGAAGGCAGAAGGGATTTCTGAAAAGCCGACTTAACGCGTATGTGGGACACCGCGATAATCCAAACGACCCTCGGGATGTTAGGTTCTGGCGTTTCATTGACAGGCTTATCACACACTGGCTTCAAAACTGGCCTCCACAGCACTGGAATTTTTGGTCGTGGCCCAGACGTCGCGTTTATAAGAGGCGCCTGGTAAAGGTCAGCTGCATTCTTTGTCGATTTTATGTTGCTTATGCTGTTGTACAGCAAATGATCAAATATTTCGAATGGAAAACATGGAGTACCAAGGGCCTCAAAAAATACAAACGATCGATATGCCCACAGACTCCTCCACCAACTCCTATAGGCAGCCTTCCCCCTTCCCCGATGCCTGCTTTCCTTGCAAGTCCTTGGTGCCGTATCCCTGGTCAGCGTACCCAAAGTACTTCCGCTTTTTTGCGTGCGTTGGATGCAATGCAAGCGAAGATGGAGGCAGAAGCAATGGCAAAGTCGGAGGCAAAAGCGATGGAAGAGATGGAGGAGGGAGCGGACTCAGACACCTCCCAATCCAGCCTGGTGGGCCATGGCGAAGTAATCGAATCCCCCACACTTTTGCGGGCTTTGGACACCGCGACGAACGAGTCACCCACTTTACGTTACATGAAGAGGGAGTTTGACTCTCCTATGTTGCCATCCACTCCGCCATCGCTGTGTTCCAAAACTTTTCACCCCTTGTTCTCTCCATTGTTGGTTTCTGTCGGTGATCCTGAGCTTCTGAGTACTCCAACCCCTAAAATGTGTCGTCGTCGGTACGTTTCTCCATGTCATGTTCACTTCACTTCTATTTTACTAATCCTATTCTCGTAGCACCACCGATTCCGACTAATTAAAAATGCTGCACTTGCAGCTCTTGAATTTTTGCTCGTAGCACCGCCGATGCTGTTTCGCTATCTAGTTCGATATATTAACTTTCGCTACCTATGTAGTTTGGTATCTCTGTCGTATCATTTGAATGTATCTAAAACTGAAATGCTTCGAGATTTCCCTCTTAATAAAAATGATCAGCGCATTCGAGGCACCTTCATTTGATCCAAGCTAATTTCCAACTAAAGACAAATGAATCAAATTATTCATTGCACACGAAGTACAGAAGATCAGATGATACTAAACAAAGTAAGTATCTCAGGGATCCAAAATCTCCAGCTCCTCGGAGAAACGATCTTCTTCGTCGTCAAGTTGATTCTCTCCGCAACTCCTACAGATGTCAAGCTCCTGTTCCACAACAGGAACGGTTCTAAAGGCAACAACACTAGTGTTGCGTTGTGCATCAGTCCAAACACGTTCAGCGTGTTCACGTGAACTCATGACACGCCAGTGCGCAGCGCCTGGCTCAAGGCCGTGAATCTGACGGTGAACATCATGCCTAGACAGACAGTATGAGCACAGAGCAATGATATTGTAGGGCTAAAAAAACATACCAGGATGTGTAGATTCCAGGGGTACGACCATGTAAAACCACAAAAACCACGCAGATTGGTGCAGGCAGCACTACCAAGTGTCGTCCCATGATAGCACGGCGCCAAGCTGCAAGCGCAGCATACCAGGTATCGAAGGTTCTTACATGCGCATCCTCCTGGCGATCAATCGAAGAGATAACGAGGCGCCTGTCCATGTAAGGTAAGTAGAGATTACTTTGAGATTGAAGAATAAAATAAAATAAAATGAAACAAAAAACAAAACGTGGACATACGCATCAGTAAATATGCCTGGACATGTGCCTTTAGTCACAACATAGTAGAGTGGTGAAGGACCCAAAGAGGTCGACGACATAGACATGCCCGCTGAGCAAGACTGTTGAGTAATAAACGAAAATAAAGGCCAAATTTCTGCTTACCGAAGGAGCGTACAAGGTCGTCACTGCTAGGAGGGATTCGGGCTGGATTCATGGGGCTTTCTGAGACCAGTGTCCATCTAATATATACGGAAGGAGACAATATAATTGTTGACGGGGATCCAGCTGTCCTGTCCATGCCAACTTCTCATGAGAATAGACCAGAGGCAACGAGGCTCGTGAGCGTCAGAATTCGAATTCCATATGGATTGGGATTAGTTGGCTAATTGTGAATTGAAGGTCGTATCTGTCCAAGCCCAATTAAAAGTGGGGCATTCACGAAGACCTCACCTAACTGCCCTTCCACCCGACTACATTTTAATTCATTCGTCTTCCACCCTCTGTTCCAGATGACGCGCCGAAAAGCTGAACCAAAACCTCGGGGTCGTGCTCAATGGCCGAAAGGTCCGAAGCTGGAGCTCCTTCTGAGCTTAGAGACATTGTATCACAAGGACCCGGGCGCGATGTACAAGAAAGCTACGAATGATTTTATTCAAAATTGGGGCTACAACCTTCCGCCTGAAGACCTACCAGATCCTGACACAGACTACGAGATGATCGATATCAATTCATTTTCTGAGGAGGAGCGACCAGCGGAGGAAAAACGTCGCAGTAAGTTCTACATCGTGTTGCACAAGGTATGTGAGATCACCCCATGCATGACTCTCACCTAACAAGTGTTCCGTGCTAGCGTATTTCAAACTGGTCTCGTCATCGGTTCAGCGCGAAGAGAACGGACTCGGAGCTGTTGGCCATGGCTATGAGGAATATGGCAGAATTGTCTGCCATTCAGCCACGAAAGGTTACGCCTATTCACCGATATATGCAGGACTACTATACGACACGCGTGAAGACCGAGTTCGACGACTTCTGGACGCAGGCGAGTAAGGTCTTGCCGGAGACGGAACGCATTCGAGAGATGAATCGGTTCGTCGCGAAAAAGTGGGAAGAGGAGGCAGAGGATATCAAAAAAGCAGTAACAGAGTCGGTAGAGTCTGAGTATAAGACAGCGATGGAGTCATACAAGAAAAGGGGAGACTGGAGGGGAGACGCTAGATCTTATAACGAGTAAGCAAGGCGTTGAGAATGTGACAACCTTTTTTTGACTCACGAGTTCATGTACTAGGGTATGGAAGAAGATAAACGGCATAGCTCCTGTACTTGCTGATGCTGTATCCATGATGACGGGGGCAGGGGTGGTCATATGTCTGTATGGTCCTCGCGCTGATGGAAAGGTTGCAGTTGAGAGGTACGTGTATCATCACGCATTCACTCTCTGCGTATGTTGATGGCTTATGTGTGCTTCCAGTGTCAGTTCCATGGTTCCAGGCACGATGATATCCAAGTCCTTACCTGAGTTTGACGCAAAACGCTACCAAACCATGCACCTCATGTGCAAGCAGTATGCTGAAGCAATTTTTGGTATGTTCGACTTCGTTACGGCGACTGAGAGTTGGCTGAAGCGATTGTCTAGCGCCTGAGGAATGTACATCGAGGATTATAGACGACGATGACTTGGAAGAGGAGAGCAACGAGCAGTCTGAAATCGACACCGAGTGCGAGAGTGAAGACATGCGTATGGTTCGTTTCGAAGATGAGACGGTTCCGGTACCTGCTGTACCCAATGTACCGGTTGGCGCTAAAACTTCTGCTCCTTTGGAGCCAGTTCCGGTAATTGCTGTACCGGCCCAGCCAGCTGCCTGCGGCAAATTCCCTAGCGTGCCTGGCGCTAACACGGGCGCTAACACACCTGCTAGTCATCCTATCACTACTGTCACAGGCGTTAAACCTAGACCAAAACCCAGACTCAAAACTGCAGCGATACCTGAGGGTCAACCTGCCTCTGATCCCGCACTCATTCCAGCTGTCGATGTCACATCTATCGCTGTACCTAGTAGCTTGCCTGTCCCTAATTTCACACCGAACTCGAATCCGAACTCTATGGAATTGACGGCCGCCTCTGCGCTATCTGATCTTGCCAACTCCACGCTGGGACCTACCCCTGCTACATGCTCAGTTCTCTTCGATGGCACTTCTATGAATTCTGCAACTTCCACCAACTCATCTGTTGCACCCTCAAACCCTTTTAACACCGACTTCGATTCATTTAATTCGTTCGACCCTCTCAAAATTGACTGGGATGCGATCAATTCCGAACGCAAGCATCTGCTCTCCACGGGAAGCTTTGGTCTTGCCAATGGCTATCCAGGACAGCATATGGGGATTGGAGGTGGAGTTCCAGATGCGTTCGGATGTGGTGTTCTTGGCAACACAGTCCTGCCGGAAATGGAGGTGTATCAAGGAATGGGATTGGCAGGATATGCAGGCCGGGGTACGGAGTTCTTTGGCGCAAACCAGAGTGTATACAGCGCGGGTGAGATGCTGGGTAATCTCACAAATACGATCAACGGTATGTCTTTCTTGAATGTTAAAAAGGTTAAAACTCACGTATCTTGATTGTTTGCTATAGATCATACAATTCACAACAGCACGAACACCAACAACTCTTCCCATTCCGCACCATGTCTTCCTTTGAATGTCACGTCCAGCGCTCCTTCTGAACCCACCAATTCTGTCGTCCGTGAATCAGAACAAAGCTCGACATCGGAACCCAGTGTGGCCCACGATACTACTGCCTCTGAACCTACCACTCCCCAAACAGCGCATACTGTAACAGGAAAGGAGAATAAACGAAAGAAACGACAGCCGAAGAAGAAAGTTCCACCGGCATCGAAACGTTCCTCAGCCTCCGCCTCTGCTTCCGCCTCAGCCTCAGCCTCAACCTCAGCCTCAGCCTCTGCCTCTGCCTCTGCCTCTGCCTCAGCCTCCGCTTCTGCTTCTGCCTCAGCCTCAGCCTCAGCCTCAGTCTCTGTGTCTTCCAGTGTGTCTACGTCTGCATCAGTCTCTGAAGCTACAACAGGGAGTCGGAAGGTGGCAGGAAGGAAGAGAAAACCAACAGAGGAACCCAAGCCCGAGGAACCTCTCGGGAAGCGAAAGCGACAAATGCCAACCCATTGGGAGAAGGCTGGCTACGAACGTTCTTGTTGATGACGTTAAAGCATCTAGCCAATTGCAGTATCAAATATATGTTTTCTTGATGTATCATTGGCGAAATAGTAATTTTTATTCACAGCCCCCTTATAGTTCACTTTGACTGGTGCACATTGAAAATTCGTCTTCCACTTTCAATGAAAGTTTGGACGTCCAAGCTCATTATAATTGTCTTTCCGTTGCAAATAATTACATCTTCTCCAATTCTTTTTGTGTGACTCAGAACACCCAATTATAATGCTCCTCACGCCCACTCCATTTGTGATTCTTTGTATCATCAACAGTGTCCGTCGCATTATATCCGTCGCATTATAATTCACCTTCCTTCCATGCCAGTTCTCATCCATGCCTACTCTACTTCGCAAGCTACACCACATTATAATGCATCCTCCCTCCACTTCATTTTTCTTTCCCGCTTTTCCGTCTTATTCATAACCCCTTCATACTGTGAAGCCTCATTATAATTACCTCCCAGTGTTTCCATCAGTGCATGCACACGGGAAGAGCCCGCATTATAATTCATACAAGGGCACATACAAGGGGGAATGCCTTGCATTATAATTCATCACGGGGCATACACATAGAGAGAGGATTATAATTGGGACACCAAGGAAAGCTTGCCTTCATTATATTTCGGGTACATCCACTGATGAGCTCGGAGCTTGACACTTGTTTCACGGTAATCACCTAGTAACCCAGTAAGTTGACTATGAGAGAGGTACATGTGCGGAGTATGTGCGCTAGCTTTCTCAGCTCGCATCTGCACCTCCTGAAATCGTCTGGTATGTACAAGACCTTGACAGGAAGTGCAAGTTGGAGCATTGCGAGTAGAATCATAGCCGGATCCAGAACAGTCCTGGGACCGAAGGATGAGCATATTCTCATCTTTCATGAAAGCTGCAGGTTCCCATGGAAAGTTCTTGAGGTCATGTATCGCAATCGGATAAGAGCTATACACTGAGCCCTTCCACTGGACCACTACACCAGAACATAAATTGACTGGATTTATGGCATCCGATAACTGGAACTGAGATATAAAAGATGCAAGGGAGGATGTGCTTGATGACCGACTTAGAGATGGAGAAGACATTCCGGAAGATGGGGCCGGACTGCTGAATGCACTGTCTGGGGAAATCCAAACGCGGCCGAGGTTCTCGGTTCCCTCTCTACATCTGTGAGATCTACGATGTATAAAATAAGGTGAGGGATGACCTTGAGGTAAGGATATATTCTTATCGCAGGCTTCGCACTGAACCTGAGGCTTGTTGGTGTCCTCGTTTAGATGAGGGATGATGGTCCGTCTATCTGGAGTCAATATTGGTCCTGGTATACGTGCCGGTTTTTTGAGTGGTGTTTGGGGTGTTGTGGATTCCATTGAAGCTGGCACAACAGGATCGATGAAGGAGATGAGCAGATATTATCATATTTCATATACACCAAACTACAGCGAGGTCAGACAATGCGACGCGTTGACTGTTTATGCACTAGCTTCAGTGCTGAGCGGGTGCTGAGCACTAGATGATAAGCGAAAATCGGAGTGGCAATCATCAGCACGTCGCTCAGTTGCCGATCACCTGCCGTCCTAAATTCTCACGACACCTCTCGAGGGGTTGATATTTCGGCAATCTCCTATGGTCGCCCCCCGCAGATAGCCCTTCTCTTCTCGAATCTCCCAGCCCGACTCATTCCAATGCAAGCTCGCAAGACACACAGAAAACGTGTGTCTGCGCTTCGTCTGTCTTCGGATACGACGACGAGCTTACCAGCATATATACCTTCTGGAGGTTGGGTACAACCAACGACATTGGACGACTCGGATTCGGGCACACCGTTGGATCTTCCACCCGATTATCCTGACAGTGCAGAAGAAGCTGACGAGGACACCGACGACGAAAGCGTGGGGGTTTACGTGCCTCAGTTCAGCACTAGTTCTAGTGCAGTTACTACGCCTCTATCTCCATCTCGTAGGCCATTTCGACGTCCATCAGCGAAGCATAGAAGGAAACAGTCTCTGGCGAATAATTCGTCTGATATCTACCTCGATTCGTTGCTAGAGAGAAGCGTGCATGCGCTGGAGATGTCGAATGCGCTTTTACAGTCTTCTATATCAACACAAACTAGTCTTTCGACGATCCTAGGTTCGGAATCACCTAGTCAACGGGGATATAGCCAAGAAGACTCGACGAGTGCACTGGAGCGCAGCGCGAGGGGTCTTTCGTCGCGTATACGAAGTAGTCGTGATGCGCATAAGACGTGGGTTGAAGATTTAGAGGAGATCAGGCAAGACGTTGAGGCGCTTTTTACTGCGGAGCCCGAGAGGAGGAGTAGTAACGAGTCTTCGCGTTCGCAGAGCAGTAGTCTCCCAGCGACGACTTCGCCTTTACATGCGTATAAACAGCACCAGAGGAACAATTCACACAGGAGGAGACCTTCGTTGGATGCGATTTCGCAGCAGAGGTTGAGGTATGATTTACAAGACCGTGATAACCTCGTCGCTCGGCCCCCACGCGCGTTGACGCAATATGTTGTTGCGAACGGGGATGGTGTAGATGGAGGAAATGATACGATTATACTACCGTCTACACTGGGTTTACGGTCCCCTGGTTCAGCTCACCATGCTGCTGTCCCGCCTAGCCCGTCGCACTCCCACTTATCACCACCAATCCCATCAAGGTCGGCTTCTTCTGATGCTCCACGGGCATACGATTTTTTGTCGTCTCTCGTGTCAAATTCAAGAAATGGATCGGTGTCGTCTTCGTCGACGCGTACGTCCTCTCCGATTAAAAACACCCTGGGAGGACCAGGATCTGGACGCGGATTGAAGAAGAGAAGACAGTCTACTTCTAGTTCCTCTACTGGGTCAACAGTTACACAAGCACAAAATCACCGATCGAGGTCACAAACGCCTAAACCCCTCGCGTCATCATCCTCATCGACAGGATGTCCACCGATCGAAGAAGCGACTTCACTACCTCCTTCCTCCCCGTCCTCATCAGACCTATCCTCATCCGACTCAAACCCAACAAAACAAACTATACTTTCCTTACGCAAAATCCTCGACGAACAGCCACAGCCCCTCGCGACATCGGTGTCTGATACGGAGGAGTATATCATCGTACGTCGACCGCCACCACCACCGCCAGCGGCTATGATGCGATTGAGTAAGAGACGCGCGGAGGTGGTAGGCGCTGGTACGTCGACTGCTACTGCGAGTGTGTCGAGGTTATTTTCGAAAGCGGGGAAGGGAGGCGTGCATAGTTCGTCCACGAGGCCACCTAGTCCGCCGAGGGTTAGCTCGATTAAGGGTAGTAGGGAGGCGTCGGCGAGTGCGGGTGGGACGCCTGTTGTGACTCGGACTGCTACACCTGTTGACGAGTATATGGGGACGGGTGGGCCGCTGAGAGCTGCCAGTGAGGGAGGTGCTTCGGGTTCAGGTTCAGGTCTAGCTTCGCCTTCGACACCGACAACCCCCTTAAACTACACCACTTTACCATCCCCTTTACCTGCATCAAGCGCCACACAAGCTCTCGTTGAGACTGCCGTAGTACTCGGCCCGACCCAACGTAGGCGGAAAAAGTCGACTGTACCTACGACGGCGATGACCGGTGGTGTGAGTGGGAAGAAAGCTGGGTTGGGATTAGGTTTAGGTCTGGGGTTGAATTTACCTGAGTTTGGATTTGCTGCGTTTCGGCGAGCAGGGCGTGAGGGTGATGGGGCTGGTGGTGTTTCGCCCATATCGCCATCCGCATCCGCGTCGGGTACGTCGACGCCTAGTAGGACGCCAAAAAGGATTAGTTTTGCTGAGCTTCCGGAGAGTTGGGTTAGTGAACGCGGTGAAGGTGGTGGATCTGGATCTGGATCTGGGTTTGGATTCGGGCTTGGTGGAAGTGAAAGCGGAAGGAGTCGTAGGGATAAGGAAGGAAGTGGGAGGAGGAAAGATAAGGGGAAGGGGAAAGGGAAAGGGAGGGGTGGTAAGGTTAGAGGGAGGAAAGGGAAAGGGAGGGAAGGTGATGGTAATGAGGGAGATGAGGAGGAGAGGGAGGATGGGGAAGAGGATGGGGAAGGAAAGGGGTGGTGGTGGTGGCTTGTTAGTCCTTCGTCTTCACTTCCTGCTTCGCCTGGGGTTGGGTCGGGAAGTGGGAGATGGGGTGGGTATGGTTATGGGAAGGGTGGGTATGGGAGTGGTGGTGGTGGTGGGCCTGGTTTGGATGATTGGACTGCGTGAGATGAGATTTTAGTTGGTGTCGAGTGGCTTATTCGGTGGCTTATTCGATGGGTTTCATTTACAGATGAAAGGTTTAAATTTTCGTTTCCGACAGTCCGTTGGTTCATTCCTTTATTGCAAGTCGTTGGTGTTGGTTTATTGTTATCATTTAAGTACTTATCACTTATCACTCGTTCTTTTCCCCCTACCCTCCTGCACATTCCGGCTGTTCATACACCATACACTCCGCTCCATATACATAAGTACAATATATGTACATACCTACAGCCCCCCCATTCTTTTCTCCTATACGCATCTACTCATCACGCCCATTACATTGTAGAACATTATCATGTTCCTTCCTTTCCTTTCCTTTCCCTTCCCTTCCCTTCCTTTCCGAAAATCCTATCCTTATTTCATCATCATCATTCTTCACATTCCCATTCTCAACTTCTCCCTGTAAAGCGTATTGCTTTGACTTGTGTCTCATCGTAGTGCCTATAGGTACCGGTACCTGCTTTTTGTCACGACATTCATGATATGATTGGCGTCTCGGTTTTTTATGCTTGATTTTTAAGTAGTTAGTAGTTAGTTGGTTGATATACCTAGACTTGCATACCCATATCCGGGCTCAGCGCTCAGGATTTTGTGAGAGTTTGTGAGATTATGGTATGGAATCGAAATAGTCGTAAGTGACATTTGCCGAGGCCTTGAAATATTTGTCCGGATACAACGACAGCATGAACAGAAAGTACTTCGGTCACTACTTGGTGGGTAAAGGCTGGAGCGCTGGAGCCTTGGTCGTCAACCGTCCACGATCTATTTCCTTCTCTACCTTTATCTTTCCTTATCTCTCCTACTCCTATTCCGCATAGTTACAGATTTGGCACGTACGCGTTTATGTTTCTTGCATATAACTCTAGCATACCCCATCGGCGAGCCCTTAGTCTTGCACACATATATCGTTGTGGTTATAAGGGTGAGCTTTACTTATACTTACCTTATTCTATACACAAGCTTACTTTCTTCGTTTTAGATACAAGGAGACGTACACCGACTATCGAAGACTTAAGCCCATATACTGTGCTAATAAGCTATGGCGTCGGACGGTTCGTTTCCTCCCCCGATAGCTGAAATACGCGAGGACTTGAAGTTTGACGGAGGTTTCCAAATGGGATGGTCGCCTGTTAAACGACGGATTGAGAATGCGCTTCGTGCAGAGGGCCTTCAGGGCTATATCGACGACTCCATAAAGAAGCCTACCACTGCCCCTAGGCCTAAACCTCCACTCCCTGCACCAACAGTGATCTATTCCTCGGATCCATCCTTAGAAGAATGGAAATTCCGCAACGATAGAGCGAAATGTATCATCGAATCCCACATCATCGACCTACTCTCCCTTATCCCGGATGCCGACGAGAAGACAGCCTACGAGTTGATGAGTGCCTTGAACGACGATTTTAAGGCTTCAGACGAGTTTCGTAGGATGATCACCGAGCGGAAACTTCGATCTCATGTGTTCCGTGAAACTGAGCCCCTCGATGATTTCTTCCGACAGCTTCGTGTGTTGCGTAGAGAGGCTACTGAGGCTGGGAATACCATTGACGATGCGGCCTTCCGGAGAGTTGTTCTTAATGCGTTCCCTACAAAGTCCTTCGACATGATTATTCAGGACATTGCTTCGGCCGATGTCTATAAGACATCAGGTTCTGTTATCCAGCAAATCACGCTCGGGTATGCTAGTTTCAAGGATTGTTCAGGAAATGTGGCGGCGGGTACTGGATTCACACCGCAAGCTCATGCTGCTGCGGTCGCTAGGATCGCAGAGCTAGAGAAGATCTTGGCGGCAAAGTCTACCAAAGGGAAGTCGGGGAAGAAGTGGTGAGAATGACACCAGGCTGAGGATCATGATCATGAGGTCGTACAGTTCTCGAGCACGTGACAATACAATGACATTCAGTTGCACCGCGCGATTCGAGTCCGACGCGTTTCATGCAGCTTCCACTACTTAAGTTCTCACTGGCACCTTTCATCCTCATCTCGCTTCTATCATGACATCCACCACCGAATCCACCATCTAACCTGCAAATATCTCTTCCAACTTTTCTTCTTCCCGAATAGCTGCTTTCAATGAATTTAAAACCTCGGATTTTGCCATATATTGCGGATACGAAATATCTATACCGGATTTCATGACCTTTATCTTGAGTTTGCCAGGGGTAGAAGGTGGAGTCGGGATGCATGACCCTCCGACTGCGAGTGATTGTATATTCAGATATGACACATGGCGGAGGCGTCTCCCACCAGATGTGAACCGCTATGCACCGACGCTGCGAGCCTGAGGTGTGTTTGTTTTCTTCAGTTAAACAGACAATCGACTATTCACTAACAAGTTCAGAGGTCTATAAATCGAAGAAAGCCATGTTTGCTGATCGCCCCCTTGAAGAAACCAGTTGCCCGCCTTTTCTTCCGTGTTCGCTGGATTAGGTATACTTAAAGGCAAGAAACAACTCACCGACGAGCATCCGAATTTAAGTTCGTTAAGGAAGAGAGCGAGAAGGACAAGGCGCTGCTTAATAGACTCATTCAATATGTGCAGTCTTGTGATGGGACGTTGGACACTAGTTTGGTAAGTACGGTTATGAGAAGATGTTGCGTCCTGACGTACGTTGAATATTATGGTGATGTGTGTGGTTCTTTCTACATGTTCGAGGTTTACCGGAAGTGAAAGAATCCTTTTCAGTTCTGAACTTTAGTGGCTTCTTTATAATTCACTGCCATTGTTGTTGGTCGGATCCTTCACTATATCTCGAGCTCATCCTACTTAGCTTTCGTCCTTCAATCTTACCGGTCCTTTCCAGGATGCTTCGCCGTCCCTTCATGCAGAGATGTGCTCTCATATTTACTATTCACGACTTTTGATGTACTTACTGACATCGCGATGACTTGAACATGTACAACTGTATTTTCCTGAACCACAAATGTTGTTTGAGCCGTTAGTGTGAGCGGCGATGCCCGTTTGCCGTATCCGCCGGGCCGAGGCGGCACTCTGAAAATTTCGATGCCCTTCGCGTAACCGCATTCACAAACCAGCTTTGTCGTCTCTCCGCCATGGAGGCATCCATAGGCGACCCGTTCGTCTTATCAACGTATGGAATCTCTCAAAAATCCTCAAAATCTGGGAAACTCCAGCAATGGAGTTCAGTGGATGTGTTTGCGACGCACCATAAAGCTAGCGGAAGCTCGAGCTCGAGCTCTGAAGGGTATGTTACTGCGACTGTTCGTGGGGATGGTGTACATGTTTTGGATGTAAGAGTCTTTTTTCTTTCTTTCTTTCTTTCTTACTTAGTTGTTCTTGACACTAATTTGCTTTCGTTCGTCAGCTAGCAACCCTTCATCCTATAATATCCCACACATTAGGACCTACAACAACATTCTCATGTCCTTCCATAACACAAAGCGAACACCAAGGCTCCGATCATATCTGTACGACATATGCTGCGATATCTTCATCTCCTGATATACCAGAAGAAGAATATCAAAAAACGATATGGATGTGGAAAGAGAACTTGTCAAGTTCTATAGCAGATCGTGCCGCTCAAAAGAAAAAGAGAAAATCCATCGCAGTACGTCCCCGTCCCTTGTCCCTTCCTTTCATCGAGGGTTTTTGTAGGGTTAATTGGTGTCCATGCAAGGTAGCTTCCGCATACGATATCTGGGATATACGCAAGTGATGAACTTTCTTCTCGGTTGATTGTCGTTTCTTCCGAGGAAGGCAATTTGACGTTGGTGGATAAGGATCTTCTTCAAATACGAAATACGAAGGCTTTGAATTCGCGTGTGTTGAAGTACTTTGTACTTCCGCGTCAGAAGTGCTCGTTTGTGCCTTCGAGAAATGCACCGGTTTCTGGGATTGTTGTGGTTTTGTTGTTGGTGTCTGAGGAATCTGTTAGAGTCAATGTTTTAGCGGTTGACTCTGATGATGGTTATACGGATTTGGGAGATTTATCGTTGGATTTGGATGCTACGGTTGGTAAATTCTACTGTCAGAACCTAACATTCATTGCTAATTGATTTTGTCTTTCTTAGAAAATTCACACCGCGTCTTGTAGCCTTTCAGGTTTTTTCAGCGTCCTGCGTGAGTTTCTTCATCCCAATCCCCCTAAAAAAACGACGGACTGATCAAGA
Source organism: Omphalotus guepiniiformis (assembly GCA_028554645.1). Lineage (NCBI taxonomy): Eukaryota > Fungi > Basidiomycota > Agaricomycetes > Agaricales > Omphalotaceae > Omphalotus > Omphalotus guepiniiformis. Next base: position 186,645 of record JAQOOI010000063.1, read on the forward strand.
GTCTACCAGTGAAAGACGGATCATGGAACATGTTCGAGTTCAAATCATCAAACGACACTTCTTCACTCTCCTTAACACCACTCTCAGAACACCTCCAACTATCTCCCTCCCTCGGATTCACCCCTCCCTCCTCCTCCTCCCAAAAAACCCAAAAAACCCCAAACTCAACATCAATCCTCTCCCTCGGATCCTCCCACGTCCTCCTAGCAGGTCTAACCCACCAAACCAACGAAATCGCACTCCTCTTCTGGGACCTCCAATTTTCAGTGCTTCTGGCTTCACGTAGTATCCCAGCACCAGCTAGCTTATCCGAAGGAGGAGGAGGAGGAGGAGGGTCTATTTCGGTCACACTTGTTGATGGGTTATCATCTTCGAATGTTCTGCTCGTGTTAACACCAAATTCCCCTCCACCACCACCTCCTTCGGACCGAAGAAAATCACAAAATAAATCTGCTACTGCTGCGGCCGGTGCCGGTGGAGTGACGCGGTCGAGTGTGTTCGTGGTACCAGTGACTGTTCCACTCGTATCGAGTATCGCGAATGCGATGGGACGTGCAGCTGATGGTGAGAAGTGGGTTGTGAGTGTGAGGGATGGTGCCCTGGGGGTGAATGATGCTGCTGATGCTGATGCTGGAGGTGTTGGTGAAGGAGAAGGAGGGGGGTATGATGTTGGTAGGAAGAAAGTTATTGAGGAGATACGTGTTGCGATTGAGCAGGGTAGGCCTCAGAATGCTAATGAGGTGTTTTTTGAGTGGGAGAAATGTGAGGGTGAGGTTGAGCGGGAAGGTGAAAGTGGGGATAAAGATGTTGATGGTGAAGTTGATGGGACTGGGGCTGGGGTTGGGGCAGGGAGTGGAGATGCAGATGTAGAGCTTGAAGGTGATAAGAAAAAGGTTGATCAGAAAGGCAAGAAGGTAGGTTCTTCATGACCCCGTGCAATGCGTAAAAGCATTTTGAAACCCTAACTGAATGTCTTTTTTTTTTGTTTCGCATAGCCCTCCGAACGCCCATCTACACCCGAATTCGGATACAACTTTGTCAAAGACATCCTAAACGTAATCTTACAACCCTCAAAACCACCAAACACACCGTACTCTTCTCAAGTCATCGAGTATCTTTTACAGAAGAAGGTTGTTAGTGCTGCGATGGTTGAGCCGGGTTTATTAGCGGTTCTTCGTTTGAGGAATGATTGGGTATGTACTTTACCACTTCACATTTAAGAATCTGGAATACGGACTGAATTTGGAATACGAATCACTGCAGAAATCAATAAATATCGCTTTGACTGCCGTTCCGGATTTGGAAGAAAAAGAAATTATCGAATCTCTCCGTTTCGTTCTCTTACGACACCGACACCGACACCGACACCGACAAGCCCAATCCAACTCCAACTCTAGCGACGCAATGCAAGTCGACTCGACCACAACCACAAATGAAACCGAAACCGAAACCGAAACCGAAACTATACCTTCACTACCTTCATTCCTAACAACAATCCTCCGTACCAAAACCTCGTCTATCCCCCTGCGGGCAGCGTTGAAGAGGTATATACCAGACGTAGAAGATGTTTTGTGTGTTTTAGAAGTTTTAGATTCGTGGATTGCGCAGTGGGCTGGGAGAGAGGTTAGGTTGTTACCTTCGAATAAGATGATGGGGAAGAATGAGTTTGGGGTGTTGGTTGTTAAGAGTGGGGAGGGGATGTTTAGAGGTGGAGGTGGGGAGTCGGATATTCCGTCTATGATGCAGGTTAGGGTTTCTTTTCTTTTCTTTTCTTTGTTTTTTTTGGTTGGTTGGAAAGTCAAGTACTGATGTGTTTCCTACGGTTCTGGTTTAGATCACCTCGTTCCTACAATCCATCCTCGACACCTCATTTATTAACCTAGTTCAACACGCACCAGCACACCGTATCCTTAAAAAGATCGCTTCACAAGTCGATCCAGAGATCAAGTACATTGATCAAATGGCGCAACTGCGCGGCCCGTTGGAGGTGTTTGTTAGAGCGCAGAATAAGGCTGTTAGGGATGCAAAGGCTGTTAGTGAAGGTGTACAAGTTCCGTTGGTTGATTGGAGGCAGAGGAAAAAGCTTGCGCATGAGCAGGCTGGTATGGCTATTGGGTTGTATCAGTTGGAGGAGTTGGTTTTGTAAATGAATTTTATTTTCTTGAAGAACTATGAAGTGAATAGGATTCGATTCTGCGCTTGTTTCTTATGATGGGTATCCTTAAGCCTATTATTATGTCCCCCTTCAAACGTCCCCTGGTAGGAGCGCAGTCATCAAATCGAGATAACGATTTAGTTCCTGCGTCGTAGCAGTAAACGCCTCTACTGTCTCTTCAAACGCTGCTATCGTCTCTGCATCGTACACCGTGTCCGTGTCATCAACACTATCACTATCATTTGAAAGGGTATCCTTTGCACGCCAAGTTAATTGCACAATCTTGTCTTTCTGAGCTTGAATCTTTGGCAAGAGTCGTTTCACTAAGAATTCGTCGTTTTAGCATTTATCCTCATTTACTTAACTACCACCTTCATGGTCAAGGGGGATGGATAGGGATAGGATAGGGTACATACGTTCCTCTCGTTCAGTACCACCCAACCCCGGATGATCCAAAAAACTCTTGATAGTATCGAGAGCAGTAACACATATCATATGATATCCCTGCTCAGCGGATTGCATCGAGGATAAAGAATCGGTGGCTTCTTCCCTGTGGATCCATGAACAAGTCAGTCAGTCAGTTATTCCGTATGTAGTACTAGGAAGATATGGATGGGAAGTAACTTTGTTTTTGGGATTGTTATGTCGACGTTGGGGGGATCTGGGATTGAGATGGACATGATGGTGCTTGGTGCTCAGAAGGCTCATGGGCTTGTATTATTTGGAATGCCTTGAGGCCTTGAGGCTTTGAGGACTCAGGGAAACGCGCTGATGGGGACAGGTAGGAGTCAAATGACGAGTGGTGACGTCACGCGTCGCGTTTAAATATAGCGTACTATAATTAGTGTACAGTCTTTACAGGCGACTTCAATTGGTCAAGTTTGAATGCAATATGTTGCGTCAGTCTCAAAGTAACGCGTTTTTCTTGTCAAATAGGCAAGTATGATTTCGCCATTTCATTGTATACTCACTATTTAACAGTACCTTTCCTTACCTTTCGTTCAAATTCCGCTACACCATCTTTCATCTCCTTCAACTGTCCCTTATTTATCATATACACCTTCCCACTCAAATCGCGTTCGCCTTCGTTCCCCTCATCGGAATTGACCTCCGCATTGCCTTCGATAACAGCACTCACAAACCATCGATCATGGCTGACAATGACAACGGCACCTTCATATGTACCCAACTCTTCAGCAAGTGCCATGACGCTATCTGCATCAAGATGAGTGGTCACTTCATCTAGGACAAGAACATGCGGTGGGGGGTAGAGAATGTCGACAAGTGCCAAGCGAACTTTCTGACCACCTGAGAGTCGAGCAATTGGAAGGTCCGAGACTGTACGGCCTGACAAGCCAAGAGACGCGAGAGCTGAACGAGCGTCATGTTCGTCAACAGGACTCTCACCGCCATTGATGATGCCCTTGGCCATAGTATACTGAAGCGCAGTTTGATCCGAAGGAAGCTGCTCGACAGCTGTCTGTGAAAAGTACCCCACTCGAGCTCTAGGATGATGCGAGAGTATCCCAGAAGTAACCTTTCCTCTTGAATTCGGCGCACCAACAAGACACGAAATCAACGTCGACTTTCCCGCTCCATTCAATCCTACAATACCCACTCGATCTTTCTCATGAATCGTCAAATCCACGCTTTTCAACGTAGACGTCGCAGAGCCTCTATACCGAAACGATACGTTTTCCAACGAGATGAGTGGACCTGGAAACCTCAGTTGTACTGGTGTCTTTGGTAGAGATAATTTCACCGCAGCTTCATCCTCCGGAACCTCGATGTCGTCTCTTGATGTTAAATGAAACCCAGTCAAATCGCGGTTCAATTTAAACCTCCCGCCACGTAACCCGACTTGATATCCCATCCGATCATCAAGTTTCTTCTGACGAGAAGCCGCTTGTTTAAGTTTCTTGTCATCTCCAGACGCTCTAGCAGCACGGATATTCCCCGCGATAGTATCCTCAATATGTGCCTTCTGTCTATCCTGCGCTTCTTTCATCCGCGTGAGCCGCTGACGCTGTTCAGAACGTGTTCGTTCATAAGACGAAAGGTTTCCAGGATATCGTTCGAGTTTGGTATCACGTAGAACCATAATCTCTTCCGCGACGTTGTCTGCAAAGGTACGATCGTGTGAGACTAGTAGGATTGTGGTGGAAGTTAGACTTTGTAGATACGTTTCGAGCCAGATGAGGGAGGGGAGGTCTAGGAAGTTGGTGGGTTCGTCTAGGAGGAGAATGTCGCAGGGTTGGAAGAGCAGAGATGCTAGGAGGGTACGCATGCGCCAGCCACCTGATAGTGAGGATAGAGGTTGAGAGATGGATTCGTTAGTGAACCCGAGGCCGAGAAGTAAACTTCTAGCACGAGTTTCAGCTACGGATGCGTCCATCTACGAACATGAACGTCGTCATATATACCACAACGAAGATCATATGCAGAACTTACTGCCTCTAGCTGTGTCTCCAATTCTGTTAGCATGGATATACCTTCGCCAGTCTCGTCCGCGATAGTGTCTTCATCGATGTCTTGAAGCCTGAACCCATGATGCAGAACAAACAACGAAGGTTTGAATAGTAACCACCCCTTACCTCTCCTGCTCAGCAACAACCTGCACCTCAAGAGCCTTCAACTCTTTCCTCGCTTTAATTCCTCTGCTTCCACTCCTTAGGCTCGCAGTCTTTTTAGCCTCTTCAAGCATTCTCAGCCGTTGCTCATGTTTCAAAGCGCGAACGACTTTAATAACAGCAGTTGGATCTCCGACGTTTTCCAATGATTGCTGAAGCACTAGGGAGGTGAATTCAGCATGGAAGATAAAATCTCTAGTTATGAGAAATGAACGTACGGTGATATCTACGCATCATCTCGGTCCTCTCCCTATGACTATTCACAACAAAATCAATCACCTTCTCTCCACACTCGTACCCCCCTAACTGAGAATCCTGAGCATCCTGTGCGTAACTCTGCTGCAACAACAGAATCCTAAGACCCGACCGAACCCCAGGAATGACCTTCTCCCCTATCGCACGCAACAAAGTTGATTTCCCAACACCGTTCCGACCTACAAGAACATAATGTACACCGGTAGATAACTTGAGATGCGTGTCGGAGATTATCTCACGTTTTCCGAGGGAGATGTTGACGCCGTGTAGGTCGAGCTCTTTGGATGCTGTGTCTTGGATGATGTCGAATCGGGTTTGTTGGGATGTTGCGTGGATTGTGAAATTGGGGTTGGATTTTTCTGTTCGGTCGCGAGGCATTGTGTTTGGAACTGGGTTTGGGACTGGGAGAGGGCTTCAAGTAGATGTCGATATTGATATTGAAGTCGATAGGGCTTTCAGTTTGGGTTTAGGAGGTAAATAAAAGGGATTTGTGGGTTTGGGGTTGACTCATGAAAGTCATCCTTGACTGTAGTGTCTATGGCTCCGGAATGACTTTTCTTTCGGAGCCGCTACAAGCATTTTTGAAACATCCCCCGCCGCGCATTGTCCCGGGTCCTGGACGTGAAACGGAAACGCGTGAGCTTTCAACGATATTTGATCATGAAGAAGTTGGTGAGCGTGCGCGAGAGATGCCAGTGGTACGGTGAGGTGCGCGTACCATGAAGCTTGAGAGAAGACATGTATGTCAACGTTCGAGCTTGCAAATTGCAAGCTTCAAGCTTTGAGATATTTGAGTGCGATTAAGGAAGAAGCAACGCCCCTCGTGAGAATTGGGCCAGTCCGAATCCCTCCAGACTACATAACCCTCGAGATGCCTCTACATAAAATAGCAGGGTGCTTGTAATACGTCGCAGGGCAAAGTGCTGAGGACTGCACGCCCACGAAGTAATGCATCACAATATCGTCCTACTAGTAAGCATATTCCAGATTCCAGAAGGAAATCTATTCCCGCTGTCTATGAGTACTCTCTCCGAATCGGAGAGACCTACAATTATACATTTAATGCTATTACTTTAATATACGAATTCATTAACATCATCAACCTATTCACACCTCCGAGTCCAACTACCTGTCGTTCAACGCCAGTGCTCATCGACACAAAGTCGTTTACTGAGCCAGCGCAGCAAATCCAACTTGGTCCGTATCAAAATTAAATGCCGTATAAACGTTCTTCATGAAGCTATCAAGACCCAACCAAAATCAGCTCAGTACACGGAAAGGTCGGAGAAAGGGCCGCGACAAACCTATCACCGAGAAGCCAGACACCATCACCAAGACCAAGGTCCAGGCCAGCAATAGCCCCAACGCAAGTGTCCCCTGTCGAGTCAGTAGTACCAAGGTTGAAGCTATATATCAAACAACATCATAAGAAACAGTGCCAAGTTGTATCCAAATACAGCTTCAACAACAACTCACTTATCAGCAGAAATACTCCAATCACTTCCACCCCAACTAAACGAAACACCCTCCGTACTATCACACGGGTAAGAATAATACCCCTCCTCAGAATCATAAACAGCAGATCCAGGTATCGCATCATAAAACATTTCAACATCATCAGGAGGTCCATAGATAATCGTTGTCCCAGAATCAATGATAGTGCTAAAATTCGAAACAACAGCGCTGGAATTAACGTTGATGCTACCTCCAGTGACAGTCCAATACCCTGGGTCAGTATCGACATCGTGATACTCGAGGGTGCCCGTGTAAAGGGTACTGTTGGTACCGCCAAGGAAAAGCTCGGATCCGTTGGAGGAAAGGTAAAAACCGAATTCGTTGGTGCTGACGGCGCCTTGGCTGAATGCGTTGGTGAAGAAAGGGTTTTCGTTCAGGTTCGAAAGGGAGGGATAACCCATGCCCAGAATCCTTCATATGCATTAAACGTGCGTGAGTCTATATCGAAAATCGCGATGATTTTTTGTTTACTCACCTGTCGATAGGGTCACCTGCGAAAGACGAAGATAGTGTTGTCACGGGAGAGAAAAACTGGTCAGAGACCTGGATACCAGCGACAGTCACTGAATCGAATGTGGTCATTCAGAGGGGGAAAAAATCAGCTGTTCAAACGTCGAGCTTACCATTATCAGTGAATACAGGGCCAGAAACAGTAGACCCATCGCCATACGCAATCGTAAACGATCCCGTTTGTTCTTGTGAAATCGTCGAGGCATTGGCATCGTATGTATTTTTAGCTGAGCACGTAGAGCTAGTACACGCAGACGAAGGGACCCACAGGTCAGACGAGCCAGCTTGATCACAAATGAGCACACTGTATAATGCAAGGGTCCAAATTTTTAAACAAACAAACGTACTGTCAAAGTCGATTATAAAACTTTGAGCTGGATCCCCAATCGAGATTATCCCAGCCCACTCCTCGTCATCCTCTTCATCAATCAACGACTCGGATTGACGCTTGCTGAGCTGAAGTCTTGAGGCTACGTCTTCAGGAACAGTAGCCAGAGCCATGATAGTTGCGCCCTGCAGGAGCACATTCATCGTCAACCTTCGTAAATGACAGAAACCCCCGATAGCAACCAAAACTTACCTTGGCCAGCGCACCCGTATTCTTCTGAAAATTAAGCAAATTCTGACGATGTTTGTTCTTTGTTAAAACAGCCTGTAACATAGCCTTGTCCTTGTTGAATACACCATTGGCGTCCGCGAATCCAGCGCGCTTACGCATGGGAATGGAGATACCATGGCTCCTAGTTGGCAATGGTACAGGGGATGAAGAAGTAAGGAGTGCGAGAGTAACCGTGATAAGGAGAGATGTTTTGCAGAACATTGTGCTGCTTGGGTAGGTGAAGGTATCGATGTACTAGACACCGGATAGGTTCAACCTGGTAAGGTATCCTCCTTCTCTGTTCTGGGCATTTAGTTAAATAGCCAACGAAAATTGTTTCTGGCGAGATAACCCCGAGAGAGTATAATATTGCGACGAGTCGGGTCTGTTGGAAGATTCTCCCGAGGAAAAGAAGATTTCGTCCGTAGTTTGGTTCATAAATTAATCATTAGGACTAGTTGAAATGCCGATCTTGAAAGCGGTGTAGCTCTATATGAGAATCAACGACGCCTCGAAGACTCGAAGAGAAGAGATGGCGTACTAGTTGAACAACCTATAAGCTCGGCCGAGACGAGATAAGGGGGCCACTTGCCAAACCCGAGGCGCGGAGGCGCAGAACTTCCTTGGCTCAACGTGTACTGCTAACAGTTTTCAAAAACCGATATACAAGAACGAGGGAAAACCGTTGCTAACCTGCTGATCCCACCGTAGTGAAGCTCCATCCCAGACTAAGGTTGTTGGCAGAATTCTGCCAATCTGCCACATTTCGCCAAAAGTGGCAATTGCCTGGCATATGCCGGGGACGCCTGGGCAGAATATGGCAGAAATAGGTTACATAATCACTAGAACTGGCCAGGTTTGTGCCAAAACTCGATGAAGTGATGTCTATTTGGGCTTCAGCGGGCCGTGGATGCTACTATTACAGTCAAATATTGTAGCAAAACCAAGCAAAAATTCACATGTGAGCATTTATAGGCATCATGCCCCGTGGGAACTTTGGGCTTTGGGACCACTATACCGTCTATACACTGTCAGCAAGACTCTTGTAGAGTAGAGAGGTCCAAGTGACAGCAAATGTTCAAGAATGAAATACATATTGTTACTTCATGTTTTTTAGTATCTGGATACCCTCACAGTGTTGAAACAGCCTGGGAATTCTGCCAAATTATGCCACCCATGGCATTTGCCGTTCTGCCGTTCTGCCTGGCAGAATTTGACCAAAAATATTCTGCCATGTACACTATCCCAGACTCATTATTACTGCTGCGCTGTAACAATGCTGTGTATTCGAACCTTCCCCGGGTTTACTGTGCAGAAATATGAATCGATGTAAATATTAAGTGGAAGAAGCAAGATAGTTACGATAATATACTCGGCTAAAACCCCCCTTCGAGACAATCTCTTGGTTGGTTGCAGCCTGCAGTACTGAGTCGGAAGTCTGACGGACATGATGACTACTGCGGCTAACATCCAACGCAATTTGGGGGGGTCTTGTGCTGCGCCCTACGTATGAGAGCAGAGATAAAAAGATGCGGGAACATGAACCGACTGTCGTTCGTAAATCAAGAATAACCCTCGATTCGATTCTCAAATGAGTAGATTCCGGTACTTCATATCATTGGCGTCACGATCACAAGACCTATTGATAGCGACAGGCGAGGCAGCAGGCCAGGTCACCAAAGACGGTAACATTTGAGCTATCACCGCTGCGCGCTTCGAGTGTTAAGAAGATTGTTGTATATTCGACTTTGAGAGGTGGATGTCTTCTGTAGCATCGCGCCTGCGTCGACCTGTTCGGTGTCGGAGGTGATCCATCTTTGATATCCATGTATGAGAGCAGTGAACAGATGAAGCGTTTGCAGCACAAAAAGGACTACGTGGACGTTAGCTCATAAGAAACCTTTAAGTAGAGGATTACTAACCCTCAACGCTCTACTACCTTGTATGTCGCAATCCTCAGGTTTGTCGTGCCAACGAACCTCAAAACCCCAGTGAATAGATTAGCGAGGGATTCGTAGGATGGAACTTCATATACACGGAGCCAGGAGCAAGGACTGTTCAAATCTGGTTCAATGAATAGAAAAGACACGACACGATAAAGCCTTCATAATTCTCAATCACATTCAAATGTCTAGGTATAACCAAAAAACCACAAAACACTCATCGAATCAACGTATAAATTACCAAGCCTAGATATAATGTAGAACCTCTGGTAAGGAACTCCTCTCCAATCTCCTCTTCGAAGTGCCAATTTAAAAAAGATAATAGGCGGAAGAACGCTCCAGCTAGAGGCACAACCCTGCTTCTTGGACAAGCGGTAGACTCCTGCGAGGCAATGAAGCAAATTATCGCAGGGGGACAATAGGCGAGTCCGTGAAATGAGTGAGGAAAAAAAAGTTGGATTGGAAGGAGGAATTTATAGTGAGGATGTTTGGTGGTGCTTGGCTTTGAGGTCATGTGATAGTCTTGCAGATGGCCGGCCCGCCGCAACTGGTGAGAGGTAACTTATGAGGAGTCTCCTTTCTTGATACTTTCGCATTCCGTCTCGCTCGAAGCTGTTTATTCTACTGTGGAAAGCTTCAGCCTGAATCAGACGAATGTCACAAGTAAATGTATTCGGAGTACTCTCACTCCAATCCTTTACCCGTTGACACTAGATCAACCTCAAATACAATCACAGTTCACGACCTTCCTTACGAACTTCTCACTCAGATATTTCTCCTCAACTGGGTTCATCGAGTACCAGGAGAGTACTCCATACGTGGACTCACTCTGAGTAGCGTGTGTTCTCGCTGGAGAGCAGTCGCTTTATCCTTACCACGACTCTGGAGCGCAATACATATTCTCTCGCATGAGAACCCAGATTCGCCCAAAGCTATTTCCTTCGTGCGGCTCCACCTTGATCGATCGAGGGATGAGTTATTGGAAGTGTTTATTGGTGCTCCGTCGATAAGGCTCCTGGAGATAATGTTGACACATTCGAAGAGGTGGAGAAGAGCGTATATTGTATTGGATTCTGAGAGCGTGCGGAGGTTGGATTTTGAGAATGATTATCGAGGGGGATTTCCGGTTCTTGAAGATCTACATCTTTCATCGGGGTTTAATCTTCCTCATCGTGTTCGCGGACATGGACTATTCCCCGCAAACACCTATATCCGACTCTTTACCCACTCGCCTAGCCTTCGTAACCTCCACATCAACATACCCTCTCTCCGACTCGACCAGCTTGATCTCCCTTGGTCCCAGATTCACACACTTTCCATGAGCGGCGCGAATATGGATGAAGTCTACGCTGTGTTAAGACTCTGCTCACAAAGCATCGTATCTGCGTCGTTCGATAAGTGTAGTGAGGATTTATCTTATAGCGATCGTGCTGTGGAGTGTGTTTGTCCTCGATTGGAAGATTTGATTATCAAGATCGACCGGAGGTGCACGACGCTTGGGAATGGTTTTGTTGGGTGTGTGGTTCCGCGATTACGGAGGGTGGAGATATCTAGCGAGATTGTCTTTACTTCGAGAGAGTGGGAGAGGGAGATACCTCATAACGAGTCAGTCATTCAGGAATTGACGGCGCTTTTGGTTGGGTCGCCTTGCAGTTACAACAGCAGCGGGACCATGATCACTTCTCTCACATTCTCAGGAATCAATTACACCCCTCATCAGCTCCTTGGACTTCTTAGAACGACACCGAATCTAGTCAAACTTGATCTATGTGATGTAGGCTACAGATCGAGAAACTTTCAACAGCTCAGCCCGGACATTTTCATGATGATGATTGCTGAAGCTGAATCTTCGCCGTCGGTTCAAGCACTGACTGGCAGTGGAGATGAACGACTCGGAATACAATCCCTTTCGTGCTTGGACGGACAACTTGAACCTGCATCGTCAACGTTGATGTCGATGTCAAGAACGACTCGTTTGTTACCCAGACTCAGAGAATTTGGGATAGACGTCCCGGCACGGATATCAGAGGAAAGTTCTGGTTTGGGGTATATGAACCTACAATGTCTATGTTCGATGATCGAGTCGCGACGACTAGGGTGCGGGGCTCAACGTATTCGTTCTTGCCATCCCGGATTTACTCACACCGACGATCCCTACGAAGACGACAACGGAATACCAAGCCCCGTTTTGCCGGTATATACCATCACCAACCACGGTACCACCGTAGGCGCATCAAGCGTGCCCCGCAACTACCCTGGAGGATTCATGTCAAGCAGTCGGTTTGGTTGCGTGGCTCTACGAAAGGTGAATTTGGGTCCGTTTTGGAGGTTACGGCTGCCTGGGGAGATTAAAGAGCGAGTGTGTGCGCTTGAGGAGGGTGGGTTGGTGGTTTGTGGGTCTGTTGTTCGGGGTGGGTTTTAGGTGGGGTTTTAGGTGGGGTGATTACATCGTGCTTGCAGTGGTGTATGTTTATGCTATGCCTATGGTGTGCAGGATGCGTCTTTCTATGGGTAAACACTGGGAATCTAGAGTGCTGGGTTCCACACAAGGAGTCGATAGAATATCGTCGCGTGCAGGCTGGAGTACCGACCGCTGTGCGATTGACGTGCTGAATGTTATGTTTTCATAACAAAGTCTTTCCCGCTTGCTGGTGGTCTCGCAACGGGTCGACAAATAGTGACTTTAGATAGGACGAGAGTTTGATTACTTGTTATTGTTGAGATACAGATGAAGGTGTTGGATACAGTAGATGCACAAATATTAGAAGGGTATATTGATCTAGACCCGGATATCATTTCTTCAAAACCTCAAGTTCCTAGATATTCATGAGCTTCGCGTTTTTTTGAGACGCAAGGGGAGTATACACACCAACGCTTCAACCTCAGCTTGTATAGCCTCCAACTCGCTCTGTAAACGTTCCCTCTGCTTCGTAAGACCCTGTACTCGTCTCTGTTCCAACTTTTGAGCTGCCATCGTCGTTCCTGCTGTAGGTCTTTGTGGACGTAGCTGTGCTGCATCGAGCTACAGTAGATTAAAGAGGGGAGGTCAAAGAAAGATCATGTTCAATGATTATTGATGATAATGATTATAATACATACCTTTGCCTGAAGCTGAGATTCTTTCTTCTGAAGCGCTTTAAGACCTTGCTCGGCGCGATCTATGAGTTCTATCACGGCTGGTTCTATGTCGTCTATCATAGAAGCTTTGTATCTCTTTACAGTGGCTTCGTCGATTAATGTGAATACCTGTTGGGATTGGAAAGATAGATGATTAGGTCGGGGGTAACGACGCGAGAACAGCGACGATGCATGCCAAAGAGAGGGGGAGGGGGGTTTCTTACCCTCTGATTCGAAAGGACTTTGGTCATACGTGGTAGATCGAGCGTTCCATTTCGTAGAAGGACACCGATTTCGTGTGCCTGTTAAATAAAAACATTGTGGGTTCGAGGGAGGTTCAAACCGCGCCAGTGGTGGCAAGAAAGACGGGATATGTAGATTAAGTACATACCTCCTCACAACAATCCTCTAAAGCCGCTACACATTCTTCTAGATCTGGTGGACATACAGCTTGAATGTCGCCACGGTAAACTTCTGGACCTCGAGAGAAAACTGATTCTCTTCCTTTTAGATTTGCACGAGAGAGTCGAGACATGCGATGTTTCAGTGCTAGTTTCAGTGCGAGTGCTATAAGCGGAAGTGAGTATTCAATTTATTTTGATGGGATGGGCTGCGGAACCTTTTTCAGGGCATAAGTGTCCGACCGGAGTCTTTCTGCTTCATCCTCATTCCAGCAAAACGCTCTCTCTACGATTTTATTCTACGACAAACTTATCATAATTCATTCTTCATTTTTGTCGTAGACTCTCTCATCTGGTCGCTCAGCGCCGCAAAAGGCGACACCCTCTCGTTATTTATTCAAAGAGAGGTCGGGTCGCAAAAAAAGTCTGAGCTGTTCTGGGGTTACGTTCACCGGCCACCGTGACGAAGGGATGTTTCTGCTTCAACGCCATTGTTCACGGTTTCTGGGTATCATCCTAACACTATCCCAAGTAATATTACCTTCATTATCAGCCCCAACCGATAGTGAGTTACTTTCCTTTCAGCTTTTCAATACGTCCGCCTTCCGCAGCGCTGCTCACGCCGACACGTATTGTCTAAGTCTAGTACCTTCCGCTGCTTCATTCTGGGTCCCTTCTCTACCTGATATCCATCAAGATCCTTTACACCCTCTAAGTATCTACGCAGGTCATATCTCCTCTGACCCACATGCGTCAGAAGCAGCGCCGACAGATGTCACTGCGCATTTGTATTTCGTGATGGTGAAGAATCGTAGGACGGCTGATAGAGAGAGGGTGATGTTTTGGTTTAATGTATGTCCTCTTCTTGTTTCATTTAGTTTGTCGTTTGCTGAATTATGGGTGTGTGTTTATTTTCTAGGGAGGCCCGGGGTGCTCTTCGTTTGATGGGCTAATGATGGAGGTTGGTCCGTGGAGGATGGATGGGAAAGGTGGATTCAAAGTTGCTGAAGGCGGTTGGGAAGAGTACACGACAATGATATACGGTACGCCTTTCATACTCTCCAGGTCTTGGTTCTCTTGTAGCTCAACTTGCGCGCACGCGCGTTTTCAGTGGACCAACCAGCCGGTACAGGATTCTCATACACGAGCACAAACCGCTACGTACACACTCTAGAACAAGCTTCAGATCAATTCGTAGAATTTCTACGCAACTTTTACAAGGTGTTCCCAGAATATCAACGTATGGACGTACGTTACCCCCTCCTCTCTCTCCTTGGACCGTTGTTATACCAAACAAATCACTGATTCACCAGCGTGTTATGATCTTGTAGACATACCTCGGTGGCGAGAGCTATGCAGGGCAGTATATACCTTACTTTGGTGAGTCCCGAGGCAGTTCTCACTGCCACGTCCATAACTGACACTGAAAACGCGGAATAGCCGACTACATCCTCAATTCCGACCTTGGTGTACCATTGAAAGGTGCTGCAATAGGGAATGGTTGGATCGACGCGAAGAGACAGTATCCCTCTTTCATTGACTACGCGGTCAAGGTTGGGATACTGGAAGAAAATTCTGATGTGTGTTTTTTTGTTTCTCGTTGTTCTGCGAGTGGTTATTGAAAAGACGCGGTGTTGTAGCCATGGAAAGACGCGAGGAAGAAAACTGATGCGTGTATAGAAGAAGTTAATGCTATAACGGGTAGAGAACCTATTAGTGTTCGGTCGTGTGAGGGATTGTTGTTGGATGTTACTTCTGTTCGAGAACGAGTGTACGTCTTTTATGTCCCTTTGTCTTCGCTTGTCTCGGTGGTGAAAAGCTGATGTATATTGTTTAGTGTCGATGGGAAGAATATGTGTATCAACATTTACGATATACGATTTGACGATACGAGTCCTGCATGCGGGATGAATTGGCCTCCGGATATTCACCCTGTTACTACTTATCTCGACGTGCGCCTCCTTTATTCCCCATTCTCCCCACATCCAACTTACCCACTAAATCACTTCTTCTCGACCGCAAAGACGTCGTACAAGCACTACACGCCTCTGACCACTCTCAATCATGGGTCGAATGTCGTGGACGTATTCACTCCGAGCTACACGAGCAAGAATCTAATTCTTCAATTACTGTTCTACCGAGGGTGTTGGAGAAGATACCGGTTTTGCTTTTTGCTGGTGATCAGGATTTGATATGTAATTATGTGGGTCAAGAGGCGATTATTAAGGCTATGACTTGGAATGGGGAGACTGGGCTTGGGGTATGTCGTTTCTTTTTCAGTTTCCACTGTAGAGCGTTGTGGGTTTATTGATATTGATTGGGTGGTATTATAGACGGTTCAAACGCAATCGTGGAGCGTTGATGGTGTTCCGGCTGGGACGTGGGTTACATCGAGAAACCTTACATATACTAAAGTGAGTCCAATCAATCAATCAATACTTTCCTCTGAACCTCATCGTTCTTGAATAGATTTTCAATGCCTCACATATGGCCCCATTCGACCTACCTCACGTCACGCACGATATGATCCTGCGATTCATGGGCGTCGACTTTTCTTCAATCATCGAAGGCAGCGCAAAGATACCGAGTACTGTTGGTTCGGATGCGAAACCAAAGTTTTTAGAGGGGACTGAGACGGAGGTTGGACCTAGTGTGCCGACTGGAAAGACGCCTCAGCAGGATAAAGCTATGTGGGAAGGTGAGCGAGCATGTTTGCCGTGTGTGTGTGTTTTGAGATACACGATTTTAACGGTTTTCGTGTTTATTTTGTGAAGCATATTACAACGCGGGTTCAGCAGCTCTAGTTCTGATTATTATTGTTTTGTTCATTGGGGTATTTTTATGGTGGAGACGTCGAAGGTCGCGTGGGTTACATCTTCCTTTGAATACTCGGACTGAGGAGGAGGAGAATATTCCGCTGACTACTTCTATGAGGAATGGGAATGGGGATGGGGATGGGTTTCAGGATGGTGAAGGGGATGGGGATGATGGGGAGATGTTTAGGCAGCGGCAACGGCTGGGAAAGGGGAAGGGAAAGGGGAAGCAGAGAGCGGTTGATGTTGAGGAGGTTGAGAAGCCGATATTTGATGTTGGGGATAGTGATGATGAAGATGAGGGGAAGGATAGTAGGTATAAGGAATAGGTATTGTCCAGTTGAGGTCGACGTTTATGTAGGATGAATGGAAAAAAACTTTTTTGTGTTGTTTTTTTTTGTTTCGTGTCTCATTGGGGCGGATAGTTTATTGGCACACAGAATGAAAAACTTCTCAGTGTTCGAGCTGAATGTTGTACTCTTTTCTGAACGTTTTTGAACCAATAACTGTATTTCAGGAGGATAAAAAACACGAACGACAAAAGAAAAAAAATAAAAATAAAAAAAACTATCTATGTAAATAAACCTGTCTGCGCCTATGGTTTCACCAAACCGTCAAAGCCACATAGTAACTCATACAGCCGGTTACAGAATATAGTGCCGCGTCAACATGAAGCCCATCCTACTCAAGCCCTCTTCGAAAAGAAAAAGACGAGCCAGACGAACTCCCCGACGCTCATTCTCGTGAGCATCCACTCCCTCCCGTCGAATCCCAAAGGAAACCCAAAAGAGAACTCCCAAAGGAAACCTAAAGGAAGAAGCAAACACCTGCCTCCGTCAACCAGAACTTTATCAACGCCATACAAAACGAGTTAACGCTTTGTTGCTCGAATTGAGCTAAACGCTTCGGTTGGTTGAATTCGGACACTTGGGGGTTCGGGAAGTTTGGGAGGGGGCGTTTTATAGTGGGATTTGGCGGAGTGTGAATTTGGGTCACGTGGAAGTGAGGTGTACCGAGAGGCGCTTGGGCAGGGCTGGAAGGAAGAATTTCATTCCTCAGGTATTGGTATTGATATTGAAGTTGACGACCATGCAGGTCGATGTCTAGGATGGATGGATGGATGGAAAGAGCTTTGAAGAATTCGTGTATCAGGGAGGATAATTTATTGGGATACGGTAACGGTTTAA
Organism: Omphalotus guepiniiformis; assembly: GCA_028554645.1. Classification (NCBI taxonomy): domain Eukaryota; kingdom Fungi; phylum Basidiomycota; class Agaricomycetes; order Agaricales; family Omphalotaceae; genus Omphalotus; species Omphalotus guepiniiformis. The sequence continues at coordinate 203,769 of JAQOOI010000063.1, forward strand.
AACCACAACAACAGTTACTGTATTGTAGGAGGCAAAACTTAACAAATGTACAACAAAGTAAATAATAATTAATAAAGTGTCTGCCTATGGTTCCACCCAACCGTCAAAGCCACATAAGTAGCACAATACGGCCGGTTACAGAATATAGTGCTGCGTCTGTAAGTCATGCTGGATGCGGCCGACCCAGACGCTTCTTCTCGTGAGCATCCGCTCCCTTGCATGGGAGGGAGCATTGGACACCTGCCTCCGTCAACCAGAACTTTATCAACGCCATACAAAGCGAATTAACGCCTTGTTGCTCGAATAAAGAGCTGAACGCTTCGGTTGGTTGAATCGGACACTTGAAGATTCAAAGTTAAAGTTTTGCGGGTTTCTATACTGAGCGGAGCTTGAAATCTGCAGTGCATGGATCATGATCAGAGGTGAACGAAGGCTGACTGATCTATGACGTTCCGTGTCGCTTAGTCCTTCACATGCACTCAGTCAGTAGAGTGTCCTGAGGAGAGATGTGTACTCGAAATGTCTCAGAACCTCATCTTTCTCACTTACTACCATGTCAACTGTATCTCACCGTATACTTCGTCATGGTGTCCTCAATTTCCCTCGTCCAACCCCTGCGTCTAAAGTGATCACAGAGAATCTTTTGTTGAAAGATGCTCAGAGTCATCATTGTTACTTCCGGACTGCTGGACTTCATAATCATCTCAGTCATCAGTAAGTCCCAAGTAGTTTTATCCATATTCTACTCGTAACGTCAAGTGGAACCGAAACTGAAGCTTGAATACGTTTGCAGTCTCTTGGCTGCGTACGATTTAGGCGCTTCTTCAGGTCTTTTGCAGAAGATCTACGATGACGAAGCAAGTATTCAACGACCGATTATGCTTGAAGATCAGGACAAGAAGATACATGTCACCACAGAAAATTGGGTTCAGCATGTTGGAAATCCAAAGTGAGTCTGCTTGTGGCTACTTTCTACTACAGACGGGAAGTTTGACATATAAAACAGCGCGTATGGTGGCTTCTTCGCGTTCTTCCAGGATCGTATCAGCTCAGCCGGTGTGTTGAGTACGCTCGAGGAATATATATTTTCTTCGTCTGCCAACGACCAGGGTGTAAATATGCTTGTTCGTCTCATGAGCGGAGCGTAAGCAATGTCTCGTCTACCTTAATGCCTCTATCATCGGCTCATATTTACCTCTGGTTCAAGTCTTCACCCATTCATTCAGATTGGGGTAAGTCTCAGTTCCATACACCATGTATTGGGATGTTTATGCATGTCATCGTTGTAGTATGGGCTAGAGTTCGGCAACGATACATTGATATCGACAGGTCTAGCAATTTTCTTCGTAATTTATCCTTCTCGTCTGATGCGTCTCTCAGGTCTAGCACAAACTGCCATCCACACCCCTCTACCCTCTATCATATTCCAAGAAGAGAAACCATCTGGACAAGAAACAAACGGGAAACCCGCTAGCAGACCAAACGACACCAAAAGAAACCCCTCTAGTGGTCTTTCGGTCCTCGAAATCATGAAACAAGTCTACGATTCATCTATCCTTCACCCAGTCATGCCATACGACCCCGATGCCCTAGTGAACGCTCGCATCAAAGCTGTCTTGTGCGATGGCCGTCCAGAGGAAATCCGTCGACTTTGTTCCCAATTCCACGTCGACGAAACAATGAGCACACAAGAAATGAACGATAAAGTGGAAGAATGTATCTGGACTTCAACCCTCTTGCTTTTCGCGACTGGAAGAGAAGGGAGGAAACCACGTTTGGATTTTTTCCTCATGCATCTCGTCACTTCGTCGATCTTCTTAAGGTCGTACGTTGATGTGTTGAAGAATCCAGCGCATAAAGCGAGAGTTATTAAAGTGTTTTTACCTTCGATTATTCTTCTTGTGTTGTCTAGGGGTCGACCGATTATTAGACCAGAGTTGGTTATGCAGGCTACGGACAAACCACGTCCGCCTCTTACACCAGACGACCTCTACAAACCCGACAAAACGAGCGTTGGGAGTCCTTTGGAGGACGACGAATACGACCCTTGGCCTGCATTAATCGCATGTGCGACCTACGCACCAGACTCCCACGTCCTCAAAACAATGCGAACATTGGTATTCGCCGCGCGCGAATACGGTGATACACCCGCTGGAGGAGTTATTGGTGCTTTTGCGCGTGGTGGACCGGTTGTGCCTGGGACTGGGGAGCAAATTGATACGGAGACGTTGGTTGGTTGTGCGAGATTGGATGGGTTAGTTTTTGTTCGTGCTGCTGGGATGTTGATGGATTATATGGGTTGGACGATTTATGGGCAGAGTGCGAGAGGTGATTGGGATAGGAGTGCGCTTGGGTGGGATGATGCTTGGGGTAATGAGATTGATATTGAGGGTTGTGATGTCTAGGGATGTCAAGGGTTTGTTTTTTGTATCAGATAGGTAAAATATTTGTTTGTACTTGTACTTGTGTGTAGTAGTAAAATCGGAAGGAATTGTATCGCTTGTCATTCTCGAGTTCGTTGGGGGTGAAATGATTTAGTTATTTAACAACACGCAACATACATTCTGCATCGCACCATTACAGACACCCAGAAATCATTTCTACTATCCGTAAATAGATTTTAAATACATCCCTCCTCGCACATCGCGACCCCCTCATACTAAAGTCTGGCAAAGAGGTCGAACACACCACACCACCGGACATAAATTTACTCGGCGAAGCAGAACCATCAACCAACAACAAGTGATGGCAATTGGCCGTCCGAGTTTCGACGTTGTCCGTCCGTCCCACAACAAAATAGCATCTACTTCTTCGACTTTATCTTCCTTTGCTTCGCTCCCCCGCTTTTACCAACAGATCCAGATCCTGAAGCAGATGCAGATACATCCGCGGGCTTGGACGACCCTGCTGGGTGCTGTGTCGTCGCCTGTCCCTGTCCCTGTCCCTGTACCCGCGTCTGCGTCTGCGAAGCCGCCTTCGCAGAAGGTTTATGCAAAAACTGAATAATCAGAGACGCAAGACTGCCCGATATAATATACAATAGCCATTTAGGAAGTAAAACCGCCGCGTTGTAGATCTTCGTGAGAGTTAGAGCGAAGTAATGCATGATGTATTCGCTGGGTCGAGGGGAAGGGAAGGGTTACTCGTTAGTTTGATAGAATAGAATAGAATAGAGGGTGGAGCTGAGGGGGAGCGGGAAGACTCACTTTCTACCGTTTGGTGCGAAGGATGAAGACCAAGGAGGAGTTTGTAGGTAGTATTGACCTTTTAGAAATTCGCGGAATGCACCGTCACGTAGACGTAGATGTTGTGGTCTGTAGAATCGTAATGATTCACCGCGGTCTTTGATTATGACGAACGAGGGAGCTCTAAAGACGAATCATCGTTAGCTTGAGTGGGACTGGGAGAGGTGATTCCTGCTTACTGCCAAAGACCCCATTTCGTAGTGAGATAAGTGACATTGAGATAATCTATCCGTGCCCAACGTAAATTCGGTATATCGCCCGCAATGAGAGTTTCATTGAATGCTTCGTCAAAAATTTCGTCAATCATCTGAGATAGACCGCCTTGGTGGTTGGATGCTGCAGACCTGGGGTATCAAACCAAAAAAAAAACAAATAAGTAAGACGAAACGAAAACCAGAAAACCAGAAAACCAGAAATTAAACTGACACAACAACAACCCAAGTCCTATCACGCTCCTCTTCAGGCTCAAGCCTCTCATCAACAATCATTTCACCATAATTCTCATCAGTCAAAAAAGGAATCCTTAAATCCCAAGGCGATTGCTGTTCCTCGAGGTTATTCAACCTCTCAGTGATATTAACACCTGCTTTAGCGAATAAATTCGCTACGGGTTCTGAAGATAGTATTCGACTTAGGTCGAAAGGTCCTTTCTTGTTCTGTGGTCGGGCGTTGGCGTTGGATGATCCTGCCGAACCAGCTTCAGCTTCAGCTTGGGATTGAGATTGAGCGTCGGACTGTGGGCCTGGGGTGAACGACGGTAAGGCAGCGACGGCTTCGGTTGTTAGCCTTTGACCAGGTTTCCATCCCTCTGAAAAGTACTGAGCGTTAACGCAAGAGCAAGAGAAGAAAACGAATGAGAGCCAGGATAGCTTCATGGTGGTTGGTGGATGAGGGACACAATTGTTATCATTCCTTGGCCTGATGGGAAAGGGACGGGTGCACAAGGTACAAAGATACGGATCACGCGTTGCTCTGCTTCCCCTCCGACTTCTCCAGTCCGACCTCCGAACATGCAAAGTATGTGATTCACTATTCAGTATACATACCATACTTAAAACATAGCTACCACTTTCAATAAGTAAACGATTGCTTGTGGGATGAAAACTTAGAGCCTGGTTCGGAAATACTAACTCCGGCAGTGAACACGGTTTCAAGAACTGAAAAACTTCAATAACTACATACATACCTTCCTTCCTAAGTTCATTGAGCACCGGGATGGAGTCTGCTTCGGGAGTATCTTCCTCCAACAAACATATCTTCAAACGAAAAAGTCGTTCACAGAGGCCACCGAGAAGAAAGTGTATCTAGCAACGCCTGCCAGCTTTGATTCCAAGTCTAAGATTTCCATGAGCTTCATCCCCTAATTCCATGTCGAGGTTTCTGAGATTGGGGACGAATGTTGTACCGGGAGGGTACGAAAGGCTTCACCCCTGAAGAAAGGTAATATAATCCTGTGGTGTTGGCCTTACTATTGGAAAGGACAAGGAGTTCAGAGTCGGTATCTTCGAGGAACCAAACGCGCATTTGTAGATGCGGAGGGAGTTCAAACTAGGCCGCCCAGTACAATGTTTCCCCTAATCAGATATTCAGATTGCATGATTTGTTCTAAGGGATCCTCGAGAATTTCCACCTCCTCAAGTGTGGGCAGCAGCAGTAACGACAAGGATGTGTACAGAGAATCAAACCACTCAGCATCGTCAGTTTACGCAGTCCAGACTCAAATTGAGTTGAGGATGCAGTTCCAAGCTTTGTTGAGTACTTAAGAAAAACGGAGGGCAGGACTAAAGACAGCTCCTCTAAGTATAAGTTATTCGATATGCGAAGTAACAGGTCTAGAAACTTGACAGGTAAACGTACTTAATTGAAGCTTCATTCGTTTAATTTGGGGGCCAAGAGAGGGAAACTAGGCCTTCGTCCCCCTCGAAAGGCATAGACACACTGCTCAATCGGGGCGCAACGGAGAAGACATCACAGATGGGGCGAAGTTATTCAGCACAGTTAATCCAAGAATCGGACGACGCGAGGTGAACATCGCTGTACACGCCAATGTCTGCGCTCGACGAAGAAACGCCTCTATGGTTGGGATATCGTGTGGATCGGGAGGATCGTTACAACGAGAGTATCTGGAAAGAACTGATTTGGATTTGAATTCATTGACCAACGTCAAGAAGTCGTCAGTGAGTTTGGGCTAGAGGACGATTCAGAGGTTAACATTTGCTAAACAACCCATTGTCAGACAATATTGGAAGAAGGAGCTCAGTCAGCATACTACGAGGTGGTGGGCCTGTTGATCCATCGTGGTCAAAGTTCAAGTCTGCTTCCCGCCACCAGCGTCCGGGTTTGACGCGCTGTTACACAAGTCTTACTACTCGAACCTCTTGACCTTCGTAAATGAATGTTGCAAGCATCATTCCACTGAACACCTCAGTGTATCAATATCGGGGTGAAAATGAAAAAAAAAACCCCCCTCAATGACGTGCACATGATAGAAAGTACTCGAAGCTATGTAGTAGCTTCGAGTCGATGAAGGTCTTACTTTAATACCTAGTTACAGTTCGGATCCCAGATGAGCCCAGATGCTTAACGATGAAATTCAACCAAAAAAACACGCGGTATGACGGTGGTGTAGAATGGGCCATATGGATACTGAAGACTAAAGAATACATCACTGCGAAAGAAAGGCTGAAGAAAGCATACATTAGAGCGTAATTCGGAGTGATGCGAGCAAGAAGACGTACCAAAAACGCTTAATTCACACCATCTCCGAGACAGAGGGGTCCAAATTACTCTTTTGCTTTGAGGGGTGGAGGATTTAACCAGTGAAAGCAACAGTGACGATGCCACGCCTGCCGTGGTGTCCATAGACCAGATAACTCGAGAGGGCATCCAGCCACAGGCAAGTGTATTGAACAATTGTACTACGTATGTAGTGGACCCAGGTGCGAAGATCAGATTGCCTTTGGGCTCAAGGAAGTGTCTTTCAGGAACTTTCGTAAAAAGCGAGGTTCCGGAGACCTGAGAACGAAAAAGATGGCATTGAGAATGACATAGTATGCATGTAGTTGTCCGTGTTAGGATCATGCTATGGCCAGTACTCGGCATGCGAGGGAAACTAAATTGTTACAGGCCTGTAGGATATCCTTGAGGTACTTCAGTTACGCGCCGCACATTTCTGAATCGTTTCTGAATCACTTGGAACTCAGGAGGTGGAAGTGGAAGAGTTTCGATTGTCACGTGCCAGAGTTCTTCTCCTCCTCTTTCAAGTTCAGTTCCTGAACGTGTATGCACCGTAAGACGCGCACTGAAAGCATTGATACCTCACGTTCTTCTTTCAATCTACTATACTTGACAGTTTCTCACAGATTACCGCGGCATGACCCTCCAATTTGTATTTCCAGCTGGAAACACAGCCCGTAAAGAAAAGGTCGTACAGATTTAGCTGGTGGGTCACTGGCTTTTTTTTTGACACATACATCTTGACTTTATGAGGACTAACAATAGGACTTCTTATTTGGAAAGCTAGAACGTAGGGCTATTTCATCTTCTCTTACGCCAGGCATGCTACTTAATATTCTCTCACCTTCACCAGGAGCAATAGGGAGCAATCCAGTCTGACAGTACAACGCCTTCTTCGAAAAACTATGCCATAAAAATGACATCACGTTCAATGTGGACACAAAAGACGCTCAAAAGTGTACCTTGTCGCGTACATCGGCCTCATGAAGCCTCATGACCAAGTTTCTCCGTATTTCAACAACTTCGTCATAATATTCCCAACGATGGAATGATTTTTGCTTAACAGCGGAATATCTGCTCGTGTTCCAATGCTTCTCGAACATGTTAGAGGATTCGAGGCCTCAGTTCAATGTACGAGTCACAGTCCGCGACGTGTTATTCCAACCGATTGGTACTAATTCATGTTGGTGTGCTATAGTACCTCCGTCGTTGAGCATCATTAAATCAAGAACAAGGCACCCGAGGAGAACTTCTGACACGACGAGACTCGTGACGGCACGAATTATTCTATCCCGGATGGCATTTGAAGAAGAAACCTTTCATGGATGTGCTCTGGACGAGTATAAAACCTGAAACGACCATGTTCAGATTCAGCAGCTTAGCATGATGCTCCATTCGGTTCACCTGCTCTCATTTGTGCTCTGTGCCCTCGATCTTGCGGCTGCTACGCCCATCGACGGGCGAGGTGAAGCTGACCGCCGTCAGATTCTGCCTACAACTCTGCCCATCTCGCTGCCTACTAGTCTGCCTATCTCGCTCCCGACTAGTCTACCCATCTCACTCCCGACGGGTCTGCCCATCTCTCTTCCGACTAGTCTGCCCATCTCGCTCCCGACTGGTTTACCCATCTCACTTCCGAGTGGGCTACCTATCTCACTTCCTACCGACCTTCCCATCTCTCTTCCGACTGGGCTACCTATTTCACTCCCTACCGACCTTCCCATCTCTCTTCCAACTGGGCTACCCATTTCACTCCCAACCGGCCTCCCCATCTCACTTCCAACTGGGCTACCCATCTCGCTTCCGACCATCTCACTTCCCACTGGGCTTCCCATCTCACTCCCAACTGGTCTACCTATTTCGCTCCCAAGTATCACTCTGCCAATCACTCTACCTTCAATCACTCTGCCTTCTATAACCCTCCCTACCGTAAGTACTTTTATCCCTCCTCCTCCATCTGACGCTTTACTTCAAAATGCTAATATCCCCTTTTTTTACCTTTTTTTACAGTCCCTTCCAACTGGACTCCCGAGTGTATGCGCCGTCGGGGACCTTCAATGCTGCACCGCTTTACTCCCTGTATGTTTCTCATTCTTCAATATATTTAATTATGCTTCCTATGAACTATGAACTAACTCTGAGTTCTCAATAGCCTGATACAAATACAACTGACTTGTTGGGACAGCTCGGTGTTGTTTTCCAGGACCTCGGTATAGATCAGGTGGGCATCGGCTGTACATCCATCGACCCTATTCTTGGTGCAGCCTTGTGCCAAACTACACCGGTTTGTTGTACTGAGCAGTTGCTTGGAGTCTTTTAAATCAATTTTTTGAGGTGTGGGAGATGTCACTGACTGATGTCTTTCTCTTTTCTTCTTTCTTTTGTTGTTTACAGGGAGAGCTTGTCGAAATTGGGTGTACGCCTGGTGGACTCAGTCTCTGAAAGCTGAAGCGCTGAAGTATAAATCTTGTTTTTTCGGTTTTTTGTGATTACGACCTTGGAATGATCATGGGTTGCGTCTTTGAAGTGTTAGATGTTTGAGTGGTTGCATGTGTTTTGCACAGAAATAAGTCGGATATCTCTATAATTGAGTGCTGAAGCGTAGATCGTCTATTTGTCGCTAGCACTGTTAGATTGATCCTATGTACAGATTCTGTTCGTCTTCCTGTTTGAGTTACCTGCGCCAATGCAGGTATTGAGAGTACTGTACTGTCGCTGTAGAGATAGTGCTGAGAGGCTGTAGGGCACGCAATGTTAATATGAATGGCACTACTGTGCATATTCTTGTCGCTGTGGGAGATAGCGGGAGGCTGTAGGGCATGCAGCGTCAATATGAATGGCACTACTGTGCATAAATTCTTTCACTAAAATAAGCAATGGGTCATGAGAACGGGTCAAATACTGAAAAGCCGCTCTATGATGATCCTGAGGAATGACTGAGACATAAGAAATTTTGATACATTCAATCCAACCAATACGAAATGACAATTAAGGATACAGCATAATATAGCATCTATATTAACTTCTTTCAAACTCAACACTAATCACCGACACGAGGGCCTCAACGCAGGAAGATCATCATGGAACACTTTCGCACCAGTACGATCCACTCTTCGATTAATACCACCCAAAAGAATCTTCACCAACGCATCCGCGTCAAGTTTTTGACCTAGATAAGGTGTAGTGTCGACAATATCCTGAAAAAAAGCGTTCATCGCCCACGAAATGAGAATTCCCTTCCTTGCCCAAGAAAACACCATGCAGAGGAAGCTCACCCTGATGTTGTATTGCGATTCCAGAGCATTATCTAGATCGTCCAAATATCGGCGAGCGCTCGTTGATCGACCTATCTGCACAAATTGTATTCCCACCTAAAGATTACGACACCATGCGTGTATATGGTTTTAGAAGACGGGGAATGAGCATGACTGAACACGAGAGAAATCCCATGGATGATGGAAAGCTGTTAAAAAATGATACTGACCTGCGAAAGAGGAAAGTTTCCCTTATCAAGACGTTTTGCTGCCTGAACGATGACACTTTCAGGGTCATCCGCTGGAAGCAGACAGAGTATAAGTTAAAACGCTTCTCATACCAAGCCCCGAGGAGTCTGACTCTCGACGAAGCAATGTTAGATGCTTCTGAGACTCACTTGGTGCACCATCAGTGATTACTATGTAATTTACAGGCTTGACGCTCGAAAGTGTTTGTGCTTGCTGGGCTTGTTCGAGCTGGGCAAGGTACTGCCGGAGAAGAAGTTCCAGTTTCTCTCCTAGCGGAGTGACACCTCGCGGGACGACGGAATCGAATAGGTCTTCGACAGCATGACGATCCTATGCGAGTAGAGAAATTCTATGGTTTGGTCTCACGAGCGAGAATTAAGTAAGGTCCACGTACCTTCATGTTCTCGCCTACCCGATAATCATTCAAGAAATATATGTCGATGCCATCGGTGTCAAATTGACCTGCGCGTTCCGCAAGGGCACACAGAGCGTCTTTTGCCTGACAGCCATGCGAAATTCGGAATGGATCAAGACCGGTGGAGATGTGTACCAGGAAATGGCTTACCTCGTTCCACAACGATCCTCGCATTGAGCTAGAGTCATCTACGACTAGTACAGTGTTGTATCGTTTGAGAGTCGCCAATGCCTCATCTTCTGTTTGTCGTCTCATAGGAGTACGAAGATCTGATTGTGATATAGCGAACGGGTGGCAAAGTCAACGAACATAGTCTATTTTAGTCAGACAAGACAACGCACATCGTCTACTCGTTCTATTTTCCTCTGAACAGAATCATCTTATTAACATTACTCGAGTGAGGTGAATAAATAAGGCTGAACGTACTAATAGGACTGGAATCTTTTGACGAATTCGTACTCGTACTGACAATCGAAGACACCGAAGAATGCAAGGACCGAGGTGCATCAGTGACAACCACAGTTGGAGGTCCTCGTGAATAAGGTGGCGGAGGTTGTGAAGGTACTGAATCAGGATATCTCTGGCGACGAGCAGGACTCGCAGCATTGGCAGACCTACTCCTCCGGTGAGTGGAGTTAGATGCCTGAAGTAATTGATCGTTTTTGCGCGAAGGGCTAGTGCGTGCGGACTTGACCATACTATTGCTCCTTGAATGTGAAGGTGAGTTGCCCATGATGATTAGAAGACTTTAGCACTGTAAAAAGTGGTGACTGAGCGCGATGTAGGAGCTGAGACAGCTCCATGACCTGAATATATAAGATTGAAAGGCAGTGATCTAATCGGAGCTTCCTTCGATGGCAGTGCAAATTATTGGGCGCCACAAAATGCTTTTCTTCCACTCGAAGTTCTACGATTTCTTGTGGAAAAACACATAAGCTTAGTCTCTATGAGGACAAGCAAGTAAGCTAAAATAGGTTGTCTGAGTTAGACAAGACATATCCAAGGCCAACAGCATTCGTTTTCTAATAGATGGTTGAGATTAAATCTTAAGCGCTCGGCATTTATCCTGGTCCAAGCAGTTTCTACAGCGCTCAAAGATGTTGATGAGGGTGTATTTAGGCACAATTTATTTGAGATTTTGTTGACAAGAACAATTGCTCACACATCTTACCAGTATGTAGTAGCAAGGGAATAGAGCTCTGACTTATCATTATCCAGAACCCATTCATGTGGCGTTTGTTCACGTTCTACTGAGGTTGTTGTCAATTGCCACAACGATAGTGATGATAGTAGCGAGTAACAAGGTAATCAAAGGACAAAAGCTCAGCGCTAATCGTCCCTACACTCCCTAAACGTACAATCATCATTCACCATGGCAAGTCCCGGCTGTGGGCGCTTGATACCGACAGCTCCTAGTATCTTGTCAATCGGATGAAGGATTAAACAGATGCTGTTAAAACACGAGATGGAGGATGAAGGATATCATTATCTGGTACACTGCCGCCGAATGAAGGCTACACCTGCAGCTGGAACAATCCAGTCGGGACTCGTAGCCCCTCGTAGCCTTGCACTGCCACCTTCGAACTTCCGGCCCATAGCAAACCATAGCAATCAGGACGGATCACCATCTATCGCTGTCGAGACCGTCATTCACCGAACATTGGGCACGGGCAATACGGAGTGCGTCAAGACCGTTTGCACATGGTACAGTCCACCCGAAAGCCTCGAAAGCACGGCGGCACTGAGTTGACCGGTCGATAGGCCCTAAGGCGGATTGAGAGATGCTGTAGATGTGCAATTTGCGATCAGTTCGTGTTTCCGTGCATTTACCCAATCAAGAATAACAAACGCCGAAACGCTTCAGCACGAGAGCTGTCTTCATACCAATAACGCTCTCCTAAGTAGTCTGGGTCCTGATAAGAGATTTCGATTGGCCTTGATACAAAGCCAGGGGCCCCACACGAGTTAGTAGTTTGATACCAACAGCCTTTCGAGGATCCACAAGGCGAGGACCTGATATGAAACTCCGAAGATTTCTGTTTCGGCCTCCTGACTAGATGCAGAGCATAACCTAGCATAACTAGCGTGACTCATGGCCCATGGGAAGCCGCGTGAAGCACGATTCTTCAGACTTCAGCACAGCAAATCCAGGGCTTGGAACCTAAGCGTAAAGGAGCCCGGAGTAATTGGCTAGACCTGCAGAGGACGAATTAGTCGGAAGTGAATGTTCAGAGTCCGTCCATGATGAGTGGGCAAAAATAGCAACAGTAATAGCCTGTTGACGTATAGTGGAATGGCCGAGAAGAGAACTTTAGAAGTGGTTGTACAGCACTGCAGTTCATAATAAGAAGTAAGGATGCTATGGTGCATCAACACAATGCAAATGGAAGGGAAGAAATTCCAATGCATGCATCAGGAGAAACATTCGTAACATATTTTCACGCAAGACGTGGAATGAAAGGCAGTTGTATTGTATATTTAGGGTCTGGTACCACAATGCATCTAATCGCTCTTTCCCTGTAAACCAGTGTCAGGGTCATAATTTAAATGGGACAGAACCAATACGCACTCTAATCAGAGAGTAAAGACCATACACCGACCCAAGCGTCCCAGCAGCGAATCCTACTCCAAATAGACCTATTGGATATATACAGTCAACAGAAGAGCATGGAACGAAATTTCTTGAATGCTGACGGAAGTAAAGAGCACGACGAGGAGCCTTGTAGTGAACAGGCCTATGGTCATTCTACAACGCGAATCAGTCCGGTGGTAGATACAGAGAATATTGCAGGGATACGAACTTGAGCTATTCTTTGCCTCTCAATAATAGTGTTGGGGCCTGTAAATAGAAGATCTTAGAGAAATATACAACAACGATAATACAGAGCAACGAACGGTTGTATATTCCGTCGAGCATGGTGGTCAGAGGTCAAGTTGAGTGTTTACTGCACCGGAAAATCGCGGGCGACAACAAGTTTGGGTCTCCGGTCCAGACCACTCTCGCTCGCCGCCAGCCATCAGCTCGCCTCCCATGGCCAGCAACGACCGTGTTCGTGTCAGAGTAAGTCAGTTCACTCATTCAACAGTTTACACTAAATAATATACAGGGTTTAAGCATTTTTCGTCCGATAATCTATGGAAATACAGCCACTGTGCTTACGCCGAAAGAGCGTGAAAACGGTGTACCTACCGACCACACACATCGATGGACAGTAGCTGTTCGCAGCGCTGCCTCTGCACCAGGTTCTGATATTGTAGGAGGAGCAGATGATTTGAGTTACTTTATCAAGCGTGTTTCTTTCAAGCTGCATGATACTTATCCAAATCCTACTCGAAGTACGGGTTTTGGTTTTGTTGGTTTTGACATGTCTAATATTTGTTAACAGATATAGACAAGCCGCCTTTCGAAGTATCGGAAACAGGGTATGTTAGATCTTCTTGTAACCGTCTATATGTGCAACTCAAGTCAACTAGGTGGGGTGAATTCGAGATTCAAATCAAGATAACGTTCATTCCAGAATCAGGCGAGAAACCTGTCACACTCTACCATCATCTCAAACTACATCCATGGACTGTCACCGGCGAGCCAGAAATACCCTCAACCGATGTAGCTATTCAGATGGGTCCTGTACATTCATGGCAGTACGACGAGGTCGTATTCCACGACCCGTACCAAAACTTCCTCAACATATTAACTGCTCATCCACCCACTCCCTTACCGAAAATCAAGACGAAACCGGTCCCGTTTCATATGGCTAATCCAGGTTCTCTCAAAGCTTCGATGGGGGGAGTGCCGGAGTTCACGATGCTGATGGAAAAAGAAGAAGGGGAACGTCTTGAAGAGGCAAAGAACGAAGTCGTTGCACAGCAAAATAAATTGCGAGAGATCCTCATCGAGAAGGAGAAGGAGCTGAGCCGTTTACAGAAATTAGTGAACAGCTGAGGAGCAACAATTCTGTAGTATATATCTAGTGTACATTTCTATAGTGTATATAAGCAACAGTGTATTATAGCTACAATGTAAAGGTTTCGTGAATACATATGCTACGCAGAATGTCAGCGAATCGCGCGACAAACACGATATCAATGCCATGCCGTCCAGCCTGGGTACATTTTTGCCTGTTCATAGTAGTAGTCAGAGCTAAGTGACGGTGGATCTCACAAGCTCTTACCAAGTTGTGGATGTCCGTTGCTTCTTGTATAAGTAACTGAACCAAGTTACTTGTCGAAACTTCCTTCTCGTATGTATGCTTTTCTTTCGCGGTGCTATAGACACCTCTGAGCTTTCTCTCGATCTGGCCAAGAGCATTTTTCGCAAGTTTAGCCAGATCAGTCGACGACTTGACTGCATTCTTCTTATTTGGATCTCCTGCGGCATGTTTTAACTTTTTCTCCTATATTATCATTAGCAACATCCTTTAAACCATAGAAAGGTCTTGCCATTTTACGACTATCATTCGCCCATTCCACTAAAGGATCGTGTATGAAAGCGTCTAGGACACTCATGAGCGGGTCCTTGTTGTCCCGAAGCAGTTTGAGGCTAAGTTCACAGGCAGTGCGGAAAACACCTTGACCAAAGCTGGATTAAGGTGATTTGCACGGACATCTCTTGCGTAGCTTACCTTCGACACCAGAAACACCCAAACCATCCACGAGGTTATGCGTAAGTCTGAACGGTACCCGTTCCGGCGTCTCCAGATTCTTACCCTTCTCAAAGAGGCAATTGAAATCGACATGAATCAAGTCACCAGTGTTTTCGTCCAGCAAGATGTTCTCTCCGTGTCGGTCACCGAGCCTGGGATAACATGGGATGTCAGAAGAATGGTATCATATAGCATGGAAAGCTCACCCTAGGATGAACCCAACCATACACATCACGGCAGAAGTACGGGCATACGTTAACCGACTTGCGAGCCAAGCCGAAGGTTCAGGAAACGTCTCGATGAACCACTCGTGGAAAACAGGAGCATACTTGTACATAACCTTCGAACGGAACAGAGCTGCTGCCTTCGCGTCATCAAGCCTCTTTATTTCGGTAAAAATGTCAAGCATATCGGATGTCTTTGGAAACATAATTAGCATATACTGTGAGACTGGTTTATATACTCACCCAGGTTCTGACCTGTCTAGCATCGTACAGTTGGGCAAGCACTGGTCGAACAGGCCGTGTATTGGGTACCCATTGTATAAAACCGCATTCTTCGTTGAGCGTGACGACACCATATGTTCTGATATCTGAAAGCGAAGCGATCATAAGCAAAAATAGTAGAGAATTGCACGACGCTTACGGAGCTGCCGCCGACGAGACTCCGAATTTGCCTTCAAGAGTTTGTTGATGATGGCATTGAAGTCCATCAGTCGGGCATCCTTTCGTAGATCATCCTTTGGTTTGCCAAGGAACATATAGGTTTGACCGTTACTGCCGTGGATCGTGATTTTTCGTGGTTTTGCTAGCGAACGCATGACTTCAACTTCCTCAGCAAAGGCTGCCAAGAAGACGGTCAGAATTGAATACAACATCAAAATGACATCCACATACATGCAAAAGTCGGCGCGTCTGAAGGAAAAGGTTGATGTGTCGATTCTGACGCCAGTGTTGGAGGTAGGCTAGCAGTGAGAGACTCTTGCAATGGTATAATCAATCGCGAGTGGCCAAGTTGGTTCAATGCAGGAAAGTTCCTCGACATTTTCAGGTGTTCTTTGTCGCCAACTTCGTAGTCGCAAAGGTTCAGAAGCTCATTCGTCATGTGAATGCTTTCGTCAATGAGTTTAGGTACTTGTCCTGTTGCGAGGTTCGGGTTACTCTGCAGGAATTTCAGTAGAGCAGGTGGAGAATACGGACTGCTGACGTACGCGGAGGCGATCCAGAATGAGCTTGCCTCTTTGCTCGCGACTGGGTTGTTGAGACTTGCTCACTGACGTAAATAACCAAAGGGCTTGATTTGGGTATGTATGTATGACCTTGGCAATTAACCTGGCCAAATGCTTGTAGACTTCAGGGTTGGAATGACCGATCCGAGAGACGATTTGAGGAAATGCTGTGAACCACTGCATGATCGAAGTGAGATCAAAACTTACAAGGGAGAGTAAAGACAGCTAACCTTGTAAACTGGTGCTGCTTGAATGGCCTTGGCCACTGCTTCATTTAGTTTGTGATATAGATCGGACCCATTGTATCTAGAGTCTTCGCCTAGATCTAGCCAAAGCGTGAGGAGGCGAGGAACTGTTTGGTACACGTATTTGGATCCAAGGTTAATAGCAAAGGCGTATGCTTGCACGGTATAGAAGTTCATTTTCAGCCTCCTACGAAGTGATATAAGTATGTGTTCGATATCGAGTCGGAGTGCAGCGAACCTATTCACTCGCTCAGGTGGGGGCAGGCTCTTGAAACATTCATCTTGGAATTGTCCGAGATAGTATTGAGCACTTTCCCATCTAAAGATGCACGTAAGCACGATTCACAGTATATATAAAGCAAGCGAAGCCATACTTCGGAAGCAGAATCGTTATCTTGTTAAACGCCTTGTATACAGTACTGGCTTCGAACCGTTGAGATTCACTCATCCAGCGAGCTCGGAGCAGTTGCATCTAGCGTCAATGTGTTACCCTGGGTGTAAATCTCATTGGACAGGGTTTTACCTTTCCTCTGAATTTCTTCTCTTCCTCGTCTTCACTGAGGTCTACAATGTCCGAATCTTCTAAAAAGCCGAGTACGCGCATCGAATTCTCCAGCTGCTGAAGTGCCCGCAGGGGTTCTCCAGTAGCCTTGAGTAGTTTGGCGCTCTCCATGGATGAGTATCGGGCCCTGCTCTGTTCAGACTGCAGAGCAGCGCTGTATGCGGTCTGCCATTGTCCTGCCTTTCTGGCGATCTTCGCACTAGCTAGCCAGGAACGACCGATTTCTTTATTGAGAGAGCGCGTTGCAGGCATGTCACTAAGTACGCCATTAGCTTTAAAGCACATGCCCAAGACATCAAACTCACATCAAAGCAAAAGCTGTTCGCCTCATACTAAGAATGGGTTCTCTAGTGCGGAATGTCGGTAGCGTGGAGTCCAGTCTTGTCGAAAGTAGAGCAGACAACTCCGCTAAAGTGTTCTGCTTCTGACTGTTGGTCTGCGAGGTGAAGCTGGAGACGATATTGTATATTATCTCAAGATCGTGTGTGAGATGTAGATTCAATGCTGCGTCATAAGAACGTCGATATTCCTTGATACCCGCAGCAGCGACAGGACCTCCAAGCACAAGACGAGCATCACGCAATGCTTTGGCAATTATTTCAGAGTCATGCGAACGCATAGCCAGTAAAATGCGTGCAATAGCTGCCTGAGGTGTTTGAGGGTCCATAGATTCGATGATATTCTGGACGTCATCCCAAGCGCCGACCATCCAAGCGCTCTCAATTTGAAAACCAGCCAAAGCAGGTTGCCAGCCTGGATTTCGGGTGAGCACTCCTCGTACATGTGTTCGAAGTGTGTCTGTCAATACGTCATTTAGCTGAAGCGGACTATTATGTGTCAAAACCCACCATAGTGCCCCAGGTTCCGAAGACACCGCAGAAGACCCAAATGGAAATCTACATTGTCAGGAGACTGCTGCAATCGAACTTCCCAGCAACTCTGCGCTGAAGTCCAATGTCCACTAGTTTCGTGGTGGCGAATCTGATGTTCCAGCGACGGCGACAAAATCATGGTAGAAATTCCCTCCATGCCATCCGGCTCGTCCAAATGCGCATATATCTCGTGCAGACGTTCGTAATAAAGTGGAAGATCCTCGTGGTCAGGGTTACGATCCCGCAGTGTAAGAATTTGGCTTTCGAAGCTCATTAATGCACGGGCATACGCCTTACATTGCAAAGCCGCTTTCGCCATTAAACCTTGGTCAATACTCATTAATACGGATTCCACTTTTATCAATTCTTCGCCGAGTTCTTCCATAGCCCGGATGCGCTTTTGATCTTTATGAATTGCGATGTCCTTTCGAATCTTGCGGATCCATCGATTCAAGTGATCCAGGAGCATGAACACAGCCTAGTAATAGGTCAAAAAGCGACATTCAAGTGAAAGATTAGCACGTACCTGAGCGCTGAGTAGCTTCTTATCAGAGGTGGAATTACTCCCAAAGTCGATTTGATCTTCGAGAACAGCCAGCAGCTCAGCCCGGATCTGCTGGGTACTATCCTCGTTGCCCGAGAGCAAGACGTTGAGAACGAGATGAGGCAAAAGACAGTGAGCGACAGAAACATCTTTGTTTTTCACTGCTGACCGAAACACGCCGAATATCCTCGATGCTGTAGACCCCGTCACTTTGGATATAAGATCATTTGTCCAGATTTGTATCCATTCCCTGTAGGTCATTTGTCGAGGGTAGATCGGGTGCGGAAGCTGAGGTGAAGAGGTCTGGTTGAGAGTATAGCGTGCTTCCAACAAAGGAGTAACCGTCTCCAGTACGTGTTTCGGCAAGTGACTCCACCGTTTTCTAATCTTTACAGGTACGCTGCTTCTTCCAGGAGCAACTAAAGCGGGGGTGAATTGACAGTACTGCAGAAGCTCCTGTATCGTGTAGGCCAGATGACTTTGATATTTGATATCGCTCGTCGACCGGAACGCTCCTACTAACAAGTCATTAATGAGATGCAGAGCGAAAGCGACAGATTCTTCTTCGTCAGTGAAATTTTGGTACACGATCATTCCAGAGTCCTTAGCTCCCACTTCACAGCGGTCAGGGTCAACGGCGCCGAGAATAGCCAGACATTCCAAAGCCAGGAGCCGAAGAGGTTCTCCCTCGTCAGCTTCTTTAGCTGCCGCGGTCAACAGCGTGCTCAGGATCTTCCCAACCAGAGGATCAAATATATCTCCAGAAGCCAAGTTCCGTGTCACATCACGGTGATCGTTAAGCATGAACTGCTTCAGCTCGCGCAACGACTGGGTAGTCAGCGCATAGTTCTCCGTGGAAGCTCTCTCGAGGATCAGCTCTAGTCGATTGAGGGGAGTCAAGTTGCCCTGTAGGCTCTGCAGATGCGTGTAAAGGGGGCGCAATTCAGGAATTGTGGAAAGGTCTACAATGTCATCAAGGTAGCGCTCAAGGGACGGGCCTTTCTCCATGATGATATACTTGAGGGACTCTTTTGCCAAGTCCCGCGCAGCAGGAGTAAAAACTGGCCACGAAGTGACAAACGCAGCGCTAGTTGATCCAATATGCGGACCAATCTCTTCGGCACTCAGAGTAACAAGGAATTGATGCCAGCTAGAAAGTGTGACTTCTGCTAGCTCCGGAATGCCGACCATGGTATGAAAAGTAGCCATGATCTGTAAACATGGAATCAGCTAAGACATGAGGTACAGGAACGGCAGAAAGCAGACCTGAGGTACAACACTGACTACGGAAGAACCTATTTGCGACACGAGGACTCCCAAGCTTCGCAGAATTTTTCGTTTCACCGAGACGGGTTTCTTTCCTTGCACGTCCTGAAGCATATCATTGATGTGGGATATCAACCCGAGGACGTAACTCTTTAGGAAGCCACCAAGGTCTGGAGGAGGAATGCTGCGGCTCTTTCCAGGGTTCACAGCCAGGACTCTCTCGATTTTGTTGAGAGCACTCAAAGCCTACAGTTAACAAAAAATTTCAGTTGAGTGCGATGGTAAATAGCCCTCGACTTACTCGTTGCGCAGTCCCTTCATCTTCATCTCCCAACACGGTCACAAGTTCCGCAAGAAGAGGTATTACGCAGCTTTTTACGACGCTCTGGATATTAATCGTGGTGTTGCGAGTCGCAGCCGTCAACGTCCGTGTAATGAACCTCAGTACGTCATTAGTCTGGTCAGGCGTCGACAAGAGAAAGACATGTGCGAGAACATCGTGGCAGTGTTTGACTAACAAAGCGGACGGGCTGCTTTGTAGTTCTTTTGACATTGCCTCGAGCACTTTCTGATCGCAGCCTGCGAACACAGACGGAAGAGTCCGCGATAAGGTGATCGTCAGGAAATCGGTCGGAGTCACCGACATGAGCCGACAAGATTCGAGTAATAAGCTCGGCTGGGTACACATCCGAGTTACGAGAAATGGCGCGATTTTGTCCATGTAGGGTAAAAGAAGGGGATAAGGCGTTGCTTTTTTGTGGTACTTTGCCGATCCTAAGATCTGCATAGAGATGAAGAAAAGACTCCGGAAAGTGAAGGCGACTTACCTGCATATAGGCGGAACCCTTCAAGACTGGGTTTGCTAATCCTAGCTGAGCTACCAAAAAGCAAAGAGCCTGTCCCATAATATTCGAATGCAGTAGATTGTTCCTATGCTAAATCTGTGAGTGGAGGCACTATAAATGAACTGAGCGAACTGACTTGGCCATGTCACCCACGATCATCAGAACCGATTCCTTTACTACTGTCTTTGCAACCTCCATAAGCCCATATAGATGGGCGAAAAATGGGTCGACGCGACGCCAAACGTCGGTGTCAGGCTCACCCAGAAGGCCAAGGAGAGAAACTAAAGCTTGCCTAATCTTCTAATTTAGAAGAGGAACAAAACAAGCAGAGGAAAACTTACCCGGTACTCAACCTCACAGCGCGATCTGTATCCGTGATATTGCAAAAAATGATACGGGCAATAGGCTGCAATGTGTTATCAGGTCCATCCAAAGCATGCAATTTGATGGCACTCTTCATTACTAGGAACACTTTCTTTCGTACTTGGACGACGACCTCAGCTTCTGGTCCTTTTAAGAAGCGGCTAGAAAGAGCTAGGCAGAAGGGAATGGTAGAGAGGAAATTGTCAGAGTCGCTAACTCTCTGGCACCGATGGAGAAGATCGCATAATTTGAGCAGCGCGTCCAGTGTCAATGATCGCGCCTCAGCACCTGAGTCAAAAAGTGGTCTGACCGCAACTTGTGAAAAAGACTAAATCGTACGGAAACAAATTGACTGACTGTTCATATCGTGATACAATTTCATCAAGAGTTCGCTGAGCGAAGCGTTCGTCGTCGTCGTCGTCCATCCAGTCAAGCACCATTGGATGGATCAATTCCTGGGTAAGCCTCTGCAACTCTTCACGCCACGGCATTGAGTCTGGAGGACCTGTAGGATTTACGGATGCCGAGGCGGTAGAGGTCCGCTGTGTTATGATCTCCGCGATGGTAAGTTGTTTGTCCCCTAGATTGGCTGTGAGGATAGAGTCTCGCAATGAATTGATCACCCAGGAGTCCATATTCTTTAGGCTCGCTTGTAAATATGATACAGCTATAATCTAGAAAATAGCTCAGAGACGAAAAACTAGTCGTAAGAAAGCAGCGGTACCTGGCACTCAGTAATTTGACCTCCAGGTTCCTGCACATTTCCTTCTTGGATGACTTTCAGGACTTCCAAAACATCGGCTCTGGACAGCGGCGGGACTTCTTCTAAGCTGAGAAAATAGTTATCCACGGTCTCCCACCCAGCTGCAGAGTTGTGCAACAGGCGCTGGCGCAGGAGGCGAAAGGGAAGATTGGCAAGAGGCGCGGCGCGGCCTTGTATGACACTAAAAGGAAGCGAGGAAAGAATCTTAGCTATAGCTTGACTTCGGATAGCAAGACTCGAAGGAATGGATGGAGACAAGCAGTACTCGAACATCTGTTGTACGCTCTCTAACGCTCTCTGCTGTAGGTCGTATACAAACCACTCATTTAGCACAGGAGGGTGGATTGTGCCGACGAGAAATTCGACCAGAAGACTTAAAAATTGAGGGACTTCATTGATATTCGTAAGAACGAGTTTCACCGGTTGTTTTTTCGAGGGAGGTGGTGCTTCAGCGTCAACGGGCTGAAAACGTGGATTTTCAAAAGGAGCGTTTACACAGGGATACGGCAAGGACATAGATGGACGTGTAAGGTCTGGCTCCTTTTCAGCTTTTGTCTGTGACCAGGTCAGGAGAAACTCACCGCGTGACATTGCCAACAACTCTTCTAAAATCGACCGCAGAACCTTCCACATCGGCACCTCACTTGCTGGAGCAGTAGGAGAGATTGAAATCGGGCCACCTAGGTACCGCAGTACCTGTACTGTGACTTTGGAGGCGTTATGACGCAGGACAGACGGTGTTGGTAGGTCGTCGTCTTTCAATATCTCGGTGTCCATCCAGCGGTCCAAGACGTGACAAAGAGTCAAAAGAGCAGAAAACAATTTCTCCGCGAGACCAACTCCACCGTTGAAGACACCTTCGACGCGACAAAGTATCAAACGAATGGCGTATAGGGACGAATCCACCAATTGAACCTTCTCGCGCATCGCATGCCAAGCACCATCGTTGAAGGAGAATCTGGCAAGGAAGTTGTCCGTTAAGCTTGGCACTATTGAGGCCCATTGTCTGTTGTCTGCCAAAGAGATCCTCCGATGTTCGTCTCTCTCTAAATCTGCAATAATCCTGCGTATGATACCCAGAAATTCAGCTGTGTCTGAAGGTGAAGATCCTGGTGGTGGTAGATTGCCATTGAACGAGCTTTGTGTAGTCGACAATTTAGCCGCTGCTTTCATTGTTTCCAGTAAAATTGTGGATGTTGTACATCCCGTTTGAAGAGAATTCGAAAGCAGTTTGTTCTCAATATAAAGAGGGACGCGAACGTAGGTGTGTAAAGGGTCATGTGACTGATTAAGTAAGTAGATGAACCAGTCTTGCGCTTGTTGGAATATACCGCGGAACAACGATGAGTCTCGCTAGCAAAGTCTTTACTGTAGCCAGAGTGGCCAGTCGGTCTCCAGGACCTCTTAGAACCATCAGCTCTACTCAGCGCATTTCCATCGCGTTCCAGAGTCACAGATTTGCCACAACCGTAGCACCTAAAGAGCAGACACCAGAAGCAACAAAAAATGACGATTTCAAAGTATCAACCGAGATTCCGCCACCGAGCGGTATAGCTGGTTCATTAGGAGAGGGAGAAACTGACTGGTCGAAAAGCTACTTTGGCCTTTCCGAGCAAGCGTTCTCGAAGGAGGTCGCAGAAGTGCTAATGGCACCGGTTGACCCCCGGGATATCGAAGTGAAACCAGGTGAGTCTTTCAGGTAATTATCATCTAATATTTTGGCATTAACCCAGTACTTACTTCCAGATGGCTTAATTTATCTCCCTGAAATCAAATATCGCCGTATCCTGAACAAGGCCTTCGGTCCTGGGGGCTGGGGTCTTGCTCCTCGGACTGAAACAAATGTGGGTCCAAAAGTTGTGAGTAGGGAATACGCACTCGTATGTCAAGGACGGTACGCATGGTCAATCTCCTGATGGTTTTGGTCTTTCGGTCACACCAGGCGTATTTTATACAGACTTGTCGCCATTGCACGAGGTGAACAGGAATACTTTGACCCTTCAGGTGTACCCACTGCCACCGAATCTTGCAAAAGCAACGCTTTAATGAGGTGCTGCAAAGACCTCGGCGTTGCGAGCGAGTTATGGTGCGCTTTCAATCACCACTGTCCTTGACCTTTGTTGTCTAAGCACTAGTTCCAGGGATCCTCGATTCATCCGTGAATTCAAAGCGCAAAATTGCCAAGAAGTATTTGCCACACACGCATCGACAAAACAAAAGTACGTATTCTCTCTTCAAATATATCATCTGTTGAAGTTATCTTCCGTAGGAGAAAGTTATGGCGTCGA
Organism: Omphalotus guepiniiformis; assembly: GCA_028554645.1. Classification (NCBI taxonomy): domain Eukaryota; kingdom Fungi; phylum Basidiomycota; class Agaricomycetes; order Agaricales; family Omphalotaceae; genus Omphalotus; species Omphalotus guepiniiformis. The sequence goes on from JAQOOI010000063.1 coordinate 227,287, forward strand.
AAAGACCAACCCAAGTTTAGCTACCCTTGGTCAGAGTAGTGGGGTGCTATTTATCTTAATGCCTAGAATCCTACTCCCTACTTCAGTCCATATAATTCATTCGAGCGTTCAATCGCTCAGAAAATACAACCCTGCTCCTACTGCTACTGCTAATTGCGCAATGGTCACATTTTATACTGCGGCGCAGCATTGGAAGTTCTATCCAGCGTTGGCCCTATATTTGAATTTGAGAGAGCTGAAATGCATTCGCCCAAATCGCACTTGCAGACTTGCTTGCCGGTGAACGGTTCGAAAGATGCAGAACTCGTTCACTTTATGTTATCCGCACCACACATAATTGCACCAGTATTTATAGAGATTGTAAGATAAAATACACATTTCATGTCTCAAGATATACCAGAGGAGGTGAAATAATACAAACGAATAGGAAATTTGTTATGAGTAATGCAAGAATTCGAATGAGAAAAGAGAAACAAGTCAAAGGAAACATTTACGAGTAAAAAACAACGGAAACCAATTGAATAAAGTTAATCCTTGTGGCTCATCTCGTTTGCAAAACCGTATCGCGAAAGCGTGTCCTCAGAGAGCAGCTATAAGTGTGAGAAAGGGAAATGCACCACATTGTCCCTGTCAAGGCGAACGGATGAATAAAAAACGATTGACCACGACTAAATATTCGCTTGCGGAGCGGATTGGTTTGCGCAAAAACGGATAATAAGCCAGTGGCGCAGACCAGCTATACCATTTTCTTGTGTTCTTTTTCTATTGCGCGCCAGTGGCGACAGTAACGTTTTCACCGAAAGGTAACTGAGGGGACTTGATCTCGATCGCATCTTTTGGAGCGAAGGCGCCTGCAGGCTCGACAACTGGAGTAACAGACATTGGAGGCAAAGTACCATTTTCATTCGACTTGACCGGTAAGTCGTTGGTATTCGATCTGGAGTGAAAAGAAAACCACATTTTGGAAGATGAGAAGCCACGAAAATAGGTAAAGAAAACACCAACGTTCGTATTCGTTTACTGCTGGGCATCTCTGGCGAAGTGTTATCCGACTTGCTACGATCCTTGGTGCACAGTATTATTTCAGTAAGCAGTAATTGTGTTCTGTATACACACAAGGTGCGAAACATACCTTCGTGCGTTTCTGTGCAGGCTTAGGCTGACGCCGCTCTCCGGCCTCAAACACGTTGTCCGGTAACGATGAACTAGGAGAACGTTTAAGCAATTCACTTCGTTTACTGCAAGGAAAGTCACCTTCTGATATTCCGGACAACAATCCCCATAGTAGTTTCATCGAATTTCTCCCACATCTTGACTAATTTTGTGAATTCAGTTGTTGGGTAAGAGATATCCAATTTCCGAGGTCCAACGGAGCCAGCTGAAATACCGTTGAGCCGCAAGCCATAGGTAAATCAAACCGCTATCGACTTACGTTGCCTCGGTTCAATGGCTAATCCGACGTAAAACGTTGTGGTGTAGACTGGGCCCGCACCCTCCTTGCCTTCGATATCTTCCTTCTTCCGTTTGGCAATAGTTTCCGAGATTTCGCCTTGAGCCACAGCACGAAATTCCTCATCCGACAGGCAATAGGAGACTTGCTCGAAGCCCTTGACGAAAGGATGTGCCAGTATCAGAGAATCAACGTACTCAAGTTTCATGACCAACTGCCTTATACGAGATTCCACGGTACCGGACCTATGACGCAGGAACCCTCGGCGTGTCAAAGTGAGAAACCTTTTCAACGTAGTAAACGTACCATTTGAGCTGGAGATTGTCGTTGCCTGTAGAGGCGATGATTTGAAGGTAATACCGGTATTTATGGAAGAAGTCATGTTTCGTGAATAGTTCAGACCACTGTGCGCTTCCAACGATGACTTTGTCCACGATGTCGGCACCTAACACACCTCGTAAGTCCGCGCTGAGAATAAACGTATCAACCGCAGACCTCTCTTAAATTCTGCAGTTGTTATCATCTGCGTCGATGCCGTCACGTTGTGAGTGGCACACATTGCAGGATATGTTGGTGTTATGATCGGCATTCTATGTGCTCGATCCGCGGGGTACAGCTAGAGCGTATCTTGAGAAGTAAGCCTGGAAGAATAAAAGAACCCAGACGTACCTTGGGGTTCCAAACCTTGACTTGTAACGGTCCCTCTTCAATCTGTTTTAGTAAGACAGGTTGTGGCCATGACCTGTTGGAAATGTCAGCATAAAAAAGCAGACAAAATGTCTAGACCGTGCCACGCACCATTGATACATGATGATGAAAAACCGGCTGACGATCGCACCAGCGATGGCATTAGGATACAATTGGCATATACGAGCGACGAGCATTGCCCATGCAACACCTCCAAAGAACCCGTTAACGTTAGAATAGATAGCTCTCCCTAAAATGGACATCAATAAAATTCGACACAGTAGCGGTGGCAACGTACGCTGCGCCCACAACTTTATACACCGTAAGGAATCTCTGAACACTTGAACGTTTGGTACAAGCCGCAGAATCTCATTGGCAACACGAGAACCTAAATTTGAGAGATGTATTTTTACAGTCAACGTTTGTGAGGAGATTGGTGGTGAGGAGATTGGTGACGTACCACCCAGACTTCGCACGCATCTTTCGTCTATATTTCGAAGCAGATTATCATCTTGTAGAGAGAGATCTTCTGGTATTGACGACAACGCTAGTCGCGCCATCAAGAAATCTAAGGGTATTCCTGAGATATTTGCGGTGATAATGGGTACATACGCCTCCGGCACGCCCTAAGAAAAAGTATCTAGTCGGTCATAGACAACACATGGAGACAGTTTACGCCAGCAACTTCAGTGGCACCTTCAAAGTCCCGTAGCATAGGCTCGAACACTTCGAAAAAATCTTCTCGGGACACATGCTTTGGTACTACACATAATGTGTCAATATCGGAACCGGGCCCATGCACACCCAATCGATAGGATCCAAAGGTAAAAATCTTCCCGCCTGCAGCAGTGGCAGCAGCTTCCGAAAGGCCACGAGCGAGTGAAACTTTTCGAACAAATTTTTTGACTAAATCAGCTACACGTCCGAGAACAATTTCTCTGCAGCGGTCGGAAAGGCGAAAAATCAGCATTTGTATGAACAGGACATATACATAGCCAGTGACGGTCCCTAATCTTACAAACGTTCGCACAAAGGACTGATTGGATTCTCCTGATACTACGAATAGCTCGTTGAAGACCCCGAACATCTCTAGAATGCACAAAGCCGTTTGCGAAACAAGAGACCCCTGCTGGCTGAATCGTTCAAAGGCAGTGGCTTACCTTGTCCGGGCTTCCTCCTCACTCTCAAACGTGCCTTGTCTTCGAAGCTCTTCCATGAGAGATTTTGTCACTTCTCTTTCCCTTTCATTGGATTCTGCTATAGAAATCGGTTGGGTAACCCCAAGGTAACTGGCCATTATTTGAGCTCGTGCTTGAACTTCATATTTTGCAGCAACGCATACCCTCGGTCGTTCGCCATTTTTTGATGCGTCCTATCAAGGTCTTGGTCAAGCAAGCAAACGAGTTGAGGAGGTGAAGAACGTGGATCAAGGAAAGCGTCGACTTGGCCCGAGATTTCCTAATTATCCTGTTCCGGTCACGTGACGAGCGAATCTGAGGTGGCCACTTCTGGTACACTTAACTTTGCGGCTTTGCGGTGAGACTTGAAATGCACGCCGGGTCAAGTTATACACGGTGTATTTATGTAAATGAAGGAAGAGTAGAACGCAACTACAAAGTCATAATAAATGTTGCATCTAAATGTACAAATGTAAGTAATAGTCTAGAGTAGAATTGAAAACTGCATCTAATCCACCAGCGCCAACTCTTGCCAAACCCGGACCGTGTAAATAAGTGGTATCTCAGTCATCAGATGTACAATATGGAGAAAAAAGGTAAGACGGCATGAAAATTGACGAGCATCGCAGATCTTCTTAGGTACTATGCCTCAAGTATTCCGAGCGTCTAGATGCCTTGTAATGTCTCTGGGCTTCGAAGCGATTGAGCGCCCATTTACGGAGGAAAAATGCAATTCCAATGACAAATAGTAGACCAGCGACGACGCCGACGACTATACCTGCAGTCCTGCCTGCATCGCTACCACTGCTAGATTGAGAAGATGGTGTTGTCAAAGGATTTCCGCCAAATGGCCAATAATCGCCACCATCCGGTGGCAAGACACATGTGAGAGAATCGCCATCCGCGATGGAGGTAAAATCGGTTTGTGTGGTACTCTGAACTGCATTGGTCAGATCGATGACGAAGGCAGCAGGAGTAGGTACTGTGTTAGAGGCACTACAATTAGGTCCTCGAGATCCTATGAAAGAAGTGTTGTCGAAGAGAGTATTGCCCTCGATGGTGAAGTTGCGCGCGGAAGTCATAGCAATGGCATAACTGAAGGCACCAGAAAACCGGTTGTTGAGGACAGTGCCAGATGAACTGACATTGTTACCATAACGGTCACCGAACCAAGTGCGAGGGCCAATAGCAATCCCAATTCTACACGGTAAAGTCAGATCCTGTAGCGGTAGAAATTGTAAGATAAGATAATTGTTTACTTTACGATCGCATCCTCCGCATTATCGCCTTTCGTTTCGCCAGGCTCCTGCGTCTCAGTGGCGAATCCGCCTAATACTGTGTTGTTGTAAACAACAGCACCAGTGTAATTCCCATTCCAGGGGTCATAATCCACCATATTGATGCCGCCAAGAAGGGTTTGCTGCGCGAAATCCCCTATTGAGCATCGTAAACGCCGAGACAGGGCAAATTTACACCTACATTCACCACCCATATGGTATTGTTATACACTCGTGTCCCGGGCGAGCCAAACAATACAATTCCACCGTCGGTGGGGTTGTTTACCAGGTTATTGCGAACAACAGAATTTTGGCAGGCGACGCTGATACCATCGGCCCATTCCTGGAAGGTATCAACACCACAAGGCCCGATATCGTTGTTCTGCACAGTTGCATTGTTGCAATTCAGGGCTCCTTCTGAGACGTGTAGACACGACCAGCTCCTTGGGTCATACGATCTCACGTATTCAATGACTTGATCAGAATTGGCACCACCCATCTCGATGTTCGCCCCACCGGCAATCGGCGCTGCGCCAGCGCGGGATCCTTCAATCTACAGAGACATCATTCAAAGTTTGAAGAGCGAAAATTCCGACGCAGCCACCTACCTGAATGTTTCGGAGAATCAGCCCCGAGCAGGTAGCGCAGTTGCCTACGACTGCAGTAGAGTGGGTGGCTGCCGATCCATTGATGACAAGTGTAGCCCTAGAGTCGTCGGTGGGATATCCAAGTGTGCTTATCTCCTGTTGAGGAAATGCGAAGTTTATCGGGGCTGTTATAGGGTAGCGAGTGTTGGGACATAGTGATAGAATGTAACCTTGGCCAGACGAGTTAAGAGCAATGTTCAGACGATCCGTCAGCGTCGTGACAGGGTCAACAACTATGCAGTCGCTGCCACTTCGCTTGAAATTGGGTCAGAAAAAGAGGACGGAAATAGAACGCTTGAAACACACTTGAAGTTAGTGTCTCTCCGAATCCTTTCCATGTTAATAAGAAGCAAAAATTAAGCAAACAGAAAAGAAAAAAAGGCTTGAGAGGAAAGAAAGCAAGAGAAACGGAAACCGCGAAAAAGCGAGCAGGAATTGAAGGTAAGGAGCGTGGGCGGCTTGAATGGCCGTGAACACTGCTTTCGAAAGCCCTACAATACAAAGATAACGGTATGATTAGTGGACATCGAGAAGAAAAGCAAAAGCCGTTCAATGAGCAGCACGTACCCGCGAAATGGATGCAGGTGTCGAAGGAGGGATCAAGCAAACTTTTACACAACAAACATTTTTGATTATCTGCCAGTTGGCATTTGGGCGGTTGCTAGCGCTCACGATCTCTCATCCTCCTATATCATGCTCCACGACCCCTGCTCTTGCTTAGCCTCCTTGGAACACTTGCCCAGAGATTTGAGTGCAAGAAGAGAAATTCTTATCGCAAAGCAGGCTTGGACATGTACCATATAATGAAGAAGAATCATCAATGTTGTCTACTAAACGGAGTAACCTCGACAACTATCATCGTAATGGCTTCTCTCTTCTAACCCCGTGAGTTGCGTATTGCAATCGATTTCTCTGCATCTTCTCCTCACAGCCTCGAAGCCTAAACTTGTGAGCCTTAGCTTGAACGCTTTAAGCCCCCTAAACCCTTACGATCACCCCAAGGAATGTCGGTGATTGTTTCAGTCCCGTTCAACTTGGTATTCAAAGCTCACAAGTACTCTAAAATATAGAAGAGACATAGCCTTTGTGCCACTGTCTTCCACCCCTGGCTATTTCCGTCCTCCTGTATGAATCTTGTCATTGTATACCCCTTCCTTTCACATGAATGCATTCCGTATGCTCGACCTCTTGATGCACAACTGCTTGCACGTCTCTATCCACTTCGGTGGACAAAGTTTTGACGTTCAAAAGGACAAGCTTCTCGTCTTCGCCAGATCGACTGTGACCAAGCAACCTGTTCGCCCTCTCTCGTATCATGACAGCGGACGATACTTTCCAGCAATCCTGATTACAGAAACATATGCCCGATGCACACTTTATTTTTAGTCGGCAAAGCAATATCCATCGACAGAAGTAAGCTTTGTTTGCTTGCCCGACTCGTATAGCTCCGTGCTGGTGTCCTGGTCTGCTGCATTTTAGACGCTCTCAGTCGCGCCTCGCCTCCTTTTGCTGCAGTCTTTGCTGATCGAAGAACGTCAGACCTCCCCTGCTTGCGCTGTACTCATGTTTACAGTTTCTCCTGTCAAACCCAGGTCAAACCCATTCAAGTGCTGAACATAGAGTTTCAAGCTTTCATTCCCGGCCGCATATCTACGCAGCGTCATTGGCTGCTCAAGCGCTCACGGCTGAATATGTTTCTGCAACCCTCAAGAGCAAATTGTATCCTTGTGACCCGCAGCATAGCCTTGTCGTTCATTCGCCCCACCTTCTCGCGCGCCTGTATATTTTCTTCTCATACACTCAATTGAATTCACTGATTCCCATGCTATCCCCAATTGACACACGTCCTAGTGCGACCAAAAACACAGACCCTACCCAGAGAGCTGGCCTCCAACTTTCAACGGTAACCTATAGCGATGTGCCGCTTCTGGGTGCTCCCCCCTCGTATGTAGTTTCCATGTGTACCCGGGAATAATTGTTATTTTCTTCCTCCTTTCTGCACTAGCCAGAATTCATTTGATTGATTCAGGGCGCTCACCGGCGGCAGAAGCTCAGTACTATATGAGCTTGTCAGAGTCGCTGGGCCTGAATGAGCCTCAGGGTTGGAGCGAGCGTCTTCTGAGTTATGTGTTCGATAAGTTGTTCTACATATGTTCGGAATCTGCCTCAGACTTACCGCCCTTCAAATTCCTGTATGTTAATTGCCTAGAACGAGTATGACACTGCACTTCCTCCTATGTCACCACTGAACTTCGTTCAAAGCCGCAGCGGCAGCGATCTACAACCGCGATCTCTGAGGCCCTGTGCTCCTGCAGCCACGTCAAGAGCAAGTCTGCAGTTGCGATGATTGCTTGCTGATTGTTCGGCCCTCGGACGTTCAACAAGAGTCCAGACATTCGGGAGAACTACATATCCTTGCCAGCGAGCCAGTGTCACCCATTTCTGGAACTCCATTAAAGATTTCGATTAAGGGCTGGCGCCCGGACGGGCTATTCCACGGCAGTAAGTAGTACTTCTCGTAATTGAAATTCTCGAAAACTTTTGGGTTGAAATGAGTCCGCGCCTGAGACGTATGTATAGCCTCTCCAGCGTTTGACAGATAATACCTATTGTCATCCTCACCCCAAAAAAGTCGTGATAGTGATCATCTGCACCTCCTCCCAGAGCCACAACTGATGAGACTATCAACTCCAAAGCCTCGTACGACGCTTTAGCCCCTCGCGTTTCAGCCCACAGTAGCCCACAAATCGACGTTCTATTAGGGAGCTGTGATCGAGGGAATTCTGTTTGAAACGAACGGTAATGCAAGTAATAGCCTGTGTGAAAGCCCTTGAACCAGTGCTTTGATAGTAGACTTGGAGAAGAAGATACGTCAATGGTCTTGAAAGGGCATCACAGGATCATGACTAACGAAGGACTGGGCTTGGAATAGCAAAATAATTCCCGTACGTCGAGTCATACACGGGGTAGGATACACCCTCGTGTTAGTCTCTCGAAGGCTTGTGAGAGGACCGTCTGTCCCTATCCCCATCAAAGTCCTGGTGATCTCGTCGTTGGTAGCGGTCTCCGTGAGTGTCATATGAGGGCGAACGCTGAGTCCGGGAGGTGTCCCTATTCCGTCTCGGAGATCTGCTACGAGAACGGTAGCGTCTCTCTTCAGATGATCTAGATCTAGGTCGTTCTCTTCTTCCCCCTCCAAGGGTTTCCAAGAGCTTTTCCACCCCCCTCACACCTTCTGACTTCTTTTTACGTTTCTCCCTCTTTCTCTCTTTCCGTGCACGACGCTCCTCCGGTGTCTCATCTTTATGCTTTCCTTTAGACTTGGATTTTTTCGATTTCTTGAGCGCTTTCTCCTCTCTCCATTTTTCAAGAAGGAAATCTCGCATGGGATCTTCTGGGTCGATATCTGGCCCCGATGAAGCGGAAGAATCGGATGCGGCATCTTCGTCTACTTGCAGATGTTGAACACGTCAAAACACTAGGTGAAACCGACACGAGGCACGTACCAACAATCAGTTCAGGTTTCGCATTGAGACTCTGCTCTTCTGGCTCCAACCACTGTCCGTCTTCTCCTTTGACTCTAGGTTGCTTGTAGTTCTTAACATGATCAACACGGAGCGTCCTCTCCAAAACCTTCGCACCATTAAGGTTGTCCACGGCTAAGATTGTTGATCTCTGATCTTCATACATCAAAAAGGCGAAGCCTTTCGGCTTTCCAGTCTCCTTGTCGCGAGGCATGTTGATATCCATAATTTCGCCATACCTAGCGCGATGAAGTCAACTTAAACTGCAACTCAAGACGTCGTACAGCATGCTCACTGAGAAAATATTGCAATCACATCACCTTCAGTCAGTTCAGTGTTTAGTCCGCCTGCGAAGATGTAAGCAGAATCTTTGTAGTCGTCATGCCATGAAGCTCCTGAAAGTCCAAGCTTCAGTTCAGCGTCGTTTATTTTATTAATCTCTTTCACAACACAGTAAAGTTGAGTTAATTAGCAAGATTATAACGCTAAGACAACAAAAACACGAACTTCATCGTGGTTCACCTTCAGGTATTGCGATATTCCCACGATACTCTGTGGGGAACGAAATTTTTGAGTGCTTGACTTCGCCCTTCGTATCGACGACAATGCCGTCTTTTTCTCTGCCGCCAATTAGCGATAACCCAGACGGGGGATGGGGACCTTCATCGTCAAATCTTCCTGAACAATTCAAATTCAAGGATATTCCTTATGCGCCTTACTCAAAATCCGATAAACTAGGCCGTTTCGCCGATTGGAATGAAACCACCTCTGACGGTCGTCAGACCGCAGTTGGCTTGCCATCTACCCAGACTCGTACTGGACCTGGTGGAAGAAGAAGGGACGGTGCACAGGCTTTCGGTAGTGGAACTGCTAGCGCATTTGCCTATTTCCACGTCGAGGACGAGTCGTCGTTCTCGCTTGTCGATAACAAAGCTGCTCCTCCCCGTAGAGGTGGAACGTTCGCACGTGGAAGAGGAACGACTAGAGGTGGTGGGACTTATGCTACTCGCGGGGGCTCACAACGTGGTGGCCGTGGTGGATTCACCCCCGGACGAGGAAATGCTCAACGAGGCGGACGGAGAGGTTGGAGGGACTGGGAAAAGGTACTTGGATGTCCCTATTCGCAAGCATTAGATTTTCCTGACTACTTCTTTCTTAGAATACTCGCACCCGCGAGTCGTCTGTGGTTATTTCTCCTCAATGGTCAATACTTGAGGAAGTCGAGTTCCACCGACTTGCAAAATTACGTCTTGAGGTAGATGAGCCTGAAGACCTGTATGTTGTTTCCTCTTAATATTCTTTCAGTCTTTGACGGCCTGCTTAGGGAATCTTATGGTCGATTATTTGCATACGACAAATCTTATGATCGTATCACGACCAAGACAGAAAAACCATTGCAGCTGGTGGATCGTATCAAATATAACACAACTACGTCCGACGACCCCATCATCCAGCAAGTGAGTCTTTGGCCAGCTCTGGCCTCTTATCCTATTCATTCGTGTCTTCTTCTAGTTGGCTAGCAAAAACACCGCGACTGTTTATACGACTGATGTGATTCTCAGTGTCTTGATGTGCGCCCCGCGGTCGGTTTACCCATGGGACATTGTTATCGTCCGCGAAGGCAACAGTCTCTTCTTTGACAAAAGAGACGGCGGTCCTTTCGATACAGTGACGGTCAATGAAAATGCCTCTGACCCACCACAAGACCCCCCTCCTCCAAACCCCAACAACCCCAACGAAAAGATCCCAGAAGGACCGTCTATCAACTCAGCGACCTCTTTGTCGCTCGAAGCAACGTACATCAACCAAAACTTCGGCTTCCAATCAGTCATTGAAACACCACCGCCTCCTACCATTGACTTTGCACACCCCAATCCCTTCTACGGGCCGGACGAGACTGAGCCCCTTGCTTCGTGTGGCTACCGCTATCGAGTTTTTGATCTCGGTATCACCGAGGATGAGGACGTTAAAATTTGTGTGCGAACGGAAGTTGATGCATACACCCCCGGGGCCGGGAACCCCCGTGACGGTCAAGGATTAGTGACTATCCGCGCTCTCAATGAATTTGACCCGAGAGCTCAAGGCGCAGGCGGCGCTCCTGACTGGAGAACGAAGCTTGATTCGCAGCGTGGTGCCGTCGTCGCCACGGAGATGAAAAATAACAGTTGCAAACTCGCCAAATGGGCGGTTCAGAGTATCCTCTCAGGTGCAGACTTGATGAAGATTGGTTACGTGATAGGCAGTGCTTGCAATCTCCGCATTTTCTAATCCGCTTTCTCTTTGCTGTCTTGACGGCTCTGTCTTGTCGTTTGCATTGGCACAGTTACATCTCTCGGGCCAATCCTCGCGATAACACCCGTCATGTCATTCTGAGTACTGCCTCGATGCGACCTACCGACTTTGCCGCCCAACTGAACGTCTCCCTCGCCAACGGGTGGGGCATTGTTAGAACTGTCACTGACCTCTGTATGAAGATGCCAGAGGGAAAATACGTTTTGGTAAAGGACCCCAATAAGGTGCGCTATTTTGATCACCGAAGGAGATCTTGAGTTACACCATCAGCATCTCAAGAATCTCAAGAACTCCTGTTGGTCCTGTTATCTCAGTTCATTCTAAACTGATACGTTTGATTTTGTAGCCGGTGATCCGTCTGTACGCCATTCCTCCTGGTACGTTCACCGGAGAAGATGAAGATGGGGACGGGTTTGACGAAGAACAAGTCGATTCAGCAGCGTGAGACCAAAGCTCAAATATAACCTTTTCATTCACTTTGTTTGCATTACGGTGTGGAGAGAAGTGATCGCTACACGAATAGATGCCAAATTGAATGCAATTTCTCATGACTGTGAACTAAGAAGTGTTTCTACCGCTCCTTGAATGTTTTGACTAAGAGATACTTCAGTGTGGCAGATGTAAAAGTTCCAAACTTTGACTTACCTTCTTTGCAAGGCACCTACAATTGTCTCTCTAGAGATATCAGGAAACATTGCCGTTAACTCAGTAATTTCGGTCTCAGGTGGTACTCGAATGCCGGCTGCAGTCCCCTCCGTCCTACCCGTGAGTCCATGTACCCATTCTCGAACAAGTCCTGCGTTCGCACCGGGGGTGCGAAGACGCGAAGTAACACTTCCTGGTGATGACAAAGGCGGCCTGGCCGTTGTTACAACCTCGTCATTTTGCAAAGACGTTTCCGGTCTAGAGCTTCTAGTTTGATCAGGAAAGGCTCGATTGCTTCTTCGCGGAGGGCGAGTCGAACCAACTAATGGGAACAAGAAACGTTTCGAGAATCTGATTACAGAGGGTCCTAGACGGAATAACTTGAGGTTGATCATGTCAGAGCGATATATCTGTCCAGAAAGGAGGCCGATGACTGCAGCGACAACAGAGCCAGGGAGGTGACTGATCGCCAACTATATCAAGTTAATTCGTATAGATGCTTGCGAGGTGCTCGACTCTCACCTGCAAAGCCAGAACATACGTAAAACTTTTGTTGTTCAATGAAACGCCTAGCACACGGAAATCATACACCGACGGTATGATCCTAGAGTACTGATACAAGATGCTGAATATTAGAGGTAACGGTCCCGATGAAATATGATTGATGCCGAAGCGGTGGAACACCAGGAGTGCGGAAAATTCCAGTAATGTCGAAAGCATTGTCGAGGCAACAGCAAAAGACTGGGGAGTAAATAAGTGCATGTCCCAATGAATTTACATATCAGAAACCTCACAGCGAATTTGAGAGTTCCAAAATGGCGCTCCACTTGTACCCCAACATTAAATAGAATCATCTCTGAGATGAACAGATCGCTGGAGTTTGCGAATGCGATGTGGTGCGTGAGCAGCCGCCAATACTGGGACCATAATCAAAACATGTTGGTGAGGTGATATCACAGGAATTTCACCTGATGGTGACGTGAAAGATGTGGAACTAGCTAAGGTAAACGTTATGATCATTGAAAAAAGTTGGGTGTTTTTGGGAAGCTCACTTGAAGATGGAAGTAGTGCTTGAAGTCGAAGATGCCAACAACTATCGAGGTCAGAGCTAGACCCAGCATGAGACCTGTCGCTCACATACTTTGAGATCACTCAAACAACTGAATTTCACTGGTCATACCTTTTGTGAACGGGGCATACTCGAAAGACATGACTTGCAGGTGGGCTTGCTTGGAGTTGCTAGCGTTCGAATTGAACGTTTAATTCATAAGGTTTCAGGAATTTCTCGATAGATCAAGCAAAGCTAGATAAAGATGAAGCAATGTCGCCTGTTCCTGCCAATGGTGATGTAACTGGAAGGATAAAGGAAAGCTCGAGAGCTCAGAGCTGTGAGCTGCGACGTCGCCGTAAGCGCGAACGCTCATTACGTAACATACTTGCGTTTTCCTTGTGAACTTCCACTACTTGACTCTCATAAATGCATTCAACTCAAACATGATCTTTGAAAAGCTCTCGAACCAGGAAAAACGGTTCTAGTAGCACTGGAACAGCAAGAGGCTTTCCACTGCATTACCGTGCGTGCTATTATTGCGTGCTATTATTGCACACAGATTTTTGTATTCACAGATTTCTGTAGGTTCAAATGCGGGTGTTGTGCCGATGTTAATGATCTTTTTAACGATCATCTCGGCACGGACTTGAATTGCAAGGCCCACCTACAATATTCAATCTTAATGAATCCGGCGCTTATGTATGTACACTTTTTCAGGCTGTGTGCACCGTCTAGTGATGGTGGCTTGGACAGTTTTGGTGCCTTCTGACATGGAAATGACATGTCACTAGATACAGACTCTATCTCAGACCTAACAACCGGAGATTCACTACTAATGAATGAGAGATTTTGACAGGATTCTACACACGAACTTCTGTCGCAAGGCGAGCCTGAGATTCGTGCGACCAACAGTTCGTGTTGTGACGATGCTTACAATGACATGTGTCGAGAATTATTCCACAAGATGTGGGCGAGACGCACTGGTTTCCCTGATCCTCGTGGGCGCTTCGAAGTTTCTCACTTCCCTAGGCTAGGCTGTACATGTTCTCATGAATTCGACAGAACGTGAGTGTCATCCCTTCGCTACACTCGGAGTAAAACATTCGTCGGTCCGAAGATGGTCTTCAAGATCTGCAGGCAGCAACCATTTGACTCTTCTTTTCGGACTTGGACTCGGGGGATGTCTGTTCCTGGTTTCTTCCATATCTCATCGAGGTGATAACTTCCCTTTGTGGTTGTCATTTTGCGGCGTCATACGTATGTGGCGGCAATGTTTTCCAGCATATGCTTGTTCGCTGCGTTCTTGCCTTCCGTCATCGTCATTTGTGCAATCCGACTCGCGGTCCAGACCTATCCCTGAAGGTTTCGCTTCCCTTCACTGTCGAGATTTGGATAATCCCTTGTACTTGAAACAGTAAAAGCAGGTGTGTAGCCATTGACTCCGAGTCATTATGAACCTCACGACCCCAAATCGAAAGATCGGTCGTGATGAGAAACGTAAGTGTCGTTGTAAACCATTCAAGACATTCATTTTAGAGTTATGACATAGTTTTTGGCAGGTGTTTGGAATTTCTGCACTCAGTGGGCATAGACGGACCAGACTTGGATTCATACCTCACTAGGCCTCACTACTTACAAGATGCACATCGTTTGTGTGCAGCATTGGTTATCCCGCGTTTGTTCACACCGGACCGGCTTATACAGGTGGGATCGGAAAAGACATAGTCCCTATTCCTGAGAAGGGCAGTACCCCAAGTGTAGCAGACCCGAATGAAATCCCAGCCTGTCTGGAAGAAGGAGTACTGAGCTGCTGCCGCGGTAGACATTGATGGCCGGGCAGATTTCTATCATATATACACTGTCACCGTCCTTTGACAATCGGGCGGGAGGATATTAGCTGCGGAATTAATTTCAAGATTTCAAGATGGATATGGATCTACTATCATCTATGGGTGCCGACTGTGTGATCTATTACATTACATTGATGAGTATCACTCTCCAGACAGAAAGTCTCTATACTGTATCTGATTGTCACTTCAGAGCTATTCAGAGCCCACACTGCGAAATCCCAATGACATTGCTATCTGTACTGTTCAATGGTGTACGGGGGAACGATGGTGACATATTGAGTGTCACAGATATTCAGGCGATGAATTTTCGGTGCTGTTTTGGTGCTACAGTACTGACCTTGAAGTTGGCAAACGCAAGATACCAAGGCCATAGAGTCCATCCTCAACGCAGTAGTAAGTACAAGGTCGTAAGGCTAGAAAGTTTCGACTGAAATGTTCAGCCGTTTCTTTACAAACTCGGAGAAAACGGTCTATCTTTGTATTGGGACTCTCAGAGTACAAAGACCCACTCAATGCCTCTGACAGCCTGCCGGTATCTCGGATACAGGAACTCTTTGCGTTCCTTACTATACCATTCGGCGGGAGTGTAGCGAAAGAAGATTAGATTTCAGGACAACAGTGAGAAGTTAACAGATAAATAGAAGTTTCTACCGCAGTGTTTCTCCTGAAATAAGGAACCGATAACATACGAACGTTTCACGTTCCAAGTTCGTACACATCACAGCTCAACATTGAGTGGGCATAAAAGGCTCTATCACTTACACTTTTAAAAGTATTGTATCTCATCATTGAGACATCGTATCCCAATCAAAGATGTGAGAAGCCTAGGCATCCGGAGAACTCTGCCCGAACATATTCAAAGGTTTTGAACTTGAAAACTTGAAAGACACGACGCGCACAGCTGTAAGTAACAGGCCTGGTGGCTTGCGAGGGTACATATGCACGTTTTGAAGGGTTTCATAGTCGTTATTATCTTCGAACGCGCCTTGTAGAGCACAAGTCGGACGAGTCACGAAAAGAGCAGATGGTATATCGAGGACACTCATATCAAGTAGATCATGCCGGCCTGATAATCATACGGAATATTCCCAGCATAGAGAGATACTACAGGAAAATGATTCAGCCACTTTTATGTGATTAGGAGAGCATCATACTTATCACCATATTTACAGGCTCCATGACCAGCGTGTAGGAAAGAAAATGTATTAGCTAGTACACAAGCGGCGCCACCTTAAGGTCTTACCGGTACCACTCAACTCCAATGGTGAAAGTGTACACTACGTACCAAGTGTCGTTTACTTATTGAGTCGTGTTTCGCAAAAGTGAGTAGCACACGTATCTACTCACCTTGAGATCGACGACACACCGTGTGTTTGACTCGCTCGGACCAGTTACACATATCGAAATCCGACCTTCCACGATATGCTTCCCCACTAGTACTAGTAGCATACTGATCGACGCCAGAAACTTGCCATTCAGGGATGAGTACTTGAGTCGGCGTCACGTTGATTTGGATCTAAGTTCTACTCGATAACTGATATCGTCGTCCCGTTGTGGCACCGTAGCACTGATCCATTGCTGATCCGGCATATCACCACATCCTCTTCGGACGACTTCCTTGATGCCCTTGGTTTGATGAATCTCATCAAATTGGCCGGCTGAGATGAATCGAAGAACGAGGTCTTGAGCTGGTCATGAGTACAAACCACACGAACTTCTTCTTGTCAGTGCAAGCGCCCAGATATCCCGATGGCGGTTTGGCGGTTTTGCGTGTGCTCCGGCAATGCACGTCCTGCTGTTTGGTACTTGTAGACATGCATACTTGATGTTTGAAAAGCATGCGTGCGCCTGCCAATGGAAGCTATTGTTAACGTTATATCTTGAACATCATGAGCGTGCATAGCCAAACCTTCAGGTGTCAGATGACGCGTTGTATACGCTGTTGCACACTTGCGTAGAGAGATGGGGGGTCACCTTTGGGGATAGCTGCAATATTGATCGTACCCGGGACGACATGAGCATCAACAGATGCGATACTCTAATCCTAATTAGGGTGCTCAGAGGTGCTCAGGTGTGAGTGCGGCATGAGATAGCTTCGGTGCTTTGGGACGGGAGGGTAAATTAATTATGGAAGAGAACAAGAATTACACGCACCTCATGCAAGCCATCGACATGATCCTAAGGTTCTGTACGTCCGAACTCTTCGACACCTTGCAGACCGACGCTGAACAATTGGTCCGACTCGGAGTATGTAAAGGCTCATCACGGTGTCGTTTCAGGCATTGCATATGATTATGAACTCTCCCGGACCACGAGTAAACCGGAAACAACGAGCTAAAGTAAAGAAGGTTTATGGCTGCATGAGCCAATAATCGCGATTCGCAAGGAAAATTTACCGTCGCACTCGCAATAATCAAGTTGACTGTGCAAACCGGCGAGGTAACGCGCCTTTCCGACGATTGTAATTACCGGCATGTACTGCCGCGTTGCCGCATTGCCGCCAGTCCGACATTTTGTCCAAGTATTTGATAACGATTAGAAACAGAAACAGTAAGTATACGACACCCTAAAAGTATACACAGATACGAGAAGCAGAGACGGTGAAAGAAGCGAAGAGTAAAAAAAAAGAAATGCTATGCCCTTTGTAACCACGAGCAATCACAGAGCCTCGAATACTTACAGCTGAGAGGCTCACCCTTGTCAATGGTTCCAAATGATTGTAGTAAGGATGTGCGGGTTCCAGCAGCTGAAAGGTCTTACAGACCATCCTTGGGTATCCTGTCAACGGAGTAGTCGTAATTTGTAAAGCGTGGAACTGTAAGCATATCCACACGCAGCACCCTGTTCAAGCTAACGGACTCCCCGGGCCTGGCACCCAGTTGCATACGCACATGCAGGGTCACAGAGCATGAGAGTGCCAACGTCAAACCCCGCAAGTCCCAACCAGATGGTAAGAGGTTTTAGGGGTCTTTATCTCTGAGCAAATAATGTAGCTAAGTAAGTAGGTTTCAATTGAGAAAAGCGCGATGCATGGGGCACTCAGTGTCACTGGTCAGCGTATTCGGAAATCCAGCGGGCCGGTATTCCTCTGACTTGTATTACTCAGGATCATTTGAAAAGCGTACTTTCGGGGTGCTTCAACGTTGTCATTGTCAACCCGTCAGTGCGTCCGAGGTAGGTAGGTACGTACATGTACGCTCCCGCGAAAACCGCTCTGCCCTTAGTAGGTCCTCTTATGCGCTTCGGACTTCCTTCCTTCCTTTCTTCGTTCCTAATAAGATAGGCAGGCTATGAGAAACAAAACATACGAAATCAAATCATCGTAAATTTATGCAAATGACTTGCCCACAACAAGAATCCCTGCTTTACTTCTCGAGCGCTCTATACCTACACTAGCAGACCTCTGAATCGAAGCATGCCGTTGCCGTCACTGCAAATATAGCGTCAAGTACGTAGACGTTGGTTGTGCCTTTACAGCGTGTCACTGTTACCCAAGCTAGAACTACAAAAAACGACGTCACTAAACCAAACTGAATCCTAGTCAAGACTTGAATAACGCACGATTCAACAGGGTGCAATCCTTTCATGTCCATGCCACCATATTACACAAGCACGCAATTCACCGACATTCGTATTCGCATTCATTCGGTAAACAGGGACAGAAAACCTAGAAGTCATTCGATTCGTAAGTAAACACGTTGATCTCAAGCGAAAGGGCGAAGCATGCGGGTCTCGGTAAGCCCATACACCCACACATATGTACCACCCGCACACGGTTAAGTTATCATTAGTCCCAGTGAAGCAGGGCGGAGCAAGGACCATATATGTAGAATTAACGTTGGCTGAATGCCCCGATGCCCGAGGTCATTTGCGTACTCGGTTTCCGGATTGAGTATCGTTCAATGTCTTCTCGGTCGCCGAGCATGAGAGACCTTCCATACCCTACCTACCTACCGGCGAGCTCCTCTCTGTTACTATTACCCATCTCCTCCGTTGGTCCCCACTGTCTTTACACAGTAATCAATACAGTACACACCCGCCGGTAAGAAAAGAAAAAAAGACTGTACGTACCACCCATACGTAGATAATATGGCCATGTATGCACAATTGCAACAACAACGGGTCTAGGTATCCCAGCGAAACTTGCAATTGATACGATTGGGCCATCTCGCACTCAGGGCAGGGGTTGTACATAGAAATCGTTAAGTAGAAAAAGATTGAAAGAAAATAACGGGTTCCACCAGGGTTCCACAGCGGGAATTGCCAGTTACACAAAAACAAATCTCGGACCCTGTAGTTGGTTGGAGTCGCAGTTTGACTAGAAGTGGTTCAAGCGCCAATTTTGAAACATGCATGAGGGGGAAATGCCTACAGGCAGATATATATGTTGGAAGGTTGGAACTCAAAGCGCCTGCCAGCGTTGGCTGGGGACAGCAAGAAGGCACTCTTTGCAAACGCTGGCAAGGCATCCAGTACCTGTCAAGCCGACCGTTCGCAGTGTGTCTGTGGACCGTTTCGTCCCATGACGAACCAAAGATTCCAAGTCCGACGTTGCCATGGGTCCATAAACATACGAACCAATTTCTAGTATTACATTCAATTAGAAGCAATTACACCGAGTTTTTGGCCTGGTCAAGAAGAACCCCCCTTCCCCCTTGAAATGACGCAAACCCCCGAGGCACAGAAGGAGTTGCGCAGAGTAAGAAGAAGTTTGTTGGGTGGGTTTGTTTGAAAAAGCGATGACGAATTCTGTATGAGTTTTTTTTCCCGCTCTTTGGGCAGATGTTCACATCATTATAGTAAATTTTCGCACGCGATAAGGTGAGGTGGGAATTCCAAAGAGTCTTGGGCTCAGTCGAGAGCCTAACGAACGGAGTCTGGGGTAAGAGAAGAAGAGATTTTGAAAGAAGTTCAATTCCGAGTCACCCAGTCGGTCTTCTGAGTGTCTGTGGTGGTTCTTTTTCGATGGTCCGATACACCTGGAAATGATTTATCGAGAAATCTGAAAGAGTGTGGTGCAGTTCAGGTGTAACGATTGTACGCGGCGGCTAGATATTGGATATGAGGTTAGATAGGCGTTCCCGGCTACATGGAAAGAAATCGGATGTCGTTTGACTTTCGCGGCTCACTAGCTCTCACTAGTAGCTTGAACATATCGTATGTGATTCCAGCCACCCACGTTTGAATGAAAGAAGCTACTTAAGCGCAAAACCATCCAAACTTCAAGGGGTCCCGGTCAGCGTTCTGAGAAGGATTCTTTCGTTTTTCAAATTTCAAGCAAAAAACATACCTTAAACGGATAGACCTGAAACGGTTCACATAACCGCGGACTTTCTGAAAATGGGAAGCCGAGCGGCAACCGGCGAAGAGTCAGCTCGGCCGGTGATGGCTCGGAGCAATATTTATTTATTATTGACGGTGTCGACGAGGAGCTAGCTGAGCGCTTCGCTGAAGTCTTGCACTCTCAAATCTATTCAGGTAGCTTCTGGACTTCGATGAACCCATACAAATTGAACGTTGAACAATTGACCATCCGGATTGCGTGCCTTGTATGAAATACGTCGGGTCTGGCTGTATGTATAGGCAATGGAAGGCAATGGGTCACTTCTCCTGCCGGGTATACCGCGTACAGTGGAGCAATTCCATTCTCAAACGCGAAGCAATTCCAGAGCATTTCGACGTCAAATACACTGAAGATGGGGTGTATGATTTATAGGGGTATTATTGACTGTTAGGCGCACTGGTGTGCACGCGTTACCCAAATTTGAAACATGTACTCACGCTCGGCAGCTCGAGCCCATCCTAAAACGCCTGTCACTTGTTCAATGCTTCCATGGACGATGTGCAATGTGCATATGTAGATTGCTCCAGCTGCTCTAGCCCTCTCTAACAATCTCGTAAGTACGTGGATCAGCGTTTCACGTCTCTCTTCGGATTCCGATGAATTGAAAAGAGTGTTGAACGAACTTGGGTTGTTTCTTTGATAGAAGGACCGATGGTGCGTGCGCTGGTTATTACTTTCGTTACCATTACCATCATAATAGATCTTACTCCAGTCAAGGTTGGGTCGGGGCCGTCTGGTTCGGAGCTGCCATCGACTGAGGTACTTGCTCGCCTCAGTATGCCAAGAACGACTCGGATGTTCAAAGGGAGAAGAGGCCTGTCAATGAATCGCGGATTTGGGGAGCTGGTAAAAAAAGGAGACTGTGAGTACCACTCTAGGGTGGTTGAGAATCAAGCCAAACGTAACTCGGAAATGGTCGACACAAAGAAACCTCGCCACGTCTATACCAGGCCTGCACTATTACAATTCGGGATACAAAGGCAATAGAATACGAGTTCTCTTCACGTTCAAACGACTAGCAACCATTTACGCGTTACGACTTTTAGCAACAAAGGGACGAGAAGGAGAACAAAGGGCGCTGCCACGTACTCCGGTTACGGTGAACAAGTTTCCACAATCGCAATTAGACTGAAAGGACATACAGCACAGCGTCACGGTGCCATTGAAATGAAAGAGTCTCTTTCAGCAATCCCACAATGAAAGCAATTGAGAAAAGGTGCTGATCCCCAGCTATTCAATTTGGATAAAAACCTATTCCGTCAAATCGAAACTCGAAACCCATTCAAATCGAATCATGTCATCTCGAGGGCTCAGCGCTGCAGCGTTGATACTGCTCCAACAGCCCAACTAAACGCTAAATCATCCACTTTCAACTTCTTCCTCCCTTCGCAGGCCAAAGTGACCCGTTTTCGTTTTTCAAATTTCACCCTTTGCCACACACTACATACACCTCTTTCACTTTTTCCCTTTTTCGTCCCACTCTCCGAGTTCGATCGATTCTTTCAAGATTCTTTATCTATATTACCCTCCGGAGTTCTTCTCGTTTGATGACACTTCTTGCACGTTGTAACTTGTTCTTCTTGGTTCGCGGGAGATGGTTCGCGGGAGAGCTTTGAGGGGGGTGGGTACGGACGTATGGTACATTTGGTCGCGTAGTGTGCCCTCCTCGGGCCCAACGTGTAGGATAAGGCATATGTAAGTCTTCGAAATTCGATCACATATGTCCACGGAAAGAACCCTGAGCTCGCTGCTCGATTGTTATGATCATGATCGTTGAGATCATAGGATCAAAAGAAATTGGTTCGTATGTTGAAGTTCTAGTGAACGTGGCCCCTCCATAGTTCATGATTCTAAACCCGTGTCATGCATGAAAATAAACGAATAAACGAATCACGATGTCATTGGTGGGGGAGTTGTTCTCCTCTTCACCGCTAAGTAGCCTCCATTGTCATTTATGCAACCCTTGGGTGATATCGGTAAGTATTTTTAAAGTTCTTCAACGTTTTCCTCCAGGCAAATGCGCAAATGCTTTCACTGAGTTTACTTTACTTATCAACAGCTTATCAGGATATACGAATTCAAATAACATACACCATGATACCCACCCATACGTACATCTACACACGTTCCCAATCTACTTCGGGTCCAACCATGACGGAGTTCAGTCTATAATATCGAATTCGACTCGAGAACTCTGAATTAGTAAGGTGAAGTAGAAAATAGAAAATAGAACGAGATCGTGGGTGCACGGATGCACGTACATACATATGTACTCTTAGGGATTTCGGAAAACCATCCCTGGGTGACTCGATGTTCAATTCGAGTTCGAGAATCGAGAATCGAGATATGTACTAAGAAGCGGAGAACCCTAGAGAACCCTCAGAGAGAAAGAACCCTACCCCCCATGTCATACCATGACATGCCATGGCCGCAAGAACCATACTGAGCTCATGGGGGCTCCGGAGTCCATGACGCGTGAACGCGTGAACGTGAACGATTTGAACTTCCGAAAATGTGTATGTAAGACTTCACCTCGATGTCGATTGTCTTTATTCAATTACAGTATATGTAACGATAAAAACTGTTCGCGGGAGAAGGACCCGGCGTCTTCGCTATATAAGCCCTTGTCGGATGCCAAATTACTTACATATATGTACGAGGCAACAAGCACAAAGGCTCTACTGAGCCCGTCGGGCGATATTGGGGACTCGGATTCCCTGCCAAGGTTCTGAGGGCGTCACGGTTGTTGTTATACATATGTGGTAAGTTTTCTTGTACTACCGTACTTATTGTCCTTCAAAGGGCGTAGTACAAACCCTCAATAGCAACCTTGAATTTCTATTGTCTCAACCCGTAACCCGTTATCTCTTTCCTCCGCTGAACCCTGAACAACCTGAATTCCAACGCAGTCGATCGCGCAGCACCGCGCAGTCGCACTTCAACTTATTGACCCGTCAGCTGTGGGCCCTGAGGCCCTGAGGCCTGAAGCTTAGCCTAAGACCTAAACCCTGAGGGTGGCGATCACAAACGTAGAAAGCGTTCAAGTTAGCCGGGAGCTCGAGGGGGTAGGTATCTATGTAAGTTGAACTTCGCCGGAGTGCTGGTTAAAAGCTTCCTTTATCCTTTCATTTCGTCCCTATGTATTTACTTCGACTGTACTTAACTTGCAACGATCGAGAACTTGAGGAGCGGAGGAGTCTCAAGTCGAGAACCTGAACCTGGGGAGCGGAGGAGTTCCAGTTCCAAGGCTGGAGAATCGAATATCGAATAAGTTGAACCTTAGTAGGTCTAGCTTAGGATCCTTCCAGCCAATCATGATAAACCGCAAACGACAGCTAGCCTCGACTCCAACGAAAGTATGTAGTGTATATAGGACATGTACACGTACATATGACATACGATCGTTATTTTGCCATTCACTTTATAGTACTAGAGAGAAGCTTGGGTACTTACACTTTCACTTTCACTGGCACCGCAGTGACAGAAACGCCACGGGGGGAACCAAGATATGTAGCCTGAACTCGAACTTCGAAGCAGCTGCAGGATAATAAGTTATCAAGTACTTACCCATAGCCGCCGCAGAAGTTATTACATACAACCAATGGACCAGTATACAGTACATAGTCATGTGAAAAGGGGGGTCACCTCCGTGAAATCCAAGCTTATGACAGTACGCCACACACCGAGTACGCCACTTCAAGAGGACATGCTACGACTCTCCTGTACCGGGCGGGGTTCGTTTGAGGCAAGGACGAGCGGGCTGGGTAGGTTGACCGTCGGAAGGAAGACGAGGAAGCGAACCGTCGGGGCAATGGAGAGTCACCGGTCCAAAGGCGGGCGGCAATGTACCATGTGTTTCCCGCCCATGGACGATTGAGGTGAAGCGCTCTGTATTCCCAACGCGTCATCCGGCATACAAACCGCAGTCCAGTGTAATTTAAATTGCAAAGCGCCCGACTCACCACTGGTGGTGGAGTTGCGACTCCAATGAGTCTGAGCAACCCACTGCGGAGCTTGAAGATTTGAAAAATAAAGGATAAAACTTGAGAGTACTGAGTACTGCAGGGGTGCCTTAGAATCCACTGCTTATCTCAAGTTCATCCCTGGTTTATTTATTCTTCTTTCTTTAGATTCCTTGGAGTTTGTTGGGGCCTCTGGAGTACACCCTGTACGTATCAGCACCTCCACTGTTGAACGACACTGAACCCTGACCCAATGAACTAATGTAAACATCCCCATCCCGATTTTCACTAGCACAAGTCAGTCAGTCAGTCAGTCACAGACTCACATTCGTACATGTGGAGGAGGAACGCCTCGAGGTACTTGGAAGAAGGCTAAAACGCAGACGTAACCCGAAATTGGTATATCCGCATCCGCATCCCACATACGCGTACGCATAACGCGTATACGCCATCCCATTCTATTGAATCTATTCTGAGAGTCCTCACTCAGACTGCAGTCCAGCAGTAGCACAGAGTAAACGCTAAAGAAAGTAGCAATACTTAATCAGATGACAATGAGTCTGACTCGGTAGGGTACTGAAGCCTGAGGAGGAGATGTCGAGTTACTTACTTACTACTGTGTCATAATCCCAAATTCAAGTCCGCATTTTTAAAAGACCTTCCTCCGAATCCCGATCCCGAGTGTTGCCCGAGTCCCAAGTGATTCATTCGAAGTTCTTAGTTGAATATCGCGGCCAACAGGTTTGAAAGCGCTACGGAACTTGGAAGTTCCATCCCACGGAAGGGGCAGGTCTCCCGTCGGGGCTCTTTGTCTAGGGGGACTACTGAGTATCGAGTCCCAGTCTCGCCCTGCGAGAATTCGAATATACTCGACCTTATTAGACTTAATTCGACTTCTTAAGTGCATATATAGCGCTTGTGGTTTGTATTCGCTCTGAACCTGGACCTGAGATCAGATTTTATATTTTATGTTTTCAATAGACTCATCAAAGGGCGTTAATTGCGAGTGCCGCCGGCGGTAGAACACAACGTCACTCACCACCAGGCGCGTAAGTAAGAAGAAAGATTGTTTTCTGAGTCTGAATCTTCCGACTCTGCTTACTAGTTCCCGTATACCGACTTTCGAAATCCGTCCTCAGTCATCACCGTCGTCGTATTCTTGTCCGTCTATATTCAACTCCGAGTACCCCAATCTCATCCCCATACCACCGCAGCGCCAATTCCCGTCTCATCCGTCCCTTCCCAACCCGTACCAAGGTCACTGCCTCTACCTGCCAGATACCCACCACACCTCTGACTCACTATCACGATAGCAAGGTATCTCTTTCCACCGGCACTGCTATAGTTA
The DNA here is from genome assembly GCA_028554645.1 of Omphalotus guepiniiformis. NCBI lineage: Eukaryota > Fungi > Basidiomycota > Agaricomycetes > Agaricales > Omphalotaceae > Omphalotus > Omphalotus guepiniiformis. The sequence continues at coordinate 252,542 of JAQOOI010000063.1, forward strand.
AAGCAACAGTAACGAGTCATCGAGAGAGCGATAGATGTTAGCTGTTCCAAAGTAAGTATAGTTGACTCGGGAATGCAGCAAGCCCGCGTCAAACTGTTCCGGACTCACGATTACATACAAGTTCAGTAATCTCGAAATACAATAACCGTAATCTCCCAAACGCCCGCCTACCCAGCGGCGAAGGATGGGTATTTCCTAGTTCCACGGCGATGGAAAAATGGAATAAGAGGCCCGTCAACTTAGCGGTCTAAACGTGCGCCGTGAAAATCGAAATCGAATATACGAGTCGCGTTTGTTATCGCATGACCTATAGACCAAGCTTCCTCCCGGGTCCGAGGCATTACAAGCCTCTGCTCTAGTCTGTCGTGAATTCAAGCGCCGACTCGCGCCTTTGTGTCGGAGTAGTTTTGGTACGATTACGTACAGCACGCACGTTATCTCTTTTTTCGACATACGGCTGTGGTGGGTTTTGGAGGCGGTGTTTATGTGGCAAAGCAAAAAACGTAGCATCCGAACATTGCGGTAGTAAAGGCACAAAGGTTCGGTCACGTAATACCCGAAAAGGAAGGTGGCTTGGTTCCGGGGGTGCAAAGACGCAAGTCCGACGAATTGAGCCCAAGACCCAGAACAATGGGTCCACAAGAACGAGAGGATCTAGAGATTCGGTATAAAATCTCCGATCTAACGATAAGACCAAACACGGAACCAAAATAAAAAAATTTACCCAGACTTGCAAGGGGACATCCATGTCTCCGGGGTCCATCTTTGTGCGCTGCTTCCGGGGGCAGTGGGAGTGTTATACGGATTTTGCGAATTGCCTATTTGAGAATGTTATCATCGGTAGTTCATAATGGAGAGGGGGGACCAAACGGATTTTTCGGAAGTGCACAATAATGGACTCGCTCTCGTTTGACGGATACACCTCCTACTCTGACTCGTCCGCTCCTCGTACACCTTCTCCTCATGGAGAGGAATGGCAGTACTACCCTACGAGCCAGAAGATGGACATGTTTTCCGAAGAACAACACTGGGGTGCACCAAGAGGAGGTTCTCTACTCCAGGAGTTGTACGAGCACGACCCAGCGGCCGAACAGGAGATGGAGTACCAGCAGCAGCACCACCAACAACAACAACACCATCAGCAGCAGCAGATGTCCGGTAGACCACACGACTATACGATGATTCGCCGGGCTACGTTTCCGTATGTCAGGCATGACCGCGAGCAACAACATTTCGAGCTTCCTCTTCATCATCATGACGCATATCCTGACGCTGCTGTCAAACTAGAAGACACGAACCCAAATTATATCGTGCCGTCTCAACACCACCACCACCACCATCATCACCCGTATATGCCGCCCTACGGCATTCCCGCTCACCCGACTCAGCCGATGCTCCCCGCTCCTCCCCTTCATCCCGGCCAACTCGGCCCTGGAATGCCGTACCCGGTCTCAGCTCTCCATATCCAGCATACAGACGACGCGGCGTCAAAAGAAACCCAATACCTCCGTCGTCGTTGTTTCAATTGTCACACCACAGAGCCACCTTCTTGGCGTAGATCTACTCTGAACCCTGGAAAGATCGTTTGTAACAAGTGTGGGTTGTACGAGCGTACTCATTTACGCCCGAGACCACTTCGTTTTGACGAGTTACGAGCTGGTGGGAAGGCGAGGAAGAACTCGAAATCGAACGCGAATGCGAATTCGGGTGTTGCGGGTGTTGGTGCTAATTCGAATTCATCGCCTGGACGTAATGGTTCGACGAGCCCAAAGAGTGCTGCTGTGAAGAAGGAACCTGGGGAAGGTACCGTTCCTGGAAGGAGAGCGTCTGTTTCGAGTGCTTCTTCTGCTCACTCTGGAGGTGCGAGTGATTGGGATGATAATGGTGAGTCGGTTTATTCCGTTCTTGTATCTACCAAACGAACGATGTGTTTGCAGTTGAATGAATACCCTTTTATTCTTTTTTTTCTCGTTATTTTTGTGTATAAAATTCGAATGCTAATTGAAACTAGTTTCAATCTATTCTTCAGGCTCTGCACCACCGACATCATTCAATTCGCCTCTTCTTTCTTCTTCTTCTCATCCACCATCAGCTTCAGGACCTTCTTACCTCCCACTCCCACCTCTCTCTTCCTCACCTTCACCTCCACTCTCAGCAGCCATTCGTCTCCCCAACGCACCCTTATCCGACATCGCATCCTACTCTCACAGTCCCTCTCCTCATCTCTCCGTTCTTCCCCTCCCATCAGCAGGAGGGTCTCCCTCTCCTCTCGGTCTAAGTGCCCTAGGCGAGCTTTCTCTCCAAGCACAACAAGACGCCGCAGTAGCCATCGCTAGCGCGCACAGTTCCCCACTCTTACAAGGTGGCATGAGCCCAGCGATGCATACAATGGGTCTTGGAATGCCCAACGTGATGGGTGGCGCTCAACCTCTAGTCAGAGGGAAAGCTCATACGATAAGCACTAGTGCGCCGTATGAAGCGTATCTTAACGCTTCGAGAGCTGCGGCTGTTGCGGAGGCTGAGCATCAGCAGCAGCAGCAGCAACAGGAACATGAGGCGATGTCGAGGAGGGGAAGTGTATCGAGTGTTTATGAGGGTATGGGGTATGATGTTGGTTCGTTTGATGATTCGCGGTCGCATTCGCATCTTAGTGAGGAACCTGTTTCGATGGGTTTGAGCGCTTTGAAAGAGGAGGTTGTTTCTTGAAGTTGCCCCCCCTTACACTGCATCATTGCTTTCTCGCTCGCGATGCGCTAGTTCGTATCATTGTTCAAAAAAAATTACCCCACCCCATCCTCAGGAGAAAGTTTGATTTCGATACCATGTATTTTCGCGATACCTCCCTCCCTTCCCCGCATTCCCTCCGCATTCCCCTCACTATCACTCCCACGTCATCGCCTGCCCTCCCCCTCGTCACACACACACAAACCCCTTGCTGTATTTCTTTCTCCATCTGTCTCTCCCCGACTCGCGCACGAGTCTGGCATCCCATTATTTATTCATATTCGTTATATATTTCATTTACCTCTCTCTCTCTCTCTCTGCTTCTCCCTTTCATTCCTTCCTTCCTCTCTCTCACTGTGGCTCATTCTCATTCTCATCCAACAATTCGCAAAATAGCTAGCTAGGAGCTAGGGCGGGGATCCGGAGATCAAAGTCGATTTTTTTTTTCTCGTCGTTGTTGTTGCGGTGTTTTTTGCTTCCCTCCGTTGTTTGTTTTTTCTTGTTTTCGCGCGTTCGCGTTCAGCGGTTTAAGCTTCGCGTTTATCGTATATATATATATATATGTACATAACATACATACCTCTTTTTTACATCCATACCTGAATACCTGAATCCCCCCCCCCCCGAAATTTGAATCTGAATCATGTAGCATTTGATGATATGTGGCCTTTTTTCCCTTTCTTTCTTTTACCCCCCTTCACACTTACTTCACGCACTTCGTCTCGTCTCGTCTTCTACCCCACCCCCCACCGATTCCCATTTTTTTTGATATCCCTTTATCTTTTCTTTCGTTGCTTTTCGGTTTCTTTGATTTGATTCGCCCGCGAGAAGCGTTTGGGTTTGTACAATTACGATTATTTTTGCTGTACGTATTTGCTCAGTTATTTTATAAAGATCCCAAAGAGTTTTTCTGTTTTCTCTGCTCGACTCTGCGTCCCCGTTCCCGCTCCCGCCTGTTTCTTGGTTGTCCTTTTTCTTTATTTTGCTTTTGCTTTTTGCTTTTTGTTTTTGTTCTTTTACAGACGTACGTTTACGTTATATATATGTAGATAGCAGATAGCTATAGGGCGCGTACATATACATCCTGTATATACGATTCAGAATTGAAGAATTGAAAGAATTGAAGAATGAATGGAATGCTATGAAGAATGGATGTCCTGGACTGGACTCCGATTGAGAATGGAAGTTGAAGAATTCAATAGATAGATTGCTCGCCAGTGACCTATTACGATCATTTTCGGTACTTATACACACACAATGACATACACACATATTACTGAGCGTACTGAGCGTCTATACGTCTTAACGTGAACAAACCCTCCCTTATAGTACCCTGATACACTATGTAATACCGCCCTGCCCCGCCCTGCCACACTCCGCCCCGCGCCTTCCCTTCCCTAAGCCTTTCAAAATCCCTTCAAAACCCCTTCCCTTCCCTTCCCTTCCCTTCCTAAAACCTGACCTGACCTGAAGCGAAAGCTTCGATATCTCCGCACGTCTTCTGTCTTCTTAGTTTTGGCTTAGCGTTAGCATGGCTTACCTTACCCAAAAGGCAAAAACGTCGATAATTATAATGAATTCCTAGGCTTCGAGATCGTTTATTGCACCCGTGTATGCAGATCCCTGCAGGGGGTCTGCAGGGGGTGTTTCGCGGTGAACGGCTGGTCAACGCGGGCTTCGGGTGATGGATAGACTTGTTGAAGACCGCTTGAAGAAGAGGGGTGTAGGAGGAAGTGGGAGTCATGAGCAGGTCATGAGACCCTCGCTTTGAATCAATGATCGCTGCGGCCGCGGTGTACATTACTTGTGGGATTTGCGTGATTTGGTGTTGGAAGCGCGCTTGAAGCCTCGCCTCGAGGCGTTGAAGAGGTGGGTCGTCTTGATCTCGTGGACGATGGACACAGGTGGGACGCAAGCTAAGTTGATGTTAAGCAAGTGTTTAGCAAGTAGCGCTTAGCCGTAGGTTACCCTGACTTCTGAGCCTGAGGGTAGGGTAGGGTACGGTTCTGTACTGTAGGTCCGGGAGGTGTGTTCATCGAAATCGAAATCAACGTGTTATTCGGCCTGCAGGAATTGGGTAGTGAGAGGAGAGAGTGAGGGAAGGAGGGAGGGAGAAACAAAGGAAGGAGGGGGTTCGAGCGCTGTGTTTACTTTGGCGCACCGACTGGCCGACGTTCTGTGTCCTCCTTCGTACAGTCAGGCCTCTTCACTACCTCAGTATACCACATTCCACTTTCCAATCACATCCACGCGACAATCCCATATTGAACTTTGAAACGTATCGCGCTTCGCGTTTGGCCTTCGCCATTTTAACATTTAACTTCTTGGTTATCGTTTCGAGTCTTGACCAATTCCCCAAATCCCAAACTTCAAAGAAACGATCTAGTACTAAGCGCTGCTCGCGTACGCGCAAACCTTTGATGATATACGATTCGAAATTCGATAATGGGAAGGTCGCAAGAAGATAATACGATAATACAAATTACCGAATCGTCTGTGCAAAGTTGCGTGCGTGGTGCCATCGTGGATTCGTCATTTCATGAGGTCGAGGTTGACCCGGCCTCGGTTTATTCATTCACCGGTGACCCGATGCCGCTGCGCTACGCAGGCTGGGACAAAGACAGAGATATCGATAGGTACTACCATACTCGCGGTGGCGAATGGTGGCTCAATATTCAATGAAGGTGGAGTCACTGCGGATGTCGATGGACTGACTGTGAGGGTACCGCCAAGTTCAAGTTCAAGTTGGACAAAGCTTTCATTACTAACATTATATTAACCATTACCATTAATTTCGTTTTTACTCGGGGATTTTCTAGAATAATGACCCCTCCTCCCCAACGTCAACCCGAGTCCTGGACGGAAATTGTAAAAAAGGAAAGGAAATTACAGAGATGCAAGCGAGAGGGAATAGGGAATAGGGAAAGGGAAAAACAAATGAGGAGGAGGCAGGGAGGAAGCGCGAAGCTCTGGGACGGCGTACGGAATTTTGAAGCCGGCAGCTACTTTGCTCACTGCCTACAGGCTACGCGTGACCCTCACCCACGCACATGCGCCCCCCTCCCAAGCCCCTCCCTTCCGTACGATAGCGTGAACTCCTCCCTAAACCCTCGTGAACCTCGTGAACCCCGTCCCACATTGATGATTGAACGACGTCAACATGTGGGTCGGAGAGGATAAGGATTTCGGTACCGATATCAGGTTTGGGTTCGTATGTGTGGCCTGCAGTAGGACGTGCAGTGTGTTCTAGTGTGTTACGCGTGGAACCCTCCGAGTCTACCCCCCGAGTGCCCGAGCCCGACGAGACCCGCACCCAAGATCCGGATATCCAGACTCTTTGATTGCATACATACATACATCGAAACACCCTCGCGAGGATTACATTACATCTCCCTATCAGGCTCGTCGGTTCGATATGGTCTTTTCCTTCAATTTGGATACAATTCCTTCTCGAGAGCGATGTTTCCTATCTTGCTTGTGTCGTGCCAAGTAGGTCCGATCTCGAATCTCATCGAGCTTTCGTTCGTACCCGAAAGAAACGAGGGATCAGCACAGAGATTCCAAGTAAGCCTAGGACTGTTGATTGATCTGCGAAGATCAACGTACCCGCCGAGTACGGAAAACAGTCTATGCCAGTGAGCCTCGCTACCGCTACCGCTGCAATTTACTCCGGCTAAAGCATGTCATGCCACGCCACGCTATTCCTCTTTTCCTCGACGACGATGCTTAAGGACGAACTCCTCCGAGTTCATCGGCGTGTCTAGGCTTGAAAGACGATCATTTCTGCGCCCAAACAATCTTCCAGCGCTTCGCGAGCGCTTATTAAGGAAATACATATCTGCTTGGATCGGAAAACGCCGTAAGTACGTTCCCTCCCCTCCTAACAGCTCCTATGAACTGAGTCTAGTCTCTCAGAACATCGTGGGCACGGCGCGGAATGCATTCGGGTTTGCTTAAATGAGGAATCCCGACTAGTCCCGCTGAGCCTGTGTAGGTTTGGCGCTCGGTACTTGCGACATGAGTAAGTATTGTACACGCTTCACTTGATCTAAGCTTCACCCCAACTCAACTCAAGCCCGAATTTTTCCCGAAGACGAAGACCCTGAAACCGAACACGAATACTGTAAACATAAAGTTCAAACAACACCTGCGAGTCCTTTATAAAGTTACATTGAGGGGGAGGAGGTCTAGAACAGGAACCCTAGGGAATCCTCCACTCCACTAAGGGATACATAGAATAGTATAGAATTGGGGTCGCGCAGGGTCGTACTGAGACTCTCCGGCGGCATAATTAGTGTTAGTAAGTATGTATTAAACAATGCAATGAGGTTTTGGGAGAAGCACGGGTTTGGAAGAAGCACGGTATATATAGTCTGTGTGGTTACTGGTTACTAGTTATTAGCAGGGAAACGTATAGGGTGGGTGTCGATGAATGAGATGACTAACGCTCGAGGTGGGCGTTATTGACGGTATATGTCTATGTGAGATGAAGGAGGTGGTTTGTAAATAACTAAGTAATTTTTTTTAACGCCTCCACGATTTAGAACCTGACAGAGATATATCATAATCATATCAGATAAGTAAGTACCCTTATCCTCAAAATTCAACGCCGCCCCCATCCGAAGATTCAAAATTCGGTCCTCGAACCCACTGGCAGGCAAATCCAAAATTCGAATCGCAGGGTCCATCCAGCCAACATAGCAACCCCCTACTATATGTATATTCGTATATTCATATAATATTATATTGGTTTTTACGAACCGCGAACCGCGAAGTCGGAAGATTCAACGTCAATGCTTGCTTCTTTCTCCAATCTCCAATTCTCTCATTCTTTCTTCGAATTCGTTACTCCCCTCCCTTACTTCCTTACTTCCTTCCTGAGTACAGTACCTCATGTACTTCCTTCCTCACTAAAAGCTTACATACATACACACATATTCTTATGAGTTCTTATAGCATACTAATCATCATGACGTCCGAGTCTGTCGTACCTTTGGTTGTCCCACTGTGTATGCTTCTCCCTTGAACCCTCGTATGGTTGGTACGTATACGTATACGAGCGAGTCGTATTTCGTATTTTGTCTTCATGAGGTCGAATCAAATACATACAGACGCTGTAAGTAAGTAAGTAAGTACATACCCCATCTATGATCTCCCCATTCAACGTCCGTCATCTTCGGGGCTCGTGCCAGTGGTCAGATTGACTCCGTGGTACGTGGTATGAAACTTGAAGGGTTAGGACTCAGGCCTGGGGGTAACGGTGGTTACGATTGCTGCTGTACTTACTTACTTATTGACTTATTGACCTACATACCTACTTATTTACTTAAAAAATATATGACCAGGAACCCTGGAGAAGTGATGGTACATAAGTAAATAAGTAATGTTTGAACATCGGTATGTTGGTCATACTAATCGAGTCGGAGGCCTTGCTTTCGGTCCTCTGAGTCTAGAGTCTAGACCCCAACATACGGATTCTGGGATTTATGGAATTTATGTGAGTACCATCATGATATGAAATTTGAGCTCTTCTTCGCAATAGGTTGATAGTATTGGGTTTACTTATTACTTATTACTTATTACTTACTACGGGTACTAAGGGTTTTAGTTGATTGGGTCGAGCGGTACTTATTACTTTCTTACTTTCGAAGCTCGGATGCTCGGATGCTCGAATGTACATATTGTGTTAATAATAAATATTATGACCTAGTAACCAGGTCCACTCGATTCCACCCTGCCGCACAACACGGGCCTGACAGGATGACACGGACCGTTGTCCTTGGGTTCAGTACAGTATCGTACATCTTACTTTCGACATTTGGCCGAAAATGACGAATTTCGCTCGTAGCCTCGTTGGATATATATCGATTTATGGATCATGACGCGGACGGCGCAGTGGCGCTTTGTTTCTTATGAACTTTGTCGTCACGGTTGTTCGTGTGAGTTGTGTATTAGGTGAATGACTCCTAGTAGTCTGACGATATCTAAAGTGATTCGGGAGTTGCGAAAGAGTCGAGGATGGTTGGGAGCATCACGCCTCGGGATCGTTAGGAGGTGCGTAGCTTCAAGTCTTTGAGTACTTACCAACACGTTGAACATGTTGTGTTACTTACCAAAGCGAACGCCGAACTTACTCATTTGACGGAAATGAATGTTCATTGTTCTCATATTTTCTCGTCTTCACTTAATACTAAGTACTTACAGTATACCAACTCCAAGTTCATAAAACCAATCATATATTCCATTACGACCTTACGAAATCATACCACCCTCTCATCCTGCATAAACCCCCATAAACCTCTTACATGACTATCCCGTACTCGTTCGTCGTCAAGGTCAAATCCAAAACGCCGCTCTCAGCCTCTCGCTCAGGCTCAAAAGGGACTTGGGAGTGCCGCCCGGTGTAGCTCTGTGTAGCAAGTTCATTGTCGTCGTGTCGAGGGTCGAGCACTCGGTACGACGGTAAGTCGATCGAGGGGTGAGTGGTACGTAGTACTACGTACAGGTCATTGCATTGCCATTGCAGGATCATCACAGGGGCGCCCTCTTCCTCCAACGTTAGACGTTAGACGATAGAATCCCAGAATCCATATCCATAAAGACATTACAATGCTTTAGCCCTTTCGTGGGTACGTATAAATACTACGACGGTTTCAAAAGTGTTCTCAAACACTTTTGAGAGGGTTTCAGGAGTTACTTACGAGTAGCTTAGTTACATTACAGTAAGTATATACATAAGCCCGTGTTGGTTTTCCGTTCATCCGGATACTACTTGGCTCACTGAGTGGGAACAGGTAAGAACCTACAGTGATAACTATGCCCGATGCCCGATTCACGGTCATGCATCATGCGTGAGCTCGTATTTATCAGAGTCCGTACAAGTCCGTACACCTGAGGCTCCTTCCAACTAGATAAGTACGGGAGGAAAATGATGCGCTACTTACTTACTCCCGTGCGTTTCCCATCCAACCAGCAGCAATACTTAGCGAGCCGATATTTCTCCTTGTCTCCTTGTGCAATATTGAACCATTATGCATTATGACTTTTACTCCACTTACTTACCTTACGAAGGGGCCCGAACTCCCGGGCTCAGCGTTGCGTACGAAAAAGAGATTGAATGTGTATGCGGGTACTTGATAAGGTCCCCTTCAGTCGATTATTGCAATAAAACTTGACGTGCCGTGCTGCGAGAATGCATTGATATTGGGTGCCTTATATATCTTACCTTTAACACTCCAGTTACAGTACTTACTGCGCAACTCAAAAACTCAGTGACGGCGGTCTAGAAATCTCTCTCAGACCGACCGGCGACGACTCACCTGAGGCCGGCAGAGTTATATCTCCACGGCATACTCCGGCTGGGTAGCGTAGCCGGCGGTAACTATGCCGAGAAGACATTTTGAGGACCCCTGATTATGGGAGGGCATGACTTATCCTAGTTCGGACAAAAAATAGGGCTAAAATGAGAAAATCCCTGAGTCCAGTTCGGACAGAAACTCCGCCGTAGGCGGAACCCAAATGGTCGGGTTCGGACAGAAATTGGCATCAAGAACACCAGTGAACAACTGTGAAGGGCCCAATAGAGCTGGTGGCCTCGAACCGTAAAGTCCATTCCACAGAGTAGAAATTGTCCGGGCGATGTTTGAAGATCATAGATCAATTTTTTTGCAGAAATTTAGTTCCAACTCATGGTTCGGACAAAAATGAGCCCAGTAGCCGAGGCCACATCCCAGTTCGGACAAAAACTTCAGCCAATGTCAAGAAATCGGTTCGGACAAAAACACGCTAATCGACCGATTTTGGATCAGACATGCCCTCCCATAATCAGGGGTCCTACATTTTGCCGCCGCTACACCGAGTCCGAGTTGGCGCAAAATTGAACGATTCAACGAGCCTGAGGCCTCCTGAGGCCCGAGGAGCGGTTTCTTTAGACTTTCTCGCCTTAAGGAAATGTGTTACTCTGGGGGCGCGTATGCGTCATACTAGGCTGTACTTTGCTATAGTATCCCAGCCTCCCAGGTGGATGGATGGGTCAGTTAATTGACCCCGATGTGGAGCCTTGCAAGTTATTGTTGTCTTGAGTCGACAAGGGTACGATGTTTTTCTTCGCTCAAAGCTATGAAGCGACTCTGACAAGGCCAACTTGAACTTCAGCTTGCAGAAAAGGGAGCTCTAGCGGACAATGAACAATGTATATCTCCCAACGGCGCTATCACCGAATCGGGAAGGGGAAGGGACGACCTGCACAGTGTGAGTGAGGTTCATTTAATCATTGCATTACCCATGTCGCGATGTCAGAGTGATGGAGAGATACTAACTATGGTATTCTCCCTTCTGATCCATCACCCATCCCATCCAAGGCTTATTTTCTCCGTGACCCCTCTGTATCTGTAATTGTGCCGGGAGCTGGACTGGACTGTATGTAGGATGGATGAAGGTGCGTTGCGTTGCGTAAAACTCTGCCAATGGCAACCGTTCATGCACATGTGGAATGATAGCTGACCTGTCAATGTTGTAGACGCTCACGCTCGCGGTTCTGCTTTAGATCTGCAAAAACTCTCAATGTGATATCGAAAACGTCGTTCTTCAAGCTTCAAGCTTCAAGCTTCATATAGCTTCATACCTACTGCAGGTCCCAAGATCCCTCCCCATCGTTCATTCACGATCGTCAAACCCCACAGTTCTCAGCTCAGACGCTCAAGACGCTCCCTACGTCCGTCCCCGTAACGACTTCTCTTCTCATGTAATCGGTTCTACAGCTGCCAAATTGACGCTCTAACCCGGCGGATCGACTCGAGCGTGAGTCTCAGTTGCGTTTGCTAGGACTCTTCTATACGTATCTCTTGATCTCACTAATCTTTTGTGCCGTAATATGTCCACACAGAGTGTCATTTCTTTCTATCATATGTATCCCCAGTTATATGTCGCCCTGCCACAGGGCCAGGGCTGCATTCGTTGACATTCAGACATATATGTATCTGAATGTATGGGATGGGATAGATTTCAAGATCGACCCGGCGGCTCGCGGGGGTATAATGTATGATGCAGGCAGGCTGTCTGCGGCTAGGGTCAGGCTACTTGGACGTGTAATTCCTGTCTGTAAGTCCAACCGCCGCCTGAGGGGTGTTTAGTAGCTTACCATGACTGAGAGACTAGAAGAACTAGAAGTCATACAGAAGGGTGTTTAACCCTGCATCGGACAGTCGATGAACATAGTAAGAAGACGAAGGGTCTCAAAGTCGGAGTCTTAAGCTTCAAGGCCTTTTTGCTTACTTGAAGAACCAAAACACGAGGTTCTTGACATCCCTTTCGTTTTTGAATACAGTACATAAGGACCCCGGAATGCCCACCAAAAGGATGTTTTCTGGCGCCACCGAAATGTCCTAACCGAAATTTTCAGAAATTTGCCAAAAATGTCCGAAACTCAAGTGGCCCCCAAGATGCCGGGAGATGCCGGGAGATGCCGGGAAGTATGTTTCCGTGCGAGGATAGGTAGAATTTGCTTTGGCAAAGTTCTAACGACATGTCTCGAGCCTCGAGGACCACTTACAGTACATAGTGGTCATTTTTGGACCACTGCGTGAAACATCGAGCGGTCAGAGGTCAGGACAGAAGCCCAACCGGTACGTTCATCATCGCTGACCTGCCCAGTTCATAGCAAATTTGTCCGAGCGTAGCAAACTACTTTTTCGCTCTCGAAGGCCTATTTTGCTTACTTGAAGAACCAAAACACGAGGTTCTTGACATCCCTTTCGTTTTTGAATACATTACATACCACACTAATAGATTTTTAGTATATTTGGATCTGGCGCGCTTAGCGCGAACCCACAAAATCGCATTGTTTCCGCGGAAGAGAAAAATAAAAACGGGGTATTAGAGTCACGTTGACTCGTTTCTCCTTGCTGATAACGGGTGCGTAATGGCATAATGGCCCGACTAGGCTTAATGAAGTCCGCTTGGAACTTTTGCTAGTAATAGCTCTGACGAGTCATTTTTCAAGGATGAGGGGGAACGGAGGGTTCGAATTCCAGTTCGACATTGCTTCCTTCACTGTATAGAAGAACCCAGAATTTGAGAGGTAAGTTGCAGGGTTATCGGACTTCGGGCTGTTAACAGAGTCCCGAGGGGCGCTTCATTCCCTGTAAGTAAGTCCGTACCAATACCCATGAGGGGCTCGAACTTCAGCAATTCATTAAGAACGTCATATGTTATCGGAGATACCACGTATAAATTTGAGGACTTTCCGGCTCACGTTGAATTCACTTGTGAAAAAGAAGGCCTTTTTGGTATTCACTTCTCCCAAACCAACGTTCGAGTCCGTGCGTGAATCCGGAAAACACTTACAATACCACTGCCGTTTTTGAGAATTGTAATGATGCCGTGTGAAGGCTTACTATGCTTCCTGGCTTCCCGACGTTCATAGACTGTGATAAGTTCTTGGAATATTACTCACTGCTCCATAGCGATCGAGGTATTTGTAGTACCAGTAAGAACGAGGACGTACAACATACATAGCCTTGTGTTCTCCGTCCAAGTAGCTGCTAATTGTGGCCTATACAAATACTTACTACAGGTAGCCTAGAAGAACGTCTACAAATTCGAACGTGTAAATGTCCCGTCTCAGAGAGCCCGTCTGTCAACGAGCTCGGAATTCATTAAAGAAATGCCTGCCTTGTGCGCTTACGCTACACAAACCTCCCGAGGTTCGGTCAGCGTGACTCGCATTACTCAGGAGACTCAGGAGGTCAGTGTCACGGAAATACACATCCCGAAAAGCTCGAGGCGAGGCAAGGAGGCGCTTGCTCTGAATCCCTTTATCCAGGGCGTGCGAGTGTATCGCGCAATCGTTCCAAATTTGTGACTTTCAGGCGGCAGGGCCTCAGAAGGTTCAAGGTTGGGTGCCGGGTGGAGGGGGGCGCTCCTTGAAGGGTCGAATGCCGGTGTACTCAGGGTCAAGGAAGTTAGTCTATTCAGGGTCCCGACAGTGGACCACGACATAATCTCAGCTGTGAACATGTGCTACAACCCCCTAGCACTCCCAGGCGAGTTTAGACAGGTTTAGACTGTGGAAGTATCCGGCCGCTAAATAGCGGCGGAAGTTACACTGGATAGAACATGCTGGAAAAAAGTCGCTTTGAATCTGCGGGGTGTGGCAGGGTGTGGTCCATGTACTAGTAAGCAAATATCGTATCCCGATACACTATACCTTGACACCCCTTCCCATTGCCCCTGTTCACCGGAAAGTTTAAAGAGGCAAAGATCATTTGAGCACCGAAATTTCAGCGAAAGAAGCGAAGAAATCGCACCCCACACATTCTGGGTCCAGACCGACCCATGCTGCACACTCCTCTAACCTAACCGAACCTATCCAAGGGTTAAGTAATCCCGCGGTGGGATCCCAATGGTTAGGGACCTTTTTCAAAGGGAATGTCGTGTGGAGTGTGGCATGCTTGTCCTATCCGCACACATCGATCGTGAAACCTAGTTAAAATTGACACCGACATTCGCGAGTTTTGCATAAAAATGAAGTAATGACATCTAGACTTGAAGATAACAGAATTGGCTGGCAGAGTTGGGAAAGCCGTTCCATGCGGGGGTGCGTCCTGAAATACGTAAACAACGCAATGACGTTCGCGCGAAGGTGAAGGGAGGCCTACGAAGTGTAACTGTACTAGGAAATAGTGAAAAGGAAAGCAGGCGAGGAAGCTTCGTGAAGGGATTCTCCGACTTGCTACTTCTGAGAGTTGAGGCAGGCACGGCGGTTGGCAGTGAGCGAGAACTGCCTCGGAGCCGCTGAAAGCGTAGGATGGGGGAAGTTAATGAAAAGCAGGACAAGTTAGAATTGATTCGCAGAGCCAGTGTCAGGTACATTGACGTAGAAGAGCGAAAGAAGGCGAAAATGAACAGATATCGTCAGGGAATCCAGTGGGCACGTCGTCGTTCTTCGTGTCTGTCGCGAGACCGGTCATGTCGTGTCTTTCAGTAGTCTGAATAAGATTATCCAGTGAGACTGAAGATACGATTGTCAGTTGGAGGAGGATGATCAGAAGATCGCTGTCGGAATCCCATGCCCCGGTACTGGTACAGCACGGTTGGTCTATTCAAGGACTATTAGTTCGAGGTTCGGGTTGGCAGGTGCCTCGTTTTTGCACTAGCATCAGTAGTATCATGTCTACATAGCACCAGTGAACCGAGCTTGTAGCCCATACACTTAGGAGTTCGTGATTAGATCTGCTGAATGCTTCACTGTGGTAGTCATCTTGTCGAGGAGTCGCAGATGGAGAGGCTGTGTTCGCTTGACCCCAGCATGGGGATTCAACTATTCAACCTGTAGTGATCGACAGCGAATGACGCTTGGAGCAAGTCATCCAAATATCGCAGCATATGAGCGAGATCTTCACTTTGTTGGAAGGCGTCCAAAGTCCTTGTGTCAACGTATCATTTGTGTGAACTGCCAGGAAATCTATTAGTATGAAGAGTATTGGCAGTGCATCATCAGTATGTGTACGCACGATTTTGAACCTAATGCCAATGATTCCACGCATACATCCATCTTCGATACACGGGGACCTCCTTCAATTGGTCAAAAGCAAGAGATGGTAGTATAACACGGATCACCAAGTCAGAGACCGGTTATCTAGTTTGTACGCCGCTGAGATAATTCGCTGAACTACTCCAGGAGGCGATGCATTCGAAGATACAAAGGCTGAGCCTGGTTGGAAGCTTTTGTATCATTGTTGTGATGATGGTGGTTTGAAACGAAGTGATGAATCTGAAGCTTCATCATCGAAATGATCGATCATAGAACTTGGAAGTATTTCGTCGGACTTGCCCGGCCACTGTGAGTACCATCGAATTTCAAGAGTAAGTACGGTACCTCGCGCTCAGCTTGTAAGTATTACAATAGAGTTAGTGGTGGACACTCGTACTCGGAAATCGATTTGCCACAGTAAAGAATTGATCTCCTCTACAGGTACTAGTATACATTTAAATCAGTTGGCCCGCGTCGTATTCTGTAGCCATGACACTCGATATCAGAAAATATAAGAAGTTCTAGAGTTTCACAAATAACGGAGTTGACTCGTACTCACACCGGGGGCAGAAAGAACACAAAATCCAAAGATGAGGCTCGCGTGGCATAAATACATACGAACGAACACACATTGGGGCGCGGCCGGTGGCAAGACGTTCCTGTAAAGACATTGACAACCTCGACAACCTCGAAAGTTGCATCAACAATTACCAAAGGGCGGCCTCGAAACTTTACAGTGCACATTTATGTAGCTGTCACCAGTGGCCTCCCACTGCTTTCGCTTGACTTGAATGATGCTGAATGAATTGCGGGTGTATTGCGGACAGAAATGTCATACGACTTTTTTTGTATATGACACGGCCATACTCAGCTTCCAACACAATCACCGAGCAGGAGGGGGCGCCGAGGAATGTATGTCAACATACTTGAACTTGTCCCAAGACATATTTACCCTCGGGAGACTAGAATTAAACGATTCAAATCAGCCGCCCATTCTCGGAATTTCGCTCAGAACTCCACTCAATCAGTCAATGAGTCATTCTTATGTTCTGCCCAGGGAACTGTTGGTGTGTGAGCTTGAAAGGCAGTTCAATGTGTTACGGGGTGCAGGAAACTCACCTATTTATGTACGTGTGTGCAAAAAGTCAAAGTGCGCAGCCCTGTCGGAGCCACTCCCTCACTTTTGGTCCGATATAAGGTATGTATGTAGTGAATAGGTACAGGGTCCCACGGATCAGAGGAATAGCGTTTGCGATGACTATTAGGTATCGCTGAGAAAAGTACACCCGTGTATAGAAGTTACTACGGACCTTGGATGTTTGGTGGTCAGTTTGTTCAGCCCCTGCCCAGGCTACCCTTACAATTTGTGGAGTTGTACATGCACCTCTTGTTATCCAATGGTAGAGCCTGCCGCAACCTCCAAACCCTACCTGACCATGGCATTTAACCTTTATTACGACCAGGTTGTATTTTTGTTCCGATTCTCGGTGTTGACAGAAGGGTATGATCAAAAAGAATTCGAAGTTCGAAGGTTTGTTATCTTTCAGAGCTACATATGTACCCCTGGGAAGCCATGAACACTGCCGCCCGCCGAGGATAACAATACCTGTGGAATCCACTCACTGTCAGGCTGGACATGACAAGATTGAATGCGGCGGTGTTCTAGGGAAGAACTTTCCACCCGCCTGGTATATCAAGAAACATTCAGTTGTTTGAAACGTGCGTGTTTTACCCATCGATGGTCGATATTCAATGTCGCAGAACATATGTTTCCGACGTCCCAACAGACACGGTGCCTAGTTGAAGACGATGCGACCTAATGCACGTTCACATCTAGAACAGGTTGATCACCTTTCACGTAGATTTGAAACGTTAGATCCTGTTGGAGTATATTCCACTGCCCAAGTTCCTCGTCATACTTAGCCATGGTCCTGGTGTATCTTGAGATCAAGAGTTCGCTCTAGGTCCGTCGAATTACTCGTATCTGCACGCGTGGTTCCTTTACTAGCAGCGGTATACCGTATAGTCAGAATGACACGGAGAATTGATGGAGGAAGCTAAAGTCTCTTTTCATTCATGGAACATCAACGCCTTCATCATGTCCCGAGAGGTCAGCTCAATACAACAGAGCTCAAAAATAACTTTAACTTACTTACTGGAAGGAACCTGAGTCGACATAACGTACACCTTGCTGTGGAGTTAACCGTTTTTAGCTGGTGGCCCCCGCCTGCCTATGATGTGCATAGGCTACGTACGATTGTCTCCATAAACATATGTATGTCAAACGAGGGATGAAACTGTTCAGCTCAGCCACAAGCTACACGGAACTTTCCTTCTATGCAATCTGGCGTTACACTGCAATTCAACAAGGGATTTGCACCCAGACTGAACTGGGCAAAATCTTGAACATCTATGAGCCATGGACTCCAGTGAGGATAGAGCGCGCCGAATTGTACGCACCTAATCTCAAATCTGCGCAAATACGAACTTCTGGTGTAGAACTACTATAACACGGAAGTCTGCGGGGCCAATAGCGTTAACGAAAGCGCCCCACTAAACGCCTAACCAGGTGATTTGAGAGCACAGGTCCTACTCGGGGATTGAGTCCCTCCAACGAACCTGGGAATACAATGGCTTCAAATTAGTGAAACCTTTACTGGTTAGTCAAACATGAGGTCTACCTTCAAAGATCGTAGCAGCAACGGTGTCGCCGTATCGAGGCAGCCGAAAATGTCATCGGGACTCGTTTTATCACCAGCGTGAGGCTGAAAAGGATATAGCACTAAGAGTAGGGTGAGTCAGGGCTTAGACTGCTGAGCTGGAATAAACGGACTTAGCATGTACAGTAACATACGGATACCAGTGCAGTTGAACGCCACAGAACACTATCTTCGAATCCAAATGAAGTACTCGGATGCGGTGCAAGATAAGTATTCATTAACATTGCTCCTTGGTTTTGCAAGCCTAATCGTGGACTAGCTAGAATACCTTCCGACCCAGAAGATGACCTGCTCAATTGGTTTCTGGCATGATCAAACGTATAGCATATAGCACTGTAGCAAAACAACAACGATAATGGACAACCATCTATATCCTCGTGGGTTGAACTCAAACTCCCTGGGCAATTTGAGTCACACGTACATACTTCAAGATGACTTCTCAGCACAGCTTTACAATCCCCTCTTCCTTTCCGACGGACGCTGATGCCCTTCGTTGATATATATTTTTACTGCCTGAAAGAGCGAGTAAAGAGAAAAGCATAATCGGACAGCAATGTCCGGGGTCTCGAGATAAAATTCGATGTTTCTGGTCATGCGGTCATCCGGCATAAGTGCCAGGTACTGGTTGGACGTGTTTGGACCCTCCAAACTTCTCCATCTGAGTTTGAACATCTGGAAAAGAGACCGACGAATGAGCAAGCTAAGACTCTGAAGTTAACGTGAAGGCCACAGGTTGGGGTACCATAGATTGGCGCTGGGGCGGTCAAGCTCAGGTCCTCTTACGATAACTCCAGAGGCTTCTTGTCAGATGCAACCGCTTGGGTGACTCCAATCTCCAGGTCCTGAATACCTGGTAGGTTGTCGGCGACTATCGCTTTTGACCTGATCAAGTACCGAGCGACGCAGACAAGGCCCCGCGCAGTGACCCTTGTACCGATCCACTGTGCCAAAGAAACACCTGGAACGAGACCTAAAACGTCTTTTACGTCCCAGAAATCGCGGTGGTGTGTAATCCGTCCCTGTTCATTGAACGCTAGTCGGGTAATTATGTGGAGCTGGAGATGAAACGGAGAAGGGACCGTGAGTGAGGTACCCGGCACAGGAAGAGAAGGGTGATATGGATGTGCTGAAGACATAGGGGACATAGTGGATATAAGAGACTCGGTTGACTGGTTGAAACGAGCGGTACCGGAATCGGTGTGAATATCAGGAAATATGAGGATATTTAAGGTATGCTCCACCATAGTCTTCCTGTGGCCATCTATCAAATCATTAAGCAGCAATTCTAGGCAAAAGACAGGCAAGATATATACCGAAACTCTCAGTTTCGCTAACGTCGCCGATCTCTGTCCAGGCTCGAACTGCGCGAAACAGCGGACTTGCAAGATGATCCGGGAGCTTCAGACGAAAAAGCGAGTAGAAGACAGCAATTGGGCGTGGTACATCCACCACACTAAAGCGACGGGAAAGGTGATGAATGTCGGCAAGCATTTCTCGTGAAGTCGTTGTTATTAAAGGATTTTCATAGCTATAGCAACCCAGCCTCAATTTCAACGCATATTGGCGAAGTTAGCGAAACTTACACTAGGATCATCGATTAGTTGAATGAACTTTCAGTACCTTATGGTATAACTCACCAGCAGAAGACTCGTAGAATCGTCTCATGGAATCGTCTGACGAGGCAACGTCGCCATAAACTGACTGGCAAACCTCTAAAGCTGTTGCATGAACAGATACATTTGAGGAGTTGGGAAGTGTTGTCAATGTCGAGATGTTCTTTGCATTTTGTTCAGAATGATTTTGAGGCGACGAAGGAAAGGATATGGTGGATGTCATGAAAGATGCATCCGACCAAGTTCCAACCGAACCACGTCGGGGAAGCTCGTCCCAAAATGGTTCGACGTCATGATCTTATGTAATCATCTACACCTTTTTCTTCGACTTGCCACTTCACGCTTGAAAGGCTTCAATAGCAGTATATTTGCTGTATTTAACGAGCTGTACACGAGCTTGACTCTCATTGTTCTATCTGTCTCTAGTCTTTCAAACCTTCATCATATTGCGACTTGATTATCTGGCAATCTTGTTTCCAACATACTTACAGGATTATGCAAAGTGCATGCATGAATCCTTTTGGAAGTGTGCGTCTACTACCGGCATCCTATAATTGCCATCGCTTGCTTACCCCGGGCTCTCCATATGCTCTCCAAGTCTTCGATGTACTTTACTTACTTCGTGTAAGTACATCGGACGGTTACCTTGTGAGCAGAAGTGAGCTCGTTGGGATTCTGCATGGGTTCTCTACCTCTTACAAGCTCTTTGATAGTCGTCAAAAATACCCGAAGCCCTTGACTTACTTGAATCATCACAGTATACAGTAAGTAAGTGCAGAATCAATTTTTCATATATTCTCCTTATGCGGATTCTTCTGTTGGGGTCCCAACATACTTTAGGACCGCACCAGCTGTTTTCTTTATTCACGGCTCACGTTCACGTTCGACTTCCGCGTGAACCACAAGCTACCAACTGGCTGCTGACTTTGTTTAGAAATTAGAATCTCTGATGGACGGCGCTTATGTACCTCAATCTCGTCAAGTCATCTCTACAAAACACCAGAGATATGTTGATGACAGAATCACTTCATATGCGCTAATCTCCAGAATCGACGATCGCAACATCGCACATCGCACATGTTTCGATCGCATTTCGCTTCGAGATCAGCATCATTTGCGCATATAATGACACAAAAGCAGTAAATACCCAGACCACAAATGAACATGCGGATTCATGAGCATCTGTACAGTATCTGTACTGGTTTATTCTCTTCTATTCTTCGCTGGTATGTATGACCCTGCAGCTGCGAAGGTGCTCGGAGAGGAACATCATTGGCTAATTCATGTTCCCCTTCTCCACCGAGTTCATCTGCTGATTCCCTTGGCCAGATAACAACCTCAACTGCATAAACTCAGTTACTCATGCACATGCTTAATGCGACCGCCATTATGATGAATGCTTCGCATTTCATCTCTTTGACCACATTTGCAGTCTCTCGTTCATGTCGTCTGAAGCCTAAGAAGGATGTGTACATTCGTCGTGTTATCGAATCGAACTCGAACTATCATCTATGGGGAGTCCAATTTTTTCTTCATACAGTGTTCAAATGCACCTGATTGTCTCTATTATCATACGCAACTTCAGTTCGGTTATCTTCTAGCTAGTATCAGCCGTATGTATTTCAATCAGCCTACTGCCTACGCCTGGCCTACGCACAGGATGGTGACACAGTTTCGGACTAACCTTTGATGTCAATATCTTTTCGTTGCTTGAAGTTGGAGTCGACGCTGGAGCCTGGAGGAACCTCTATCAAGCAGCCGGGCACAAAGTTGTTCATGGTGAATAAGTGGTCGCACGATTCCGACGCACACGCATGTTTCGAGCTATTAAGTGGTACGACCGTCGCATCGTGCAAGCACAGTCCGCGCTTCGTTATAACCTAGACCCCTTAATCACGGGAAGGAGGAGGAGCAGGAAAAACTTTGTCTTCCGTTGAATTAGGACCGGCAGCTGGGCCTGTATTACGCATTTACCGAGCGTCATATCATGTATGCTTCAATGCGGTATGTACAAATCGTAGAATTCTGTGCGTTTTCTATGAAACTCCCCCAATAGCGGCGCAGTTTGTACAACTCAACTCTATGAAAACTGACAGATACTAGGCGCATGCGCCGTGCTGTATCATGCGTTTCTTTGACAGTGGCGCTTGCTCGGGATGTGTATGTACTCAGTGTACCTACTGAATGTACTTACTGTACCTCGTGTATCGTCAGCTATCATCCTGCGCCAACCGACTCGGACTGACTCCAATACTCGATGCTGTGTAAATTCGAAATACACTCCCGATTTCGTGACTGAGCGGCGATATTTCACCACTTACTGTCTACTACTGTACACAGTATGTATCCCCATATCGCAGTTGTGTTCATATGTAGACCGGACCAGGGCTTCCGAATACATTGTAGATAGTACAGTACATACGTACATACAATAGTACTTACAGCATCGCGGAGCATAGGTCATTGTGCTAATGCATTTGCACAGCGCACCGAATTTTCTTCTCTGACTTTGGAGATTGTCATTCATCCTTCTGACATTGACAAGCTCTAGATACTTGCTTGACAACCAAGCGCTTGCTGATACCATACAAACTTGCACTGCTTCAAGTAGGTAGGTGCATGCGGAACAGGTACCATCCCGGAAGAAAGTTGGGGAGGGTATTGCCACCGACTTCCGCTCACGATCACGATAGGAGGGAGGAGGAGCTTTGGAGGCGGGAAATTGGGACTCGGTAAGTAAGCACTCAGGTTACTGAGCGATAAGGAAGTCACGATCGCTAGAGCTATCCTCAGTTGATGAGGCTGCAGCGCTGAGATTAAAAGCCTGAAACAGCCCAGTGAAACTCGCTGGATTTGTTAAGTAGTACATTTTGTAAGTACGATCCATGCGTACGTCTTCGGCTGTATCAAAATAGGTCGTCCATCTCAATCCTGGCCCACTCATGCCCGTACTCGAATCTACGATAGAGGTCGATTCGACTCCCGAGATACACCGCCCTCGTGGGTCGATTTGCATTTCAAGGAGCGCGACAGTTTGAAGTCGCAGGGCCGCCCCACTGTCGTGATGTTCATGATAGCAAAGATCTGCGAAGTAAGTTTTAGAGTATCTGTAGCCAGCTGTAGCCTTGAGCTTGAATGTTTATCGAGATACTTGGACACGATTGAGGCGATATGCATGTCTCGCCAGGTTTCGCCATACACAGCAAAGTTGAACCCTGAGGGAGAGTCAAGACGTTCAAGTTGAAGAACAGATCGTATCGTGAGCGGCGGCGGGGATTCCGGGCCAATACAGGCATCGGCGGCCCGACAGTCACGCTCGGGGTCACAATTACAATCTTGGTCACCAAAAATTTCGAAATAGACGCCCAAGGTCAAGCAACCGCTATGGCTAAAGGCTCTCAGCTTCAGCAGCTGAAATCCGCTCTTTCCCAAGCTGGTGTCATCGGGAACAACCAAAATGGCGAAAAACGAAAACGTTCTGCTCCCCAGGAGAAAGACAAAGTGAAACAGGCAGCAAAACTCGAGGAGATACATCGAAAATTGAATCCTTTCGATACGAAAGTTACAAAGTTGAAACATGATGTTGGGGGCCGGAAACTTAAGGGAGTTGTTGGGAAGCCTGCGCAGAGTAAAATGGCTGGTATTGAGCAGGTATGGTAGGGTTTGTGTTGCTCAAGAGTGTTTGCAGGACTGACCCTTCGATTCAGCGAAAGAAAACACTGCTGAAGGAGTGGGAAGAGAAGGACCATGCGGGAGGAATTGTTGATCGTCGGTTTGGTGAAAATGACCCTACGTTAAGCTTGGAAGAACGTATGCTCGAGCGGTTCACGAAGGAGAGACAACGTGCTTCTCGCGGTTCTTTATTCAACTTGGAGGATGAAGATGAGCTTACACACTACGGTCAAAGTTTATCCAAGCTCGATGACTTTGATAATGCTGGTCTGGGCTTAGACGAAGATGACGATGAAGAGGACGATGGTATGTTCGTGCTTTAATGATGTTGGAATTGTGCTTTATATCTTTAGGAAGGCCAACTTGACAGAGATGTGGTGAAGCATACTCATTTTGGTGGATTCGATGATGATGAAGACGGCGAAGACGAAAGTGAAGAGGTAAATGAATACTCAACATTTTCTCGTACTCAAAACTGATATTCGTATAGCCTGCCAGGAAGAAGTCAAAGGCTGAAGTCATGGCGGAAGTTATGGCTAAAAGCAAGGAACATAGGGTATTTGTCGCTATCACAAAGCATAAGAGGCATTTAAAATTAACGTGTCTACTAGCTTCTTCGTCAAATGGAGCGCGAGGAAGGAAAAAATGTCCGACATGAACTCGACCAAGCTTTTGAGTCCTTACGAAGTTTACTCTTTGTACCTGATCCTTCGTCAGGAGACAACAATGGAGCTTCTACCAGCACTGGAGAAGCTTCCGTGGAAACCGCTCTGGCTATTGCCGCAAAAACTTCTGACTATGATCAGGCCGTTCGTGAACTGGCATTTGACAAACGAGCCAAGCCTAAGGATCGTACGAAGACAGAGGAGGAGTTGGCGTTGGAAGAGAAGGAGGCGTTGGAAAAGGCAGAAAGAAGAAGGAGAAAACGGATGTTGGGGCTTGATGAAAGTGATAGTGAAGATGAGGGCAAGTCGAGGACCAAGCGGAAACGAGGCGGTGATGATTTGGAGGATGACTTTGATGATGAAGATATTGGCTATACCGGCCTGGGGATGGGGCTTGGGGATGAAGAGCAAGAATTGGACGATGAAGAGGAGGACGAGGATGAGGACGAGGACGAAGATGAAGCTGAAGGTGAGGATGATGAAGAGGAAGAAGCAAGTGATGAGGAAGCCGAAGATGACGAGGATACTGAATCAGAAGCTGGAGCCGACCAGGAAGAACTTGTAGATTCTTCAAAGAAATCTTCAAAAAAAGCACAAAAGTCCAAGTCAACCGAATTACCCTTCACATTTCCATGCCCTTCCTCTCATGACGAACTCCTGGATATTGTCGGCGGTCTGGATGATAAGGACATACCGACCGTGGTTCATCGTATAAGAGCGCTTCATCACACGAGCTTAGCCCAGGAGAACAAATTCAAGTTACAGGTGATGTGGCTTTTGAGCATGGCATGTATAATCATTACTGATTTCTCCCCCTATTACAGACCTTCACGGGAGTTCTTATTGACCACATACTCTATCTCGCTTCTCCACCCCAACCACATTTCACAACCATAAATTCTCTTCTCCCCCACCTATACGCCCTCACTCGAGCCTACCCAATACAGTCTGCGGAACACTTTGTCCGCAAGCTCTCTATCATGCACAAAAACCTTCGGCGAGGACTCTCAAAAGGACCTTTAGACCCCGATGCCAAAACATGGCCCGGACTAGCAGAATTAACTCTCCTGCGAGTTATAGGTGCATTGTGGCCGACTAGCGATATGAACCATGCAGTCGTATCGCCTGCAAGGGTGTTGATGGGCGCGTACCTCGGTTTGAGTCGTGTGAGATCTCTCCAGGATATCGCGAGCGGTTTATTCCTATGCACGCTGTTTTTAGAGTACGAACAGCTTTCGCAGCGGTTCGTGCCTGAAGCAGTCAATTTCTTAATCAACAGCGTGTTGCACTTTGTGCCTCATGGATACGAAGATAGTACACAACTACCAGGCTCGTTTCCGTCTCCTGATTTCCGGTCAGACTTGTGCCGGCCTTTGGCTCTGGATTTGAAGAAAGCAAAAAAGTTGGAGGTGCAGAAACCTGACCTAGCTGCGATGTTGTCGGCTGATGGTCATGACGAGAGCAGTAAATTGAACTTGCTCGGTTTGACGATAGAGTTGTTGGGTCGGTTTTCTAATCTCTACAAAGGCCTTGATGCTTTCATCGAAGTCTTTGAATCAATACACGATGTTTTACGAAAACTCGATTCTCTGAAGCTACCGGATGACATGAAAGTGAGTTGGATCGTCCGTATCACCAAAATTTAAAGCTCATCTGTTCTCAGAAACGACTTAGCTCTTCAAATGATATGATAGCAAGACTGCTCAAGTTCTCTCGCCAGTCCCGTCGTCCTCTCATGTTACAAGCGCACAAACCTATTCCCATCCCTTCGTATGTTCCCAAATTCGATACGACCTCATCTTCGTATCTTCGTCATCAAGACCCTGATCGAGAGCGGAACGAAGCTGCTAAATTGCGGAACGAGTACAAGAAGGAACGCAAGGGGGCGATTAGAGAACTTCGGAAGGATGCAAGGTTCCTTGCTGCTGTTGAGCAGGCTAAGCAGAAGGAGAAGGATCGTGGCTATAATGAGCGTATGAAGAGAGTGTTTGGTTCTATTGAGGGCGAGAGGGCTGAACAGAAGGCGATGGAGAGGGAGAAGGCGAAGGAGAAGAAGAGGTCGGGGAGAAAGTAGAATAAGATATGAGGCTTTGAGACAGTGGCTTTAGTCGAATATACGGGTTCGCGTTGGGCGCGTGCTAGGGTGTATGTCTGCTGCACAGTGCACTCGAAATGTCGTGGTGCGTGCTGAGCGAAAACATTTATGGTAAGGATCCTTGAGGACAGACAGAAGCAATTCAAGTGGATGTAGTACTTATACTCGACCTCAGTCTGTGAGATACAAACTTGCAAGGTCACTTACAACCAGCTATACAATGAGTGTGAGGCACTCAGGGGTTACTTTCCTTTCTTGGCTTGTTACGCTTTCTACAATCCACACTCAAGTCAACCTTGAATCTCACAAATTCTAGCCAGCAAACTCTGTTTCCAAGAGCTACTAGTAGTAGGCTTTCCCTCGTTTGTCAAAAGTCTTTGAAGCGTTTCACCGTGGTTTCCAGATAACAAAGCAAAGTTGCATCAAGTCATTGTCTTTTAATACTTTTGATTCCTTTGCGAAATACAAGGGACGTGACATATAAGTACATCGATCTTGTTGGCATCTCCAAATCCCTTCTTTTCTTCCAAAATACTCCCCTCAGTCTTCCTCTATTCCTCCACGCCGATACTCAATGGCACCTTCCACGCGTTCTAAAAGCGCGTCAAATACCCCTGTAAAGGCCTCCGGCTCCGATGCTGGCACGATGAGCCCTGAGCCAGAAACATCCTTCACTCCCACCCGCAAAACACCCCGTTGCTCGAAGTGTCACCGCCCAAGAACAGGTCATCCTCGCTCTGGATGTCCATTCGTGGACTCTGATGATTCGCCACCCGCCGACTCTCCGAATGGCAGCAAAGGCATTGAAGATGCGCTTGGGTCAATGACTATCACATCTAAGACGATTACAGATACACCGAATCGCCGTGGGGCTAGACGTTCTCTGGGTGCTTCCCTTGCGAGGGAGCCTATTGAGATGGAGGATACCAAGAAGGCTATAAGAGAGCGGAGAAAATCTCAGCGAGAAGCTAAAGCTGCTGCTGCGGCTCTTGCACCTGCCGAAAGTCTGGTTTCGATCACTACTGAGGATTTGGAGGCCATGTTGTGTCCTACCGATGCCGATTACTCTGATGATGGAGAGGGTGTGGCTATAGAAGAGAGTAAAGATGAAAAGATTGTTCATTGGCCGGATGGGGTTCTGAGTACGCCGAAAAGGAATACAAGAACGAAGATGCCTGGGTCCTTCAATTCGCCCTCTCCATGGAGTAGTTTTGCGTCTATTCCTGGAGATACGAAAAGTGGTATCACTGGTCCTTCATCAGAAATCTCGTCTACCGATTCTGTCAGCACCATCAGAACTGGCTTGACTGAAATCATATCTACTTCTGCAATAGGCACAGGCCAATCCCCTGTGCGGACCATGTTCGGAGAGCTCTTGGATGAAGTCTCGACCGCCAGGGCGTACCTGCTCTCTAAGGCTGAGCTGTCGAATGTGAGTAGGTGTGTCCCTAGTGGGCTTTATACAAGGACGTTGATGGATGAAGATGGTGATCAAAATGTACTTGTTGTCGGACGAGATGAAAAAGACACGGAGGCACTTTATGAGAAGTTGAGCGCTGAAAAGGCAAGAAGGGTACGGAGAGGAAGTGGTCTCAGAGCGGTTGCTGGTGGGGCAGTCGTTGGTGCAGTCGCGACGTTCACTGGTCTTGCATTCACTTGATTTGAATATATCTATCTCGCTATCGGGACTTCATTAACATAATCTGGGAACACTTAGTATGTATTCTTCTCATTTAACTTTGTATTGTGTAGGACCATTCAAGTTCATCTGAGAAATTTAAACGCCTGAACAGTATCACTTCATTGCTGCTTGGACTGTCACTTGACACGGTTCGTGGCATCCAAAGCTTGGCCATCATCATGGCAGTATTCTTGAATACTTATCAGATACTTATCATGTTTCTGAACGACGTTTTTTTCGCGACAAGCGAAAGAGATGGTTACAATCAGGTATATATTACCGGCTATGGCCTGGTGCTGTATATAAAGACGTCTCGATTGGCAACTGATCGTATTCTCGATGTCTTGACTGCGTATATTGCCTGCGCAGACCCGAACCAAAATCCAGGAGCCTATCATCATCATGTACTAGTAGCAGTCAGCAACGAGAAAATCAATGTCACTGTCATGCACAGCACCCGGGACATACAGCCTATATGTCACGTGTCGTGTCGTGAATCGCAGCGGCAGAATCCAAATGGTATAAACTTTGTGTAACTTTACCATTGGCTTCTCAATGTCAGAAACGTCCTCGGAACATTATTCGTACGTTGAACAAGATAGGAACAGTGCTATTCATGGTGACGAGCTTCCGACTTACGATGACCTCGCCGCTCAGAATGGTCCGAATTCGAGGTAGGTTTACTTTACACTGCCTTTTGAAGTCGGTCGTTGTTATAATGTCTGGCATTCTAGGTTTGGACGATGGAGAGGGTGGATAGAGAAAAGGTATGTCAAGTTGTTTGAATCATGGATTGACTATCTAATTCATCGGTCTTTGTCCCCTGACTGTAGAGCTGCGGAGCGATACTTTGATATATCACCTGAAGAGAGAAGGCGAAGACGTGAACGCGGTTGGGGGAATGATGAAGCATACGTTCTACATCTCAGGCGTTTTTCACTTCTCTCTAAGTTACCATTGCCTCCCAAAGTACGCAGAATCTGGGAGAGATTCTCCAAGTATCCCGGTCATAGTGAAAGAGCCTCCAACCCCGATGGCTTCTCTCCATATTCAAACGAATAATTTGAGCGACTTGCATATTTCGAACACACCTGAACCTTCACCACCATTACCTCCCTTACCAGCTGTGAGCTTGAAACTTCATCCTACTCATGTAAGAATGCACCAGTTTGGCTCGCGCTTTCTACCACATACAACATCTCCTATTCGCTGTCTTCTTCCGTTGCTAGGGGACCGACTCTTGTTGATTGGTCACGACGAAGGGCTTTCTGTTCTTGATATGTACCCGCGCGAGTGGTATGCATCAGCTCCAGGGATTTCTGTCAAGGGTCCTGAGGAAGCACAGGCCCGAGCGATCTGGACAGGAGAAGGGTATGCATTTCGACTTTTTTTTTTTTTGTGATGAACTTTTTTGTTTCTTATTTATACGCAATTAGCGTTTATCAAATGTCGATTCTGGAAGCCGAACTTGGTATACAAGGCACCCCGCAAGGCGTAGTTTTGGCCCTTGTTGGTCCTGAAGCTGATTCGACTTCTTCAAAGGAATCCGAAGCGCCTCATTTGCTTCGTATGTATAATTTAGCCAGCCTGACTAGTTTAGCTAAATGGGCAATCTCTCAGAAGGTAAGTCGCGTTCTGTCGTTCCTGGGCCCCCCTCAGATTAACAAACAAATATATAGGGTGCTCGTCCGTTGGATTTGCGACGGCCTTCAAATTGGCATGCTCAGCAATCACCTCCAAAGAAGCATAGAGCACAAAATAGTATTGCTCGTGGCTTGAAGAACTTGATTGATTCTCCCTCTCACAGCAGTCATGCCTCTGACCCACATCCTTCGTCTTACCAGGCACTGCTTTCCCCTTCCCCTTCTGTAAATGATGGAACTGCCTGCACACAGCCCAATCGTTCTGCATCACCGCATCGTAGACAGCACTCTGATGAATCGGGCTGGGATGTTGTAGATGAATTGCCTTTGCGCTGGGCAACCGACTTTGTTCCTTTAGCTGCTCCTGGCTCTCGATTGAGTAGCTCGTCGGTGCTTTCGTATACGCTATGGGGTAACGATGATCGTGCTAGAGCTCGGGGAGGACGCTTACTGGCAGTGGCAACGAAAAGTAACATCTTGTTGTATGAGACACCAAGAGGAGAACGTGCTTTCCGGTTTCTCAAGGTATTTTACGCACTTTCGTATCGACCTTTACTGATTGGGACGCCTCTGAGATAGGAGTTTTATACGCCTTTAGTACCCAGGAGCATGACCTTTTTCCAGCAGACCGTTTCCGATCACGTACGAACCCCTTCAGAATCAAGTTCAAGACACTCCCATAAACACTCGGATAGCACGGGCACCGTTCGTGAAATCCACCGCACCGTTCACGCATCTGCAGTGACTATAGATTACGGAACTCAATTGAGCCTTTTTGTTACTTTCGACAAGAAAGCCGGTTGGATTCGTCTAGCAGATTCTGCTGTTGGCGAAATAGAGTTGTATGATGATAATCAGCATTCACATTTGCGTGAAGCTTCTGGACCGAGTTCTGCGAGTCATCGAAGGTCCCGTGCCTCGCTTGATTCGTCTGCTCATTTGGGCAAGTGGATTCCACCTGGTCATTGCGAGCTGCCTCTGTCGACAGATTATGTGACTGGAGCACCGGAACAGACGATGAAAGCTATCTTGTTGACTCGCGGAAAGCGTACACACATTCTTCCATCTCCTCTGCCCACCAACTATGCTTCATTCCCTCCCCTTCGCGTGGTTACATGGAAAAACACTCCTGCACAAGTTGTCTCTCGTGTCTATGATGGATCACCTCCTGATATGGACGGCTACTCCACTCCGGCTTACCTACAGCTCATAGCCCTTGGAGAGCTCGGGATAGAGATTCAGGAAATTTCTCTTTCTTTCCTCAAGAACAAAGGAAAAGGGAAAGCTCGCGCGGACGATATTTTATACGTGGAGGAAGACACTGGTGGTGATGCCGGTTTTTTGTGTACTGGCGGCCATTGGGACCGACAACAATCCGCAGTGTATAGCAATTTGAATCGATCCTTTTCTACGCTTAGCGAGAGTTCTACTAGCAGCAGTATTGAAACTCAAGTACTTGCTGCTCAGCTGGAACGAGAGCAAGGGGTGTATTGCTGGTGCCGGAAAGGTTTAGAAGACTGGAGGGTATTCTGGCTTGGTGGTTCGTTGACAGCCGACTACGAAGAAGAAGAGCAATGATTTTTGGATTCTTGAACCTTACGAAAGAAAAACGGCAAACAGCAACGGACCTGATAAATTACAGGAGAAATGTGTATTACTGTCTTATCTCGCCTCAAGGCATATTTACTAGTTTGTATCTCGGAGTCGCTGCGTAGGATTTGCAAGAACTGTATTGTCGTATCATAAGTACTCAACTAGTGTACAAAAATATGTTGGTAATGCAACATAATATATAAATGCAGGTCGGGAGGGATTAAATAAATAAGTGTCCCCCTTGGCTAACAGGACATAATGTAAGGCCTAGATATTCGTGACAAAAAAAACAAGCGGGCGAAAGCAAGGTTATGAAAAAGTCCAGTCCCATGATTCAAAAGAAGATCCAGCCAGGTAAACTGCCATGTGATACCTCGAATAGAAAGGAAGAAGATCAGTCCATATGCATTAAAGGCTAAAGATATACACTCGAAAAGGTCATCAGTAGAGAAGAATATCAAACAAAGCCCAGTATCAACTGTGCACTCGTTATTAATTATCCCTCGCGAATGAAACTGCAGTTGGCGTCGGCGTACTACTGCCATTACCCGATCCTGATCCTGCCCCGCTCGCTACTTGTGACGACCTAGCAGGGGATGCCTGCGGCTTCCTAATGACAACAAACGACCTTCCAGGCGCTGTCGTAGACGGAGCTGGGATATCTAACCCAGGTGTCAGTCCGATAGCTGCCTCCTCGTCAGCAGTCGGACCAGCAGTAGCAGGCGAACTAGAGTATCCCTCGCTACTGTGTGGACGGTGTCTCCGGAGGTGATACCACGGTTTCTTCTTTGATCTCCCCACATAAGAACTTTCGTCGTCGCTCTCGGCCGTGCTCCGCCGGCGATAAGACGTCGGTGGGACGTTGGATGCAGTCGCTGCGACTGCCGCAGAAGCCGAAGCCGCGTTCGCTCCTGAAGGTGGTCGAGAACCCCCTACGTTTGCTGGCGTCGCCGTCATATGAGATGAAGATGAACCTCCCTGTCGATGGGTCTTCGACATCGGCGTGGGTAAATCAGATATACCTGCATGCTCAATGATTGCTGTTTGACTCTTTGTTCGCACATGGAACGGCGGCATTGCACCAGGCGGTAAAGACGTCCTCTCCGTTCTCGCTTCACTATAATACTGTCTCTGCCCAAGTGCGACGTTTGATGAAACCGATGGTGGAGGCGATTCGTCATGGTCCACCCTCGGTAGAGTAGCCGCGCTGTTGATCATCCCAGCACCCCTTGCGGCGGCTACGCTTACTGGAGTCGATGAACTTGACCTCCCGCCGCTTGCTGCAGCTCGATGACCAATCGAGGGGAATACCATAGAATGTGTCGATCCACTTCCTTGCGTAATCGCATATGGTGAATCTATATGCGCTCTCCCACCACCCACTCTCGAGAACCCAGAAGAGCTTTTAATTGGTGTGTTCGAAGTCGCAGCAACAGGCGGGTCATCCACAGGAATATACCCCGAACTTCTCGCTCCAAACGGCTGCTGGAATGGCTGCCAAGCACCCATAATGAACCCATTTTCATCATCGCTCTCCTCCCTATACGGCCTGAGTGCATGCTCAGGCTTCAGCACCGACGGCGGCGGTCCAGAGCTATGTATAGAGCCCTTTTTGCTATCCCCAAGCGGCATCGCTCCTAGCATCATAGGTGGGATATACGACGACACATCAGAATCTTGAGAAGTCGGCGACCGACCGCTGACAGAGTTTGCTGGCCGATAGGCTGTTTTCGACGCCGCGTTCCCAGGACGCCCATGTTTTCGAGAGCGGTGAGACTTGCTGCGAGAGCCACAGCAGCCGACCAGGCCACATGCACCTAAGAGACCGCTGTC
Organism: Omphalotus guepiniiformis; assembly: GCA_028554645.1. Classification (NCBI taxonomy): domain Eukaryota; kingdom Fungi; phylum Basidiomycota; class Agaricomycetes; order Agaricales; family Omphalotaceae; genus Omphalotus; species Omphalotus guepiniiformis. The sequence continues at coordinate 285,313 of JAQOOI010000063.1, forward strand.
GACGACGTGTCGGGATCTATCGAAGCCCACACCGCCGACGATGCGGACGGCAGCTTCAATGAGTTTGATAACCAGCATTAAAGCTTGGGCGAGATATATCAAGGCTAGAATCACAAGAATTCCATACGCTACCCATCCTCCTGCCCCCGATCCAATTGATATCTGTGCATTCAATCAGAAAAAAAAGAAAGGCATAAAACAAGCTCTAATACTCACTGCAGGAGTAAGGATAACCAACAACACCGCAATCACAATCCTAGCCACACAAAACAAGAAACTAATCAAGCCCATACTCGCCCCGGTTCCCCAAGGCAGCCAAACGCTAGTCACCAAAGCGCACACCACCTCTATCACCAGAATTACAATCGCCTGCGCTGTCCCGCTACGTTGTCCTGCACCGACCGTGATTCCAAGCGCCAGATTTGTCGCAAAAAGCAAAGACGCGAACATCTGTGACCCATGCCGGTAGTGATTGTACAGCGGGCCGAGAGAAAGCAAAGTCCGCGTCTCCTCATAGAGTTTGTTCGTCGTCGTTAGTCTGACACGTATAACAAGGATGAGCGGTATGATGAACGAGAATAGAGCAAAGGATATAGCGGCAAGGATGATGGATGCAAGCGAGGCCTGGTCCCTCGGTAATGTCATTTGATACGAGGAAAATATTGTTACGGGCAAATGGAACAGCACGAGTATCCGTACCAAGTTGCCGTGGAGCACGCTTCCATGAAACGAGCTCAGGTCTTGACTCGACGACCTTATGCGCCACCATTTGCGACCTGCGATCGAGGCCCCTCCGAACCCAAACCTCGATGGCGGACGTATGATATCTCGCCCATTGAGGGATTTGCTTTCTTCGAGATTAGCGTTATTCACGCCGTCTAGAAGGTCCTTGCTCGTATATCCAGGGCTGCGGGTTCCAGATAACTTCTTCCCGGGCCCAGAGCTGGCGGAATCGCTATTTAGCATCCCGACGATAAGACAGGCAAGGTAATCAATGAACCAAACAACAACGGAGAGAGATATTGACGCGGCGACGATGCCGAGGAAAAGTGTGAGGCAGATACCAAAAAGGTCTTGCGGTCTGACGCCAATGGTGTAGGCGAAGGACGATATGCCGGACGTCGCATTTTCGGGAAGTGTGAAAAGGACATTTGGAGCATTGGGGTCGATGAAGAGGGCTGAAGAAGAGCTGGAAAGCTGGTCGGAGAAGTCGTCTGGTGGGTTAAAAGGTGCGGTAGAGAGCGGGTCCCATCGGTGAGGTGTCGAAGGTGATGTGATAGTTATATCTAAATGCGGCGTCTAAGTACGAAAACGGGAAAGAAAGGAAAGTGGAGCGCTCACTGTACGAAAGTGTCGACCAAGCGGTTTGAGTTAGCAGGGGATCTACACAAGAAGAATAAGGATGATAAGACTCGGCGATACGAAAACAACGGCTTACAAACGAAATCAGGCCATTGAACGGCTACCATGGCAAGCACCGCACACCACTGTGTGTGAAAAATGATGTCTCGCATCGACGGCGTACCTAGACCGATTGAGATCAAAGAACGCGGAAGAGTGCGGAGGACGTACAGAATCGAAGTAAGGCGGGAGAAGTGGCTAGTCGTTCGCCACTGATAGCACTAGCGAGGATAAAGCCGGCACTTTGGGCTCTAGCCCAAAGATTTTTGTCCGGGCGAGTAATGCCGCGATCCCATGCGGAGACGATACGGGCAACACCAACAAGCAGCCAGTACGCAATGGCAAGCGCGACACTAGCCCAAAAGATAGCAATTGCCACACCATAAGGATTATCGCGACTAGGTGACAGAGGCGTAGTGTTAACGTCGATACAAACGAGTTCATGACTGAAAGGATCGACCGCGCTTAGCCTTGTTGTGAGTGTGGTGAGTGCACGGTGGTTGCCCCAAGGAATTTGGGAGGAAAAGGCAAAACTTCCTGTGTCAATAGGGCAGTAGTATGCATCCTCTGCACTTGAGTTCGACTCTACATCAGGCAGAGGTGACGGAGGCCTGAGAGAAGCACACAGCTGGGTCGCGTTAGACCATGCGTTCAGCGTAAGGACGGATGTGGTTGTGAACAACGTTGCCAAGTTTCCACTTCCATTCGCCGAGTTTTCTATCGGCTCCGGGGTAGTACCCAGCACAGTCAAATTCAAATATGCTGTTGGCAAATCGCTCTGGAGAACCTGGCCATAGACGGTAGACACGGAGAATTTCTGTGAAGTATTGCCAGTCGAGCTGAAGCAATCTGTGAAAGGGAGTGTAGCAGGGTCGGCCAAAACAGAAGAAAAGGAGGCGAGTAGAATGAAGATGAGTGCAGAGCTCATCGCGTAACGATGGCCCCAGCAGAGGTGGAGACTCGAGCCTTGAAATGCTTTCCAAATTCTGCTTCCTCGTTGCACCTTTGGAAGGAAACAAGAGTAAATAAAGAAATCTGACTCCGAATCGGCGTCCCGTCGAACTTGACGCAAATCACTGTCAGTCAACCAGCCTTTCAACTTTGCTCGACGGTCTTCGAGCGCTGTCAGGTGAAACAATACTCGGTGTTGCTTGTATGATCGTCATAAAATATCTTTCTCTGGGTGGAACGATTTCAGCTGGTCGTGTGAGCCTCAGGCGCCTGTGCCTGGACTTTTTAGAATTTTCCTTTTCATTTCCGTCGTTTTGCTATGTATCAAGCCAGAACAGGCCAGAATCTTCAGCTGTAATGAATACTTCATTTTTAGGTAGTACAAGCTAGTACCTACAAGTCACAACATGAACAGTTCTTGAACCTAACAATATCCATGGACAGCAATATACTTCAATACAGCTCGCCCTCGCGATACAAGTTGAGGTTTAAATTTGTATCTCAGAAGAGATGCATCGCTGTTATTGGGCTGTTGTTCCGTCAAGTAAATAACACCTTTGAAATAGGAATTGCTAAATTTGCCTCCGAGCCAGGTGGCATTGTCCCCTGAAAGTATCCGGACGACGTCAATGTTCTAACCAGGTGACCAGACGAAGTAGCTGATGAGCTCTGCAACAGACTGTTCGTGGAGTCATAGTGTGTTGCAAGAGCTGGAAAGCGCAGGCAAGGTGCATTTACGATGTGATATAGAGGTTCAGATCGCCAGAATCTACGGTGAAAGCCTCGAGCGGAGGATATGATTAAATCCGCAGCGTTCTTCCGATATTGCCACTGGAGGACATGGCGACCAATTGGAATCCAGAAGCAACCCATTAAACAGAGCGCCCCGATACTTGCTAAGAGTCATCGAAAGTGTTGTCGTATCTCCGCGTACTTACATACTACATAATATTTAATGGTCGTGTCCAAGGCTCTCTTTCGAGAAGCGATTCGGATAGGGACGAGATCGTGGTGAATGGACGGCACTCCATAATGCAGATGTAACAGAAAGTGCATAGACAGAGTGTCCGAGTGTAGGAGTAGACTTCGCGCTCTGAGTGAATGGTCGAGGCAGGCCTGTAGAAGATGTCCGGAGTGTCGTCCTGAATTTGAACTCAAATGGCAGTTTCCTTCAAATCGCATCGTATTGGAGCCTTTCAAAGAGTTTCTATGGATAGAGAACGTCCGTCTGAAGAATTGAGTCCATGATGGTCGATGGTCGATGGAAGAGCATCTAGGGCTTGGGCGTCTCTGGATGGGACCTCACTTGCTTTTATGGCATGTGGTCCACAAGTACTTATTACACATCATCCAAACAACACCATACACCACTCTAACCATCCGACACCGTCCGAAGCAACGAACACGACCATCATCATGCACGCTTCCCTCATTCGCCGTCAGCTCGGTGGGCTAGTCCCTCCAAAGATTGCCACTCCTAACTCTCTAGTAAGCTCGCAATTCATCTTCCTCTTCAAACTTTCTTTTTGCTGAATTTGATTGTAGTCCGGAGGCTCTGGTGCTGGCCTCGGGCCTCTCGTTAATTTTTACTCGAAACTGCCCAAGGGTACTGCTACTGCTCGTGTTGGCGGTATCAAAGGCCGCTTCTTCAACGGTGCTAATGCATCAGGTGTGCCCATGGTCGCGTTAATTGTTAGTGTGTTCGCTATTGGATATACCATTGACTACAACAGTAAGTCACACTCTATTTACCTATTTTTTTACACATGCTCATGTTTCTATCGTATTCAGTGCACTTAAGTAAGTCTACGAGACGTTTTTCGCGGCAAGGACAGGCTCTAAACTCGCGTCTTGTTCGAACTTTCCAGAGCACCACAAGAACCACGCACACTGATCATTGCACACGGTTTCGGCTTCGGATACGCCCTCAATTACTTCTGGAGCTTGCATGTCAATATAGATCAATTAAAAATATTTCGTTCTCAACTACATGGAGCGTATTGATCAGTTTTTATTATCTCCAATCCTGTGAGGCGTGGCTGCGAGCGATGGGAATCTAGGAAGCTAAGAATTATGTGCCAGATTCGCGCGCTCGACGAAGGTTTGCTAAAATCTTCCTTCCTTCCCCCTCCAAGTTCCAGGCTATGTGGCAGCGCACGACCTATTCACATAGTCGTATTCTTGTTCTGAGGGTTCGTTCTGTGATACCAGCTGTACCACTTGTTGGTACTGCAGTCCTGCAACTGACTTTGTTTCTGATTCTACGTTGCATTTCATACGGTCTTCGTCACTGGCTCTCCAGGACTGCTAATGGCGACCTCTAACATTTCTTTTTAGTTACAGAAAAGACTTTCGTGCGCGCCGAACCCGGAATAACTGACCGCCCTATCCACGTTACATGTTACTTACTTCGGAAGAAAGGACTCTCGTCTTACTCACGAGTAATCTATTTAAACAAGGTGTGTCGCCTGAATGTTTCCCCACTTAACGATGTCTGCAATGAATACCCCAGAACATATGCGCGTCATTATCTACTCGATTCCTCGGACACGATCACATCTGCTCCTCAAACTGCTAGGAAGTCATCCGAAAACTGTGACCACGCAGTATTCGCTGCAGGCTGCCTTTCATACCGGTCCTGCTGTCGTGAAGCCCGGAGAGCAAGTGGCCATCGAGAGAGTTCGCAAGCTTCTGACTGTTTCGGATCTCAAGGATGCAGAATGTACTTACCAAGGACAAATTGATATGCTCCAGCAATTCATAGCCAAGGCGGAGCAGGAAGTAGGTGTAAACCAGGACGCAAATACCACTTCTCTGACACCTCAATCTACAGGGAAAGATACCCGTGATTAAGGATCATGTCTATGCTGCCGTGAAACCTAAGCTATTCCAAGTAGGGCTTCATGGTCAACTGCATCTACCACCCATAGTTGACCGCATGCTGGACATTACTGGGGATGAGCACAGTCCCGAAGGGCAGCAATGCTCAAACTCAGATTCGAACCCCACCGTGCTCTCTGATCGCTTCCTGCTTTCCCTGTCCCCAATCATCTTGATACGACACCCAGCTCATGCATTCCCGTCTTTCCTGCGAGCTCTTAAAGCTCTAGGACAAGACTTGTCTGGATCTGATTCACAGGCTAAGGCTTCATTCCGCCTCCAGCGAGCCGTATTCGAGTACTGGCGGGGACGCACGAATCTTGAGTCCGAGTCTCACGCCGAAGACAACCATGCACAGCGAGAATGGCCTGTGGTGCTTGATGGTGATAGGCTTGTGGCTGACACTGAAGGTGTAATGAAGAAGATATGTGCAAAAATGGGTATAGACCCTGCCTTGATCCGGTATAGCTGGGCTCCTGGGCACGATGTGCCTCAACTTTCAGAATTGGCGTCCGTGGCATATCTTACTACTATCAAAACCTCTACTGGCGTCCAAACGAGTCCTGTAAGTCATTCACCTGAGCGCTTTTTGGTTGTTACTCATGATTATGTTCTAGGACGTGTTTCAAGTTCCAGACATCGAAAAGGAGGCGAAGAAATGGGCGCAGGAGTGGGATGGGGAAACGGCGGAGAGATTGAAGAATCTTGTTGAAGCTGCGATGAATGATTATGAATACTTGCTTCAGTTTCATATTTGAAAATATTGACTGATAATGTCAATTTGCTTCAATAAACCAGCGGTTAAGTTGTCGTTCTGTGGTTATTCGGTATGAGCGAGGCGACGGTGCGAGAAGTCATAGACCAGTCCCACTCCTCAACTAAATACAGTACTAGCTTCATGAGCCTCTGGATTGCACTCAGCGTTCCGACTTCGAAGACGATCGGTTTCTAAAAACGACCAAAATATCGCAGAAATTGCTTGTCATTGTACCGGCTGGGATGGAAGATCAAGTACCTCAGTTTACATCTATGCGACTTCCGATTGCCGAGCTTCTACAAGCAGCCATGGGTGAAGGTCCATGAGATTTCGGAGCGACAAGTATTCGCGTTATGGTTGGCAGCTGTGGGTCGACTGTAAGATTCCAAGTTCACAAAGCTGTCCGAGCTTCTACTGATGCTCGCACTAAGATCGTTTTCCTTTGTGCACCCATTGATATTCCGAGTCTTGTATTATTGGCCAGGGCTATGATAACCGATGGTAAGCTTTGTATTCCCCGCCGTGATTCCTAAAGCCTACTGACGTGTAAAAAGACGTATGTTTAAGACTTCGCCAGCGACGCTTCAAGAGCTACGTTGTATCTTCTGACCGATGCTCTCAAGGTCATGTACATGTTAGGACCTACTTTCGCTTTGTAGGCTTAGCTTTCCGCTGGTATGAATACTGATACGATTCTGCTGACAGCTTCTCTATCCGAATGAATGCCAAATTACATGAACGCGAACAATATGGCACGTATAAAAAACGCTCGCCTCACCAACTTCTGTAACTTGATTAGTTGTTTTCTTGGAAAAGCAGGTTTCTATCTGAGAACCGGAATAAGCAGAGCAAGCGGCGAGAAACGGACACTTCTCCGAAACTATCCCTTCAAGTTCTGTACTTAGCTGCCATGAACAGCTCAGAACGCATGCGTGTATTCGTGTACTCGATTCCTCGCAGCAGGTCTCACCTCCTGATGAAGTTACTAGGAACCCATCCTGCTATAGCAACCTCACATCACCCATTAGAAATCGCTTATACTGTGACCGCTACACCCGGACATCAAGTAAATGTCGAGAAGGCGCAAGCTTTCTATGACATTGAGATGTTCTAGGTTTGACTTCTGAATCGGCGCCAATGCAATAAGCGCCTAGTAAGCGGCAGGCAATTCTTTTAAAGTTTAACTCCCCATTGCCTTTCATAACGTCTTCGTCTTTGGCGTGTAACTTTCCAGGACTGCTAATGTCAAGCTCTAACTTTTCTTCTTATTCACAGAAAAGAGTTTCGTGCGCGCCGAACCCGGAATAACTGACCGCCCTATCTACGTTACATTGTAACTTACCTCGGGAGAAGGGACTCTCGTCTTACTCACGAATAATCTATTTAAACAAAACAAGGGAATGTTACGATGTCTGCAATGAATACTCCAGAGTATATGCGCGTCATTATCTACTCGATTCCTCGGACACGATCACACCTGCTCCTCAAACTGCTAGGAAGCCATCCGGAAACCGTTACCACCCAGTATTCGCTGCAGGCTGCCTTTTATACCGGTCCTGCTGTCGTGAAACCCGGAGAGCAAGTGGCCGTCGAGAGAGTTCGCAGGCTTCTGAGTGTTTCGGATCTTGCAGAATGTACTTACTAAGGACAAATCGACGCACTCTAGCAATTTATAGCTAAGGTGGAGCAGGAAGTAGGTGTAAATCAGCACTAAATACCACATTCTTGACACCTCAATCTACAGGGAAAGATACCCGTAATCAAAGATCACGTCTTTGCTGCCGTGAAACCTAACCTATTCCAAGTAAGCGGGTCTCATGGCCAACTGCATCTACCACCCATAGTTGACCGCATGCTGGATATTCCTGGGGATGAGCATAGTCCCGAAGGGCAGCAATGCTCAAACTCAGATTCGAACCCCACCGTGCTCTCTGATCGCTTCCTGCTTTCCCTGGCCCCAATCATCTTGATACGACACCCAGCCTATGCATTCCCGTCATTCCTACGAGCCTTTAAAGCTCTAGGAGAAGACTTGGCTGGATCTGATCCACAGGCTATGGCTTCGTTCCGCCACCAGCGAGCCGTATTCGAGTACTGGCGGGGACGCACGAATCTTGAGTCCGAGTCTCACACTGTTGAAGGTAACCGTGCACAGCGAGAATGGCCTGTGGTGCTTGATGGTGATAGGCTTGTGGCTGACACTGAAGGCGTAATGAAGAAGATATGTGCAAAAATGGGTATAGACCCTGCCTTGATCCGGTATAGCTGGGCTCCTGGGCACGATGTGCCTCAACTTTCAGAATTGGCGTCTGTAGTATATCTTACTACTATCAAAACCTCTACCGGCGTCCAAACGAGTCCTGTAAGTCATTCACTTGAGCGCGTTTTGGTTGTTACTCATGATTATGTTCTAGGACGTGTTCAATGTTCCAGACATCGAAAAGGAGGCGAAGAAGTGGGCGCAGGAGTGGGATGAGGAAACGGCGGAGAGGTTGAAGCTTTGAAGAGCGCTGTTGAAGTCGCGATGAATGATTATGAATACTTGCTTCAGTTTCACATTTGAAACTATTGACTGTCAATGTCAAATTGCTTCAATGAACCAGCGCTTAGGTTGTCGTTCTTTAGTTTTTTCATTGGCGGTATGAGCGAGGCGAAGGTGCGAGAAGTCATAGACCAGTCCACTTCTCAACTAAAAACTAAAAACAGCACTAGCTTCATGAGCCTCTGGATTGCACTCACGCGTTCCGACTTCGAAGACGACCAAACAAAGATTGTACCAGCTGGGATGGAAGATCAAGTCCCTCAGTTTACATCCCGGTTGCCGAGCAAGCTCTACAAGCAGCCGTGGGTGAATTTCCATGAGATTTTCGAGCGACAAGTATTCGCGTATGGTTGGCAACTGTGGGTTAACTGTAAGATTTCAAGTTTACAAAGCTGCAGTCCGAGCTTTTACTGATGCTCGCACTAAGATCGTTTCCTTTGTACACCCATTGATATTCCGAGTCTTGTATTATTGGCCAGGGCTATGATAACCGATGGTAAGCTTTGTATTCCCCGCCGTAATTCCTAAAGCCTACTGATGTGTAAAAAGACGTATGTTTAAGACTTCGCCAGCGGCGCTTCAAGAGCTACGTTGTATCCTCTGACCGATGCTCTCAAGGTCATGTACATGTGAGGACCTACTTTCGCTTTGTAGGCTTAGCTTTCCGCTGGTATGAATACTGATACGAGTCTGCTGACAGCTTCGCTATCCGAATGAATGCCTTACATGAACGCGAGCAAAGTCTGGCATTTTACGATACTTTTATTACTTACATCACAGTTGGGCCGTCGAGGTCGCATATCTACCTTAGTCTCTAGTAGGCGTAGACAAATAGCATTATTGTAAACATTGTAAACAATATGGCACGTATAAAAAACGCTCGCCTCACGAACTCCTGTAACTTAACTAGTTGTTTTCTCGGAAAAGCAGGTTTCCATCTGAGAACCGGAATAAGCAGAGCAAGCGGCGAGAAACGGACACTTCTCCGAAACTATCCCTTCAAGTTCTGTACTCAGCTGCCATGAACAGCTCAGAACACATGCGTGTATTCGTGTACTCGATTCCTCGCAGCAGGTCTCACCTCCTGATAATATTACTAGGAACTCATTCTACTATAGTAACCTCACATTACCCATTATAAATCGCTTATACTGTGACCGCTACACCCGGACATCAAGTTAATGTCGAGAAGGCGCAAGCTTTCTATGGCATTGAGATGTTCTGTAGGTTTGACTTCTGAATCGGCGCCAATGCAATAAGCGCCTAGTAAGCGGCAGGCAATTTTTTTTGATGATGGCTTGAACTTGCACATCTACACCTATTTCACGTTCTGAGCCGTTCCCTATGCGTTGAAAGCGGATGCTTCATTCTTTTTTAGGACCACCCACTCTATATGAATAGGCTATTTCGTCAAAATGCCTATCATCCTCCAACGTTCTGTTCAAGATTCGGCTTCTCTCGGATTCGCTGTCGCAATTATTCAACCGAAACTGAATCCGAAAGCACAGAGCTGAATATCCCAGAGGAAACCCCTGCAACTTTAACCTCACAGGAAATTCTCGCAACTACACCCTCAGAGGAACTCCTCGCACCAACAACTCCGACCGCCAGCGACTTCGTGTCTATAGAGTCTGCTCCACGTCTTTCCCATGCACAACTGAGCAGACCCAGTCAAGTTGCGTGTTATTCACGACTTGCGCCGTACGCGTTCCGGTACAACGAGAACTCCTGTTTGCGTGTATTCAAAGAACCTGAACCTCAAGCAAACTTGGCTCGCGGGTCGCGTTCGTTTTTTGGACGTGATTTAGAGGTGCTAAAACTTCTTCATCGGCCTGCTGCGTTGGATCCTGCTGTTCAGGCTTGCTTGGAGAGACCGAAAGGTTATCGAGCACTCTTACAAGCGGATGTGGTAGCTACACAGGGTGCTATTGTCAGGTGCGGATTTTTTTTTTCAATTTAAATCATTGTTGAAGTCGATTGTTGATATCATATGTTCCTTCAGTTTACTTCAGGGCTTTGGAACCCTAAATGTATCGTACATAGATGGGAAGCTGTATCTTGAAGGACACGAAGAAGTGAGGAAGCAAATCAAGTCAGTTTGTTCATCATTCCAGTTCATATACAAAAGCTGATTGAAAGGGGTAGGATAAATCAGGCGGGCTATGTAGCGTGAGTACTTGCACTATGAAAATCGCTGTCGACAATGGGCACTGAGACAGGTTGTGTAGTCGATATGGATTTCAGCGATCCTGTACGGAGCTGTATTTTCCAGCTATGAAAGAATACCACCCGTCAGGCTTCAGTAGTTGGGTGGCTGTAGTTTCTCGAAAGATCGGCGGTCTCAATTTACTCGTGGCGGGAGAAGTCTCGTGTGTGGCAGGCACGTTCAGATTTGCTTACATGTTTCTACGATACTAATTATAATCACCTTCAGATCAGTATACAGCACGACCCGAGTGCTACCTTGATTTGAGATGCAGGCGTATCAGCTCCCCAGAGTCTTCGTTAGTCTTCATCTAACCATACTCGACTAGACACAGCTAACCATATCCTATTTCATAGAAAGCGTCCCAAAGACTGGATAGACTGGTTCTATGATGCACATGTATTAGGTGTTCCTGCCATCTTGGTCGGATACCGGGACGAAAACAATATCTTGCACCGTACCGAGCTGATACAAACCGACCGGCTGCCCGAGATGATCAACGGCGCTCGAGAGAAGCCATTTAATCCTGAAGATGCAATCGGCAGCTGTTTTCGAGCACTCTACGTGCTGCGGAATTACTGCCAGGAGGCAGTCGATGAGCGAGAGTTCCGTAATATTCGGGCTAGAGATAACGTTGTATGGCGTGTTGAGCTGCGTGGGGCTAGCAAGAACGGCATGCACTTACGAGCACTGAAGGCTGAAGAAATCAATTCACAGTTGGATGGCGGGGCAGATGTCAACAATAGGGCTGTACTGAAACGCGTCGGGACTATTGGTACTAACTTGGTCGTGAATATGAAGAAACTAGAAAGGTTGTAGTGAAATTTGTTAGATAGATCAAATCATTCAGTGGAAACGCTGTGTAAACATGATAATATTCTATATTAATATTAGAGGGACTATAGATTCCTTGGGTGGCCCACATGGGTTCTTGAAATCTTACCAGTGTACCCCACACATGCTTCTGCTGCTGCGCTAGTGTCTCACGTACATTCCCTTTCTCCCTTCACTCATGAAGATGGCTCTAATCAATCGTAGCTTCAATGGTCGAACATCAGACGATGATCCTGCACCTGAATATCACCCAACACTCTCTCGAAGGTAACCATGTCGCCTGCCGATCGAAGTGACGCATCAAATTCACTGACTCATTGAATTTTTTTGTCCCTTCAATTTCGCACTTCAATGATTTTCTGTTGCGCCTATACAGTGATTCATCAACGACGGGTTCTTCGCTATCTTCTAGCTCAAACTGGCATGCACGCTTTGAGGATACGTTGCCAGCGCCGCCATCAACACCGCCCAACTCGAACAAGTCAGTGCTTTTCTCAGTCCGTTTGAAAAAGCCCCATTTTTTTCGACGAGTCTCATGCTGAATCAAGACAGCAATTTGTTACACCTCGAAGAGGTACACCGATTTCACGAACACGACCTGAGAGGTATCAGTATACGTATAACCTCATAGCAGGCTCGGCACCGGTGCAATTTCTGATATCGTATGTGTTTCGGACCTTAGTCGCCCTCTGATCTCAAGGCTAATTGTGAGGCTCTTTAAATTAGAGTTGAACCATATAATGGCAGATCGACGAGCGGGAAATGCACGTTTCGACTCTCACTCAAGGTCGAAAAGACAGAGAGACCGTTAGGAGATCCAGTCACCTTGAATCTTTCCATCGATCCAAGGAATCTCGAATTCATAGTTTTGTTCGTTATCCATTCCCAATTCTTCTTCTTAGGTCAAACCATAACATACCTCTTGGTCGCAGTATATTCCCTGGAAAACAAACGATACCCTCAGGATGCCTGTATTCTTATCGAGTGTGGCTGCGCGCTAATTCTGTCGACCACCGGATATTCGGGGAGGACGAGCTTTGGGTGGGCAAGGATCCGGATTTTTCGCTTATTACAGATGCATCGTTTGCTCGGATTAAAACTGTTCAACCTAATATGCAGGTGTATGAGGGAATCGTAGGGAGAGCGCGTGTGATATTTACAGTCAAGTGCGTATCGTATTCAAAATTGATCGTCATTTTTTCCAACTGATAGGTCTTTTCATCATAGATGGATACATGTTGCTGAAGGATCGTATAAATATACTCTAGAGTATGAAGCAGGCGGAGTGGGGGCTATATTGATAGATGATTTCCGATTGACTGTACAAACTGACCCGCGGACTGTGACGTTCCTTATCTAGTACGTACGCATGCCTTCTCCTTCACCACGCATTCCTACTTAACTTGATCATCAAACCTTCAAAGCACTGTACCAATGTCCTCAGTACCGATAGGCGCCTCACATCGTCTTCGCGTCTGGCTAAAAACCCTCTTCCCACTGGCGACGAACACGACGTCGAACATTACACTTCCTTTCAATGACTCGTATATCTATCAACGAATATGGAAATCCGACTCGTTCAAGGTTGGTTCGCGCCTGGATTTTAGCTCGTTGGGAGGCAAGATGATTATGGGATACGCTAGTGGACCACCGAACGTCTTCACTACATCCCAAGCGAGGGATAGGTATGAGGCCAAGGGGTCAATTGAGCTTGGGTGATTTACATATCATTTTCTTTCGTAATGTTCTTTTGGGAATTGGTGCGTCTACTCATGATTCGTGTACAAGTTATTCGAGCTCGTTGTATGATCAAAATTGTTGTACTATAGAGGAATTTCCTCTCCGGTTTCTACGAGTCAACACTTATGCTTAACGTTTTCGCCTTTTTTACATACTGTACATGTATACATTGCTAAGTACAATCTATCACTAATACCTATTTAATACATATCAACTATCCACTCAATCATACGGCGACTTTGGCAGAGAGGAACTCGGTCCATTCTTTCTCTCCCCAGCTGCTAGAAATTTCATTGGCAACAAGTCCATCCCAGAGCACAGTTGGCGAGACGTGGATGCTATTCTGTCTCGAAAATTTGATAGTATAGAAGATGTAGAATCAGATTCAATAGGTGTGACAAGGCAAGTTAACTCACTAGTATATTTAAGATCATCAGTGACAGCATTCCCGCCATTCGGAGAGCTTTTCAATTCGAGCTGGGCTTTGAAGTCCTTGATAAGGTTGCTTCCGATGACGCTCTCTGCGAGATTAGCGAGATTAGCGCGGATTTGAAGAGGAGTTTGGTTCGAGGTGGGGATGTCGAAGTAGTCGCCTTGTTGTTTAAATAAAGCTAGAAATGTGCGCACGTCAATACTCTGCGTATCGTGAGCGGATGAACGAGTTCTCACAGCTAGAGAGAAAGGCCAGAATTCCTTAGGAGCAACACGGGCGACCTGTTACGTCGTAACGGCGCTTTTTTGAGTAGTAAGTCAAGGTTGAGTGAGTCAATGACACGCACTGCAAGACCTGCTTCGTGTACCAGCGTCGAGCTCGCATGCCAAGGTTGAACTTGGGGCCTGAAGATGACCTTGACTTTGCCATCGTATTTGCCTCCGGGACCCACAAGAGGTTTGAGCACGCTGTCGATGGCCAAGCTCATTTTCGCGCTGAGATAAATCTGAGGTTACGCTTTCTTTTCGAAGATTTTATTGCAAAAAACCATGCACCTGAACGGACAGACATAATCCACTGCGAAAGTATCACCGATTAGTTGAAAACTTGATCACTGGCAAGGTAAATTGAAGACGTACAGAAGATATCAAGAGTGTGTGGCGCATGGGGAGCGCCTGCAATGATGAGAGGACGAAGACTTGGTTGAAGAGCCATATGAGTAGTGGGTAAGAGGTGAAGAAGATTTAAGTTACATATCTGAACCTTCGAGATGAATCAAGGCGAGAGATGACGCCAATGTGGTCCGTGCGCTCGTTTGTGGCTCATCGGGCCGGCGCATCCGGCGCTGAGCCTCACCCGCTCAGTTCTGCTTTGCCTCGTCTACGAAAACTTGACGAAAATCTTTGAACAGCATAGAAAAGCAACAAGACAAAGAAGAAGAAAATTGTCATCTCCAATTTGACCTAAAAAGTACAATGGACTTCAGCACATATCTCGCTCAGCTAAACGATGCACTCATCGCTGAAAACGGTCCAAATCTCGCATACCTGTTACGACCTACAAGTCCACACGGAAAAGTTCTAGTGAAGGAATTCCGTAACCCGACAGTGAGTCGAATATCTATTTTCATTCCATGTTCATTAAGTGATTTCACAGCAAGAATCGCTCGAATACGCGTATAAAGGCAGCATGGAATCTCCTTGGGATGAGATTGCTATCAAGTACGTTTTGACGTGCTCGCATGTGGCTAGGCGTAGGCCAGGAGAAGCTTTTAGGGAGCATTCAGCGCTGGTTCTGTGAGTAGGTGATGATGACTTGTTCGCAAGGGTCACCCCCGGTTGATATTGCTTGCTTTTTGTGGGGAATAGTGCTTTCCTCCGGTTCTTCACTGAGAATAGAGGATGGACCCTTCCGGCGTTGTTCTCTGTACTTCGAGATTTGCGCGATCTTGCGTTTGATGTAAGTCTGTGATCTGGTATTCGCCACTGGTCATTCATTTCTTACGTTCATCAGGCAGATTTTCATGCAAAGTATAACGGGCAGAAGAGTGATTGTATGGAGGATGCGGCTCGGACGATAGCGAAGGCTTTTGGGAATTGTGTAACAGACAGGTGCGCTTTGTACTCTTTCTACATCGGGTAGCATTTCGGACTGACCCCTTCTCCTAGAACATCTCCGCCGGAACAATCACGAAAATGGGGTATATACTACGTCGTAGGACTCGTCTTGAAATGCTATTTTCGAGTCAGTGGCGGATCTTCGAAGTTACCTAAAGCTTTTTCGACTTATTCGCGCGCGCGGCATTGATATAGATACGACGAATATCCCTATCGAAAAACATCTTGAGAGCGCTCGAAGCTAATCGTGATATTCCTGCTCTCTCCCAATATCCTCGGTCACATCAGGTGCTTCGCCTCTTTTCTCGGCTTCAAGTACAATTTGGCTGATAGCACTTTGGAGGTCACATATCGCTATTACCTTGGGATGCTTTATTTTCTCAGTGAAGAATACATCAAAGTATGTCAAATCTAACAGCACGCTGTCTTCATTGACTTCAACATCCCCAGGCCGAGCAAGAGTTGACCCTTGCCTTTTACCACTGCCACATTGGCGCGCAGGCGAATCAAGAGTGCGCTGTTTTATTTCACAGCTGCTCATCATTACAACTAACAACCTCACTCATTGCTACAGACGAATTCTCACCTATCTCCTCCCTCTCCGCTTACTAAAAGGCCACCTACCCTCTGACGCGTTGATGGCAAGGTTTCCTGTCATTAGAGAAGTTTTCGCGCCTTTCATTGCGGCTATACGCAAAGGCGACCTAGCAGCGTTCGATCGGGCATTGGATACATGGGAACGAAAACTCGTTGATCTTAACCTCTACCTCACTGTAGAAAAAGCACGGGAGCTGTGTTTACGAGGGCTATTTCGTAGAGTGTACGCTGCCCCATTTTCTCCCTCTTTCACTCATTTTTTTCTTACGTCTCTACTCCCTCTCTAGATGGGTAGCATGTGATAAGGGTTCTCGAATTCCTATTCCGATGTTTCACTGTTCGTTACGAATATCCGGGATGGACGTCGACCAGGAAGAAGCGGAGTGTTTAGTTGCGAATATGATTTATAAAGGGTTTATGCGTGGGTATATCAGCCATGAAAAGCAGATGGTTGTGCTGGCTATGACGAATGCGTTCCCGAGGCTTGCTGATAGGCCGACACCCTTTGGGAATTTATGATTTTATTTTTGTTGCGCTGCTGGTGTAATATAGGGTTTTATATATTGAAGAAATGGCAGTGTGACAAGATCCTGGGGTGCTATGTCTCGAGCCTCTCTCTTGGTAAAGGAGAGTGAATATCCAATCACTTATATCAGCACAAGTTACATAGACTCAAACACTTTACATTACATTCTCCTCTCCTCCTCTTCCCCCTAAAACAAATCAACCACGCCTCTCGTAGGCGAAACAACACCCACGACCTTTGCTTCAAAATCCAAAATCGTGCCTCCGGTGGTGACTACAAGGTCATCCACGATACCGCCCGTTTCCTCCGATTCCACGTCCGAGTCCGCACCTGAGTCAGAATCAAAACCAGAGGACAACCCGAGAAGCTTCTCAATATTTGTCGTCGCGAGGGCTATAGCATCCGCCTTGGATATCGTTCCGCCTGATTCTAGCGCAGCCTAGAGGTTCGAAATCATTGCGTTTTCACCCAGTCAGTCAGTCAAGCAGGGAGGGGACTCAATTGTGGGATGCGATGCTCACCCAACCAACATCAAATCTCGTATTCCTCACATTCCACGTATCGCTCGCTCCAACGCCCACAGTAACATTATTCGCTAGCAACGCAGTAATTGCGCTTTCTTGTGTCAGCGGAGGTCCAGGGAGGCTATAACATTTACAGATGTCACGATGATAACAAAGTCAGCAGGCTGATCGAGTACTCGAGAAAGAATGCCAAAAATTGCCAAATGACAAACAGACCGCCTACTCACATACGCAATCTCTCCCAGTTCTTAGGAAAGGGTCTCGTAGGAACAACGATAACGCCTATACCAGCCTCACCAATTTCCTTCGCTAATAAATGCGCTTCGGAGGCTCCTGTGAATACCAATCGGATCTTCTTAGAGTGGGAAGCTTCAACTTCGGATTTGAGAGTTATCAAAGTCGCCATTATATCGGCGTTCTCGACTGAGATTACAAGTGGGATATTTCCCTATCATTATCCAAGAGTTGCGGATCAGCAGCGTTAAAAAAGCTACCAACTTAACGACTCGGACTCACCTTAACAACCTCCCCAAACCACTTCCCAACCTCACCACCCACATCCTTACCCTCCACCAACAACCTCCTCAAAACCCCAATCTGCGTACTAACACTAACCCCAGAACTCAACGATACCCCAACATGAACAGCCACAACATCTTTCATGACAGCACCCCTAACGAGCTTATGTACCACACCAGTTCGAAACGCCGTGCTCAAACCCGATAGGAATCCACCCGAGGAAGTTTGGGGAGGCGTGATACCTGCAACGACACCGTGTCGGTAAGCTAAGAGGGCGTTTCGGGCGGAGAATTGGAGTCCGTCGATGGCTTGGATCAGTGGGGATGGGCCGAGGAGGGTGGGAAGGGTGTTTGAACTTGATAAGACGTCGAGGACAGGTCCGTCTTGGGTTGAAGATTCGCCTGAGATATGGGATAGACCTAGAGAGCTTCCGTAGGTTATGAGACCTGGACTGAGGGGTGGGGTTAGAGATTCTGGGTTATGAGGATAGGCAAGGAGGGAGGTGGTAACTTACGCGATTGAACCACCTTTGAGGTCGATCCTCTCCACGTCCCGATCCTCATAATCGTTCACGATATTTCCACACACTTCCTCCGATCCAGCCTCACTCCCTCTCATACAAACGACTTTCCCACCCCTTACAACAACAACCCCACTCCTCCCTGCCTCTTGCTTCATAAACACCTCTTCAACCCCCGCCCTCTTCTTCAAAAACACACTACCAACATTCTCAAAAACCACTGCTCCCTCCTTTACGCTCCCCTTACCACCTTCCTCCTCAACCCCAAGCGGGGGCAACCCCTCAAACTTCACAGTCTCCTCAACCTCCCTATCAAAATCCGGCGTCTGCGGCACACGCTGCAATTTCTCAGGTTTCTCTTTCACATACGGCTTCGCGATCTGGGGTATACCATCGATGTATACTTGTTTTGGCGTTGCGCCGAGGGAGAGTGGATGGCTGTCCCAGATTATGAGGTCTGCGTCGTAGCCTGCGAGATGTCAGTGTGTCGGGTATTGAAAGAATGGGGATGTGAATCGATGACCTACCTTGTTTGACGAATCCGATACGATGATCCTGTCCCATGATACGTGCTGGCGTTGAAGTAACAGACGCGAGCGCCAGGTTAGGAGGGAGACCATAGTAGTGCGCTTGTTGTGCTTCGTGCTGAACATCCATCACGAAGATTGATTAGAGGTTTATATCACCACCCCACAAAGACCTGCGCGGCGCGAGGGCACTCACCAGTAAATACCGAGAGTTCAACACCGAGTGATCACTCTACACCGAACAGACAAAAGTAGCAGCATGGTCAGTACTGATTAGTCGACTTATCGAGATCCTCGGCCACCCCACCTTCATAACCACACTCAACCCATTATCAGCCAACACTCTCGGTGCAAACTCTGAACCCCTATACGACTCGCGTTTGTACCTCGCGTTCGTAGCAAAGAGCGCTATAGCCGGTGGGTGCCCTGAGTTCGTTCGAGTAAGAATCAACGGAGGACTGCGTATAACTTATACACTACTATGTGGTGCTCACCGTAAGCTTTCTTGAGTAGATCAGGAACCAAATACGTTTCGTGTGCGTGATGGAATGCAGCGACTGCCAGATAAAAAAACAGACGGTGGTCAAAACAAAGCATACCACAAGACAAAGCACGTGGAATGTTACTCACTAGAAAACTTGAACTCATTCGTTAACCTCACTATTCCATCTAAATCCACAGCTTCGTAGCAGTGATTCTGGATCTACAGAAGAGAACCACGCAAGGTCAAAAAACCTGCACGCACCAAGTGGCAGGATCGTTTGTTCAACTCACCTTGACTTTCCCCCTTAATACATCAACCAGAGCTTCCCATTGTAAATCATCAGGGAACTCGCCAAGATTTTGCCATTGGCCCGCTAAAGCCTTGAAATTCGAGATGATCAGCTCAGTACGCCTCGCGACTCAGCTCGCCCAAGTACACACCTTCTCGCAATACGCGTCTTGCTGAACTTTGATCTTACGCGCTTTTTCGTATCTGACAATGTAATCGTCGCGTCAAGTCAGGTGTGATCGATATAGGTGTAGATTCTCACCCTTCACGGAAAGCCCATATGGTGTCCACTAAAGAAGTGATGAGTGCCTTGAGTTAAGGCCATGGGTCACGCAATTTGACGAGAATAAGAACTCACTTCGCGTGCCGGAATAGACTCGGCCTATGGATGTACTTGGTGAGTGAACTAGGGGATGATAACAAGACTTGATACCCACTTGGATTCTCGCCTGAATACGAGGGGCTATGAACTCAGCCTTCATGTAATCTTAGTGAACTGGACACATCGTACCGCACGCCTGCCTACATCCAACGCGTCAGATCAATGAAAAAGAAAGAGAAAGAGGATCTCAAATAACCCATACATACTTGAGCAACCTCCACCGCGGTGGATAAACTTCCTCAATCCCAGACCCATTAAACGTAAACGGAGGTTCAAGAAGCATCGAAGAAGGCGACCTTTCCTTCGTCGAACGAAGTTTGATAACGAATGCTTGTCCACCTGCGAGCAAAAAAATACGCACGCGTGAGAGTCGTACACACGCACGCAAGCGCAAGCGTAGCCAGCCACGAACGACTTACCTATTGCATTAGCTGAACCAGGAAGTACAGCAGCTGTTGTTACGCCTCCTGAGATTGATAAGCGGTATGACTCGTCGTGGGTGTTTAGACCGTCGAGAGAACGTAGCCAGGGTTGTACGATGCCTTTTCTTGAATTCGTATCGGAGGAGCCGGAGAGCGAGGGTGCGCTGCCTACACCGATGTGAGAGTGTAGATCGACGATTCTGTGAGAATGAACAATGTCAATGTCAGTGGTCACCGTTGGAGGTTGACAGATACACATACCCTGGTGATACCCAAGCTCCTTTCGCATCGACAACAGAAAGATCTTTATACGCGTTTACAACACCCTCATCAACCTCCCCAACAGCCTTAATGATCCCTTTATCCAAGAGTACGTCACCCAACACGACTTCGAGCCCATCAACATCTCCAGTCCAAATCGTCGCGTTCTTGATAAGCGTAGGCTTTGTCCCAGATACATATCTATCAGACTGTTCACGAGAGTGAAAGTTCGGTGGTGGTCCAGGGATGAGATTGATATTGGTACATTTGTGTATAATTTCCTGAGCGTTGATGGGTATATGCGCTTCAGCTGAGTGGATGGTGGTGGAAGTGAAAGTAGAGAGAAGAGCAGCATAGCCACATGCTGCAGCAATGAACAAGGCAAGAGCAGAGCGTACGAATCTTCCTTTCTTGCTTCTCGGTCTTTGGTGTAGACCACCGCCACTGTAAGGCAGAATGGTAGTAACTGATTTATCCATCGTGGATATGTATCATTACTCCCACCCGACTTTCAAAACTCTGTGCTATTTATTATCCCGCGGAAGAATCCGAAAACACGGGCCGACGCATTCCGATGCATTTCCATCATTTTCGCAATATACACACAAAAACATGTCATACACTCAAAACAAATCAACTACACCCCCAACAGGTGATACGACCCCAACAACCTTTGCTTCGAAATCTAAAATATTTCCTCCTTTCGTCACCACAAGCTCTTGACTCTCCTCAGATTCGAGTCCGAGGAGCGTTTCGAGGTTAGTAGACGCGAGTGAGATGGCTTCTGCTTTGGTTAATCCAGCTTCAAGGGCAGCCTACGTAGTACATCCGTCAACCATTTGTACGAGGAACAGTGAGAGAAACACGACCCACCCAAGCAATATCAAATCTAGTATTCCTAGCTATCCATTCTTCCTGCACACCAACACCGACAGTCACATTGTTGGCTCTCAAACGCCTAATCGCGTTGTCTTCACTCAAGGGAGGTCCAGGTAATCTGAAAGCAACCAAACCAAACTCGTCATTCATGAACACTAGCAAGTGAAAGACCAGAACACTTACATCCGGCGCTGCTCCCAGTTCGTAGGGAAGGGTCTCACAGGCAACACAATAACACCTATACCCGCTTCTCCAATCTCTTTAGCTAGGATATGTGCCTCCGTCGCACCAGCGAACGTCATCTGAATCGGTGAACCAAAAGATTGTTCCACTTCGGTTTTGAGCTTGATCAGGGAAGCCATAATGTCAGCGTTCTCAACCGTGATCACCAGCGGTAGTTTACCCTAAGAAGAAAAGAAGTGTGAACTACAGTCTCATCACTGTCCACGAGATACACCCACCTCAACGACCTTCCTCATCTGAATTCCAAGCTCCCCTTCGCCCTCAACAAGCAACAACCTCCTCAATGCAGCAATTTGCACACTAACACTAACATCATACCCCATCGACACACCTACATGCACTGCAACAGCATCCCTCCTCACAGCACCCTTAACGAGTTTATGCTTCGCACCCGTACTAAATCCCGTACTCAAGCCAGCTAAAAACCCTTCAGAGGAAGGCGGTGTAACACCGACCGTGACTCCACTGTGATACGCTATTAACGCATCGCGTGTGGAAAACTGCAGTCCGTCGACTGCGCGAATCAGGGTGGGTGTATTGGAGGGGTTGAGAGACGAAGGTGAGAGGATGTTGGGAATTTGACCATCTTGGGTCGACGGTTCACCTGAGATATGTACTAGGCCTAAGGAGCTTCCGTAGGTGATTAGTCCTGGACTGGAGAAGAATAGAATTTAGGGTAATGTATAATATGTAGATGATGAGAGGGACTTACGATAACGAGCCACCCTCGAGGTCAATGATACGAGGCGTAGCATACCCCCTAGTCGAACAACCCAAAGACTTCCGTGCGCTACACACCACTCTACCTTTCTCTACAACTACCACCCCACCCTCCGCCATACCTTCAACTTCCGTAGAAAAAATCTCTCTGACACCGCCAGCCTCCTTAACGTACACACTCCCCACATTCCTGAATACCACCACATTACTAATTGTCTCTTTCGGCTCAAGAGGCGGCAATCCGTCATACGCGACCGCATCAACCGCTTCTTCATCAAAATTTGGTGTTTTCGGGGGATGTTGTGCCGAGTCGGGTTTCTTCTTCGGATAAGGATTGTCTGGGAGTTTGAGCTGGGCTATACCATCGATGTATACTTGTTTTGGTGTTGCGCCTAGTGATAGTGGGTGGCTGTCCCAGATGACGAGGTCTGCGTCGTACCCTATTGATCTGTTACATTTAGTATTCCTGCGTGGATTTTGCCTAGACTGACCTTCTTTAATGAACCCAATACGATGCTCTTGACCCATTACAGTAGCTGGTGTTGAAGTGACTGATGCTAGGGCGAGATTATCAGCCAGACCAAAGTAATGTGCTTGTTGTGCTTCGTGCTAGGTAATTGTATTGAATTAACAACTTGAAAACGATAGTGAAGGTATGGCGCTGACTTACGAGTAGGTAACGCGAGTTAAGAACCGGATGGTCACTCTACGTTTGCAGAAGAAGGTAATGCATTCCAGTTCCCGCTGAAGAAATGCGACTAACCTTCATAACAACTTTCAGCCCATTATCAGCTAAAATCCTCGGTGCGAACTCTGATCCACGGTAAGATTCGCGTTTGTATCGAGCGTTCGTAGCGAAGATCGCTACTGCCGGGGGGTGACCTACGAGTGTGACACATAGGTATAAATTCCAGTTTTAAGATAAGAAGTTCACGTCAAGTTCGACTAACCGTAAGCCTTCTTCAGTAACTCGGGTACGAGGTACGTTTCATGCGCATGATGAAACGCAGCAACTATACGTGTCCCAATTCGCTTCAGCCCAGGTGCATGGACACCCAGAACACGAAACTCACTCACTTGGAAACTTGAACTCGTTCGTAAGCCTCACTATTCCATCGAGGTCAACGGCTTCGTAGCAGTGGTTTTGGATCTAGCATATTCGTTATGTCCAACGTCAGGACTGTTCTCTGACCAAAGGAAAACAGTGAAAAAGACCTCACCTTGACTTTCCCCCTCAAAACATCCACTAAAGCTTCCCATTGCAAGTCCTCGGGGAAATCACCTAGATTGTTCCAGCTTCCCGAAAGCGCCTTGACAGGATGTATAAGTAAGCTGCGTATTCAGGTACAGAACCTGGGCTTGAGCTTTCGAACCTTCTCGCAATACGCATCTTGTTTCACTTTGATCTTACGAGCAGTTTCGTACCTGTCCGAGTAAAAACAATGAAGGCCAGAAAGCACCATTACAGGAGACGAACGTACCCTTGCCGGAAAGCCCAAATCGTGTCCACTAGAGAGACAAAGCATGGTGGCGAGAACGTGCACAATAATGAAGACTTCCAGAAGACATACTTCGTGTTCCGGAGTATACCCTGCCTATACATAAATGAGTTTTTTCTCCATGATCGCTGAAGAAGACTCAGACTTACTAGGGTTTTCACCTATTAGTCTGAATTCCGATATGGTTTAGCGACGTGCAAAGTCTTTCAAAGGTATACGAACCTCAAGCTTGCCTAGAATGTACATCCCGTTAGTCATGCGAAAAGTGACTACAGACGACGACGAACTTGAGTAGTCTCCATCTTGGTGGTTGAATTTCTTCTATACCCGTTCCGTTGAACGTAAATGGAGGTTCGAGGAGCATAGATGAGGAACTGCGTTCTTTGGTTGGACGGAGTTTGATAGCGAACGCTTGGCCGCCTGTACCCAATCAGTGCTGGAGAATGGAAAGGAGAGGCAAATCCCACGTACCAATTGCATTAGCAGAGCCAGGAAGCACCACCGCCGTAGTCAATCCACCAGCGATAGACGCGTGATACGCGTCGTCATGAGTGTTGAGACCATCGAGGGAGCGAAGCCATGGTTGGACTAGGCCTTTCAAGGAGTTGCCGTCTGAAGCACCTGAGAGGACGGGTATGCTGTAGTCCCCGAGGTGAGAGTGCAGGTCCACGATTCTAGATATGTTACCAGACACAGTTTGGGTCATATCCAGATACGCTGGCAAGGTTGGCGAAAGTGCATTGAACAAGTTTTTACTACGTACCCAGGAGTAACCCAAGCACCCTCCGCATCAACAATCGTGAGATTCTCAAACGCGCTCAATTCGCTCGATATAACATTTCCTACGCGTTTTATTATCCCTTTATCCAGAAGAACATCACCCAAGACGACTTCGAAGCCATCAATGTCCCCAGTCCATATACTCGCGTTCTTAATCAACGTTGGTGGGGTCCCATCCACAAACCGATCTGACTCGGTGCGAAGGTAGAAATCCTCAGAAGGTGAAGGCGTAAGGTTGATTGTTTGACATTTGTGTATGATTTGTTGAGCGTTTTGAGGGATGTTGGAGGATGATACGTTGTTTATCCAGGGAAGAGTGAAGATAAGAGAGTAGAATGTGTAAGTGCATATGGATAAGGAAAGTAAGAGAAGGAAGGCTCGGTGAAGAAAGGGAGTTGGGCGGTTGGGCTTGCTATGGGGACTTTCGAGGTTGTATACGATGGATTTCTCCATCGTAGAACCTTGGTGCAGGTCAAAGGCCAAGCCTCAGCTCAGCAAGATATCGTGTGAGTATTATTCATTATATGTATGTCAGTTTCCAACTTATGAAGCTCCTCCTCGAAATTGTTCGTTACGCGCTTTTACGTGTTTACGACCCCGTATACTCCCCGTATAGTGTCGAAGTATAAAGCTTCAATATGTCGACATCTTCTCCCACCGAAATCAACTGTTCTCCATCCCCACCATCTGAACGATTTGCCTACTACGGCCAACATGTCCTTGCCGGCCAGCAGCTATTCACCGTCATTGGCGGACACATCGATTCTTTCCCCAACGTTCCTTCACCGGAACACATACCACACTCGCCAACTGATATTGAATGCGTCCAGGAATTGAATTGGATTTCCAACGAACATCCCTTCATGGCGCTTGTTCCTGTTGCCCCCTTCGTTGGCCCTCTTTTTTCCCGGATGAAAGGTTTTTACTACGACAATATCCCACTTGAATATATCAAAGAAGATAAAGTATGGTGTCTCAAAATCTCACTGTTGATTGAATGGAGTACGCTAGAGCGAAACATGCGCAAGGTGCTTGCAGCGATGCGTCAGTACACTTTGCTGCCATTCCCCCCGTTTCTTGCATTTTGGGCCTACCCAAAGCAATACGGCTATGAAGAACAGTATAGATCTAAACATGCCGCACGCATCATGGCCCTGAGATCTCGTGCTGCATTCGTACCTCTCATGGCAGCGTTGACGCTCATGATCAGACTCCTCGATGATTGTTGCACCCATCTCCCGAAAAGGGATCTTCTGTGGCGCAGTGAGATAGTTGAAAAGGCTGAGGTCTCACACCAGTGGTTCACAGAGCTCGAGCTTTCACTACGACCATATTCTGCACGTCGAGTTGGTGGTTTCATCGACCTTACTCGATGCCACTTCCTTAGCTGGCTGCCTAACATGTGGACGGGATGTCAACATTTCATCCTTCATTGGGGCGATATTGGCCATTTGCGCACCTCGTGTGCCGTCACTCCAGCGGGCTCTTCATGTAGTGTGTATGTCTCACCTTTCCTACGGCATAAAGTCCCCGTACCTTCTTTTGACGATATATCACACCTGGAAGCTATCGCCACTTCCCGTCCTGTGGCAATGCATGAAAAACCTTCTCCTCTCCCCAACTTTCGACCCACAAACCCTTCATCTTTCTCACTACAACGCCGTCGTAGGCTTCAGGAGGTCACTATCATCAATGTACCGGATGTGCCTTCGTTGCTCAATTCCCGCACAAATCAAAACTTACCTGCGGTTGAGAAGTATAGCGGCCAGCTTGAAGGTGAAGATTGGCAGTCATTTTTTGCTCGTCGTCAGAAAGCGAATGCTAAGATCGAGCAGGCTGAGACTGTACAGGAACGACAAAGACGTACACAACGATTGAGGCACGCCGAAAAGCAACAGGTGCCTTGCAAGAGCGGTGCACGAGTCTTCATTTGGGAGGATGTGAATGGTTTTTTGGTGCGCCGAGCTGCAGGCCGCAATTATTACGAATCGTACTGGGACGAGTACGGTCCAAGTCAGCGCGCATACGACTCTTTCGCGGATGAGTGGGATCTTTGTCATGCTTTCGACCCCGCCTGTGATCCTGAGGACTTCAATTCCGAGTGGGACGCAACAGAGGCACCACTGGTGTTCCTTGACCCTGACGATGATGCCGATCTGGACACTGGCGGTCAATTTTCATCAAGCGCTGACCTTAGCCGCATGCATGGCTCTGAGTCTATCGATGTTCAAGCCATTGACTTGAGCAGCAATACCATTAGCGATACGGCCTATTACCGGTTTGGGTGGATCGATCCGATGGCTATCACTTCTGCAGAGCCCACTCTGTCTTGGTTTAAACTTTCCCAAATACTCGGAAGCTCGAACAGCTATCACGTTGCACAAGCCACGGTGCCCTCTGAATCGGAAAAGAAATCAATAGGCGCGTTTTTTGGCCACTTCCAGACCGCGCATTCTTTGAAGGACATACCGCCCGACTTGTATGACCTCCGTCAAGAAAACTCCGACATCGTCTCGCAACGATATAACTCGATTCGTATTCGTATTGAATTAATTGAAGGACGCAAATGCTATTTCTTGACACCACCGGCCATCCAATACTCAGATGCTCCGTTCGAAATCATGATGACTAGCGCTGCCAACATTGCTGAAATTCTGCGTACCTGCGCCGACCAAGACCTTTCCTCCATGGTCAAAAGCCTCTTGTATCATGGTGTCTCATTTCGTACATGTGTCCGCGCTATCTATCGGTCAATCCCCCCACCAAGATATCAGTTTTGGGAGGCCGGGCTTGGTTATAGACCTCCTGGCTACAAGGCCACACCGATGGATTACTATGCCTATCAGGACTTACGGGATACGTTCTTTCGCTCTCCTCGTGGACGCGCGGCTTTACTTCGAGGTGGTCTGATTTGCAGGCTTGCCTTCAGCGTAGTCGAGGCAGAGGTTGCCTGTCATGGCCCCTCGGACTTCGTCTTTGAAGAAGGAATATGTCTTCGAAGTAGCGATGATACTTCAATTGGGTATTGGGATGATGAGTTGACACTGCATGAAATTGATCTAATATGTGGAGTTTATAGAGTAGATAGCGGTAAGTGATTTGAACGACATCCATCGTCCGAAGCTCATATCTTCACAGGAGTGCCAGATCAACGTCACGGTGGTCGTCAGACTTCGGATATCTCATGGTGGCCTAAGCCTACTGCTTGGGAAAATTCAGGTCTCAACGTTGGGTACTGGAGTCGTGATTGCGAAAACTGGTATCTCCACCGTTTGGACGCCATTAAACGAGGGGATGCACAACCAAAATCTCCCAAAGAGTGGCGCCATGTCTTGCGATTTAGTCCTGAACCTAACCGCATGAACCATCAAAACAACAGACTTGCCGCTGAGTTTCTTGACAAAATCTTGCAGCCTATGTTAATGTAACTTGCATCACTTCAAAAACTTTGTGCATAGCCCAATGTGGGTCAACTGAGGGAAAGAGCCTAGGGCGCGGGTTAAGTGGTGTGAAAGCACAACCGTTGTCGAAAACAATCTTGCCACCGGCGTTAGCATAAACTTTTTATACCTGCGTAGAAGTTTCTAGTTATCTAACCTCTCAATGAGAGTGCTACGCCCACCTAGGGGGGCGAACTCTGTGGAATCGAGTGTGGTCTTCGATCGTGATGCTCGCGTTCGGTGGAATCTACCTCGTCCTTCATATTCGTACCGAGCACAGGTCAAGCGGGTGCCATTGGAGCCTTTACCACCACACTTCTGCGACCCGGAGGGCAAAAATACAATGTTCGCAATATGTCCAACAACGACCACAGCTGGATTCCAGACCATGCACCTTCGTCGGGTGTTCTCTCATCTTACCTTCTTCTCGGCCTCATTAGAATCGGTCATTGTGACCCCCAATTTTCTGAATACATGAGTATTCTCGTGGGCAGAATTCCGATCAACGAGCCTCCGCCGATGTACTCCCAGTCCACCTGTCGTACATGGACTTTGGCTGTGATCGCTGAATTAGTGCGAGCTGGTCTTATCTTCTGCAACGATGTCAATCTGCTGGAAGCTGAGGCGGGTCATTACATAAATATGGAGCACTCAGCTTGTTATTTCAACGTTCAGCCTCGCCCTATTTTTGATTCTACTGTCTGTTTATTGCCGTGGGTGTTCGTTCCTCTACGTACTTTTATGTTTTCTGATGCATTGCAATCAATTTCCTAGACCGTAAATGCCAAAGGCACACACTAATTCACTGACTTTTCCCCCTTCAAATTTCTTTGCTTTCTCTAGTTTTCATGTACTGTTCTATGCTTTTTTCTGCATTTAGCCTGTAAGATATGGCAACTTAGTTACATTGTTTGTGTCCAGACTAGTCGTTAAGTAATTTTCGCGATCGAGTTTGGGTTAATCTTATTGTATGCAAAAATCTCGAGAGATGAGAACCACATTAATAGTAGTTGTGAAAGGTATCTGATACTAACGGAAATATGGCTCGATGTCCAAGTACCTCTTGTTCATAGACCCTTGAAGCGACTTCTTCCATCATCTGACCCCAAGGTGAACCGACGACCCCCGTAACGCTGATCTCCCAGTACTCAGGAAGCCAACCTGCTGCCTCCCAGTCAAATATACCAGAAATGTGACCATCCGGTCCAATCATGATGTTGTCAGGGTTGAGATCACCATGAGTAAAAACAATAGCGTGTTCGGGCATTGCGAAGAACTTTTCTCCCTCCTGCACTCGCTCGAACTCTGAACCAGTTCTGTGTGCGAAACCCGCGATATTACGAATGAAATCCTGAAACTCTGCCTCGTTATTGCAAGCAGGCATCGGAGCATCAGGAATCATCGGCCCGTAGATACGACTACCAGCGACGCCACAAATTCGCCGACCCCAAGGGTTAGCAAAGCTACGCATTCGAGTAAGAATTTTGATTAGGTCTTCCTTGATTATGTTGTAGTCAATAGTTTCAGGTTTGAGCAGGTTCATCGGCGTTCCAGGGACACGAGTCATGACTACAGATGACCAGAGCCAGGCTTCGGGTGCAGTATCG
Organism: Omphalotus guepiniiformis; assembly: GCA_028554645.1. NCBI lineage: Eukaryota > Fungi > Basidiomycota > Agaricomycetes > Agaricales > Omphalotaceae > Omphalotus > Omphalotus guepiniiformis. The sequence continues at coordinate 314,891 of JAQOOI010000063.1, forward strand.
AGAGAACCGTATGAGATGCACTTTGGAGCGGGGATGCCCATGGCACGGGCAAGTTCCATGCCGAGGCATTCATTCTCGCAAACGCGTTGATGCCGCTTTAGTACAAAACCAAAGGGGAGAGGATAGATCGCAACGTCATTGGAGTTTTTGTAGTAACGAAAGTACAAGCCTGAGATTGGAAGCAAAATGTATTCGTGAACATAATACCAGAACCTGCGCGAAAGCTTGGAAGAGAGTCCTCCAGGAGAAGGGAAATGAGCAGGATAAGGTATTGTACCAGTTGCAGGGAAGCGTGGTTGTATGCAGGGCATTATGGCTCAGGTTCAACGAGGCTTTGGTGAAACTCCAAGCTTGAATTACTTTAAAGGCTCCACGTGACATCTATTCGCACGTTGCACGTGACAGAAACCGTCGCGCGACGCGAAGCAGGCAAAGACTCTTAAACGGAAAATTCGTCGGAAATAGTCTGCAGAAGGGAGGCAATGATGGTCATGAGTGCGTTACGATAATACCAATTGTGAGCCCCAATATTGTGTTTATCGTCGTCGGATTGGTATCACTCTATTAGTATTTCTGAATTTCTGACCAATAGATGAGAAACATCACTAATAGCGATGAAGAGTATCTGATATCAACGGAAATATGGCTCTATGTCCTAACACCTCTTGTTCATAGACCCCTGAGGCAACTTCCTCCATCACTTGACCCCACTGTTGCCCGACGACTCCCGTAACACTGATTTCCCAATACTCAGGGAGCCAACCTGCAGCCTCCCAGTCATATATACCAGAAATATGACCATCTGGGCCAATCATGATGTTGTGAGTGTTGAGATCACCATGAGTGAAAACAATAGCATGTTCGGGCATTGCGAAGAACTTTTCTCCCTTCTGCACTAGCTCGACCTCTGAACCAGTTCTGTACACGAAACCTGTCACCTTGCGAATGAAATCCTGAAACTCTGCCTCGTTATTGCAAGCAGGCATCGGAGAATCAGGAATCAACGGTCCATAGATACGACCACCAGTGACGCCACAAACTCGCCTCCCCCAAGGAGAAGCGAAGCTACGCATTCGGGTAAGGATTTTGACCAGGTCTTCCTTGATTATATTGTAGTCAATAGTTTCTCTTTTGAGCCAGTGCATCGGCGTTCCAGGGAGACGAGTCATGACTATGGAAGCCCAGATCCAGTCCTGGCGGTTCTCAGAATCGAGGGAACCATATGAGATGCATTTTGGAGCGGGAATGCCCATGGCACGGGCCAGTTCCATGCCGAGGCATTCATTCTCGCAAACGCGCTGGTGACGCTTTAGTATGAAACCAAAGGGCAGAGGATAGATCGCGGGTTCAGTGTACACCCTAAATAAACGGCAGTACACGACTGAGAGCGGAATCAAAAGGTATTCGTGCACATAGTACCGAAACCTGCGCGAAAGCTTGGAAGAAAGTAATCCAGGACAAGGAAAATGAGCTGGATAAGGTATTGTATCAGTTGCAGGGAAGCGTGGTTGTATGGACATAGTTGTTTTGAAGTTGAATGCACTGAGCGCCTAAATTACTGTTTGGTCACACGCCCATTTGCTTTACATAGTATTGGCAAGGACAGTCGATACTGATTATTCCAAAAGATTGGGATTTTCTTTCTTTCAAGACAACGAAATCACTCCGACGTTATATGCTAAATCTCCGCAGATAGTCATAGTCGTCCATTGCAGAGTTCACAAAAGCCTCCAGCTTTCTCGCGACCTCTTCATTCCATTCTGCAGCCCATTTTCTAGCTTCAAAGGCTACGTCGATGGGTTTCACAGCTCCCTGCTCAGTAGCTTTAGTACTTCAAAGATTTTGTCATAGCGAGGAAACAAACATACTGTATCTCTGATGACACCGGTAGATCCCCGAACTGTGCCCAAAAGTGCATTCCACACCTGGTCTTGATTGGTATTCTCTGCATCCCATGAGAATCGGATGGGGGACGGATCCAACCCCAGACGTTCGCATAGCTTCTTCATTTGTCCCTCCGGGTCAGTCACAAGATTATCTCCGTCTATCACAATGGGCCATCCCGTTCTTCCTGCATCTTCTTTAGTGCATGGTTTGGCTCCTTCACCTTTTGAGCTATAGAACGCATCATAGCAATCGAACACCAGACGGACCCACTTGAAACTGGCATTTACCGGAAAGGCAGAATCAAATACACTCCCCTCGAAGGAGGCGCACACTCGTAAGTACGACGGGAACGCGCGAGCTGGATGACGAATGATGATAATGGGTGAGAGAGAGGCGAAGAAGCGGTCAGGAAGAATAGTAGGATTGGGGATAGGCATATGAGGGCTAGCCGACTCGAAAGAATCGAAATGGGGGATAGCGACATCGAGCTTTTTATCCACGACCACTGGTTTGTGTCTATTCTCGTATGTCAATGAAAGATGTTTATGAAGGCTTTCACAGTCCATCATATGGTATACGTGTTCCTTCACCATAGGTATCTTACCCTACGAAGAAGGTCAACTTGCGAGTTCAACAGTGATATACTAATAGGTGACCTGACCATTTTCTCTGCTTGAAGCATCAATAGCTGAAGCTCGTCAAGTCCCCCCTGGAATGTCTTCGAAATGCACTCCTCTTCCTTGTTTGTGCATAAGATTCTCTTCCTAGATTCCTGGCGTTCAGGGCCATAAACAAACGCGTCTACAAAGGGGTATTGCTTGGCATAGATTTGAGGGTGGCTCTGCAAGATACGGAAGAAGAGATTCGTTCTGGTACGAGGATGGGCAAAGACAAAAAGACGTTTCGCAGGTGAGCTGGTATCCATTTCAAAGAATGAGGAGGGGTGCATTGATGAAAGCTTTAAATAGGTCTACTTTGAGTATTCTCGGAGACCTTGAATGAATAGCGCTTTAGATCCCGAGAACAATATGACTGCGCATACTGTATACAGCGGATGTTCCATAGAGTGGGCGGTGTGAACGAACTTGTTATTGAAGTTTCCTATGTACGCTCTATTCAGAAAAATACCATGGTGCTGGTGCTTTCGAAGAATTCGGAGACTGAAGTGCTTGAATAAACGCTTGAGGCCTAGCTTGACTCGGCCTTGAGTATCCAGCTCCAATACGACCACCAAAGCCTCGACTTTGTATAATAGAGTATTTTAGCAACACCTGGCAAATCATCCGAGTGCGCCCCATTCGCGCTTAGTTGACCGCAAGTCGCGCTCCATGAACTTCTTAGCCCCCTAGCCTCCCCTTGCTCCGGAAAGTACCAAACACAGTGAATATTCCCGCAACATGTAGTTGCTCCACCACAGAGTTCTGCCTAGCTCGAGTCCGACCTTCGCTTTGTTCTTCCAGGTGGTAAAAATTGCCAGGCGTTGTTAGAAATCCTTTGATACTCTAAGAAAAATCGACTGAGATTTCCAATGTCCTCGAGCTAGGGATATGATGATGGAGGGACCAGGAAGGGAACTTGCCTGGACTGCATTGGCGCGGGCCGCAATCACAATAGGCGCTCAGAGCCTTTGCTTTCGCCGCAACCACTAGGCCAACTCCCAGGCTTTCCTCATTATTGCAATACTCAAGCAACTTATCACTCTAGCACGTACACCTGGTGAACCATGGCAGCTGCTAAGAAAGGCACCGGCGAGATTCTTGGAACCACCACCAAAGACTATAAATATACCCAGGAAATATCTCAAATGGTGCGTAAGATGTGGTGGTTTCAATTTATTTAGCATCTAAACCCGTTATCAGATGTTTGTCTTCGGTGAAGTACAAGACCCAAATTCAGAAACTGTTAATCTTGTAGAAGATATCGTACGGAGTCAGCTCGTTGAGTTGGTGCGTTACATCAAGGTTCCCGATTGATTAAAGATGCTCAGCTGGTGTACTGTAGATTGTACAAGCTAGGGCACTTGCTGTACGACGTGGTGCACGTCATATCTCCGCTGAAGACCTCATTTTCCTCATTCGACACGACAGAGGAAAAGTCAACAGGTTGAGAACGTACCTCTCATGGAAAGACGTTCGTAAGCACGCGAAAGACTCTGGTGGAGATGGCGGTGGAGGCGTTGAAGAAGCATTGGAAGAAACTGCAGACGGTGTGTGCAGCTCCTTTATATGGTCTTGATGGCTTCCTCACTTGTAGTCACCAGACAAACTTGCGTCCAAGGCGCAGAAGATTACGATCAAATTACCTTGGGAAATAACAACGATATATTCAGAAGTGCTCAAACAGAGTGGACATCAATCTGACGACGAGGAAGACGAAGATGACATTGAAGCGCACGAGGCGTCTATACAGCGCTTGAAGGTATCTTATATCGCACTAATGACCACCACTGTCTTCCTCATACCCTGTCTGTAGGAAGCAGATGATGCCACACGCCAAATGACAAGGGAAGAGTATCAACACTACGCCGATTGTCGACAGGCTACCTTCACCTACCGTAAAGGTATGGCTTATCCTCTATCGCCGTTGCAATACATGCTCACACCCTTCAACAGCAAAACGCTTCCGTGAATTTCTCAATCTTCCTTCTCATCTCGATCTGCGGGCGAACGACGACACAGTCGACATCGTCGGTTTCCTAGCTTTCGAAATGGTCCGATCACTCACACTTGCGGGCCTCAGCGTGAAAGAATCCCTTGAGGAATCCTATTTACGAGAGGATTATGCATCGCCCGTTCTGGGCAAAAGGAAAGCAAATGGGTTGGGTGGTTCTGTTGAGAAACGTCGACGAGAGGATTCGCCTGACCGGGATGATTATACGTTACCTGTCAACTCACTATTCTTACCGCCACCGGAAGCTAGAACTGCGTTGCGCCCCGAACATATTCAAGATGCTTTTTCAAGGATGCAGGGAGATTGGTCTCATCGTCGTTCAGCAGGCATGCACAACTGGAGAGGAGGCCTCGTTCGGACGAGAGTTTCTCTCATTTGATTTCCCCTGAGTGTTTTTTACTTATTACATTACTATTCGGTGGATCGCTTTCTGACTGCCTTTAATATGCCTGTATTCTTTGTATTATTGTACATGTAAAATGCAAATGTAACCCTAAATATAACAAACTCTTTGGTGAAATCTACTACTCTCAGAACATTAATGCGGCAGCGGCATCTACATTGCCCCCAGCAGCACTCAACATACTGATAGCTAACTCCCTCGAGGCACCCAAATCCATCAACACCTTGATAGCCTGTTCTGGGATTGATAGCGGAGCACCAGCACCACGTCGAGCAGCAGGTGTCCCCCCGAGTCTAGCACCACCGCCCGGGAACGAAGGGCCAGTAGGTCTTGTTGACGACGAGGTCGAGGCCAATGGGGACGAAGGACCAGGGAGGTCACTAGCGTCCTCCAGTTCTGTATAACTGTTACGAGCCTTTGCGGGTAACTCATGCTCAGACAAGAAGCGGACTTCACGTCCTTGTATACGAAGTACATTCTTCCCGAGGTCGATGCAAGCTTGGTATGATTTCAACATGTCGAGTCCGAGTAAGAGGTCTACGTCCCGGCCCTATATTATGTTGAGTATCCCACTACACACTCATATGAACAGAAAACACTGACCTCCATAACCATTATTGAACATGGGAGATGTAGATCAGCAAGTTTGAGTTGAGTACTATGTACTCTGCCTAGAATTTTCGCTGTTCCGACACCCCGGGCGATTCCAGAGAATCTTGTATCTAGTAATCGCATTATCCTGTAATATGTTAATCATCATGCAACGAAAACGGAAGTTCATGAAGCCTACCCGCAGCTCTCCGCACACTCGGGGCTCACTGAGAACTCATCAGCTTAAAAGCTTCGCAAATAACTACAAGGAACTTACTGATAGTTTGTTGAGCGCCGCTATCGACGAAAGCCTTCACAGGTGTCCCATTAACTTCCACGTCAACGCTACGCAAAGATCAGAATTTCAAGTTTCCCCATTATTCAAAAAGGGGCGACATACTAAAGCATAGTGACCTTTCCAAAGCTTTCAGGCGAATACTCTAACGCATGCGCCATGTTATCCAGAACAGCCTGATGTCTAATCGCTTCCTCAATTTTCCGCTGCGCCTCGACATCAAATGGATCCGCATTCAAACGCTCTATTTCCCGTTGCCGTGCCAGGTCTGCATCGTGCTGTACCGTCTGCGTCTGCCGCAAGAGTTCAGCGAACCGTGCAGGATTTGACCGTGCTGCAGCTGCGAAGTCGGGTTGAGTCTAGGAAAAGAGTGTACGTTAAGTCACGATGTTCCGGGGAGAAGGGCAGAATTTTATGAACTGACTTCTTCTAGTTGGCGCATGAGGGTAGGATCACCAAGTAGTTGTAGCCGCATCATTTCGGAGTCATGTTCAATCGCCCTATGGAGAATGTTAGCCCTTCATGAGTCAGCCCATAGAAATTGCAGTACATGCCTTCCCGCAGGATTGACAACCTTCCGCCTCAAGGACATCATCGCAGAATTTGCTACTCCCAGCGCTCGCATGGTGGATTTTGAGTTTGCCAAATCCCTCCCTTCATAAGAGATGCTCTGTTCAGAGACAGGTATACCTGACTAAGGGGGGTATTGCAAGGGAAAGTATCAGAACTTCTGTGTACGGCGGGATTTCCGATCAGCGCAAAACACACCTCTGCTTCCAATAAAATCATGACATTTTCTAGTTCCATGTCGGAGTCGATTTCGAGGTGAAACATTGATCCCAAGTCAGTTACGAATGTGAGCTCCATTGTTCAAGTAGTATTGAGAAATGTTCGAGGGTGAATTATGTGGTTAGGGAAAGAGTTTATGTAGCGCGCGAGAAATGGCTCGAATTGGGAAGTACCACGCACAAGGCTCCGTTAAAACCGCGCACTTGCCGGGATGAAGGTCAAAGAGGCAATTATGAGAAGTTACAAAAACAGGAATAAAAATTGCATTATACAGCATTCCATGGGTTATGTAGGGTGGAGAAAGTACTCGAAGGATCTATGTCATGAATAAGGTGATTACAATTACATTGACGCGTCAGCGTTTACTGCGTTTACTACGGTCTACGCGTGTGCCTATATGCGCGTAAATACCATTATTTTCAGCGAGGAAGGTGGCTACGTAGGCCATATTGACGAGGTGTAAACCCAGAACTAGGAAAGCAGGACTCAGTGCACGGAAGCTAAGCCAAGAAACGAAAAAATCTTACAACCGTGAACTATTTCCAGGCATCTTGGAGAGTAATGCACTGTCAAGAGCAGATGCGGAAAGATCCGTGTCTGAAGATGCACGTCAAATAACGAACTGATACGAAAAGTAACGATTACTGACCGCTTATATCGCTGAAACTTGAAGCCTCTGAACCATGATTGCTACCTTGCTCACTATTACTTCGCCCGACAAGATGTTCGTAGCGCCGATGCGAATGGCTCAGCGCACTTCGAGGCGAAAGTGCTGGAGGGCTTGACGACTTGCTAGGTGACATGTGCCGGCTCATGGGAGAGTGGGGTAACGAGTCTGGAGGAGGGGAAGGTATCTCCGGTAACGAGCCTTGTGGCGAGTCTGCACTGGATACACTCTGACTTGCACTCCTGCTGGACAACATATCCTGCCTGAAGCTTCCATTCATAGAATTGGGCGATATCATGCCCATTCTGCCACGGTCAACACTCTTCCCTCGCCTTTTCCCGTCTCTGACTAGTCCCAGCGCACCACTTGTTATCATCTTTTGGAGGTCCTGCAGCTTCCTATCCAACGCTTCCTGCTCTTCTGCATATCTCTCCGCCTCCTCTTCTTTCAGCATTTCTTCATCTTCCGAATCTGACTCTTCCTCGGATGAAGAAGCAGTAGAACTTAGATGTGGCGCTGGTTTCTTCGGTCCTTGCAAGGTAAGTGTGGACGACGACGATGCTTTCTTCGGCCTGAGCGAACTCGAATTGTGACCGAGAGAGTTGAGCCTAGCACGGATACCAAGTGTGGACTGCCGGCTGGAAGACGAAAGGCGGGAGCTGCCAGACAGGCGTTGCTTTGCTGTTATTGCCCTACCAGCGACAGACTGTGGTTCGGAGACAGGGAAGTTCTCAAATGGTGCATTCGGAGGGTGGAGAGCTGATGGACTAGAGACACCTGGGATGTCTTGTAGACCTCGTAAATCCTCCTGGTACCTAGCGTGGACGCGATATAGCAGGTATGGAAGCGGAACTTCTAGATGTGCAGCCAGTCCTTTCCCTGAAATCACGACTTGTTGTCACCCCGCGATGAAACATTACATTCAAGACTTACAGTCGGTGCCTCCATTGTCACTCATTCGAGAGCGTTCAATGACTTTCCAAAGAATATCAGCCTTTTCAGAGTTCCACTCTACATGAAGAGATGCATGGTGAGAGTAAGTCGATATGACTTGATGCAGTGACATACATGAGGGGGGTCTTCCAACGGATGTTCTGGGCGGTTGTATGGTAGACGTACAACGACCCTGACGTTAGGCATTGAATTTGAATGCATAGGTTCAGACAACTCAGTCCTAAGAACGCGCTATCAAGTCAAGACCGTAGAATAAGACTGAGGTGCACCTCTTCATGTTGGTACGAGGAAAAGGTTATTACACGTGGGAAAGTCTCTCCCAACCTCAGAAGTAAAGCTTACAACAGCCAAAAGTTTCCATCAACTTGATCAAGTTTTCATTCATCGAAAAAACATTTGGGATGCATACAGTATTACAGAGATATCGTCTCCAATTAGCATCAACGTTTTCTACGAGTGTCATGATGGATAGTTGATAGTCGGTACTTGCGACTATCGACACTATCAATGTCATATCTCAGTGCGACCATAGAACCTCTTTCCTGAAACTAGTATGTGACTTCTCTGTCCCCTCATTCAAATGTCTTCTACAAGTGCACCGTTAAAAGTTCCATCGGCTAGTCTTGCCTCTGAAATGATGCTTTTGTCCGTTACAACCTGTTCGAGCGCCCTTTCTAGCTTCCCTTGAACAAAACACCCCTCATTCTCGAGCATGTCTATCACCTTTAGAAGCCAAGTACGGCAAGTGACACCCCTTTTTCTATTCTGTAGAATGGTATTTGACGATGTAAAAATGTCCGTCCAATTCTTTTCAGGATCATAGTTTTTCGGGAGTCCCTTGAAACCCTCGACACGAAGGATGGCGAGGACACATTGATTGTCCACCGAGTCGGGTATTTGGTCCGTATTGTAGCTTCGGTGAACAAATCCTTCGGCGGCCCCGTTGTTTATCGAATTTCGCTGTAATTGCATCCACTCGTATCTCTGGGCATTGTTGGCAGAGTCTGTGAGCAACAAGGCCCAATGGAAGCTCCCTACCCTGTGAAAGATTTGCTGGGTGGTGATGTAGAGCGAGTCAGCCTGCAGAGGTATCATTCTAGGCCCCGAGGGAGATGTCAGAGTACGTTGCCAACTCAGTATATTTGCTACTCACCTTGACGGTTATTCAAGTGAACAGACGTGAATTTGACTTGAATCGACCTGCATCAAGAGACTAGGCCAGAAATTGCAGAGCGTCGGACTCTGAGCTCTGAGTACGAAAGCTCAAAGGGATACCCAAACAGAAGAAACAGATTTGCTTGTACTTCCAGGTCGCGACAGGACGCGATAGAGAGCGAAACGAACTCGGACGAAGAGTAACCTCAGATATTGAATAGATTCTCGAGCATCTGAGTTGGTATATAATGAAATGGAGGTTCGAACTCCGCCATAGCGCGCTCTACGGGGCGAAGACCTTGTATCTTCCGAACTACACTGTACAATATAGCTTGCGAGAGACTTCGCCGGTAGCCAATCGACCTTTCTTGAGCAAAGTCTTCTGCGATTCCAGTATCTTTGCAACGAATTGCACGCATGGGTGCCAATGGTACGTTCAACTTTTTAGACACCAGTGGCTTCCCCTCACAGGTCCAACAGAATCCACAGTGGTGGTATTCACCAAGCCAGAAGTCCAGAGCTATTCAAGCGCTCTCTTGCCTTCAGCACTCGTTTACGTCTGAGCAACCTAGGCCTCGTATGGCGGTGACCAAGATTCAGAACATCGCGCCCCCGGACCGCCGGTCTCATGACTGATATCGATTAAAAATCATCAGCATTTCGCAAGTTCTCCCATGAATGAATAGACGATTCTTAGAATTGGTATCTTGCCCACTCAGAAATGGCTTCATACGATTGTATCGTCGTTGGCTCCGGGCATGCGGGTAGCTGCGCTGCACTCGCCGCTGTAGAATCCGGATGTATGAAAGGTAAGCAAGTATCTCGTCTATGGTTCCGATTCAATGTCGCTTACTCCTCTCAAGTCCTTATTGTCGATAAATGTCCACCGGAATGGGTGGGAGGAAACGGATATTTCACCGCTGGCGCGCATCGCACGGTTCACAGTGGCCTAAATGACCTTCTTCCCGTAGTCCGCAATGTTACTCCAGAAATGGCTACTCAAATTGACATGGACCCGTACACTCGCGAGCAGTTCATCGATGACATTATGCGTGTAGGGAGCGGACGTTCCGATCGAGCATTAGTGGAGGCTGTCGTGGACGACTCACGCGATGCTGTCGGCTGGCTTGCGAGCAAAGTCGGTATCCCGTTCATACTCTCGTTTCATAGGCAAGCATACAAAGTAAACGGGAGACAGAAATTCTGGGGCGGTTTGGTTCTTAGTGTTGAGGACGGAGGAAAGGGTTTGATAGCTGCACATCAAGAAGCTCTGGCAAAAGCAGGGGTGGATGTTTGGTTCGAGTCGCCGGTTGTGGAATTGCTAGTGGAGAACAACTCCGTGAAGGGCGTCGTTATTAGGAAGAATGGTGAAGATGTTAAGATCCTTTCATCCTCAGTCGTCCTCGCAGCAGGTGGATTCGAGGCCAGTCCTGAATTACGAGCTGAACATCTGGGTCCAGGATGGGAAAAGGCGAAGGTTCGTGTCTGCATGTCGAATATCGTCTATTGTTTCGAACCTTACACGCTGTATTCAAGGTTCGTGGTACGCCGTTCAATACAGGTATTGAATTTTTCATATCATCGTTGGAGTATACGAAGTAATGACCGCCTTTTTAGGAGACGGATTTTCTTTGGCGCGCCGCATTGGTGCTAAGTTGACTGGCGACTGGGCGGGCTGTCATAGTACAGCTTGGGACGCAAACGCACCAGACGATGCCGGTGCAAGGGATGTCACCAACCAGTATACCAAGTCTGGGTATCCTCTCGGGATAATGGTGAATTCCTTGGGGGAACGATTCGTGGATGAAGGCGAAGATTTCCGGAATTATACGTATGCCAAGTTTGGCCGTGCGATTCTACAACAGCCCGAGAGCTTCGCGTTCCAGCTTTGGGACTCACGGGTGCTGGAAGTTTTATGCAAGGAGGAATACGGAGACGATATCGTCGAGAAGGTCTTTGCTGATACTGTGGAGGACTTGGCAGATAAGCTCTCGTCAAAAGGCCTGAAAGGCAAGGAGAGATTTATTCAGACACTTCAGGAGTACAACAAAGCCGTCATGCTTCGCAATTTGGAGCAGCCGTCTCTTAAATGGGACCCTGCTGTCAAGGATGGGATCTCTACTCAGTCTTCTTCCTTCTCGTTGACTCCAGCTAAATCGAACTGGGCACTACCTGTAGACCAGCCTCCATTTATGGCGGTCAAGGTGACGTGCGGGATCACATTTACATTTGGTGGACTTGCTATCGATCCCAGCACTGCTAGAGTTTTATCGGAGTCTACAGGGATGCCTATTCAAGGTCTTTTCGCTACTGGGGAAATAGTTGGGGGACTGTTCTATTCTAATTATCCGGGAGGAAGTGGACTAACTGCTGGTGCGGTATTTGGGAGAAAGGCTGGGATTGGAGCCTCGCAGATACGGAACAAGTCGGATGTAGTGGCTGCATGAAATCGAATCATGATACTTGTTTTTGATGTTGTCGCTCACCTGAAATTCTGAAATCCAGGGTACGATGCTTCCAGCTGCTAAGGTGGTTGTAAGTAACTCTGCTGCAGACTCCGTGGATAGGCAGGTATTCAGGCAACTCCTCAACAAATGCCGAAGAGGAAGGCCGGGCGGCAGTTGGCACGCGTGGCAATTAGGCGCTCAGTCTTTCACCATAGAATACCCCAGGCCTTCCGCCGTATCGTTTTCAAAGAGCCATCACTCTTGAAACTACGCTTCTGTACATAAGAAGGGCATCAGCGAGATTCTTAGGACCGTCCTCAAATGGTGTGTAGTCGTATTATTTAACAATCTCTCATCTGAACCATTCACTAGGATTAATTTGCATTAGGAGCCAGGGGTCCTACTGCATAATGGGTGATCGCAGAATATCAAGATAACCCGCACGGGACCGGCACTTCACCCGGACCGAGTTGCCATATATGTCGACGCACTTTTTGTGGCTGTGTACGGATTTCGCCTCAACTCTTATATTGGGATCGCTGCGCTCACCCAATGAAGATCCAAATTTAGGAATCGTTGATATGTTGTGTGGAGTCAAGTTACGAGTTGGTACGTGCTTCAAGGTTTCCGATTGAAAGATGCTCAGTCTGTGTACTGTAGATTGTGAAAAGCGCTTGCTGTACGACGTGGTGCGCATCATTTCGACCTCCTCGTTCTACACGGCAAAGGAAAAGTCAACGGCTGGGAACGTACCTCTCATGTAAAGATGCTCACAAGCACGCAAAGGCTCACCGGTGGATATAGCGGTTGAGTGGGCATCAATCTGACGACGAGGAAGACGAAGACGATATCGAAGTGTGTGAGGCGTCGGTACAACGTAAGAAGGTATCTCATGTCGCACTAATGACCACCATTGCCTACCTCATACCCTGTCTGTAGGAAACGGATGAGGCGATGTCACGCGTCAAATAACAAGGGAAGATTTCTGCGCTACACCGCTTGTCGACAAGCTACCCTCACTCACCGAATGGTATGTCTTGTTTACCTTTACCTTTCAAGTACCTGCTCATGCCTTCAATAGCAATCACTTCCGTAAATATCTTATCCTTCCTCCTCGCCTTGATCTACGTGCGAACAACACACTGAACTCGACATCGCCGATCACTCACATTTGCATCGGCGGCGAATAATCTCTCGAGATATACGACCAAAGATTACACGCTGCCGGGTCTAGATAGTCTGGTACATAAGATGAGCGATTCTGCTGGGAAATGGTCGGTGAGAAGGTTCGCCCGATCGCGATGAGTATACGCTATATGTCAACTCACTTTCTTGGAAGCTAGAACATGAACACATTCAAGGGGCTTTCTCTTGGATGCAGGGAGATTGATCTCATCGTCGTTTGGCAGTAGGCATGCATGACCGGACAACAAGCCTCGTTCCGACGTGCTTTTCTCAGTTGATTCCACATTTGACTTGTTAATATTTGGCGGAACCTGCCTATATTGATTTTATTATAGCGAACTCGTGACGGCCTTAGCATTGGGAGTGCACGTAGAAACCGTTAGACTATCATGGACATCGCTGGTACTTGAAGAAACAAATTAGGGTGTCAAACGCTCAATCATCAGCTAGATACAGGTAGGAGTGGGTCATGCATGCTATGCTTTGAATCTTCACGTCTCCTTAATTTGCATTGACAGGGATGTTGTTCAGAAGAATGAAATTTTCTGCACACACGAGGAATGGCACTTTTTTGCCTCCGATTTGCTTTGAGAGCGGGGATCACATTTACCTAGACTCGGAAGTCATGACTGGAGGTCCACGACTGCTGTCATGAAACGATGATCTCGGAAAATCATTGGTATCCGAACCCTTTAGCTGCATTGTGAGTGCCGTATTGAAAGGCGTTGGGCTTTGACATGGACAATGCTGTTCACTTGAAGAAACGTAGTATGTCAGACGTTGAATACTCAGCTACAGCGACAGGTAGGGCACTCGTGCTATCTGAATCTTTGCAAAGCAGCTAAGGATCATCGCATTTCGACAGGAATGTTCAGAGGAATGACCTTTTACATGGCACATGGACCCTTATGCTTCCGATGTGCTTTGAGAGCGGAGCCTATGTCAGCACACGAAGTCAGATTTACCTCCGACTCGGAAGTTAAGACTGGGGAACTATCGATGAAATTTCGGGAAGTCAGTTCTCTTTGGAAATCGGTGGGTATCCATAGTTAAGGGGCATGTTGTTGTTCAACATAGCTAACAGTACTTTATGCCCTTTCAGATGAATTCGAGCACCTCGAGTCACGGTCCACGTTTCTTCACACCCTGAAGGCACATAATAAAACTTCCTGCATATTGATATGGCGCGTGTTGTGGACAGAATGCGATCACGTTTATCTTGATTGCACTGAGATAAATCTATATGGATCATTGCGAACAGGAGCCTCGTACTCCTTGACGCTTCAAGTCACTATCTCTTTATAGTCCCCTCGGTGCCGGGCGCAATTTTCTCTGTGCAGTCATTCACGGACAAGACAAGCAAGCCCATCTTGACTCTCGCACCGAAGTAAGCATGTTCACAGGTATGATCATATACACATCGGCATGTTATGGCCAAAAGGTCTTAGCATCGGAATTACTTGCTGAAGATCTCAATCTTTGTGATCGGTGCCGGTGTTAATAATGCGGACCTGAAGCGCTTAATTGGTGAATACCATACTGAATGTCAGTCTATTTTCACGAACTGCGGTGTACACTGTTCACTAGTACGAAATCTAGATCAAAATCTCGTACAGAGTGTAGGAAAGATACTCATGGGGAATGTTCAAGAGGTCAATGGATGCATCCACCATTATGTGTCATGTCGGAAGCCTCTGTGAGGACTGGTGAGGACTGGTGATGACGGTGAACTAGAGTTAACAGTGTGGCAAGCAGCTGCTTGAAAATACATTATCTCTTCTTCCCCACTCTAATCTTCATTGAGAACAGTAATATGCTAGCACCGTGACACCAGTCTTGAAATCTCCAAGGCTGCGAGTCTGCGATTGACGTCTTGAATCTCATGGAAATGGTTGTGCTTTCGCAAGTCTACAATTACCGTGAAGTGTAATCCAACCTCTGGAAGTAAAAATGTTCAGAACTTGAATAATTGAAAGCACAACATATATAAAGGCTCAGTCCTAGCACTGTAAGTCTCAACAATCACACCTTACTTTGAGATCTCTAATACTCATACAGTAACATGTCCACCGACACAGCTATCTCCACCACCTACGTGCATGAGCAGGCCATCAAGGCGGCTAAGGCTCAGATGTTGCTCATGTTCCTCAAGACAAACGAGGAAGAGCATGCACACCGTCTTGGTTTTCAAGTATCCGATTTAATCCCGGTGGATGCCAAAGGCACTGTCACTATTGTAGACCAGAAAGTCACAGTGACTCTCGAAATTGGTACCATTATCATCACCTTTACCTCGCAGGACAAGTATGACTATCATACAAGTATGTTCAATTCCACATAATCTGATCATTTTTTGTTTGACATACATTTTGACTAGTTGTGCTCCCCGGCGTGAAAGGAGTGTCGGGAGTATTTTATCGGCGCGATGCTAATGTACCAAAGCCTGGCCTGGCGACCGACTTCTATATCACGCAGAATCCATCTTTCTTCGGAGAGTCTGGACGAATTGTCATCGACTTTTGGAAGGACAATCAAATCATTGGAGTTGTAAGTGTATCACTGTTGTGTTACCGCATACTAGTACTCACACAGTCACTGTTCTTTTTACATAGTTTAAGAGTGAGCAAACGAAATGGCTATTTTTCCTCCGAGTCCCAACTAAGACAAATGTCCTTTTCTAGCTAACAGCTCTAACTTTGGTGCCGGCGGGCTGGGTGCGTGGCAGGCTGGCGCGAAGAATTGATGTGATGATGCGATGTTTTGATATCCAATAATTACATTGGAGTGTACTTTGTAAATTGTGATATGTTGCCCGTGTGTCAAATCTTGAAATAGGATGTGACTTTCTCTTTCATAACACACTTCGGACCGCCTAATACAGTGAGATACATTTAAGGATCCAGGATGTCATAGTTGCCGTAGCCTTCCACCAGTTTCGGTCAAAGCGAGTCTTCGCAGCGAAAAATTTGTAGTATGACTCGGTCCGCTCTCGGCACATGCGTTGCATAGCTACAGCTGAGCATGGACAGAGACTGTGAAGGAGGATATCCTCATATATTGCATTATCGACCGTACACGCAGCACCGTAGCGAGTGTGTAATCTTAACAACCCTCAGCGTATTTTGGACCCAGTGAGTGTACGTTGTGCGAATTAGTTGAGTATAGACTGAGTGGTAAAAGTTACTCCCTCAATGCTATCTCCAGAGTCCCCTCTCATAAGTAACACGTCTTTCGCAGACGAAGGGGCCGGACAAAAGCTAATACAAGCGAGTTCAACCTGCAGGTCGGGCCAACTTGAATACGACCCCTTCTGTTTCGCCTTCATATCAAGACTGAGCTTTAAGAAACACGCAAAAGAGATTGTGAAGCAGGGCACTACGAGCTCATCGACATCCTCCATTGAGTGCGATGAGGGGGAACATATGTAATTGGAAGCTGACTAATAATTCGCGCTTGGCCTCTGACCAATTCTACGATCTGGTCTGCGCCACGCCTGCCTCAAGCTGGCCAATTTCAAACTTTGTCTCTGAATGTCGCAAAGATCGTCTTGTCTGAACAAATTCATTCTCTACGAAAACCGTCTTCGCTTCTACATCATCGCCTCTAATGCCGCTGACTCCCGTCACCGTATTATTAAGATCGACCGTACATCGCAAGACGAGTTAACTGTCGTAGAAGATGAAGCAGAATATACAGGGAAGCAAATGAGTGCGATGCTGAAGATGCTCGATGATGGGAATAAGAGTTCTGGAGGACTTGGGAAGGCGAAGGTGTTCTTTGGTATTGCTGGTGAGGTCGTAACTAATATCACTCATTCGGTGTACTAACTGATATAATTCTCATGAATGTCACAGGATTCATTCGATTCACCGCAGGGTGGTACATGATTCTCATAACGAAGAGGTCTATAGTGGCCTTGCTAGGAGGTCATTACCTATATCATTGCGAGAACACCGAAATGATCCCAGTCTGTTTCAATCATAAACTGGAGAAACCTGCCGAAGAACAGCGGCTTATGAGTATCTTTAAACAAGTCGATATGTCCAAAAACTTCTATTTCAGGTGAGACTTTTTAGAGTGTTGGAGAACGTCCGTCTAAAATCAATTCCTCTAGCTACACCTATGATCTCACATCGACACTTCAGTATAACCTGACCGGCGCAAGCCGCAACGTCCATGGGAAATGGAGTTTCAACGATCGATTTGCATGGAATTTCCATATGCTTACAGCACCGTTTGGCACCGACGACCCAATCAAAGCTCACTGGCTACTGCCTCTTATGCACGGGCATGTAGACCAAGCAAGTATGTCAATCAACAACGCGCGACAGACCACGTATTGACAAACCTCATGCTCTTAGAACTGACTGTCCTTGGCCGCGTTATATATGTGACATTGATTGCACGAAGATCTCGTCATTTTGCTGGTGCTCGGTATTTAAAGCGTGGAGTCAATGGCGAGGTGCGTTCTGAATCTACTCTGCATCATTCAATCACCGACATATCTGCGAGGGGAACGTTGCAAATGAAGTGGAGACGGAACAAATAGTCTCCGAGGCACTCACGACACCATTCTATTACCCTGCCCCATGCGATCCGACGAATACCTCCCATCGTCGACGACCCAGCCCAAACTACACCAGTTATGTTCAAGTAGGTTTATCCTTCATTTTGTGTGTCATTGGTTGATTGCGGAATGATTCCCAGTATAGAGGCAGTATACCCGTTTACTGGTCTCAAGAGAGCGCTGGAATGTCACCAAAGCCACCAATTGAAAGTAAGCATCGAAACTTGTGCTTTCAAAGACGTTCACACATCATCACTTTCAGTAAATGTTGTGGATCCTTACTATTCGGCGGCTGCGCGACACTTCGACGATCTATTCAAGCGGTATGGCGCGCCCATTACTATCCTAAACCTGATCAAGAGACGAGAGCCGGTCCCTCGAGAGTCGAAGCTGTTGGACGAATATACGCAATGCGTGCGATACCTGAATCAATTCCTTCCTGAAGGCAAGAAGATGACCTACTGCCCTTGGGACATGTCTCGAGCGTACAAAGAGTGTGCAGACTCAAATTCTACTATTTTGGTTATGACTCACCCTGAACGAACGCAGAAAAACTCAAGATGTCATTAGCTACCTGGAAGACCTTGCTGAAGAGTCAATTCAGCAGACTGGCTTCTTCCATTCGGGTCCAGAACCATATTACCACCGGCTTCAGCAAGAAGATGAGAGGCGGTGAGTCTAATGCTTCATGTCAAGGTGCTGGAGCTAATGGATAGACGAACTAGTAATGAGCAATCCTGGCGAAATACCATCTCTTTACAAAACGGCGTTTGTCGGACAAATTGTGTTGATTGTCTTGACCGCACGAATGCGGCACAATTCGTATTTGGAAAGAGAGCCTTTGGGCATCAGTTGTATGCTCTGGGTGTCGTTGAAAACCCAAATCTGGCATTTGACTCTGACGCAGTCAACATGTTAACGGAGATGTACCACGATCACGGAGACAGTAAGCTTTGCATGCCCCTTCGTGCTTGGAGATGTATATTGACGTTGTAATCAGCAATTGCCCTTCAATATACCGGTAGTGCTCTAGTCAACCGGGTAGAAACATATCGACGGATGCCGCACTGGAATAGCCACTCCCGTGATATCATCGAAAACATTCGGCGCTTCTACACTAATTCATTACTTGGTAAGCTCACTTTCCTAATGATCTTATTCCATTGCTCACAGAAGACTAGACGCCGATAAACAGGCTGCAATCAACCTTTTCTTGGGGATTACTAAAGAAAGAGCGATTGCCCTTCCACCTGTTCGAGGCGGTTATCGGAAATGGTTTCACGAGGAGAATTTAGAACCAGCCTATGTTGTCAATGATTGTAACGAGAAACTACAAGAATTTGCAAGGACCAAGAGTGACTTTTGGACTGAATATTACCGA
This sequence comes from Omphalotus guepiniiformis, assembly GCA_028554645.1. Classification (NCBI taxonomy): domain Eukaryota; kingdom Fungi; phylum Basidiomycota; class Agaricomycetes; order Agaricales; family Omphalotaceae; genus Omphalotus; species Omphalotus guepiniiformis. The sequence continues at coordinate 333,882 of JAQOOI010000063.1, forward strand.
CCTTTGCTATTCACGTCACTCATAAAGCATTTCGCCTACTCTATGAACAGTACTTTGAAGTTGCCAGGGTAGGTTCCACGCTAGGTTTAACCGTTATACTTTCCTGATAGCTCTATAAGCAAAACGGCAAAGGATATGAATTACAGCCCTTTCCAGACTCGCGGAATTTCAAGGCATCAAGGCACAGGGTAAGTTTACAACTTTGTATGCTGCTCAGCAGTTGATTATTTATCCTAAAGGGTTGTCCAGGGAGTCAGACGCTGGATAAGCTCCCAACCGCCAACCCCCACCACCAAGACGCATGGAAAGCCCATAACGGGGACCGAAGCACGGCGGATTACAACAGAACCTGAAACAGACCGACATTCAACACAAGCTGTCGCTAACCAATTACTAGACCCTGTGGTTTCTGAAGAAGAGGAAGCAGAATATCAAGGGTTAGCGTCATTTTATCTTCAGATGTATGGCAAATTGAATTGGTTTTAAGATATATCGACCAATGTCAGGAATTACTTGACGCTCGATTCGATGGAGGTGAACGCAAGGATTTAGAAGTCTATTCAAATGCCGTTCGGACTGCAAATGGTGAGATACCTGAATGGGCCGAGGAAGCCCCCAAGGAATACATTAGCTACGTAGAACACGGGTCGATACAGTACTTCGAAGGCGGCTCTCGGAGGGACCCTCTTCCTGTCGGCTACAATTACGAGCGATGGCTCACGGGTTGTGGGTCTGGGTAGGTGGGTATCTCTCTTGCACGATTCTTCCATTCATGTAATCAAAAATGCTACCCTTTCCAAGTATTCACACCGCCTTTCTTTTCCAGGTTTTAGGTATCGATAAATATCTCCTGGCGGTCCATCCCCATAGGGCCAGACAGATCAACGCCAAAGTTCCGCCCACACCCACGTGAAGCAATACAGGCCGTCTCAACACCCCTCTTCGACCCTCCGTTTGAACTATAGAAGTTGCACCTGTCGACGACTCGCTTGTCCTAATCACCATTACCGATGCGAGAAGTGCTAGGACAAGCTTCCAGGATGGCAGTGTATCTCTCCAGTTTAACAATCCTTTTGCCTTGTGGGATGCAAAGAATGTTGAACTGAACCGCATTGTGTATATGATTCGTGCGGACAGGTTGATAATGTTGGCATATACTAACGCTGCATCACCTAGTTGCAGTTTGTACAGTGCTATTGCGGAGCATATGTAAATGACTGAGAATAGGACCATCCATCTGTATATTACCATTAGCATATGTGTATATATTCTATAAATTAATAACGTACCGACTCTGCCTGTTGACATCTCGTGCTGAAGCGACGCTTGCTAGGAAAGCTTCAAGCCCACCATTGACAGCCAGTACCGGAATGTACCATATCCAGGCCTTTAGCACGTCTGGGGCGCTAGTTTTGAGATACTGCGCAGGAAGCAAGAAGCTCAATACAAGAGAGATATAGTTTGATCCAAAAACGATGACAAAAATCGACCCAGTGATTTGGATTTGCAATAGTAACGTCAAGGTACGTGCAGCTGCGGACAGGGCTGGGCGGTGTTGAGAAGGCTCAATGCTGTCCTGGGTATTGTTCCCCGACCTGTGAGCGGAGGAAGATGTTACTTCCGCAAGAGTTTGCGAGAAGGTCAAGCGGAGTGTCTCTTCTATTGGCTGAAACACAATTCGAGCGATGAGCGAGCCTGGGTATCGAGGGTGAGTGTGATGAAGAAAGGAAATGCTGAAAAGATATAAAGTACCATAATTCACAGCAAGAGCATATCCACCCTGATCTTGCAGCGGACTGAACCAAGACAAGATGAATTTGTCGCCTTCAGTGAGGAAATGCTTAACCACGGATTGAGATGTCATAGTCATTGATAGTGATAAGGTATCCTTGTCAAAGTATCGTCTGTGTCTTCGTGTGAGTGGGTGACACAAAAAACGAGAACATTATGCACCCTTACCCAGACGAATCAGGTGAAATCTGACCAAGAAGTGGCATACCTCTTCCACGGTAGTGAGTGAGGTAGACAAGAAAGACACAAGAGCCGTAGGATAACTGGCCCAGCGCAAAAGCCATCAAGGCCAAGTCGCCGTTCCCTTTGTTGGAGTCGTAAAGAAGGACAAAGAACGTCACAAGGGTTTTGCAGGTGATACCGACGCCCTCAGCGTGTACTCGAATGTGTGTTTGGTGTCCTATCATAGCCCTTATAAGATGTTAACATCAAAAATAAATGTAAGTCTGAATATGCATGCACATACATACATATTGTGCATTGGCTCAGCCAATAGCTCCATTATCGCCGCCAATCCATAGACAGTAACAGCCAGCTTGAAGTAGCTTTGTGTTTGGGTCTCCAGGCTAGCTGAGTTCGCATACAACAAGGAAGTGGCAATTGCGAGAGGGATTCCGATTATGATAGGTACAAAGCCGACATTCATAGCAGTATTTCCCGGAATGACTGGACCTACTTTGCTCTCACTTCTACTCCTTTCATTCGACTCGTTCCCTTCCTTACCTCCATCCTGCGTTTCATTGGCAGGTTTGACACGTATTAAAGCGCCCCGTACACCCTCACGACTCAGGAAGAGAATCGTGCTAATTACAAGCTCGAATTGAATTGCAGCGACACCGTAAGCTTTTGGAGAGGCCATACGAAACAAAGCTTGATTCAAAAGGAATGTGAAGAGGCGAGTGAAGAGCTGTAGTCCCATTAAAGACGTGAGCGTAGAGACGGCGGACGACATGATGGTTGTTGTAGAAGCGCATTCCGTTTGGCTTGAGCGCTAAACGCCACACATACATCATGGGCGCTTGATTTGACACGACGAACTCAACTCAGATGGTAAGGACACGTATCCAAGTTTGTAGTATATTCAAATCAAACTCTACATCTATGTATGTAGTATGTATATGTAGTAAGCGCTCGGACGGACATAAGCTGGAGCAGATCATCGCTTCTTTCTTCCTCGAGCGTTTGTTTTCCTATCTTCGTTCGAATCCAAGAAGCCACCTATATCCAGTGCATTTCGAGCTGCTTGATTGATGTGCTTGAACCTGTCTGGCCCTAAGTGGATTCCTCCATAGTAACGAGTTACTACCACAAGCACATTGTCGAGGTCCTACAAGCGGGAAGATACATCACTATGCATTTCATAGCGTGGAGAATTGACATAAAAACATAAAAACACCTACAGGGATCTGTAATAGATGAGCAAGGCGCCCCCCGGCAGCAGTTTCACCGTCGTCGTCATTGTCTAGGTTGGATGGCTGGTCAATAGATTTCTTCGAACGGAAACTCGGAAATATCGACCTTGGTGCAGAATATTACCGACTTGACATCGCCAAGCGTTGATTATTGGATGTGCCGCTCGGGATATTCGGCGGTCTGACGACAGATGCATCAAGATGACTGGGACCTAAAGGAACTGAAGTCAGACGAGTGATAATCGCTGCATTGCAGACACCGGAACAACGGAATAATCTCACCTGAGCAGGGTCGGATATTGCACATGCCCGTCCAACGAATGAGCTCTTCCTGTCTAGGATTGGCTCCGCTTCAAAAATCTGAATTCCAGCAGGCAGTTCAGCGGGCAGTGCTGTGTCTACTGACAAATCCTGTACAGATTCTGTAGGCGGCTGCGCATCTGGTCTCCTAGATTCAGTACTACCGGCATGAGAGGTTTCTCGGGCATCTTCGAAGATAAGCTGGCCAGCTTTCTCTGCACTTAGACGATCTTCATACCACTTGACGCAGCGATCGAGGACGTCTTGTAGACCGTCGAATACACACACGGTTTCTTGTGTCCATTCCACACCCGTTGAGGAGATAAAGGTCCTCAATATCGAGCCAAACAAATCAGAATCGACACTGAATGCCCCAATATACCGTGAGAGAAGCTGCAGCTGCGGAGGCGATTCTGCAGGATACGTCGAGGGTAAAGAAATCAACACTTTGATCGTCACTTCCTCATACGGGGATGGAAAGCTGTAGAAATCAATTCGATTATCTTTATCAATGGTAGAAAGCCGAACACTTACTCTAACTCGACTTCAAATCGTAGACCTCTGTAAAGGTCGCCAGCCTGCCAAACCCGTATAGCATGGTCTCCATAGATTGACTTCAGCACTACAGACATCGAAGTTTTCCAGTTCCTTAAACATAAGCTACACGCACAACCCGCTCGTACCCTCTAATTCTGAGCCCACTTGCTCGCTCTCAGGCTGTTCGAGCAACTGAGCGATAAGAGTATCGAGCAATTGTTCGCTATTAACGTTTGGTGATGAAGGACGGGAAGAGATGGCTGCCATCTGTATTATGTCATACCCACTTCGTACACAGACAGGGCTATGCACGAAGGTAACACACATAACAATGTACAAATTCAAATTCAGAGAGGCTATTATTGGCGAAGTCTTAAAGGGACCGTTCACCACTTTCTTCATTTCTGTCTTCCAGTTTTCATCTCATATCTATGAAGCGAAATCGCGACGCGAGTGGTCCTTCATCTTCTAGCTCAAGAGGTCCAAAGCGTTCCAAATCAGTGCAGGCATGCGCGTCGTGTCGCAAGCACAAGACTCGATGTGAAATCCTGGATGGTTTGGACCAGGAAAAAATAAGATGTCATCGCTGTAAGGTATGACTTATATGTGTCAATTATATTGTTTGAATTCTTACCAATGGCGAAAGGTCCTCGAAGTACAATGCTCTTACCAGGACATGGATAGGAGTATATTTGAAGCTGCGCAAGGAATTGGCCCGAAAGAAACTGAAACTGTAAGAACGTTGGAACAGGCTTTAAACGCACGAGGTAGACACGAAGAATCCTCCATTGCAGGCACCTCGTTCACATCCTCCTCTTCTCAAAATACCCCTGGATGTCTTCCTGGACACATACATCCAGACACCTTCGTTCAGAAACCTCACACAATATGGGAATTTCTACAGCTTCCTACAGGACGACTGGATTGGTCTGCACCCTTCGAAGCTATACATGAACTTTCGAAACATTCATTGAATTCAGCCAGACCCATGATCCCTGTACTTCCCCCGGTGCCCAACGATAGTCTCGAAAATATAATAACCCACGACGAAATTGATCGTTTATTAGAAATGTCCGTGATACCAATCTACTTTCCGATTGAACCCCCGCACTAACTCTAGTATCTGAAGATTCACGCAAAAGTATTCCCCGTGGCTTAGTTTCACACCAATACGCGAGACACATAATCCGCTTCTCGATCTTGTCTGTTGTACTATAGCTTCACGACACCTTGACGAAGCTACCCGGTCACTTGTCGCTCCGAGACTGCAGAATGTCACTGAGGATGCTATAGCTAAAATAATCTTTCAATCGCGGCGCTCGAAATCGCTAGAGTCAATCCAGGCTCTCCTTATCCTGTCGTTATGGGCACCTGTCTGTGGAGCCGCAGAGGATTTTAGGGACGGTCGATTGTTAATTGCTTCTGCAGTTAGCATGGCTTTAAACATGCGTTTAAATGATGCTTTCGATCAAATGACTGCTCTTCGACTTGCCAGAGAGAAAGGAGAGCCTATCAATGAAACGGAATGGTTTGATACGTTGAACAGGACGCGTCTCGTAAGTGGTTTCCTCATGATAATGGATTCGACTTATCGTAATCCTTTGCAGTGGTTGGCTCTCACGAATGCTGAATCTATGTACGTAATGCAATATTCTGTATGTACCTCGCTGCATTGGCATAGGCTTATCATCACTTTGAAGGCTATGCATTGGCAGTGGTCGCAATGCTCTGTCAAAAAGGTCGACCTCATATCTCAAAATATTTCCCCTGTCCGCAAATCTTCCCTCGGACCTGTATACAGGCCGAGATCTACGACTAAGATTAATGGGCGAGCTATTTGATTTTACGGAAGCTGCGATGGGCATGCAACTGCGGTCACTTGATCCTCAGGACCTGGAAGTGTGGTATGACGGTTTCAGTCACGTCTTTGCAAATCTGTCGCGGGTACAAAGACTCATCTTACCCTTGGGTGGTACGCATCTTTATCATGTAACCTCGATTCGTTGTTGCTTATATCAGACGGCGACAGTGGTCGCGGATTTTGATCAGTTCTACTTTAGCATGCTCAACATCACGATGCGTTCTTGTCGGTTGCTGGTTCTCTACCATGCCTCGTTTACCGCTCGTATGCACTTCATCAAAACTGGGGACTGCAATCCTTTCTGGTTTCGGGAAGTCCGGCCCCGTGGCCTTAGCATTCTCGTTTCGTGGGGGAAAGAGGCGTTACAAATTGCTGAAGCTGTTATGGTGACGCTTCTCGAGATGGACACTCGGTTACTGGGAACTGCGCCTGACCATATCTTTACCATGGTCGGCTTTGCTGCTAGCTACATCGTCGGCTCGAAATTTCTCGTTGCGCAAGGTTTTGGAACGGAACTTCCAGGATCAAGCGAGAAGCTGTTGTGCAAAAGCATGACACATTTGAACACCGCAGCTTGTTCGCCCGATTCTGCGCCCAGTAGATGCGCTGCTCTGATTGAAGCCATGGTCGGCTCGTGGCAGGAAAAAGTTGCCACCATGTTTCGAAATGGTCAGAACGTTGTTGGGTATGTTCCTTGCCCGCATTCCCACGATCCACCGACGCATACACCTCCACTGTCAAGTACACCTAGTGACTCACCTACTTCATCATACACGTACGCTCCCAGTCAGAGACCGACTCCGGAGCATACTCTGCCAACACAACACCAGCCTCTCTCTGCTCCCAGCCAGAGATTGACTCCGGAGCATACTCTTCCAACGCAACACCAGCCTCTCTCTGGCGCGCAGCCGACGAGTGCTGATATGTATTGGCTCAATCCTGATTTCTTCCAAGAAGCCGCATTTTGGAGTGAACTTTTTGAGGACAACTCCTACCATCCCACTCAGCAGATCCTTCCTCAATGATATTTTTCTTTGGCATAGACATTGAAATGTGTACCTCCTTATCATACCCCCGCTCTGTCTTGATGCTCTACTAATACGTGTACAACTTGGTGTAATTTTTGTATCATTATTTAGTGTGTTTGTAATATCTAGCAGAAATGCCACTTACTTCGATCTCCTCGAGGCTTGAGCTAGTGGCCACGAGTATGTCTGTACTTGAGATTTATCCATTCCTCCGAATGTTGGTCTATCCGCGCCAGTCTGTTGCCCGTATTTCAAGCAGCTGATATGAGAGCTGGTGTTATATCGCACTCAATACGATACCGAGGCGATCTCCAGCCGTTTGCGAAAACACACAGTTTTAAACACCGTAGAAATGAGTTTGCCAAACGCCATCCATTTCTTTATTATTGCAGATTTTGCAGCGAAGTTTTAGAAGGAAAAGGACGGAGGGTCACGAATACTATGTACATAGTCTACCTCCTGGCATTTTATACAACACATCTCAAGCGGCAAGCCGAAGCCAACGGTACTTAGTAAGAGATGAATATCAGTTTCTAAGTCGCCTTTTTTTATAGTTGATCCATTTCCGTTGGAATTTATACTACCTCCCGTCGGACTGCATACTCCAGTGTGCCCGTCGGCGAGAGGAATTCAAAGGGGACTAAGGGGCAAAGCCAATGTTCGCCGTGCACCCGGCAATCATATCCAGGTCGCTGTGAACAAGTTTCCTTTTTCTGCTTTACCGTTCCTTCTCCTTATACCCCTCGACTAAAAGTCTAAAATTGCTACAGCAGCGGCTGCGTGTATAACAACAAGATGGACAAGCAGGAGAGTTTCACTTTCACTGTTGGGAAACTGGGTTAGTGAAATTATAAACTCCTGGGTACACGTATTCAATCAGTCTTTTAGATGCTGGCATGGCTGTAAGGCTTTTCACGCGTTAACAGTTCCCCCTTAAGTCTGACAAGTTTGAAAGATTCTTTTGGGCGAACGAGCTCATTTGATAGAGTTTCCTTCGATATTGCTGCCGCCAGGTGCAACGACTGGATCAATAGTGAACATTGCTGTTCATCAAAACCATGTCGAGGAGAAACGACGCGACTCGGAGTTTTGGGCTTTGCAGAGAGAGATAGTAGATATGTTTGGAGTAGAGACACCGGAACATCCCAAACTTCAGGTGTGTAGTGTACCTTTAACTTGCTCTGGTGCTGGTCTGATCATGACACGACACGCAGCTACGAAATGTGACACAAACATCGGTGACTCTCGAGTGGCCAACGATAAATCTTGCTACTGCCAAGTTACGCTCCTTGGATATATATCGCAATGGACAGCGTCTCGCCGCGATTCCTTCGCCGTTGTCGAACACTTCCACGAAGCTTTCTGGCCTTGACATCAATACAGAGTACAGCTTCCAACTCATCCTTCGTACGACAGCTGGTACCTACCCATCAAACCTCATTCGTGTGCGTACACACACAATGACGGATACCTCAGGCATTTCTGTCTGCTTTGGTAATGTACAAGATGAGGTGTTGCTGGAGAACGCCAAGATGGCGCTGAGGGAGATGCGGGCCAAATGGAGCGACAAGATCCAGATTGACACAACACATTTCGTATGTACGACGCCTGCTGTAACGCCTAATGGCGCTCAAGCGAGTGGAGGTACTGGAGGTGCACCTGGAGTGGAGTACCAGCGCGCTCTACAGCTCAGCATACCAGTCGTAACTCCTCATTGGATTTTAGCCTGCCATTCTGAAAAGAAGTGCGTTTTTGTTCTCCTCAGAGATTTACCTGCCGCCTAACGCTACATGTAACAGGATGGTTGCTATCGCAGCTTATTATCTGGGTGCTGAACCCACGACCTCTACACATTCCTTCCGACCTCAATCGATGTCCCAGGCATCACTTCCACGATCTCCGTCCTCTCCTCATAATCAGACAAACCGCAGCCCGACGTCGAACCGGGCGTCTATGCCTGCGCCTGCACGCAAAGCATCCACAAGCCCTCCGGCCACTCACTCAGCGTTCATCAACCAACCGCCTAGTCCTGCACCTATACCAGAAGAACCTGTACAGTCTGAACCTGAACCTGAACCTGTGGCACCCACGGACGAAAAGCCAGTGACCGAGTCAGATGAGCAGGAGGTGCAATTGGAGAAATCATCAAGTGGCGAAGGCTCTACTTCCAAGGCTGCGAAACGGAAGAGCCGGAGTGGGACTATGGACCGTCATTTCAAGTTTCCCTCTCCTGCTTCATCACCAGTCACTGAGAAGAAGTCGCCTCCTCCTGCTCTTCCAGTGCAGCCGGCTGCTCAGCAAGACGATGCATCGCAGGCTAGGGTAGTCGCACCGTCGAGCATAGAGGTTCCACCTCCACCACCTGTTGAAAAGGAGAGATCGGGAAGCAATCACTCTATTGATGACGGGGAAGATGACGTTGGAGACACGGTTGAAGTACCGTTGAACTGAGCTTACTACCCTTGGGTTTCCAGTTGTACTTCCTTTTTCAAAAATCGATTCTCATGTGGCTCCGTTGCTATAATATGGACTAGTCGATTTTATACATAGTTTTCAGGATTTTATTCGAATTCTTCTTCTGTGAGCAAAGCAGCCATATTTACATATTCCTCAGGCTTGTCCAAGCTATGTTTAATGTACATCGAGAATGTGAAACGTTCGCCTTTCATTTTTTTTCAAGACGCAGTGTTATCTGGAGAATCGTTCACCTTTCATTTGTTTCAAGACGCAGTTACCCGGACGTTTGATTGAGGTGCGCCATTACTTGCGAGAGTGGTGATCTGCGTGGAATCTCTATACCTTGAAAGAGACTCTGTATGCAACGATTATGGTCGGTGAGAAAGAGGGCATAACTCCAGAAGCTGTCCACTCGCACTCTCAGAATTTCGGATTTCACTTCTTCCTTTCGATCTTCGGGAATGAGGGGTGTCCATCGAGTGGAGGGACCCTGTCTTGTCCAGAAAACAACGTCACCACATCGAAAGCGCAATAGTGACGGTACGACTTTAGATAGTGCTTTGGCACCATAGTATTGCCACTTCAAATCCAATTCGCCGTAGACATATTTGGTAGATGGGGTTGTATCGTTTTCCACCGATTCAGGCATAGATTCGAGGAAGACCTCCGTGATAGGAGGGCATCGCGAAGGCCATCTTTCGGCAAGATCGGTTAAGGAGTTCTACAGAAAGAGAATAATATATGAACAATTTGGAATGGCATCATGACTTTAAGATACAAAACAACTCACTGAGAAGTCTTCCGAGCTTACATTAATGAGATGAAGCGACTGCAGATTTGGAAGTACAGGAAGAAGATCTACCAGTAGAAAGCTGTCAATCCGAATTGAGAGCTGCACAATATTTGTTAGCGGAGCATCCAAGCAGCTGAAGTCGATGTTCGTGTTGGCAGTATATTCTGACCCAGGTACAGGTCGATGATGATCATCGGAATAATAACCTGTGAGATCCAGATGGCTGATTCCTTGGTTTTTCGGCAACACAAGGGAAAAGCAGGGTAGTAAATCGGGATTGATGATAAGTTTTCGTAGACTTGGAAGACACCTCGAAGGAAGCCTTCTGATCGCAAGACCAACAAGTGCCGCCTTGCTGGCTTCATCGCTTGGAACGATTACTTCAGGTATCTCCAAAGATTCAAGCAACGGAGTTTCGTAGAGAAATTCAAAGAGACCAGGATTAAGATCCATTGGAGGACAGACACTGAGCTTTGTTAGCAAGCCGCCTATTCCTGACTCTGCGACATCCCACAGGTCAGCAAGAGTCTGCCTCTTTTGAGGATAGTGAATCTCCAGATACGGCGGGGGATGCATCTGAATCATTTGGTTCACTGGCGAAAGTACATCACCTTGCGGGCCCGAAACTGCTAGATAACCCGAAAGTCGGGCTACTCCGCAAAGGCACGCCACCAAATTTCGTACAGGGAAGTCCGACTCGTAGAAAACGAGCGACTGGGGTTTTATATATGGGCCAATGATATCAAAGACATTGCCAGGAACTGTAGACTGTTCAAAAGAAAGAGATACCAAGTTTGAGAACCTGGCTAGAGCTTTGATATAGATTTCGAAGGGAAAGCCAGGATCCTCATCAGTGAAACGGACAAGTCGACAATGAGTTACGCCGCTCAGCCATACAGGAGAGTATGTTTCGTCTGTCGCAAGACGAGTACATAGTTCCAGCAGTGTGAAGCGTCCATCCTCGTAACGAGTAAAAGCGAGCTTTTTGAAAGCGAGGGGAGAGATTACAGGATATAGATATCGGGAGCATGAAGCTAGATCCATGAGATTTCTTATTATCGTAGTCTCCGGAGAGTTTTCAGGAAAAGAAAATCGCAATTGGTGCGCGATTTCAAGGAGGACATCAGGCGAAAGATCAAGGAAGTTAATGGGCATCTTCGCTCTGCAGTTGGACAGCCAAGCAACTTTTCTACATATTGAAATGAAGGATTTAGAATGGATGTGCAAGATATACTTACTTTGTAATTGAAACCAGAGATGAAGCTAGATATTAATGAAAATCTCTTGCTATCAATATGAGATATGAGTGGCACTGAACAAGTTGAAGAGGGTTTGATGATTCTTACGCCCTTCACGACCTTCGATATTTGCTTACTAATACTTATCAAGCTGTTAATTCACCCTCTTACTATTGTGTTCAGGATTTTATTTGAATTCTTCTTCTGTGGAGAAAAGCAGCCATAACTACATATTCCTAAGGCTTGTCCAAGCTACGTTCAATGTACATCGAGAATGTGAAACATTTGCCTTTCATTTTTTTCAGGACGCAGTGTTATGTGGAGAATTGTTCACCTTTCATTTGACTCGAGACGCATTATCTGGACGTTTTCTTGAGGTGCACCATTACTTGCGAGAGTGGTGATCTGCGTGGAATCTCTATATCTTGAAAGAGACTCCGTATGCAACGATTATGGTCGCTGAGAAAGCGGGCATAACTCCGGAAGCTATCCCCTGGCACTCTCAGAATTTCGGATTTCACTTCTTCCTTTCGATCTTCGGGAATTAGGGGTCTCCATCGAGCGGAGGGACCCTGTCTTGTCCAGAAAACAATGCCACCACATCGAAAGCGCAATAGTGATGGCACGACCATAGATAGTACTTTGGCACCATAGAGTTGCCACTTCAAATCCAATTCGCCGTAGATATATTTGGTAGATGGAGCTGTATCGTTTCCCACCGATTCAGGCATAGATTCGAGGAAGAGCTCCGTGATAGGAGGGACACGCGAAGGCCATCTTTCGTTTAAGGAGTTCTGCAGAAAGAGTATAATATATGAACAATTCGGAATGGTATCATGAATTTGAAGATACAAAACAACTCACTGAGAAGTCTTCCGAGTTTACATTAATGAGATGGAGCGACTGCAGATTTGGAAGTGCAGGAAGAAGATCTACCAGTAGAAACCTGTCAATCCGAATTGAAAGTTGCACAATATTTGTTAGCGGAGCATCCAAGCATTTGAAGTTGATGTTCGTGTTGGCAGTATAGTCTGACCCAGGTACAGGCCGATGATGATCATCGGAATAATAACCTGTGAGATCCAGATGGCTGATTCCTTGGTTTTTCGGCAACACAAGGGAAAAGCAGGGTAGAAGATCGGGATTGATGGTAAGTTTTCGTAGACTTGGAAGACACCTCGAAGGAAGCTTTCTGATCGCAAGACCAACAAGTGCCGCCTTGCTGGCTTCATCGCTTGGAACGATTACTTCAGGTATCTCCAAAGATTCAAGCAACGGAGTTTCGTAGAGAAATTCAAAGAGACCAGGATTAAGATCCATTGGAGGACAGACACTGAGCTTTGTTAGCAAGCCGCCTATTCCTGACTCTGCGACATCCCACAGGTCAGCAAGAGTCTGCCTCTTTTGAGGATAGTGAATCTCCAGATACGGCGGGGGATGCATCTGAATCATTTGGTTCACTGGCGAAAGTATATCACCTTGCGGGCCCGAAACTGCTAAATAGCCCGAGAGTCGGGCTACTCCGCAAAGGCACGCCACCAATTTTCGTACAGGGAAGTCCGACTCGTAGAAAACGAGCGACTGGGGTTTTATATATGGGCCAATGATATCAAAGACATTGCCAGGAACTGTGGACCGTTCAAAGGAAAGAGATACCAAGTTTGAAAACCTGGCTAGAGCTTTGATATAGAATTCGAAGGGAAAGCCAGGATCTTCATCAGTGAAACGGACAAGTCGACAATGAGTTACGCCGCTCAGCCATACAGGAGAGTACGTTTCGTCTGTCGCAAGACGAGTACATAGTTCCAGCAGTGTGAAGCGTCCATCCTCGTAGCGAGTAAATGCGAGCTTTTTGAAAGCGAGGGGAGAGATTACAGGATATAGATATCGGGAGCATGAAGCTAGATCCATGAGATTTTTTATTATCGTAGTTTCCGAGGAGTTTTCAGGAAAAGAAGATCGCAATTGGTGCGCAATTTCGAGGAGGACATCAGGCGAAAGATCAAGGAAGTTAATGGGCATCTTCGCTCTGCAGTTGGACAGCCAAGCAACTTTCTACATATTGAAATGAAGGATTTGGAATGGATGTACAAAGTATACTTACTTTGTAATTGAAATCAGGTAGATGAAGCTAGATATCAATGAAACAAATCTCTTGCTATCAATATGAGTGGCACTGAACAAGTTGAAGAGGGTTTGATGAGATTCTTACGCCCTACACGACCTTCGATAATTGCTTACTCATCAAGCTACTGCTAAGCGTGTCGCGTAAAGTCCGTTCATTCACCCTCTTCATGCTCTCTGGCAGTCTTCATGAACTCATGCCACCGAACATCGATACGAGTAGTCCTCTCATCATTGACGGGAACGACGAGAAACATGATATGACAGAAAGTCCAACTGAGATGAATGACGTACAAGAAGGGCCCAGCTCTGAAGGGGATGTAGACGCGGACACGGAGAGAGGCGAAGAGGAGGAAGGACATGATAGCTCTTCTGATGAAGATGCCAGCGGGGATGAAGTAGAAGCTGAGTATAAGCAAGAAAGCGAGGACGAGGACGAGGATGAGGAGGACGAAGACGAGGATGAAGAAGAGGACGAGGACGAGGATGAAGAAGAGGACGAGGACGAGGACGAACCGGCATTGAAATACGAGCGAATAGGCGGCGCAATACCGGACCTACTGAAGAAGGACTCTGGTTCAGCGCTGGTCGTATCAAGGAAATACATGGTAAGTGTTACAGACATCAATTCAAGTGAACGTATCTCAATCCAGGACAAGGCATTGGGTACACATGCTGGCTTCGTGCATCTTCTGGACCTCTCGGGGAAGCGTACAAAGTCATATAAACCTCACCTTGCCTCCGTCATCGACATTTGCATAGATGAAACCGGGGATTTCATCGCTACAGCCAGTATGGATGGTAAATCACGCTGCAAATTCTGTAAATTCGACTCATTTACAAGCGGTTTCTCTCAGGACAGGTCGTCATAATATCTCTTTCTTCCAAAGAGTCTTATGCATTTGATCTTCGACGACCAATGCGAACTATCGCGCTCGAGCCCAACTTTGCCAAGCGTAGCACACGATCATTCGTATGTGGTGGTCAGGCAGGTACTCTAGTCTTACGAGAAAAGGGTTGGCTGGGGCACAATGAAACTACGCTACATCTCGGTGAGGGGCCAATATGGCAAGTACGATGGCGAGGGCGGCTCATTGCTTGGGCCAACGACCTCGGAGTCAAGATTTACGACACCGTCTCGCAATCACGTATAACCTTTATTGACCGGCCAAACGAGAGTCCTCGCGCGGATTTATTCAAGTGCACTCTTCATTGGCAAGATGATTCGACACTCCTAATTGCCTGGGCGGATCATATCAAAGTTGCTCGAATACGAGCCAGACCGCGAACAACTACCACATCCGAAACCGCTAACCTTCCCCCTCTTCTCGTCGAAATCACCGCAGTATTCCAGCTAGATTGCATGGTCGCTGGTATTGTTCCTCATCCCAATCCGCCCACGGTATCTACTATACCAGACACCCTTCGGCCGGCCTCGATAGCTTCTCAAAGCACATCCGACGGATCAGCTTCGAAAAAGAACCTGAGTTCTCTAACCTCTTTCCTTATTGTAGCTTACAGCCCACCTGACACCTCTTTCCTTGATGAGATGACTGAAGACCGCGCCAAACAAGCGCGGAAAGCTGCTGATCGACCAGAATTACGCATTATCTCGCGTGCAGGCGAGGAGCTCGCAGCGGACGCATTGAGCCTGACGAACTTCCAGGCGTGGGGGTGTAATGACTATGTCTTGGCTGCAGTTGACGGCGAGGACGAGTTGGCCGCGAAGTTGAATTTGGGCACGGGTGTTGATGGTCCTGGGAGATGTTATATTGTGCTCAGCCCGAAGGACCTCATTCTGGTGAAACCTCGTGATCGATTGGATCATGTTTCGTGGTTATTGGAGAGGATGAGATATGAGGAAGCGCTGGAGGAGGTACAGGCGATTGAGGCGGGTGGTGGGGAGTTGCCGGATATGAAGGTGGATGGGGTTGGTATCAATCCGTCGGATATTGGGCAGAGATATATGGAGCACTTGGTTGGTCAAGGTAATTTTGATTGCGTTGAGTTTGGAGGTGCATGTTAATTACTATTCGTCTCAGGCGACTTCAACAAGGCTGCAAGACTCTGTCCGAAGGTGTGCGCAAGAGACCCTAAAAGATGGGAGCATTGGATATTCGTTCTTGCAGAGAAGCGACAACTTCAGGTATAGACTAGCTATCAGTGGCACATCCTTGTTACCGACCTCATTTATTACTATCAGGCAATCATCCCTTACGTTCCCACCGACCACCCACGTTTGGATCATCTAGTATACGAAATGATACTAGCGCATTTTCTGGCTCATGACCGAGAGGTACGTCACATCCATTTACCTACGTTTCCGAGTGCATATCAAGCCCTCTTTTCTTAGATGCTTCTGCAAACCGTCAAAGAGTGGCCGAGAGAAATTTACGATGTTGGGGCGGTCATAGTTGCTGTCCAGGCGGAATTGGACAAAACGGCGTCTTCATCGTCCAAGATGACTTCGCCCCCACCCACTTCCTCTCCTGACTCGGTGATATTAATGGCAACACTAGCAGAGCTCTACGTTTCTTCAAATTCATTGGCACGGTAGGGACTGATTATTCTTTCCTTAATAGCTACATTGCAAATCGTCAACCAGGCAAAGCCCTCCCCTTCTTCCTCCGCCTCCGCCGCCCAAACGTCTTTGACCTCATCCGCGAGAACAATCTCTTCACTGACGTAAAAGACCAAGTGTTGCTCCTGGTCGAATTTGATCTCGAGTTGATGGAGAAACGACGACAAAATGGAGAGCAAATCGATGAGAGGGACAGTGAGGCTATCAAGTTGTTGGTGAATTATGTGCATTCTATTCCTGTGAGTGGTGTCTTTTGCTTGGGGTGGGGTTATATCCGCTGAACATTCTTCTGTAATGGGTTGTTGGTGCAGATCGCGAGGGTCGTGCAACAGCTAGAGTCAAGGCCAAAGTATCTCTTTTTATACCTCGATGCGTTGGTTGGGAAAGATCCGAATCTTGTTTCTGGATTTGCGGACTTGCAAAATCTACAGGTTAAGTCATCTACTGTTTGTTCACTGGATTCGAACTGACCCTCACGCTTCTAAAAATCTCAGGTTAAGTTGTACGCCGACTACGCGCAACCTCGGTTAATAGATTTCTTGCGTTCAAGTACCGATTATGATCTAGAGAAGGTTAGTTAGCAGCTCGCATTGCGTAGCTGGGCGGAGCCGAGTGAGCTCATCTTGGTTATCTTCCTAGGCATACAAAGTCTGTCAAGAGCGAGACCTCATTCCAGAGATGGTGTTCCTGCTAGGTCGAGTGGGGGATAACAAGAAAGCGCTGAAGTTGATCATTGAGAGGCTTGGAGATGTTCATCGGGCTATGTCAGAGCTTCTGCGTGGCGTTTTCAAAATTCAGAGAAGCTGATTGTGGTCTATAGGCTATTGACTTTGCTAAAGAACAAGCAGATGATGATCTTTGGGAAGATCTTTTAAAGTATTCCGAGACGAGACCAGGTTTGTATCATTTGTCTTCCCCATTACACTCAAATCAACTAACTCTTTGATATCAGCCTTTATACGTGGTCTACTAGAGAATGTCGGCCCAGAAATCAATCCTATTCGTCTCATTCGGCGTATAAAGAACGGGCTAGAGATTCCCGGATTGAAAGGCGCCTTGATAAAAATCCTCCAGGATTTCAATTTGCAGATCTCGCTGTTGGAAGGATGCCAGACTATCCTCGACGGTGATTGTTCGGATTTGTCTCGTCGATTGCAGAAGGATCAGACGAGTGGGTTTTTCCTTACTGGTGAGTTGAGGTACCTCGTAGGGTCTAGCGTTATGATTGAGTTTTCTTTTCTTATGTTGTAGCAAAGTCGTCGTGTCAGATTTGCACCAAGACTCTGCAAGAGACATCACAAGGGCTTGTGTTGCTCTTTTTATGTCGGCACACCGTACATGCGTCGTGTGTCAGTGGAGGGGGCGATCTGCCACACCAGCCTGATCCGATTTTGCGTGGAATTGGGATGGCTGGTCCTCTTGGGCGTGGTTTGAGTGGGAAGATCGCTTTGTATGTCTTTCGATCCTGAATTCTCTTTTTCCAGAGCTGATGAGGATTTTTTCCCCGTTTCTTCGTGAGTAGTGAATCCATGGTTAGAGCTAGGATCAATCAGGGATGTCCAGTGTGCTATAAACACAGCGAGGGCATTGCAGCGATTGATTGAGTAGGACTTTAGGGAATGAGATGTTTGCTTGGCCAATACCCCTCATATGTTTAATGCTAATACCCTGTAAACAATAAGTACACAATTTAGAGTTGTGTCGGAGGTTCATGCAGTTGAAATTACTTGAGACAAAAGACCGCGGAGGGATTATACAAATGGCTTCACGATTCCAGAGCTAATTTTATAATACACTATGGAGGAGTCGTCAGTCGTAATAGCCAAGTATATCGACGGCGGATCAGAAAGCGACGTGAAAACATTCTTGATCCTGAAAAAATGAGATTAGTGAGTTCAGAATAAGCATCCCCAAGGAATATGAACGAACCAGGAGATCGATATAGACTCTGCCAATGAGCAAGGGACGATATGCAGTAACGTATCCGCATCAGACGCAGTTACAGGTTTCCTACCACAAATTGCACCGCGTTTACATGATTCCCCGAGGTCAAGTACTTCAATATCCCGCCATTTTTGAGCTAAACACGGAGTGCGTTAATAAACCCAAAAAGGATGTAGTACAAGCAAGGTAACGTCTGACTCGCCGAGTAGAATGTCGTTGTATGTCTGGAACAAGGACCCTCCTTGAGCTGGGTATTTGAGGATTATTGAGGATAGTGAAGGGTACTGTAAATTATGAATGGTCAGTGTATTGTATTTCTCTGAACATATTGAGAATTGAGAGAAATACCGATGGATGTGTCTCCATTCTAGGGAGGAATTAGATCACGTGTTCCCCAGGAAACGCGTTTCCAAATTCCCGGAACGCTGCGAGTCCGACTCAAACCTTCAAGAAATGGAGAACAACCAGAGCAGATATGTCGACGCAAGAAAAGCTGCAAGGTCTTGGAGACCAAAAGCTGGTGTACGTCTCTAAACTAACTAACTAACTAACTAACCAAACAAACTAATCTGATTCACAACTAATTCTTATTCTCATTCTCAAGTCAATGTCTCCGGGCCTAAAACGTGCTCGTCAGCCCTTCCTCATCAAAAACGCCATAACAGGCATCCTCCTAGGTGCATTCTGCGTAGGCGTATACACATACTCTATAAACGCTGTCAAGCAAGACGAATTTGATGATATCGACGAAGAAGCAAAAGCAGCTGTGTTTGCCAAGACGCAGGCTGTTCAGAATGAGAGGCAGGCAGCGGTATTGACGATTGATGAAGAGAAAAGGACGATGGAGGCTGCTGCGAAAGCTGTTGCTGCTTCGATTTTAAATGCTGGGCCGACGGATGAGACTTCTGCTTTACGCGTCTCGCAGAAGATACAGGTTCCGTTGGCGTCCTCGTCTTCGTCCTCGCTCTTGTCCTCGTCTTCGCCTGGTGTTGTGGTGGATACCCCCAAGGAGACTCGCTCGCAATTCCAAACGGATTCGTTACGCCGGAGAGGGATACTGGTAGATGTGTTGGACAAGAGGTTTCCTAATCTCCTCGATCCTACACGGAAGACTTTCATTTGGGGTGCTCCACCCGTGGATAACATCGGAAGTGCATGGCAGAGAAAGTGAAGAACGATATATATATATGACTCCTGGGTATCTATTTCGATATCTAGACACACCAACCATCACCCACACTCTACTCCTTGAAATTACAGATGATAATAATTATAATTCGGAACTTGAAAGTAATAAATGCGACAAACTGCAATGCGAATGAATCCACTTCGATGACTGTCCTGGAAATGATTTGGTTGCGTTCGTGATCATGAAAATAAATAAAAATGCAAGAGAAAAGCAAGAAAAATGACTTCGTATCATTATTAGCCCAGACCCCATATCCCAGCTTTCCTTACACCCTCAACAAGCGCATCCACGTTCCCAAGCATAGTACCCAACAGCTCTTTCTTCTCCTCAGTAGTCCTCGCCCTCGATTTCACCCTCTCCACCTGCTCAGTTTCCACTCTTTCAACACCTTCATCCGGAACAGCCTTCGGAACCTCTCCCTCAAACTCTGACGTAGAAGAAACCGACCCTAACCTCGATCGAGTCCTCGCATGCCTCCTCACCCCACCACTACCCGCCACTTGACCTCCATACAAAACCTTCTGCGGGCTCTGCGGCTCATACTCCACATCCTTCCTCAACATCAACAACGACTTCGGCTGAACCTGCTTCCTCTGCGTAGACGGTAAGTTCGGCGGGAGCCTAGGCTTGTTCTTTGGTGTCTTGGGTTCCATGACAGCATGCGACAACGGAGGCGAGGAAGGTGGTGTGCGTGCTGGTATTGCAGGCGATGCTGATACCGAAGGCAGCGGCGTCAACGACCTCTTCTTCGGCGAAGAAGACGCCGAGGAAGGTGCAGTGGATGTAGATGCGACCGAGGAGGTTGAAGTGGAGGACTTGACAGAACTGGATGATGTCGACCTGGTTGATGATCCGTCGGAAGCAGTGGAAGTGGCTTGTGAGGACGGGATAGAAGGGAAGGAACCGCCAGAGAACGAGAACGTGGAGGAACCATACCGCGACATAGGTCGGTTCGGTGTACTGTTGATGAATGACTTCTTGGCCTTGGGATGCGAGGATGCGCGGAGAGGCGTGTTGGGTACTGTCGAAGGTGGCGTTGGATCTAAGAGTGTTGTCTGGGTAGACAAGCATGTTTCGTCGAGCAGATAGAAGTATAAGAATTCAAGGCACTTCATTCTGATCAAGTATTCACCAATAGTCAGATGAGTAAATGACCCGGCAAGAATATACGTACCTGATTTCCCGTGGTGTACCCGCTCTTTTGAGTATCTTGACTATCGCTTGCAACCCGTTACACTCTTCAAACGCGCGCAAGGCAGCAGATGAGTCTACTAGCACGCACAGAAGTGTGTCTAGCACGGCGGATGACAATGAAAGAGTGGTCTTGGACGGAGACGTGGATGTAGGTTGAGTGGAAGACGACACAGATGGGACATGGCGAGATACTAGCAGAAGGTCTACCAAAACTTCTAGCAATCATCAATTAAAATCAGTGCAAAGGTTCGATATATGAGGGGTAACTCACTTCTAGCGTGCGCGTCCGACCAAAGTATTCTTTACTTGGAGGATGGTTGAGGATTACGCCTTGAATGATTGAAAGCGATGAGAACAGTAGTGATGATAGCTCCGCCGCCTCGTGTTTCCCTTCCTCTGAGCCGCAGTATGGTATGAGATAGGGAAGCCACAAAGAAACATTAAAATGACTGCTTACCGTTCACGGTAGATTTGGTTGATAGATACTCGAGTCTGCTTGACGCTGTTGACATCCAAGGAAGTAATCTGGACGGAACTACAGAACGCCGTGTTAAGTGGCACAGTACCAACCGGAATGAAATCACGGAATGTTGCATTCGAAAGTATATTGCAACGCAACGATACCTTCAAGTTCAGCCTTATCCTTGGATATACAAGCGTTCCCAAGTAAAGATTCCAATCGCTGCAAAGCTCTCGCCTTTGCTTCTAGAGGTGCACGAGGCGATAGTACCTGCCAGTGCCACAGCACGAACAACTTGTCAGTAATCCATTATCCACCCTTTGACAATCACATCTACACACCTCATCCAACTGAGCTTGTATATCTTCGCGCAGTACTATCAGCGGGTCGTCCATGCCTTTACTTGGACGTGAAACGTGTTGGTTGAACTTGAGGAAGCGGCGTGTTGCTAGTGTGTTGAATGTCAAAATTAAGTTGTGGGCGTCTGTGTATCCAAGGACACGTGGTTTCAACGCTTGTTTCTATTTACCTACAGCCTCTGTTTACTTTCCATCCTTACTTCCTCTTCCACTCTTGAGTCTTCCGCATTCTTATGACCTTTGTATTGTATCATTCCGCTTTTTCATGATGTGTACGATACATAATTGTTGTCATTATTTCCTCATTTTCTTCCGGAATGTCTTATTTGATTGAGTATATAAAGCCTTTCTTGCTCGTATTTCCCAGATTTCTGACCAAATTCAGATCCGACGACACACGGAAATGTACCTCAACGCAACTCTTACACGTGACCGTGAATCATCGGCATTCCGACGGCTCTCGTTAACTGGTGGAGATGATGGGTGTGAGCCAGTATTCTCTTCTTCGTATTTGATTACAATGGCGCCAATTGAAACTGTAAGTTACAAGTTGTTCTACTAGATAGTAACTCTAAGTGAATTTTTGTAGCAATGGACGCGTCTTATCCGATTCGTAGCTGCTGAAACTTCCCGAGTACATATCGGCCAGCCTGTTGACCCAAATCTAGACGGTAAGTGTGTAATCAGAGTGTACAATTTTCTTTTCGATGTCTGAAGTACCGTCGGCCTAGTTGGAGTCGCGTTTCACCAAGGAATTCCTATCAAAGCACATGAGATCATTGGGTCGGCGTTAGACCCTGCAGCGCAGGTCACCAAGAATGTATTGACGGTCAAACAACTTCTGAGTCCGTTATCGAGAGAACAAGTTGGCTTCATTCGATGCTTGGGGCTTAATTACTCTGACCATGCTGTGAGATTCTTCAACTACAGTCTTACTTACACTCTCTGAATATCAGAGCCCTTGACAGGCTGAAGCCAATCTCGCAGCACCATCGTACGTCCCACGTCCACCCACAAGATTCACTTCTTAACGTATCTATGAACGTCGCAGATTCCCAGTCTTATTCGTCAAGCCCGTATCCTCCCTAATTGGCACCGAAGGGACCGTTATCATTCCGTCCGCGGCTCAGCCCGTGAAGGAGCATCTCCCAGACTACGAAGTCGAATTTACGATTGTAATAGGAAAACCAGCGAAGGATGTTTCTGAGAGAGAAGCTTTGGACTATGTTTTGGCATATACCGGTGCTAACGACGTGAGCTTATCCTCGGATTTGTTGGATATGTCACTCACTCGAGATACGATCGTAATGATATAGGTTTCCTTCCGTAAACACCAAATGGCTGTATCACAATGGTGCTTCTCGAAAGGGTTTGGTGAGTTGTTGACATTCTCTAACATGGCCCGCCATCTCATCTCACTTATCCAGACAATACAAACCCACTCGGACCCTGTCTAGTCTCAGCTTCCTCCATTCCTAACCCACAAACTGTACCTCTCAAATGCACACTCAACGGCCAGGTAATGCAAGACGGCACAACAGCGTGCGTAACATACTGTTCGCCATCATGCTGTAGAGTTATCTCACTTACTGCAATAGTGACCAAATCTTCAACGTGCGCAAGACCATCGCTCACCTCTCCCAAGGAACTACACTCGAACCTGGTTCCATTATCCTGACCGGTACGCCGAAAGGCGTTGGGTTCGTCAAGAATCCTCCTTTGTACCTGAAACATGGGGATACGATGTCTACGTATGTGGGTAATGGTATCGGGACGCTGTTCAATGATGTCAAAGAGGAAAAGGTGATAAAAGTTAAGCTGTAATTTATACTGATGTGTGTGGACAAAGTATGTAAATGTATACCATTATGTGCTCGAAGATGGATAAGTTCATTGCAAATGTAAATTTTGACACTACGCAAATAAGCCTTGCAATTGTTCAAAGAAAGGATACATAGGACACGGATACTGATACAGTACTTCAGCCAATTCAGAAATTTCAACCTCTTTCATCCCACACAAAGTCCGATCCCATTTTTTCCCCTCCTACTCTCCAATTTCAAGCACCCAACCCACCAAACACAATAACCTTCTCATTCATAAAATCACTTATCCCACTTCCCCCCTCTCTCCCCAACCCACTCTCCTTAATCCCTCCAAACGGAATAACAGCCTGACTAATCAACCCCGTATTAACACCAACCATCCCAACCTCAAGTCTCTCCGCAACTCTCCACACCCTCCCAACATCCCTCGAAAAGAAGTACCCCGCAAGTCCAACATCAGAATCATTCGCAAGCCGCACTACTTCATCTTCCGTCTCGAACTTGCACAACGCAGCAACGGGTCCAAAAGTTTCTTCGGTAGTGATGAGTGCGTCGGATGGAACGTCGGAGAGAACGGTAGGTGGGAAGAAGTTCGTGTCGGGGATTACTCTACCACCGACCAGGATTTGACCGCCTTTAGAGACGGCGTCGTCGACGTGTCGGGTGACTTTTTCGATGGCGCGGGAGTGGATTAGGGGTCCGTGAGTTCTAAAATACAAGAAGAGAAGAAGAGGTAAGTGAACAGGGAACGGTATTTGAAACGAAACAAGACATACGTTTTTTCGTCTAATCCATTGCCGACCTTGAACTGCGCCACTTTCTCTGCGAGGAGAGAGGCAAATTCGGCATAAACAGAGGAGTGCACGTAGATTCTGTTGGCACAGACGCAAGTTTGACCGCTTCCACGGAATTTGCAAACCAACGCGGCTACAGAGGGAAAACATAAGTATCGTCGATACTTGACAGATGTAGCACAATACGAACCTGCTACTGCTTCCTCGATATTGGCATCATCAAATACAATGAAAGGCGCGTTTCCACCCGCCTCAAGCGACACCCTAACGCATCAAACTCAGTAAATTGCGAAGTAAGAAAACAGTCACGAAGAACCCACTTCTTAATTGTTGATGCAGCCATCGTAGCAAGCAACTTGGCAACGGCAGTAGATCCAGTGAAAGTAACCTTTTTAACAATCTTGTTTTCGCACAATTCCTTCCCAACCTCAGCGATGTTTTTTTGGGTGGTAACAATATTAATAGCGCCATCCGGGATACCTGCACGCCTACCAAGCTATAGTTTCGCGTTTATCAATGAACCTCTATAACAAATTTGCTAGTACTCACCTCAGCAAGAGCGAGTGCCGAAAAGGGTGTCTCTGGTGGAGGTTTAATAACCGCAGTACAACCAGCAGCGAGCGCCGCAGCGAGTTTACGAGTTATCATCGCCGAAGGAAAGTTCCATGGCGTCAGAATTGACCTATTTCAAGTGAGTATGATTAGCCAGTGCTAAGAAAAGCGTGTGATCTCATGTCTTACACGACACCTGTGGTATGGACGCGTCAGGACGTATGAGAATATGGTAGTTCGAAGCTTACCAACAGGTTGCTTGATGACAACATTTCTGACATTTTTGAATGGCGAAGGGATGTGTTCTGTGGATTCTGATGCTTTAGCATAGTTCGACGTTCGGGAATGGAGGGTTCTTACGGCCGTATGTACGGACTGCTTCCTCAGCTAAATTGAGAACTATTAGCGCTGGAGAAGCTATGTTTATAGAGATGCTCACCGAACCACTAATGAAGGATGAGACGGCGAAGTAGACGTAGAGACTGAGTGACCTACCTCGAGAAAAGACGCGCTGTAAACGTTTTCTCCCTGAAAGAGAATTAACACAAGAACAAAAAATGAGAAAAGACGAGCACAAGTACCTTTGCTTCCGTGAGTGTTTTTCCATTCTCTAGAGTCTATTGCAAATGAGACCTAGGAAGAAATGGAAAGATGTAAAGCACCAACGATAATCCGTGCAAGATCCTCGTGATGCTCCACCATTAATGCATGAAACTTCATCAGGATATTATGTCGTTCCTACGATTTTCAGATGTGAACCTTCGAGTCATACGAAGGATAACATCCGAGTCAAGGGAACATACCTTGGCTGTTGTAGCACTCCAGGCAGGAAAGGCTTTCGCTGCAGCATCGATAGCCTCTTTCGTTTCAGCTAACCCCATCTCCGGAATAGTTCCCAACTCTTCGTTCGTAGCAGGATCTACAGACACATTAAGCCTATAACTCCACAGAAACCTATCTAGTCACTCACTCGTAACGACGATTTTACCACCATCCTTCGCATCGACCCATTTCCCATCAATAAATCCTTGATTCTTAATCAAAGTCGAGTCTTTCAAACCGAACTGAATTCTCAAAATTTAAGCCTGAAAAGATCAGATATAAAACGAAGTATGATACATACCAAAGACGCCTGAGAGCTAGACATTCTGTAGAATTTTGGTATAGATCGTCTTATACGAAGGGATAGTGCGATACGAGGTGAGAACAGGGCAGCCTTGAGAGTGAAAGGAGAGAGACGTGGGGCCATGAGCTTAGGACACGGGATGTTCTCATCCCAATAATAATTGCTCAATGCTTTTCCGGTCAACGCCGCGGCGTGTAGTCGATGACGACATCAGCTTGACACGTGACTGGTCCCGGATATTCCGTCGGCCTCACAGAGGGTATACTAGAGACGGGGCAGAAAGGCCAGAGTTATTATTATTCACCTTTTCCATCACACATCAGTGTTCTGATTTTTGCTGTACATATCTTCAAGAAAATGGCGGCCAGAATGTGTACGGTTTGTTATTCAAATCATTCGTCACCAGCGTCTAAAAGTCTGCCGAAGGGTACACGAATTTCGATATGTCGCGGCCTAGTCCCGGCGACGGCAGCTAAACTTTGAACCTTTCTTTCTACAATGAAGCGCAGCAACGATGGATCTCCAGGTCTTGGCTCGAACGGTGCAAAGAGGTCGAAAGCCAGTCAAGCTTGTGCTTCATGTCGTCGACACAAAACTCGATGCGAATTACTAGATGGATTGTCTCAAAATGGGAGCCTTACTTGCCACAGGTGTAAAGTGCTCAACGTTCCATGCTCATTTGAATCGTCGAGTATTATCCATTTACCTCCTTCCAACTCATCAAATCAGAGCTCTCAGGACTACTCAAAGCAAACTATAGTCGTCCATAGCCTCGAGCAAATTGCCGCTGCCTCTTCTCCTTCTTCCCGTCCTCCGAGCTGTCTAACAGCGCCAGTCAATTCCACCTCCAGTAATCATCCACGTTGCCAACTTCCATCTCCTACACCATCATCCTCGAATTCCGACTCTTCAGTAATACCGATCCCGCCGGCGGGTATTAACGATGCGAAGGAGTTGCAGCCAGAGGATCTGGTACCGGACAGAGTACCATGGGGGCCTTCAGGAAAAGGAAGCTTCGATTGGACTGCTGCGCCCATTCTGGCCATCCAAGAGCTTGCTAACAAGAACAATCCCTACCCCGGACTGCCGATGAGAGTACCTTCTGGTGTTGACAGAAGTATCCATTCTATCCTCACTCAGGATCAAATCAATCGTTTGCTTGAGATGTGCGTCCCTATTCATATCCTACCCATACCATAATTCTGAACTTTACATAGATTTGAAAGCCGCTATGCTCCCTGGATGTGTCTCCCTCCACAATACTCAAAATCTCCTAGCCCCTTAGTGGAATTAATCCGCTGCACTGTCGCAGCACGGCATCTAGACCCCGTCACACGCGCTTCAGTATCTCCTCGGCTCCAAAAGCTGATGGAAGAATCATTCCTTAGCAAACTCCCCACCTTGTCTCCCAGTACCGAATCAATACATGCGCTCTTGATATTGGCATTATGGTCCCCGCTGTCGGATGCAGGCTATAGCGAGAACCGCGACTCGCACACGCTAGCTGCCATTGCTGTAAATCATGCTATGAGCTTGGGCATGGGCATGCCGGAGCTACGTGAAGCCGCTTCTCGGAAACCGTCTGAAGCTGCGGATCCTAATTGTAAGACAAGGCTGGTAGGTAGTCTTTTGATATCCCCGCCCCAACAGCACTGATGTTCTTTTCAGTGGGTTCTGTTATCCACTATGGAATCAATGTGAGTTCTGTTATCCCATGCGAGCAGTAATTGGGTCCTTATAGCCCCTCCTTTTCAGGACTTGCATAGGCACTGGAAGGACACCAATTTCTCGTGCTACAGACGCAGATCTCACATTTATCGACCCGACAGTGGTGACCAGTATCGGGAGCGCGCGAGACGTTCGGCTGGGATTTATGTCCAAAGTTCTAAGTGTGGTCGAACGCGGATGTAAAACCCGTCTGCAAAACCCTTCCAATTTTGAGCACTTTTTCACTCAGTCTCACGAGATTACGAAGATGCTAGGTTGTGTATACAGCTTCATACTGCCTCTTCCCTGTGAGTCGCCTTTCTCCTTAGGCCAAGCGCCCCTACCCTAATAGCAAATGGTCTACAGTGGTCTCTCCGCATGAGAGATTCTTCTTCAGCATGTGCGTCCTCCAATTCCACGGTTGGCGTCTTCTCCTCAGCCACCACTTCCTTCGCGAGCTGCGCACCGTTATGGACGGGTACAATTCCAAATCCTGGTTCTGCACAGAATACAAAGGCATCCCAGTCAGCATAAGCATTGGCCAAGACGCCATCGAATCCGCCATGCAAGTCCTCTCAATCGCCCTCGCACAACAAGATACCGGTCTCCTCGCCGCCGCGCCAGATACGGTTTTTGGCCTGATCGCTTTCGCAGCGACGTGGCTTGTCGTGACGAATTTTTCAGTGTATCAGCTTAAGGGAATCAACCTCGGCTGGGCGAGCGAAAAGCTCATATCGACGACGGCCGAGAGGTTATCGCATATTGCGCATTCGCCAGAACATGCGCCTGCGAGGAATGCGCATTTGATTATGAGGTTGATACAGGCGTGGGAGGCGAGACATCGGTCGATGGCTGTACCGGTGTCGGGGCATGGGGGATCGGCGAAGCAGCGGGAGGAGAGTAGATGGCCGCCTTTGCCGCCTTTGTGGGACGGGAAGGAATGTATGGCGATGCCTAGGATGTCGGCGGAGAGAACTACTGCGTATGGAGAGAGTGAGAACGAGGGCGGGTTTTGTGGACA
Organism: Omphalotus guepiniiformis; assembly: GCA_028554645.1. Taxonomy (NCBI): domain Eukaryota; kingdom Fungi; phylum Basidiomycota; class Agaricomycetes; order Agaricales; family Omphalotaceae; genus Omphalotus; species Omphalotus guepiniiformis. Next base: position 362,176 of record JAQOOI010000063.1, read on the forward strand.
GCATGGATCTTCTTCTGCTGCTGCATCGACGCCGGAGCAGGGGTATATGCAGGCGGCACCTCCTAATTATTGTGGAGGTGGTGAGACTGGTTTCGGGACGGGTGCAGGAGGTGGTGGAGGTGGTATCGGTAGCGGGGGTGGATTTGGATTTGGAGCGGGGTTTAACCAGGCGTCTGATTTGCTGATGGATGCCGAGTTTTGGACGACTTTTATGGAGAATTTGGAGACTGATGCTTCGAGGACGGACTCTTTGTTGTCGTCGTTGACGAGGTAGAGTTTGTATCTCAGTCCTCACCTGCCCGGTCTCATTCTTCTGTCTGAGTCACTCTCTCCTTTTCGCGTTTTTTCTTGACGGACTCTTGTTGTATACTATGTCTTACATGTGCAGCCTAATTACCTTTGCTATGGAGTCATTGAAATAGTTTCTCACTGTCTACTTACCGTTCCCGTATATGTATGTACGATCGGTAAGTGAGTGGATGTCCCAGTGCGGCCGTATCGTACCTGTTGTTCGGCATCAACATATTGGCAGTTCGCACCTCGCTGTACTGCGGGAAGCACGTACGATGAGTAAATGTTTTTTTGCATTGAAATACAAAAGTTCGTTAGCATCAATCATGAAACCGCACCGTGCCGTACGCATGTGCTGACTTTCGAAAAATCGTACGAGAAAAGTTGGACATTAAGTCACAGTCCCGCAGGTTCATAATGCGTAGAACATAAGAAAATTGTGGCGTAGAAAGTGAAATAAGCTAGATTGAATGTCATATTAAGGTATTGAGGTGGTGGTAGGGTATAGTGAGACACTAAGAATTTAAGCCGAAGGAGCCGAGTGTGGCGCTGACTGATTCGTCATGACACATGGCTATATGTCTGCCGAGAAAGCAACTCCTTGACTCAGCACGCACTTCTTTCAAAGCCAACTATGTCCCGGCTTCCAGCGAGGTAAGCCCATTTTTTTTTCATTCTTAAAGGTCCCATCATTCCATTCCATCTCTTTTCTCGTTTTCCTCTTTCTCCCTCCGAGGAATTCCAGATCTCCCCCCCTTCTCTCAGTCTCAGCCCCTCTGGTTTCCATATATCATCGGCTCTTGGTATCTTCACTTCTCATACTTATACGATCATGTCCCGTTATCCTTCTAGGACTGCATCTTTCATCATAACTTTCTTGGGCGCAACTTCGAATCTTGCTGTCGCTTTGCAAATCCTTGCAGCTTGGCGGTCGTTCAAATGGGAACCAGAATCTGAATGGGAGTCGTCGGGCGATAAATGGGCTGTGGACGGTATTAAAGTCATCTGGGGCATCCTTTTGACTTATTTCTCTGCCGCTTCACTCGTTAGTGCGATTGGGTTTGCTGGGATCGTCAAGGTGTGTTACCACCTCTCCTGTATGTCTTTGTCATTCTGAAACGTTATATCTTTTTGTTGTGGCAGAGCAAGCCCGCTTTTGTCAAATTCTATAGAGACTACTCTATAGCTGACTTTGCATTCTGTGCATTTATCACACTCGTCATTGGGTATGCGAGCTCGTTACCCTCAGCACCAGTAGGCGTGTGTGAGGGTCTTGCTCGGCAGCCGGAGTTGATGCGGGACATGGCCGAAACGGGGTTGAGCCCAGAAAACTGTGAACGATGGTTTAAGCGAGCTGTCTTTGCTATGCTCTCGGTGATGCTCATTGTCCTCGTTGCAAGGGTGAGTTCGAGTTTGATTTTGCTGAATATGTTGTTTGACTCAATCCATGAATTTCATTAAATCCGCAGTTGCACTTCCTGCTCGCAGTTGGCATATATTATTCGCACTTGTCTCGCCACTCCTCGCAACGGGGTACGATCCCGATGACTACAACCTCTATGTCACACCCGCACACCCGCGCTCGTCCGTCGCCACGCAGTCGATCCTGCGATTCAGTTCAACGGGTATATCTCCTCCCACGGAATGTATCAGTTCCCGGCGTCACAATGCCCACGTCACCTCTCTCTTCTATTGTCCCCGCATCTGCCACCACAGCGGACAGCGAATCCGAAGACATCGTGATGTACGCTCCTGTCCCTATGCATTCGCTCTCGCGTGAGGAAGCTCTTGATCTCAGAAGAAATGCAACCGAGACTTGGGTAAAGTCAGCGAAGGTCGAAGGAGAGAAGTCAGCTCGGATGAGTCACTCTCGTGCGCACTCGTACACTCATTCACATAGACACCGACATCATCACTCACAACATACGTACTCGCATTCTGCAGTCATGAATGGGACAGGTCAGATAAGCTTACCTGTACTCCCTGACGAAGGGCTTCTTCCGGAGTATACCTCTGAACCTAAGGAGGCCTAGAGGATGGGACAAGAGCTCATTCGTTTCTGATGTGAGTGTCCGTTTCGGGGTTCTCGGCTTTGTCATTGTTGCTTACCTACTTCGGCCGTAGATGTATGTCTGGTTACCTGGGTATCCCCCTCGCTGATGTATCATTCCTTTTCTTTGAGCCTATGTTTTTAAAGTTCGCTGTACCAATGTCAATATCGTTCTTTTCCGCATCGTACACAGTCCTTTATCTGATCGCGACTGTCCCGTCCACCCATTTGCATTTTTCAGGTTTCTTTTGTGTTTTTTGTAGTATTTCTAATATTATACTCTGCGCTGTTCTCAGTGTTTTTTGTTAGTTTGTTTCTGGTTGTAGCGTTTTACTTTTTTCCGATTCAATATAGTAACGCTTGTCCCCATTGGCATCAGTGCTGTTGAGGACGGCATGCTCCTTCAATGGTTCGGGAATTCAGTATTCAAATATTCAAATATTCAACATTCAGCGCTCAGTGGACGGGAACATATACATAGATACAGTAATGGTGTTCACATGTCCAACTTGAATGTCATGCCGACAGTATTATCACTGATCAGTATTTCACGCTGGATTGGTCACGAACTTAGCCTCCCGTCAGTATCAGTATCTCAACTGGTATTTTTAACGCCGATCAACGAGACGCTCCAGACTCTTGAAACTTCAAAGAACTCGACAGGATATATGACTTGTTTTTATCGGCTTTCTCAGCCCGTGAGTTTCAAGTTCGGATCTTGATAAGTTCTATGTTCGTGACATTCTTCAAACATACTTTCGACCACAAAGTTCTGAAAGTTTGATTATACACTTTAAAAGCCAAGAATCTTAAAATTGGACTCTAGCCCTCTCCCGTTCCTCATTTTGCTTATTACCGCCGCCGCCGCCGCCACTCAGCGCTCAGCTTTACTGACAAGCTTGTATGTGGTAAGTCTGTAAGTGTAATACTCTCAGTATGTAACTCTGGTCCCCGAATCACCGTCCACGGGATCAGTAACCTTACGAGATAATCATATCCGTATATGGTCGTACTCCTTCTAAACCAGGCAATCGCTTAATCTAGTGTGGCGGTTATACTGTATATGTAGGTGTGAGCCTTTTAAACTTGTTTCATCTGCACCCCTTTACCGGAACTGCGTAGGATGACTAGGATGAGGTATGTCGGGAGTTGTTGGTATATGCGGGTCTTAACGGGTGGTTATATATACACACTGTGTGTTCACTGTTGGTGTGAATAGTAACTCACCCTGATTTGGTCGTCTAACCTTGTCCGACCTGCTTCTCCTTCAAAGTACGAACTTCGACGGCAGGCCCAGGAACCGCCAAGTCGGCTGCAATTACTCAAGGACGCCATACTCCACGAACAATATCAAGTATGTATGTATATATACTACAGAACCTCGATGCGTTGATTATCAGTGGTGTCCCTGGAGTTGGATATGGGAAGTGAGTTGAGATACGAGTGTACAGTGTGTGTTCGTGACACAGCTACTACTCGTACGCCAGTTGAATCGTCTCAACATGTGTGATGTGGCGCTGAGCGCTTGGGTCGTTCGTTCTGTGTGAGATTAGATGAATCTAGGCGAGATGCATAGAGTCGGTTGCTGACAATGTCAATGAGCACTTGCGCCGGTAAGCAGGATAAATAGGATGAGGATGAGAGAGTGTAGTTCCTGGGCCTAATGCCGTCAGTTGAGGATACGAGGGCCGAATGTATCTTTTTATGGTGGCTTCGTCATGATTTGGTAGAAATTTGTGGCTGGGCGTATAAACCTAACCCTGTACAAAGTTCAAACTAATCGAAGCATTCAGTTAGAATTCCTGAGAGATACATGTAAGTAAATCGGCGTCGCACGGGTGACATGGGCTTTAGATTACTCACGCAAAAAGATACGATGATGCTATAGGATACTATCCGAAGTTTTTCTTCTTTTCTCCGAAGCTAGAGTGAGGTTGAATCAATAACCGTTCAAATCACTCACCGATGAACGCGTACGTAGTATAACCTGAAGCCGATTGTCCAATCGTTGTGCACGTCGACGAAAACAAGGTATGTAAACCATCCAAGCCGAGCGGCACGCTCGTTACTGGAGGAGCGGAAGATTGGCCTAGTTTGATGGGCTTCAGACTCTGGCCCTTCTAGCCCCTCAGAGACCTTGCTTCATGGAAAGGCGACATTTACCCAGGGTGGTTGGGGGTGCTCCTGACCTATCTTCTCCAGTATAAACTCGTTCTTCTGTAGACGTTCTGTGATTTTAAGAAAATCGAAGTCCTTCGAGAATCGAGTTGACAGACAGACATACATACTTTTCTGATTCGTCGGTTCAAAGTTCCTTGAACTGGGACTGCGCCGGGTGAACGGAGTCACCGGTAATCGAGTTTGGGTGACTCAGAATTGGCACGTACGTAGGACAAGTCAAGATCGAAGGGTGGTTAATTGAACAGGTCAGCGGAACATTTACGGGGGCACTTACGAGAAGATCTTATCGACTTTCATCTTGTTGAATAAGACAAACAACAAATTTTCCGCGAGAGTGTTATTCATCAACGGACTTGCTGCTGTATGATGCTACAGTCGACGCAGTAGAATGGCCTAGCCTATAGACATTCGTCACGGAGGTAGCCGAACGGCGGAGACTATCCATTGTGCGTCGCGGAGTACCGTCACCGTCACCCACCCTACTGAGTTCGGACAACTTCTGCTAAAGATTACTGTAAGGCGATAAATTCGAGTGTATCTGATGACTGTGTACTTACAGGTACTTTACCCTCTAGGCGGTTCTGGATTGTAGTTATACGAATTCTCAATGCCGACGGTCTCGAAGCCTTGCGTATCATGATGTGTAGGAGTAAGAAAAAATGCGGTACATACAGTAAATTTTTGACTCGTCGTGCCTCCAAGTACCGGATGCTGTAAGAGAGATGGATTAATCGGGCGACCGAGGCGACGGCGTGAATGTCTTCGCGAGGCAGCGATGAATTTTAGACTTCCAGGCCACTGAAAAAATGTGCCATTTCATCACGAGGTGAGGGCCTCTAGGCTCTACAAGTGCTGTCCCGTATGCGGATCGCTTGTTTAGCGTCAGCTTGTGAAACGTAGGTCCAATAAGATTTTATGATACGAGTTGTTCATTTCGTGGTTTCGTCCCTTGGCCCTACAAATGAAGATTTATGCCTAGGCCATCAACCAAGATAAGAGCGCTAAGTCGCGTCTATTTGAGCGGCTTCGCGGAAGAACCATAGCATCCAGATGAACAGCACGAATCGAGACTGTTGTCACAGTTGTACAACTTGAAGGAAAAAACAACCATAGGGGTGAGGGTAGCACTGGTCCGGAGCATCTCATTGGTGAGAGAAGGATTCACGCGATATGATTGGACAGAGTGACCTAGACCGCGGTCGATGGAGTTAACCAAGCGCGTGACAGAGCAGATTATCCCAGGAATTCATTGGATTCCAAGATTTAAATGGGTGTGTCCTTTTGGCCATGATATTGGTCGTCAAGAATAAATTTCTTGATTTTGTGGCGTTTTTTACGATAGTTTGACTGTGAATTTACAGCCAACCACTGAGCAGTGCACAGCGTGACGGTCTAGACCACATCAACAGTACATTTTTCGTTGCTCGTCCGGCCGGTCTGCATTATACTCTGCAAATTTCCAGATCCCGGCAATTCTTGACAGATACATGGATGCAGCATAGGTAACCTCCATCTGGAAATCTAGATATGTTTTGGAGGAAATCAATGATGAGTGAAGATGAAATCCAGAAAAAGATGTGGGCGATTCGAGGTCGAGTCGAGACTTGACTCCATTTAGCGCTTATGAATACATGAAAAAGTGCTGCCGGACCAAGTCGTATTCCTTTTTTCTTCACATCTACCTTTCCCATCCTGCTTCGGTCTAAAACTGGACGTTCTCAAATTGCTGTCCATCCAATTTCTCGCCATCACCACCAACAACGACTAGCTCGTAGCACCTTTCCTTCCCCGCACTGACCTCGGGCCATCCTTCAAAACAGCTTAGAGGTCTTGTTCCATTTCATCTTGCAATTATGGCTCGTACACACTCGCGGCCTTCTTCTCCTGATGTTACCTCTTCGATCAAGAGGCTCAAAAGCTCCCACTCCTCGATGAACGGCTCAGCGTTGGTAACTTCAGTGGCAGACGTGACTTCCAGTTTCGCAGCCGACGTTCTAGACCACTCAAATATCGCCAAGCTCCATAAGTCGTACCTGGACAGCGAGCCTTTTCGCTATGCTCTGGTCGAAAAACTTTTCCAGGATGATCTCTTGAAAAAGGTCAAAGATGAATGTCTGAGCGAGTTGAGTTTCACTGAGAAGGAGACTGATATCTATAAGGTGCGCAAGAAATTGCGCCCTTTTGTGTGTTTTAATGTCCGCCTATTAACGGTCATCATTTCAGGTGAACCAAACTGGTGATCTTGCATCGCTGAACTATCTCACTTCCTCGCAAATCTCGCTCTTGCCCAACCTTCTCAAACTTCGCGATGCTCTCTATTCTCCCACCTTTCGCGCTTTTCTTCGCTCTGTTACCGGCTGCGGCCCTCTATCAGGTACCAAGCAAGACATGTCAGTGAACTCGTACACAAAAGGCTGCCATCTTCTCAATCACGACGATGTCATTGGTACGCGGCGCGTCTCATATATCCTTTATATGCCCCTACCCCACTATCAGTTCTGGCAGAGGGACTGGGGAGGTGCACTCGAGTTGTACCCCACCAAGCCTGGTAGGGACGGTGTTCCAGAACCCGAATGCGTACCTTCCAAGAGTATCCCACCAAGCTGGAATCAGTTCATCTTCTTTGAAGTCCAGCCCGGACAGAGTTTTCATTCGGTCGAAGAAGTAGTCGTTGGTAGTGGAGAAGAAGATGGAAGAGTTCGATTAAGTATCAGTGGATGGTTCCACTCGGCTCAGGAGGGCGAGGAAGGCTATGAACCTCCGGTGGATGCGGCGGATCTGAAAAGTTCAAGAGATCAACTGGTATGCCATTAATTGTCTGATGCTCATATTAATTAGCACGATTTAATCAATTCTTCCAGGCCGATACGCAGACGGAGTTCAAAGCCTATTCTCTCTCAGAGAAGCCTCCTCTTCCAGACGCCGAACTGAGCGAGGAGCAGGTCACTTTCTTGAGCGAGTATCTGAACCCCGTCTATCTCCAGCCACGTACTATGAAATCTCTCGCTTCGCGTTTCGTCGAGGAGTCATCTCTTGAACTCCACTCTTTCCTCTCCAACTCACTCGCGGACGCTCTCGAACCTCGCCTAAGGGAGTTGGATGCAAAAGACGGTTTAGGCCCTGACCGCAACGGCAGAGTTCCACCACACGGTGCTGGTGTTGATGCTATCAACCCAGACATTGTCCATCCGAATGGCACCACCAGCAGCTACAGTTTACCTTCACTAAATACTAGCGTCATACCACCACTCAGCCCTGTGCTGAGCCCCGTTCTCACACCGAACGGTGTGAATGGTATCCCTACGAACGGTATCTCACCAAACGGTATCAACGGCTTCAATGGTGTGAACGGTTCATCTATAATCGGCTCTTCCCTCAACAATGCTCTTAATGGTATTACGATCAGCGGCAATGGTACTACTACAAACGGTACATCAAAAGAGGAAGTCAAAGCACCTAGCGCCTGGACTCTCAGAGGCCCTCCGCACAAATGGCGATACTGCACCCTTACCCCACCAGACCCCTCTGCCCCCGCTACCTCCGTAACTCCACTGTCAGCGCACCCATCTCCCTCAGAGATTCTGCGCACACTTCAGGACGAGTTGTTTCCTTCGCAGGCATTCAGAGCATGGCTCGCGATTGTGTCGAGGTTACTGCCTTTGAGACACTCTGTTGAGGCGCGGCGATTTAGACCTGGCTTGGACTATACGCTAGCGACTAGCGAGGAATCGGAGGCTAGGTTAGATGTTGTGCTTGGGTTGACACCAGATGTCAAGGACGAGGATGAGAAGAATTTCGACAGTAATGGGAGACGACGGCCGGAGGCACCGCCGGTCAGGGGATGGAGTGCAGCAGAGTGGGGTGGTTGGGAGTGTTGGTTTCTTTTCACTCCTTTTTCATCGAACTTTTTTCTGATCAGATTTTTTTTTCTTCTCATTCTACTTAGTGTTACATGGCGCCTCACAACGAAGAAGATGACCCAGCGGTGTATCGCGCTGGCACATACAAAAGGTCCGACGCTCTGAAGAACGGTCACAAGCCACCACAGACAACTAACGACAACGGCAACGGTGCTTCTGCCAACGGCGAGAGCTCAAACCACACTAACGGCAACCACATGGCTGAGAGTCCTGAACCTTTTGAGGAAGATGGCGACGATATGGCTATGGAAGACGAGGATGAGGAGGAAGATAGTACTTTGCTCACTGTGCAGCCTGGCTTCAACCGTCTGTTGCTAGTGCTTAGAGACGAGAGAGTGATGAGGTTCGTGAAATATGTGTCAGCGGCAGCGGAGGGTTCGCGGTGGGATGTTTGCGCTGAGTATGAGGTCGGCATGATGCAGGAGGATGGAGAGGATTAGATGAGATGATCTACAGTTATGACATGTTTCAATATCGGCCTGATACTATCCACATAACATACATATCTATCTGTTGCCGTTGAGACTGTGAAGTTCGAGTACTTGCTTTGCTCAATTGGTCCATGAATTTACGTACATAGTTAGTTATATGCACACTACAACTAGTCCTCTTGTATCCTTACACTACTTACTATTCTCTTTAAGCTTATTTTTTTTTTTTTTTTTGCAAATAGTAACACACGCCACTTTTGCTTCAGTTGGTTTGCGTATATTCAGGGTATATACCACGTAGATAGAGAGTTGGAATGGAGAACCGATGAAGTATGTTGCTTCGCCTCTCTTTCTCAACATGCTCCATATGAACACTCATTAGAATCCTGATTCGTGCCCGCAGCATCGATTAGAACGTTCGAGCATGAGGTGCGTCCGTGTCCATCAAGTTCATTCACGACACAAGAAGCTCATGCTCTCATGCCATGCCATACCACTATTAGTATTACTCTCGGCTTCTCTACATACGACTTGATTGATCTTGATGTACTGTAATAATGCCAGGAGATCAAATATGAATGCTCGATAGAATACACGAGCAAAAAGAGAAAACTAGAACACGATCTTTTTACTCGGTGCATTGGTGACAATAGCTGCCGACTGACGTTTGGCAAGAGCCAGAGCTGCACCAGGCTTGGGTCTATTACGAGGACCCTTTTGCCTGAAAGAACCATCACCGCTCTTGTCAAATCGACGGGACCGTTGTTGCGAGTCGGCGCTGAGATGGAGAGGCGCAGGCGCGGGTCGCTCGTCTGGATACCCAGTCGTCTCTGCAACTCCTTCTCCTTCGTCCGCATTGCCCTCGTCCTCATCATGGTTACCTCGAGAGTGAGATTCGTGATTTGATCTGGGTTTACGGGCGAACTTGTCTCCTTGGCCCTCTCTCGGTTTCCTAAACCTCGAGGAGTCTCCAGATGGGACAGCGCCCTCTGTAGGCTTGGGTTTATTAGGACCTCTACGTACTGCTTCAGCAGACGCATACTCCACGACGAGGTTCCGGCCGTTAAGGTGATGGTTCTTTAGGTTGATAAGCGCGGATGTGGCGTTTTCTATACTAGAAAAATCTACAAACGCGAATCTGCGAGTGATTTATGAAATATTATGAAAATAAACAAATAGTGAGTAATCGGATAAGATTTAAATAGTGATATAGATATACCCTTTGCAGTTTCCCGTATCTTCAAAAGTGCCCATACGAATCTTTCTAATCCAGGGTTCGGTGTCAATGTCAACCTTCTTGTCTTGCTCATTGCTTTCTTCGTCATGCTTCTTTGGTTTTTTGGTAGCACGATGGGCTTCGAATAATTCGCGAATAATATCATCTGTGGTATCGAATCCTAGATTGCCTAGGAAAAGTGTAGGCGCAGGAGGTTGTTTTTGAGCACGAAGAATTTTCTGTGCTGCTTTTGAGTGTGTGGATGACGCTGTGCCTTCAGCGGAAGATGCAGCGGGTCGACCTGAGTAGTCGTCGCCTGAGAAAGTACATCAGTATGGGTAGTGAAGGAGACGTCAAGTGAACTTACCGTCTTTAATGAGGAGTTTCCGACCATTCAGAGGATTTTCGGAGAGCGTGATAGCTATAGTCTTTGCATCGGGAGTAGAAAAATCTACATATGCGAAACCACGTCAAAAGTAATGAACATTAGCTTAGAATAGATTTCCAAGAGCACAATAGTGACTCGCCCACGATTCTCCCCTCTAAGACCAGGACCCGCAGGAGCCTTGGTAGGCATATGTATCCGAGTAATCTCCCCGACACCATCAAAGAACTTGCGTAAAGCCTCTGGTGTAGTCTTAAACGACATATTCCCTACCCAGACAGAATTTTGTCTTTTAGAAGACGCGGAATCTGGGACAGAAGTGCCGTCTGCTAGCTTTCGTTTCTTCGTTGGAGGAGCCTGAGCATCAATCTCTTTTCCTTCCCTCAAAGCGAGCTTTTCTTTCTTCTTTTGTCGACGCTTTTCGGCATGTGAGAGCGCGGGGGGTTCGTCTGACTCTGAGGATGAGGATGAGGATGAGTCTTCGTTATCTTCATCGTCGTCTGAGGTAGGTTGTTGTAGTTTACGTTTTGACGCAGGCTCTGGGCTGGAAGAGCTGGACGATGAGGAAGAGGACGAAGACATTATCTTTTTGGGCCAAAATGAAGAAAATTGTTTAAGGTATGGCTCGGCGGGCCGGAGAATCCGGATACCCTGTTGGCCATGACAAGCCTCCAGAAACCTCTTCAGCCTCTTCATACTCTTGTTGCGATTTACCATGTATCTTCTAGTCGTAAGTTTTATTCGACTTTTCTGTTACACAAGCAGATCTTGTTCATGGAACATGCAGCAACGTCTTAGTCATTCTCACAAAATAATACATGGGAGCTCAGGCCCCTTTCTTCAGCTCACTCGCGGTCATCGTATTGAAAGAAACAAATGATATCCGATGGGATGCTATATGTAGTCGTAGACGGCCACAATGAATTTGAAGCATTTTCTAAATAGCCCCTATTTCTACTTTCACGTGTGAATCTGTTGGGGTTACATACCTTCGCGAACGGTCAACTTTGTGAACGTTTCCCCAGGTTTCCGTCGTCGTTTACGTCGACCACAAAGTTAACAACATCGCTATTCAACGCCAGAATGCTCGCTAATACTTCTAAGTCGCAAAGACCTCGTCCTCCTGCTCAGGTTCGCCGTTCAGTCAGCATGAACACGACGGCGAAGAACTCTCCTCCTCCCCCGTATGCATCTGGTTTTGTGTTTCCTCAAAAACCTTCTCCGAATGTATTGTTGGGATCGCCTGTGTCGACGATTGCTCAAATGATTGGATGGAACGGCTCGGGAGCCGCACAGTCATCGCAATCGCCTGGTACACGAGGGGAGATACTTGACTGGTTGAACGAGCGATCCCGCGACGAGCTGTCTGACTTACTACTAAAGGCGGAGGGAGTAATCAAGCAGAGGGAGCTCGGTATATGCTTTGTCTAGTTTCATCTGTACTCACTGTTGACTCCTATCGCAGAACTGGATCACACATCTTCACTATGCAAGGCTCTCTATGATGACAATGCTTCTCTACAATCCAAGCACAAGGTATTATTGACTCGAATACCTCCTACTCCCTCAACTGTATCAACACCATCACGAGTTGACTCGCCTTTACCTTCCCCAGAAAGGTCCTCGTCTTCATATTCCTCCCATTCCGCGTTTTCTCGCGCGCCCCCCTCGCCCTCGGATCCTTTTCAGTATTCAATTCCATTACCACCCAGCGGCGGCCGCAGAAGACATATCCGAAAGATCTCCGTTACTCCTGCCGACATCTCTCTTCTCGCTGACCAGAATGCGGAGCTACTCCTCAAGCTCGAAAAGCTCGAAGCCGAGACGGAGAGCACCGACTTGGCGGGGAGAAGGATGCTCAAGCGGTTAGAGCGGGAGATTGGTGTTTTGAGGGAAGAGTTGGAAAGCGTTAGGGTAAAAGAAGGAGAGGAAAAAGACATGCTTACTGTCCGGAAGTCACGTCCCTTGAGGTCGGTTTCCGGTCCCCTACAATCGCGACCGCGTGACAAACATGAGGACGATTTGTTCAGCGAAGAGGTTAGAGACTTTGCCCCCGGTGGCAGCTTGTCCAGCTCTACCTCTGCACCGGGTTTGCATCCTCGGAATCTTGGAATCGGTTATCCAGAATCCAGTGCCTTTTGTGACCCCGAGGATGGTTTGGAAAACCGTACTGATCCTTCGAATCAGATTACCCAACATACTCTCATGTCCCATCTTCTCACTAAAATCCATGAGCTGGAAGAGACAAACATGCGTATACTGGCGCAACAGGCTGAGACATCTGAAAAGCTACGCGTCGTTCAGAGGGAAACGGAGGGTTTGGGGAGGGTGTATGATGGCCTGGAAGGGCTTGGCCTTGGATCGGATCTGGAGGTCGAGATTGTGGACATGTCGGAAGGCGGTGAAAATCAAGCTGAATCCAATCCCCCGAATGAAGAAGGCTCGAATGAGCATGAATGGAACAATGACACAATCAGATTTAGAAGCTTTAGAAGGTCGCTGATGGAGTCTCTACCACCTCCACCGCTCGATGGTCGGGGACATGCTGGCGCTGGGACTGCGATTGAAGGTAGCCTGAAGACGAACAAGAGCCTCGCATCTACCTACACATCCTCGATATCCGGTCATAAGTCACGCAAATCTGTTATGGGCCTCTTTGACGGCTCATCTGCGTCCCCTTTTCCCTCATACTCGCCATCTCCAGCAGCTCATCCCCGAGAGCAAAGCGCAGCACTCCACCGAAACTCTTGGTCCTTTGACTCCTCACGGTCCTTCGCAGAGTCTGCTGGTCCAGGAGTCGTCTCTCCCACCTTATCCTCCCTAAATCTTGGTCTTAGCCCTTTGGGATCTCCGTCGCCGTATAGGCATCATGGTACGCTGTCGAGCGAACTAGGAGATAGTTTAGAGACAGAGTTTGATCCCAGCTACCACCTTCGCACGAGCAGTTTGTATGATCTTAGTCTTGGGATGGGAGAAAGTGCACCGGCTTCGCGGTCACCATCGCGTTCTCCGTCACCTTCTTATAAGTGCCTGCCGATCCGTGAAGGAGATTCTGGGGAGTGGAGAGAAGACGCATCGTCGACGTCTCAAGGCTGGGCGCCGGTGAAGAGTCCGGTTGTGCTTCAACTTAAAGTCGAGCCTCCTACGCCTGTCAAGTTCCCTGAGATGGAGAGTCCCAACAACGGAGATAACGGTGTCAGCGGAGAAACGCCAATGTCTAAGCACTCCCTTAGGTATCGTAAAATGTCACAGACTGTGCGGTCTCGTACGGCGAACTGGGTCGATGGAAGGTTCAAGGATACGTTGCTTGGAGGTAGTGGCGGTAGTACTGATACGCTACGTGAACGACCGCCCCCGCTGCCTTCATTCAATGAAAGGAAGGGGAAAGCGAAAGATTCTCCGCGGTCGGTGTCTGGATCAAGTACAGACAATACCCCTACGCCTTCTGGACTTGGCCCTTTGAAGTTGGTGTCTAGTGCGATCAACCTGGTGGAGAAGTTCACTGCTCAGGCTATATCTGCGAGTCAGGGCGGAATGTCGCCTGCGCCGACATCTCCTGCTTCGGCAAGGTTGATGTCAGACGAGGGCGATCGCGCAGAAGTCAAGAACGCCAACGTGAGTGGACTTGACAGTCATGGGCAAGTACAAACACCGGCTACAGAGGCTGGGTCTACGACGCAGGTCGTCCAGGTGTACTTTGAGTCCCCTGATGCAATGACGAAGCAGGATTCGGAGGGCGGTACGACAAAGTTTGGGGCGTTCGTGCTGGAGGTGTGGCTTTGGCTTCAGTTTGCTGTTATCATTTTGGTATTTTTGTGGGCTATGGCTAAGAGGGGGCCTAAATCTGTGCTTGGGGAGGCGGTGGCGGCTGAGCAGAGGAAGTTGGGGAGAGCGTAGTTCTGACTCTGCGCTTGAGGTTATACCCACCCTATCTAGGGTCAAGGATATTGCATATACGATAGACGGACAGTCGATGTCTAATCTTCGTTTACAATTGTAGAGTTTCTTGCGTCGTCTTTTGAGTCTTGTAAACCTACGTTCATTCATTCATTCATAGGCTACACATATTTCTAATTTACATACAGAGCATAACCAATGAACATTCTACTGCATCCTTCAATCTGAACAACGTACATATGATATCTATGAAGATTGAATTTGAGGTCGTCTGATTTTCGTCGGAGTGCTCATGACACCCGCGCCAAAGGAGTCGTCCTCCTCGTCCTCCGAATCTTCAACACCCGGAGTAAGCAGAATCACGCTCGGCGGGCTAGACTCTGAAATATCCCAAATCTCTTCCTCCTCGTGAGTCGTAGAAAGCAAACTAGTACTCCGCGAAAACAGATTCCCGCTTGATCTCTGCGTTTGAGCCTGTGGTTGTACTCGGAACTGCGACCCCGGCTGCGAGTGCCATTGCGATTGTGATCTCGAAACGACTTTCGTAGGTTTCACAGGCGTATCTTCAACCAAAGTTATACCCTCATCCTTTGACTCAGCCTTAACCAGTACAGTCGTCTCTAACATCCTCCGAGGTCCACCAAACAGCCCCGAACCCCCGGTAGTTGTCGTCGTCGTCGTTGCCGCAGTGGTGGCGGTCCTAGAAAGGGCCCTACCCTTACCCTTAAATACCCTCGACATACTCACCTCTCTATTCAGCGGCACACGCCTCCTCTTTGCATCCCCGAGCTCTTTTTCTTTTTCCTTCTGCTCTTTCTCTTCTGCGAGGGAGACAGAGAGTGATCGGGAGCGTGAACGGGAGAGGGTACGGTGTGGGTCTTTTTGTGTGGGTTCGTGTGTGCGATCCTGAGATTGGGATTGGGATTGGGATTGCGCTGTTTGGGCTAGGCGAGAGGATGTGGAGGTTGTTGAGAGGGCGGGTGAGGGGTAGCGTGTGGATGGTTTTGATTGGACTGGGACTGGGACTGAGACGGTGGGGTTGCTGATGGTAGAGGTAGAGGCTGTTTTGGCGAGTGAGGATGATCCTCGAGCGCGTTTCGTAGGAGGTTCGGGTGAAGAGGGTCGGGTGTCAGAAGACCGTTCGTCTTCTGCGTCTGAAAACGGCGAGTTGGGGAAGATCTTGGTACGGAGGAGGTCACAGTACGTTGGTAGTGATGATTTGAATCTGCACATAATATATATCTGTCAATATCCAATATATATTGGGGGAAAGACGTTCCACGTACTGAGGCTCGATTATATCGCGACAAAACAGCTGCATCCAGTCCAGTTCTTCAGAGGGTTTCGACGAGGAACGTGGTTCACTCGAGTCTAGATCTCCCATGAGCTGCCACATGGATAGTTTATCCATGAACGCTTCGAGGCGGTCTTCAGGGGAAGACACAACAGCAACTTTCTTTCGTGGCCTTTTTCGTCTTTTGACGGAAGACAGTTCAGGAGATTCAGGAGGCGCTGGTGTGGGTCCAGGAAGGGATAAAATGAGGAGGTGAAGTATGATCTGAATCTGTACTCTGTGCAAACAGAAATGATTAGATCTACATAGTATTGGCCGTTTGAAAGACAAGACACTCACTCTCGTCTTTCCAGCCTTCTAAGCCATTTAGTGCGCCATTTATCGTCCGTCCAAAGGCTAGTATCTGCGCTCTGTTCAGAGCTATTACTATTCATACGCCTTCGTTCCTGATCCTCATCGTTCTTTTCGTAACTCAACGCGTACCACATCATCGTTTCCTCGATTTCCCCTGCACCACCTCCATCAGACAGAATTTGCGGAAGCTCGACGTGGTATTTGTTAGCTGCCGAGCGTGCAGTGAGTAACAAAGGATCTAGAAGCGCGTGTAGCGGGTGAGGTATTTGTGGTGACTCTGAGGACGTAGACGCGACTTTGACGCGTTGTAATGCCGGAACGAGGAGTTTCAAAGGCATTATGGACTGAACAATCTCAAGCGGTAAGATTTATCGTGAATTTACGCTAGAAAGATAGAATATACCTCTGGAAGCCACAGAAATTGGAGGTAAGTTCTGACAACATATTGTTCCGGTGTTTCGTGGGCGAGATCAGTGAAAGGGTAATCTCTTGAGATGGACTTTTCATGATCTGTTGACCAGCTTATTCGTGGTGTTACTTGGAGAGCGAAAGGAAAGCTGGAGACTGTGGTCATTGAACACAATTTCAACTTCCGGGCGAGACAAAAGTGGCCTGCGCTGAGTTTGCCTGCCGGCATCGCTCAGCCGGCCGGGGTTCACGTTGTTCTTAGTCACACTTCGTGCTTCGTCAGTGAGCTTCAAGCTCTTGCCCTCCGAGTATCCTTCAATAATTACTTTTCTTCTGCTCCTGGTGACGATGAAGGCCGTGTTTCTCAAAAGTGTGTATACTTAAATCAAGAATTACAGGTATGTGTCTGCAAAATATGTTTTCAGCTAATGATACTACTGTCCCTCACCAGTCCACTTCCCGCTACGTTGCAACAATCAAGCACATGGCATCGAGGGATTACGATGAATTCACATTGTCTCATAGCCTGCACTTCAAGTCTTGGAATTCGCTAGACACCTCATAATGGAACTCATCTTGTGCTGGTTTCTTGGTGCGATTGATAGAAGGCGTGATCCCTCGTTCTCAGTTCTGGGATGATGGTACGGTTGAAGTGTTGAAAGCCTACGCGAAGTCCGGTGTTAGCTACATGGTCACAGTGATGACCTATCCCGAGCAATTCATACTATTGAACAACCTCAGAAATTCTTTAGAATTGAGGTGCTCAGGTAAGCTCGCTTGCTCGGTCTCGCATCATCTACGCTGATGACCTCGCCGCTCTTCGCTGCCCTTGCTTTGTCTACTTTGCTCGCCCTCGTTGCTTCGTCCATACTTCTCGACAACAACAATCTCAAATCGACACTATTGGTACCGTCTCAGATACTTTGGCTGATCCAAAAGGATTCACATTGCAAGAATCCACTGTCGAGGTCATTAAGTCCTTCTCTGCGAAATTGAGACAAGAAGGAAGCCGATTGATGAAAGTTTTTGACGACCAAACTCGCAAGCGGCGACAAACAGAGGATCTTAGCGACCTTTCCGACGTGGTGAACCAAAAGCTAGTATGCGAGATGTATTCATCCGCGAACTGCAGTGCTCACACTTTGGCGCCTGTCAAATGATGGGCTTGTGATCTAACTTCATCTGTCTTAGAATCCTCCGTCGCGGTATGGTACGGCGCTTCCAGGTCCTGGAAACTCTTTTTCCTATGCTGGGAGTCTGGACATCACTTTTTTTCTTTAGCCCTACAGCTTTGGCATAATTTTGTATTCACGGCGCTTGAATGAAACGAGGCCAACTATATTGGTTGTTCAGTGTTCCTATTAGGTGAGTTATGATATTGTTCACGGTAGCTATGTTGTAGCATTTATGTCACTAATTCTGATGCATTCTATGTACAGATCAATATCACACCCTCTGTTCATGAGCTTCAAGAAGTTCCTTTTTCACCAGATTAGGCCTTCGCGCGCACGACGAGAACGAGATTGAAACGTGAAGTGGAATTCGCGGTATGTATTTTGAAGAACCACTGTCGACGCACTTTCAAATGTCAGGCTGACTCTCAAGCGCTCAAGCGCTAATCTATCCTCATTCTCGGCCCTTAATGTAACGGGTTTAGATACGATCCAGTCGGTGAAACTCGTTTGCACTTTTTTCAGTATTGACCTGCCTCAGTGGTGCAGGGTCAACTACGTCTGAGCTAGCCCCAGCAAGGGAGTAAGGTTTGAAGGGGGAAATTTAACCTTCTGGGAAGGTTCCATACTAGACACAATGACTATCTTGCTAGCGCCAGAACAAGGCGCTTTTCTCTCGCCACGGTTGTCAGATCTGCGCCGCCCATGATATGTTCATCAAATTGATTATACAGACACAGGTTTCTATCTAATCAAAGCATTCGCCGAGAGAATGTAGCATTTATAAATTTTCAAGGATCCAACAATGAAGCAGGTGTTTCCTTTCTGACCTTCCGTCGCTCTTTCTACATTCATTACATTACGGACGCTGCGCGACCAACACCACGAATAGCTTCAACTGACGACAAGATGGCTCACAACTCCAGCCTTACAACCCTTCGAGTGGATGAGATCGGAGTCACAAGCAATTTCACTGGCGTTGAGGAAATGACTCCATTGAGAGCAGGTGTGTCTTGAGTATTAAGTATGCCCGTGTTGTTGGTACTCATCGGTAAACAGAATTAGAAAAGCGCACTGGTGAATTTAAGCAGCCTCCGCTTTCTTCCTCGAGGCGACCTCTGGGACGTCGCCAAATTCATCCGGCTTTTGATGTGATGAGATGGCTTTGTGTCATCCTTCACCTAGCAGTAATTGCAGTACTGGTGTACCTTGTAACAAGACCTATTCAACCACATTTCGAGGGGTTGAGCGTTTTCCTCACACCTCGGATACCACTCGATGATACAGCCGAGGACGCTTTGAATCATTATACGAAAACTGGCCTTGGCTACATTGTCACAGTAAGTCGAATCGTTACACCTCCTTCGTTCATACTGGACAGTCCACTAGGCTGTTATTGCCTTGTTAACCCTTACTACGCAAAGGTTGGCTCTCAGGCGCCAGTTACATCTGTACAATACACTCACGGCTAAGCACGATGCCAATTCGGCATGGTTGGGTGTTGCCTCAGCCGGTCTCACTTTGCTTCAATGGAGGGATATTGGGTTCAAGGCCGCATTGTCTTCGACAGTGTTTCCCTTGCTTTATCTGGGTACTCTCGCTGCGCTTCACTCGGTGACGACGAGCATGGTGACGCTCGTTCCTTTCCCGGTCAGCAAGACGCTCATCTTCCAAAGCAACGGCCTTCCGGATTTTTCACAGGCGTCAATCGACAATGCTTTCACGTGAGTACACTGGCTACGGATTCGCTAACGTGAATCGGCTCACGCTTTAGGACTGTAGTGGCTCCAGTGCTCTATTAACCATCCTTTCTTTGAACACTTTTGATTTTACCGGCCTCGGTAGTGATGGCCTCGGTGTGATATACGATATTCCAATATCTGAGAACAAGACAGCTGTAAGGAGTCTTCCGGTGGAGAACATCAACGTGAATGCAACTTACTTCAACGTTACCTGTGGAATGTTGGATGGAAGTATCACCGAAACCAACACAAATGCGGGGTATGAACTTTTCATCAATAATGACACCCAACTTGCTCTTCAGATTCCGGCGCCGTTTTGTAAGTTTTTGTATGTCAGTGGAACGTATAGAAATGTTAATCCACTACAGCCCAAAACTCAGTACTGGTTCGTACAGCTCCTTGGGGAGCAGGCATTGACTCGACATCGGTGAGTTTAAAGATAGTTATCGACGCAGCTCTTACACTGATATATATCTATTCAAGGATTTGTCTCTTTGGCCATCTACGATTGTTGTCTTGAGCACAGTTCCTATTCGAGACTCGTTCAATCGCAACGCTCAGACTGTGTCTGTTAACCCACCAATGACTTGTAACGTGTTCCATGAGTGTGCCACTATTAGTATACTGACTGATGCATACTATCTACTAGACACCCCATTCAATTCAACTGACCAGCAAACTACCCATGAAATTGTAGCCTTGGGATGCAACCTTACTATGCAGTCTCTGCCCCAGGCCATAATTGACAAGGCTACCTTTGCGTTGATCAATAGCACTGCCACTAACAAGACCTCGTCGACCTTGTCCCCATTCCCTCCTGAAGTCCGCCAAAGTTTGCTGGATCTTGACAATGCATCGGACGCTTTGAATTACGCGGTAGGCACACACTTACCAAGAAATATATTTATTGACTGACTGTGCATGATTATCTTAGTGGGGTATATTGCCCATGACCTCTGTTTCCCCTCTGGTCTTCTCGCTTCAAAACAACTGCTTTGCGTCAAACAACTCATTATGCGAACCCCTGTACGAAGCTGAACAGTCAGTCCGTTTCTATATGCTTTCCAGTTGGATCCTAACATAGCCACCTCCCTATAGATTCGTGATGGAGTCATTGAACATTTTCCCGGATATTCTGCTGGGGCAAAGCACGTCTGCACAGTCCGCATCAGATATCACTCTTGTTGATCTTGAAAATGTTCTTTCACGCATGACTGCCATTGAGATCTGGGCCGGTAAGCTGTCTGATACTTACTTATATTCATTCACTTGAACGCCGCTTTGAACCAGAGAGCTTTGGAAATAATCAAAAGTTTGCGAATGCTCTGAGCCTCGAAGGCCAAGAAGGTTCCGCCAATACGGATAAATTGTTTGTCCAGAACCAAAACCGGGTAGTGTACGCCCAGATGTTTCTGGTGTTTGGTGTAGGTTCCATACAATTAAAAAACATGTTTATTCAGCTGAGCATCTGTCCTCTAGATCTGGCGCTCAAGTGTAAGCTGATTGATATCAGCATATCGTTGATAGCTGCTCACCGTCTAGTATAAAGGTTATCGCGGCCCTAGCTCTGGCGATATTTCTGCTTGTCCTAGCCTCTCCGTCCATACTCGATAACAACAACCTCAAGATAGACTCTGTCGGTATCCTACAGATGATTTATTTGATCAACAGGCACCCCGAGTTGCACAGGTCAATCGCTGATATTGATGATCCCTCCGTCGCGACCTTGAGAAGGGAAGGGAGCAAGCAACCATTCTGTTTTGATGACAAGAAGCGAAAACCTGGAGGTTTGAACGATGCTTGCTGATGTTCAGCTCACGCGTAATTATTTACATGGAAATGATTAGAAGTACGCGAATATTTTTAGGTACTTTGTAGCTAAATTTCGAAATTGTTTGAAATACTGTATAATGAACGAGTGAACACATCAGGAAGTTATGAAATATTGGTAAAGACAGGCAAAGCAGTGCTTTCAAGTCATGCACATATGGAAGACATATAAAAGATGAAAAATTTGATGAATGTTATTCTGAAAATATATAGCTCAGGATGTTCAGGCTGAGGCCTGGAGTCCCATCATACCCAGTCCGTTCATCTGAGTCATGACGCGAAGCATGTCAGAGTCAGTCAAACTCATAGAAAGCTCCGCGCTCGCCTGAGCCCGGACCTTATTCTTCACCATCTCCGACAACTTCATTGACACCGCAGCACGAGTTTCCTCCTCCAAGGCCTTCCCAACTGACGAGTTGATAAACTCTTTCATGTTACGTATGGTGTCTTCAACGATCGCGGGAGCGACCGTGCCCATGAACTCTTGAGCCCAGGCAGAGCTGGCGAGTTTGGCAAAGTTCGGCTTGGCGACTAATTGAAGGTCGAGCCAAGAGGCAGTGGATAACATCTCGGAGGGAGAGCGATTAAGGAAAGGAACGTGGACGACCAGAGAGCCGTTGTAGATGCGCAGGTGGTAGTTGAGGTCGATGATGACTTCGATCCATTTTTCAACGAACTCGTGAAATGCTTCGTAGCGGATGGTCAGTCCATCGAGATGGATGTTACGAGCTAATTTGTAGATGTGGGATTCAAAGTTGAGCTTAGAGTGTTTGAAGATGCCATCATCCGAGAGGCACTCGGCATGGAATGTCTTTCCTTCGACACGGGTGAAGCGGCAGTTGCCTTCAAGCAGCTTGTAGGAGGCACTCCTGAGGATCGATTTAGTACGGTTGACTTTAACGCAAAGTAAAGAGGGCTTACATTGTGTGCTTCACTGAAGTAGTCGTAGCAGAGGAATGCTGAACGGTGGACAATGCTGGGAGAGACATCGATGAGGCCATCCGGTCGATGAAGTGGGCATTCGCCGAGAACGACGTCGGCTCAGCTTTCGGCGTAGGGTCGACGTTCTTCTGGCCGTTCAGATCGACCAAAACGGGCTCAAGGATGCCATTCCGATTCTGGAAGAGCTGGTCGACATCGAGACTGGTTGAGATGTATTGACCAGCCGGGTTCTTCAATTCTGCGTAGAGTCGAGTGCCGTAGAGCTTGACTTCCCGAGCGTCGGTGTAGAAGCCGTGTCCCCCCCAAGTGAGGCAACCCTCGGTGTTACTGATGAATTGGTTGAGATCAATAGAGCCTGCGAGAGGCTTGCCGTCTTGGTGGCTGCCAGTAAGCATAGTGCCGTTCAGACGGAGGTTGACAGTGTTGGTGGAGAGAGGTGCCATTGGATATACTTTCGGACTGCTTGGATATGAGCGAAGACGACAAGCGTGAAGATGATGATACGCACAGACGAAGTGAGATGAAGAGAATTGCTCTGAGAAGAGGAGTTGAAGAACCTGTAGGTTACTGAAGATTTGAGGGTCGTCGTTGATGGTATTTATACTGAAAGCCGGGGACAGTATGGTTCATGAGGAGATCCTAACTTCATTACCACCGCCTATTGCAGACCCACACCTAGGCTAACGGCGACCTCAATATGCCCTTCGTTCAAAGGTTCATATGCATCCAATCGTGCTTTGGCACCAGTGATTGGCATCTCGATAACTTGAAGTTGAAGAACTGCCTCCAAAGTGTTGTTAGCGAGAATCGAAGGTTGCGAACGATGCTCACTGAGGGCAATAAGGGATAAGGCAGGCATAGACAAGACGGCGCAGCAGAAACTCCGGTTACTTGTCCAATCCGGTGACCACTAAGAACGCCATAATAAACTGACCAGTGACGGATATGTGTCATATGCCTAAGAGTATGTACATCCTAATACATGGCACATTGAAGTCAGTCCTTCAAGTTCCCAAGATGTCAATCACTAGCACTTACAGCCATTTTTACTTTATTGCTCAGACAGACCGAGATACGTCTGTCTGTGTAGTCCTGCCTAGAACTCCTCGTGAAGGGTAATGCGTACATCACGCATATCGGAAGACTGTCCGACTGTAGAGCATCCCAAATCAATTCCTAAGAATAGATGACTTTGATAGACATAGACAGTGTATCTTTCTTTGCCTTGCACCGTATCTATCGCACACTTAGTCACAGAAGTACATTCGTGGGCAATGGTCACGTCTGGATTGTTCCGTTCAGGGACAAGTCCGACTAAATGATGTAACTCACTGTGATGCTCATGCAACTGTTTTCGTCTCGGAGATTTACCATACATGCAACTCATGTGTATGTCAATTCATGCACGCCGTCAATAGTGAGTGTGGAAGAGCAAACTTCGCCCAATATGTTCATGGAACCAGCGTGGCCCGTGAGTGTGCGTGAGATGACATTCGTTTTCTACGAGTTTTCGCAAAGCCGTCGAGTAGGTGAAGAGAACGAGCGAAAGCAATCTATTGAGCAGAAAACAAGAGCTGCAAGCCTAATCTGAAATGCAACTCGATTCAATTGACGTTGAAATGCCGAATATGCCGGTTGAAATGCCGGGCTTCGCTCGGCTACAAAGATTTCTATAGTTTTTATGAAGCAGATCACACCGTATCGCTGAAGAGAATAAGCAAATAAAATTTGGGTCGAAACCGCGATTTTGAGCTATGTACATGTCATAACATAAGACCACATATATTTTAGATGAATTGTAATCTGAATTTCTACAGCCCAAAATATTTAGGCCGTGCCATTATGTTTCACCGTACCATGAGATCCCGTCATAACCTGAGGTCCCGTCATACCCAATCCATTCATCATCTGCTTCTGAGTCATGAAACGAAGCATCTCAAAGTGAGTTGAGCTCATAGAAAGCTCCGTGCTCGCCTGAGCCTGGACCATAGTCTGCACCATCACTGACAACTTCGACACTGCAGCATGCGTAACCTCCTCCAACGCCTTCTCGACAGTCGTGTTAATAATGTGCTTCATGGTACGTATGGAATCTTCAACGATAGTGGTAGCGACTGTGCTCATGAACTCCTGAGCCCAAGCGGAGCTGGCGAGTTCAGCAAAGTTTGGCTTGGCGACTACTTGGAAGCCAAGCCAAGGGACAGTAGAGAACATCTCGGAGACACGGGGATTGGGAATGGGGATGTAAACGACCAGGGAGCCGTTGCAAATACGGAGGTGGAAGTTGAGGTCGATGGAGGCTTCGATCCATTTCTCGGTGAACCCGTCGAATGTTTCGAGGAGGATGATGAGACCTTTCAGACGGATATTGCGAGCCGATTTGTGGATGTGGGATTCAAAGTTGAAGTGAGAGATTTTAAAGGCTCCGTTATCCGAGACGCACTCGGCGTGGATTGTTTTGCCTTCAAGACGAATGGCGCGACAGTTGCCTGCAAGTAGTTTGTAGGCCGCACTCCTGAGGTCGTATTAGTATGGTTGTTGATAGCGCAAAGTGCAGAAAGCTTACATGTCATAGCTGAACGTGTGTGATTCGGTCTTGGAGCTAACTTCGTGCTTAGACGAAGAGGTGGTAACGGAAGTGGCAGAGGAATGTTGAGTGGACGATGCGAGATACTCCGATGAGCCCATACTGTCGATGGAGTGGCCACTCAAGGAGAACGACGTCACCTCAGCTGAGGGAGTATCGCGGGGCGTAATGGGACCGACGCTCTTCTGATCGACCAAACCGACCTCAAAGACGCCATTCCGATTCTGCAAAAGGTGGTCGATATCGAGAGTTGTGGTGACATAGTGACCGGCCGAGTTCTTCAATTCTGCCGAGAGTCGAGTACCGTTGAGCTTGACATGCTTAGCGTCGGTGTAGAAGCCCTGTCCTCCCCAAGTGAGGCGGCCGTCGACGTTACTGATGTGATGGTTGAGATCAATAGCGCCTGCGAGAGGCAGCTGTTTGCCATCTTTATGGTTGCCGGTGAGCATGGTGCCATTCAGACGGAGGTTGACAGTGTTGGTGGAAAGAGATGCCATTGGATGCACTTTCGAACTATTGGATGTGAGCGGAGAAACACAGGAGCGATGATATGAGATGAGAGGACGCACAAGATGAAGTGAGATTCAGAAAAATACTTTGAGAAGAAGAGCCGAAGAACCTGCAGGTTGCTGAATATTTGGAGACCGTTCTCGATGAATTTATACTGAGAGCTCACCAAGGCTGCTTTAATGGGAACGGTACTTCATCGCTGCCGCTGTACCTAATACTCAGCCACTGCTACATAGGAATTCTTTCTCTTTCAACTGGAGGAGTTGGAAAAGTTCATTGGATGCTCGGATTGAAAAATTGACCGGCGGCGTCCTGTCCAATTGAGCGAAGATCTGACGCTGACAACACTTCGAAGTCAATATCAATTGCTGGTATGTACGCCACTCTTTGATTTAGTGCTCAGGCCCTAATTGAAAATATCAGGTCCCGAGCAAACCGGGAAATCATTCGACTGTAGAACGAGGCCAATCAATTCTAGGTGAACATAGAAATATTCGGACAACGTACCTTGCTTTGTATTGCACCAAAGCAAGCACATACTTGGTCGGAGAAGCAGAGGGAAGCAGCCAGTCTGCTTTGACGATGATACTTGCAAGAGGCGAGGGTTCAGAGTCCTGAGCGGTTGTACCTTGTACTAGTTCCCTCCTGTCATTCAATTACTCCTGGTCAGAAGAGTCCAGAACATGCGGCGTACTCTGTGACATCCATAGAGTTTCGTGGTGTTCGAACGCTCAAGTCGACTGACTAAGTATATAGGCTTCGTCGACGTCGTGACTGCCAGATTGATCGCAAGTCAGTGAGTTGAACGACGGAATGTTGTCTATACAGCTGTCAGCTAAATTTGTCCTTGCCCTGCCAGGCCCTGCCCCCAGATTGTCCCAATCGTACTCGCCCTTCCGCTCGCCATTCGCGATACTCTCAAGCTCTGTTGGTTTTATACAGGCGGTATATCTGACCAAAAGGTATCCCAAAATTGCAGTCGCGCAACCTTGAAAGTAATGCCCATAAATTCCACTTTAACGACAACTTTAGAGCGCGACAAGGACTTGGGCGTTTGAGCTTGAGCGTTAACGAACCCCGGTTGATCGTGTTACATCTGCTCAGTGCTCGTCAGCTTCAGATATGAATGAACAACTAGTAGAAATTACGTTTGTTGCTATATTCTCATAGCTTGAATGTCGATGAGAGAGACTTATGCCAGCTAGATAGCGAATACGCTGTGTTTCTTGACCATAAGCATGTTTTGAATACCTGCTTACAGTTTAAGAACGAAAGAACGAAAGAACGTCCCCTCGCAATGGTACTCCTCAAAGGGTTGGGTCACAGGTGACGCTATCGTGCTGACTAAGGTCCAGTAAATCGATTTCGCAATATTCGCGTATAGAGTCGCAATCTTTGAATTCTTGCTTGCATCTACGACGCTGAGATGCTGAGCAAGCTTAATCCACGACAACTAGAGGGAAGCTTTCATCATCTGCTACTCTCGCCATAATGTCACCTTCCGAGTCACTAAAGGGTATTCGAAAGCCTCTTCAGCTTCCTCTTTCACCAAACGATCTGGAAGTTGTAAATACCTACCTATCCGATTTGCAGCCCGAAGAAATTCTCCAATGGGCTCTCGAATATCTTCCGTCTCTATATCAGACAACGGCCTTTGGACTGACAGGGCTTGTCGCTATTGATATGCTTTCAAAACTCACATCGTCACCACCTCCTCTCATCTTCATTGACACATTGTACCATTTTCCGGAGACGTATGAGCTAGTTGAAGAAGTGAAGAAGAAATATGGAATCCCGGTCCACGTCTTTAAACCTGAAGGATGCGAGACCGTGAAGGATTTCGAGGCAAAGTACGGAGAAAAGCTATGGGAGAGAGACGAGGACACCTATGATTTTATCGTCAAGGCATGCCGAACACCCCGGTCTTACTCGCATTGACAATGCTGATATGTTTCCTTGAATAGGTTGAACCTGGCAGGAGAGCATACGAGACGCTCGGTGTTAAATCTGTCATCACAGGACGCCGAGCAACTCAGGGAGGCGACAGGGCTTCGCTCAAACCTCTTGAAGTAGACTCGACAGGATTATTAAAATTGAATCCTCTCTTCCAGTGGACTTTCCCGTTTGTCGAATGGTATATCAACGATAACGAGGTTCCAAGGAACAAGCTTTTGGACCAGGGATATAGAAGTGTCGGAGACTGGCATAGCACTACGAAAGTGAAAGAGGGTCAAGATGAGAGGGCTGGTAGATGGGCTGGCAGGGAAAAGACGGAGTGTGGGCTACACAAAGATTACCATGCGATGAGAGCGCAAGCGAAACCAGCTGTCAGTGTATTCCTGTTTCACGGCATTGCAGGATATTATTGATACTTTTCTTCTTTCCAGGAGCACGACCATCTTCCGCGGTAGCTGTTAGTTTCTGTCTGCATGGGATAGATATGCATGTGTGTATGTGAAGTTTCGTCCCATTGAACAGTTCTTGCCGTCCACGATGATAACGCTGTAGTCTAGTAGATATATTTGTACTGCCATATAACTGTATTCTGTTTAGTTTCCACGATGACTTCGTGTGTACAGTCATGGGGACAGTCCTGGACACTCTAAATGACTATCCGCTTAAACATCCAAACCTTCCAAAATTCACCTTCTGTTCACATCTCACATCTTGATGCTTCAAGTTCCGAGAGCGGACTATCTGTCTGAGTAGGTCTGAGTCTACATTGACCTTGATGCCAACAAAACTCCGCTGGCGTTCTCATTGATGTACTTTAATTCTTTTCCCCTACTCCTCAACATGCCTTCGAGGTGAGCATTTCATGCATGCTTCGTTGCTATGTGACATCCTGAATTGAGTTACTGTCGAGGTCTGGTGATCGATTGACTTTTCCCCCTCCACTTCCGGATATTAAATCTGAAAGAATTCGATTGCAAGTGTTCACTCATCGCAGTTACTACGGAAGGCCAAACCACATATTCGAGGATCATCCAGATGACTTGAGTCCAGATAACGAAAAGTACGTCTTATTGACTCACAGCTTTCTCTCTTGAGGTGTTGACAGGCGTGACTATCTTCTCGGTGATCTTCTGTTCCGTGTCCTAAGGTTAGAACATCTCGGGGATACAGTCTTGAGTTTGGTGGTGACTACTCTGATGAATGAGATGTATCCGGGCCTGAGAGTTGGTCCTTCGACTGTACGTTTCTGCGTCCGTCCATCTGTAGACGTGCACTGAAGTTTGAACGCTGTTTGCAGAAAATCAGAGCACTGGTCGTAGGGAACGCCACACTGGCTGAGATGTACGAGCACAAAAGTCTCACTTGATATAATGACGTTCAACCTATACTTGGCAGATCGGCTCGATACAAGCTTTCAGATCATCTTAGGCTTCACCCGGCTCAGGCAATCACTCTCAAGGTTTCTGCTAATGTCCAAGGTAACTTAATCATTCATGATCCTAAACTTCAATCTAATTGATTTCCAACAACCAGCTGACGTCTTCGAAGTGCGCACATTGAGTCCCTCTTCGATGTGGATTTGCTCCCTGATATAACGATTCCAGTCTTTTGTCGGCGGGCTGTTTCTGGATCAAGGTCTCGAAGCGGTGAAGGAGTGGTTGCATGTCCTCCTACGACCGTATCTCGCACAGGCGTATCGTGTCGTTCGAACGCAACACGGTCTTCCACCAGACTCACCGGTAATGTCATCGAGTCCCAGAGAAAGATCTGTATCGCAGATTGAGAGTGATCTTCCCGGTCGGATCCCATACGGCCGCTATGCGCAACTCAACCCTAACATGACTATGACTACCATCGGACACCTAGCGCTGTTTAATCAACACATTCAGAAGACGAATAGATCAGTGGAATGGATATACAACCCGAGAGACCCGGATTTTCAACTCTTACAGACCACCACAGATGTGTCAATGACTGGCCCCGAAGACGCTGAGCTAATCAGCCAGGACGTTTTGAAAGGCTTGAAGACGACACCTGTGTGGTTTGTCAAAGTTCTTGTGGACGGTGAGTGCTTTGGGCAAGGAAAGGGTGGCACGAAGAAGGTTGCCAGGAACGAGGCTGCAAAGTTGGGATTGGAGAAGCTTGGGATTCATGTTTAGTGAGCGCATATTTGTTATTTCTTCTTCGTTCTCTCTGCCATCCATCCCCCCATCCTTTCCATTGCCAACGTACTCCCTCCACGATTTTACACCGCTATTCCGGATGCGGCCGCAATCAGTATGCGCGCGGCAGTCGCGTTAGAGCTTGCCCGCCATCTTTTTTCTTCTTATCTCTGCTTCCTGTCCCTGGGCCCTCCCTGGGACCCTTTTCCCAAGCTATATCCCCCCTGCTGACACTGTACTAACATAATTTATCCTCATTCGCGCTATTTCCTCGGGGTACATGAGTCCAGACCTATTTTTCAAACACGTCATCAAATACGCGTCTCAGCATGATTTCTCCAGACTTGGGCTGGAAACTGTTGTTGTTGGCGAGAAGAACACGGTTGCCAGCTCCGGTGTGCAGAAGTTGTGGGTGGAGCCAATGGTGCGGATGGAGCGGGGTAGGGGTGTGTTCAAGTTTGGATCAAGTCGTTATTGTCGGCCTTGTTTTCGGCCTTGCTTTCGTTCTAGGTTTTGTAGGTTCTCTTTGTTGAAAGCTGTCAAGTGGATGTATTTTGTCAGGAGGCGATGATATAAGGTGGATTTGGAATGTAGTTTTTCTATAATAGCCATTTACTTCGGGGTTCTGCGCAGTTTGTAAGA
Organism: Omphalotus guepiniiformis; assembly: GCA_028554645.1. Taxonomy (NCBI): domain Eukaryota; kingdom Fungi; phylum Basidiomycota; class Agaricomycetes; order Agaricales; family Omphalotaceae; genus Omphalotus; species Omphalotus guepiniiformis. The sequence goes on from JAQOOI010000063.1 coordinate 392,146, forward strand.
TTGTATGTCGTGTTTACTTTGTTATGCCTACATGTCTACACCAAGATACTCGAATTCGTCTCAAACTGTTCATCAGGTCGTATTTGTCTAGTGTGAATCATTGCAAGTTATAGTGAGCGCTTCTTCAAGCTTGACTAGCGTCGCGTCTGCGGTCGAGTTACGGTTCACCGCATATCCGGCGGCTATGAATGGAAAAAAATGGTCCTGGAGCGTCGGCCACGCATCGTCAGCCAGCTCATGTCATTCCATAGAAAACAAGGGCCGTCTATTTAGTGTAACATCACCCCAAAATGATCGTAAGAACATCTTTGTGAGAAAACGCCCAGCTCTATGTGCAATATGCGCGTACAGTACACGGCACTCTAGCCCGCGTAGTGGACGGAGTGTGCATGGAGTAATGTGAGATTCGAGAAGTGGAATGGAAAATGTAAAGCACGCAGCAGCGAATGAGCGAGTAAGGTGGCATAGGAGAGGACTGACAGCGGCGAGTGATATAGAAGCAAAAGAGATTACAGAGAAGATTGCACGAAGCAAAGCAAGCACACAGACATTGAGCGAATAACAGTATAATTATAGATGTCAAGGGTCAGAGGGCCAGTAATGAAGCAACAAGTTCTCGGTAGCTCGGTCCAGAGGCATCCGCCCTACTTCATGCGCCAGAGTAGTATCTCCATGCGAAATAGCCACCCAAAAGACCAAGTGGAACGAAGTACATCAAACTAGATAGGGGAAAAGAGGGTGGAGTGAACAATGTGCCCGGGGGCGGGGAAGGGTAAAAGGGTACGTACTTGGATCCCTGCTCAACAGCCTCGGCCATCCGTGTAGCTTGCCCAGCAGCGGTAGCTGACTTGACGTTCAACCCCTGCAAATGCAAAAGATTAATGAGTTGAAAAGCGCCTGAGCTGCGGGGTACTTACGCTAGCCTTGTCAAAGTCTCCTACAAGCATGTCAGGTAGAAGGGCGCGAGCCTCGTCAGAGTGACCAACGTCTTCAAAAGCTTCTGTGGCATCCTGGCCTGCATATAGAAGAGGTGCATGTAAGTGAAAAGTGGGTAAACTATAGTCTAGTCAGTGGTACGTACCAGATTCGGCCAAGATGACCTCGTCTCCTCCAGGGTGCTGTTGAAAGTGAGCGTAAACACCGGCGGGTTACGTTTCCGTAACATTAGATATGTACCTCATCAATGAATTTTGAGACGTTGTAGACTGGATGATAGAAAGTGCAGAACCGTCAGACAAAAACGCGACGTGTGATTGGCTTTCGGGGAGATTGCGTACCCTTTCCGCTTATAAGGAGCCATATATCGGTTTTTGAGCTGTGGGCCTTGAGCTCCTCGTAAGTGACGACCTTGTTGGACATCCTGAATGGGCGAGAGAAGACAGAGGAATGAAATGGATCGTTGGAGGGTTGAAAACAAGAAAAAGCTGTCAGTATCGAAAGACTTTATATCATGAACAGTTTCCCACGAGGACAGGTAAATGGAGATCTGGGTTCATGTCGAATTCACGACCGTAATACTCGCATCGAGAGCACTCGCAATAATCGAGGGAACTGAGTAAACGGGTAACAGGTATATTGCAACGCTACTACAGGTACAGGTTTCTACAACTAATATATCTGTTTGATTTAGTACTCGAATAGCCATGGAACAGCCCAAGAAAAAGCTAGCCATTCAAGCGTGGACCAAACGCGTTTTTTCTTCCACATACTAGTAAAGGTAACGATGGCACAATGAGCCGTGTTCCTAGGCATAAGCAAGTGGTGATAGAGGTCATTGAATTAAACCTTGAGCTTGTGATTTGTTTAAATTTGAAGTGTTCATATTGCAAAGAAGAGGTCGAAGCAGCCCAAAAAAAAAAAAGTAGAAAAAAAACCGTTTTATGAGCCATTTCAAACTCCGATGGCAATAATAGTAAACAACCGCTGTGGCTGATCTGATTCCGTGCTCTGCCAACACAAACAAAGTACGAGGGCCGGTCTTTTTCTCTCGTTTCTTCCTTTCTGCCATGGGCGACGAGTACTCCGACATCTTGGGCGGCGATACTCTTCCAATTAGGCGCAACACTGGGGCTGGACAATGGTCTGGCCTTTCTATTACCATCAAGTCTACTTTTACCCTGTCTCTTTTATTGGTCGCCTATGTTCTTCTCAGTCGAGCTTGGGAGCACGTCTTAAAATGGCGCGAAAAGTCATACAAGCTGTGCGCTATATCTCCCTCAATTCCATAGCTTCTTACTAACCTTTTTCTAGTGCTTTGCGAAGAAGACACGGAATTCCTGACAATGATCATCGTCCATTCAATGTCGCATATGCTGCTGTACAACGAGCTCGGGAGCACAGGGAAAAGGAGAACGCGAGGATACGTCGTGCTGACCGGGTTGCTGCCTCGTCTCAACAACCTCCGCAGGAACGGACCCGGTACCGCCCAGGTATGTCATCTTACGCGTCTCGTACCATCACAGCATCGTCTGATCATATGGCCTCATAATAGGTTCTCAACGCAATGCCGATATCTCCAGACCAAACTTACCTGCAGGAGGTCTGCCTGGTCGATTCTATTCTTCGTCAATGGACAGCTACGCACCGAGTACGTCGAGCAATGACTTCACTCAGTATGTTCTTTTCAATCGATTCGAGCTCGTGCTAGACCTAACACGTAACTACAGCCCAGCACATTCCAATTCCAATCGAGTCACCTTTGCTGATGGCTACAACACCAGTGCATCGCCCCTCGACACTCACGCCGAACTCGCCGGACCTTCGAAACGATCTGCCCGCAAGAGTCTGGGTATATTAAAAGTTAGCGATGATCGAAAGAAGCGCGAGCGTGGCTTGGATGAATATGATGAAAATGGCGATATTGCGAAGAAGACGCGCGTTGAAGGAGATGAGTTTATTGATGGCGATGAAGAGGCCGTATGGCAGGATTCCCACCTCTCGCAGTCGGCCACGCGGGGGCCCAAACGGGGACTCGTTGACGAAGAGGACAGTGACGATGTATCGTCCAAGAGGGAGAAGAGGCCTCGGAAGGTATCTGCTGACAAGTCAGCCCCTATGTTGGTAGACGACGAGGGTGAAGACCAGCTTTCGGATTTGAGGTCTATATCGAGGGGCAAGAAGCGAGATCGTGCTGAAGCTGGGTCGACCTTTGGCGGCGAAGAAGAGGAAGAGGAAGAACGAGAAGTTGATAGCAACGAGAAATCCAGGCGAAGAAAAAGGCGAAACAAACGAAGGTCAGACGCTGGGGCATCTTCTCGTGGTAGGAAACGTGATAGAGATACCGATGATGAAACTGGTGAGAGCGATGATGGCACCTCTGTTCAAATCGCCCGGAAAAAGAGAGGAAAGAACAAACACCGGGAAGAGGAGGAAAAGCTCAGTGACATCTCGATGGAAGATTCCTCAATTGTCAGCTCGAAGGGCAAGAAGATTGGGGAAGAGTGGACGAGTAATGGTGTACGTTACAAAATTGGTCCGAATGGGCAACGGCTTCGTCTGGAGTTAATCAAGAAAGCCAGGCAAAAGTTTGTCATGGTAAGCGTTCGCTGAGTTGGTCAAGTTACAATTCTGACAACAAGTTTGTCATGCCATTAGACTCTGTTCACCCAGATCGCAAAGCCAACATGGAGGTCTACGTCGAGGCGTGGCTTACAGAGGAAGAATACAGAGATGCAAAAGCGCAGCAACTCCTGTCGTGGCAGGATTCTCCTAAGGCTTCTACTGAACCGGAGACTCCTCCGATTACCACACCCGTAAGTTTTCTCTCCGTTCTAACTACTATATGACCGTCAATAATTGACTTGCTCTACTTAGAAATCTACATCACCGCCGGCTCGTACCGGTAAGCACCTACTATGGGAATCAACCTCAACGCCTCCGATAACTCGACAAGATAATCCTTTCGAAAACCCACCCAAGCCCCCTACGTCTCAGGACGCTCTCCGCCGATCTATAGCGACTAATGTTGGTCTAAACCTAAATCCTTTCCCCTCCCGCCGCATTGCATCTGCCGTTCGTGTACCTACCAATAGTGGTACACCATCCTCACCGGGACTCTCTGACAGCACGAACAGTCTGAGCAGTCCTCGGACATATAGACAATACTCCAAGTGGGAGAAACAGGACTTGGAAGCCAAGGCGATGATGCGAATGCGCGAGTCCAATCGCCAGAAAGAGGAAGAAAAAGAAAAGAGAGAAAAGGAGGAGAGGGAAAAGAAAGAGAAGGAGAGATTGACACTTGCGCCCCCACCGTCACAGTCAACGATACCGAAGATTGTTTTGACTCAGGCTTCTGAGGAGAAAGTGGGTGCTACGAAACCTGCAGGCTTCTCGTTCCCCGGTGTCTCGAGTACGCCTACTGCTGGAGCCGGAGAAAGTAAAGCTGAACAACCTAAACCCCCAGCGTCATCGACGCCGGCATTCTCATTTGCCAAGCCAGCTGCACCTTCATCGGCATCGACAGGCGCCCCTACCTCTGCGTCTGCATCTTCTGCATCCCCTTTCTCGAACCCTTTTTCATTCGCACCTTCTACCGCCAACTCTCAGGATAAATCCAAGCCTTCCCTAGGTCTCGGTATGCCTTCGACAACTCCCGCAAATTCATCAACCTCTGCCGCTGCTACTTCTAGTAGTGGTGATGCAACTAACAACGCCGCTGCACCGCCCAAATTAAACTTTGGATTTCCGTCAAAACCTACTGGCTCCTCTGAGCAGTCAAGTAGTTCATCTAGCAATCCGTTGCTTTCACGTATGGGAGGCGCTGCACCATCAACGCAGAGCCCTGCTTCATCTTCACTTGCCCCTCCGACGTTCTCGTTCGGCCCGAAACCTGCATCTGCTGCTACCCCATCTCAACCTACCGCTCCATCACCATCACCCTTTGGTGCACCTCAGCCTCAATCATCACAACAGCCACAGTCACAGGGACAGTCAACAACTGGTGCTGCGCCTGTCAAGTTCAACTTTGGTGTAAACAATAAGCCGGCTACTTCTCCGCCTGCTGCGATGTCGACCGGTACACCCTCTTCACTGAGTGGTGCTCTGAACTCTAATGCCCCGTCATCAGAGTCTGCGCCGAAACCTGCTTTCAGTTTCGCAAACCCACAGTCTGCGGAAAGTTCGGCTAGTGGGACTGCCACTACGACACCAAAGTTCAGCTTTGGTACGCCCAGTAGTTCTACGCCAGCACCTGGAAATAACAGCTCAGCTGGTAACGAGACAGCTCATAAGCCTGGGATAGGCATCTTTGGTGCAGCTGCATCTACCGCGCCCAAAACGGATTCAGGGTCCACTGCGCCGACGTCAACAATGGCTTCGCCATTTGGAGGAGGTGCTTCTTCAGGGAACAACATTTTCGGTGGAGGTTCAAATGCATCGAAAGACGCTTCAAAAAACAATAATGTCTTTGGAAGTGCTGCAACGAGTTCTTCTCCTTTCTGTGGTGCAGGTGCGGGATCTAGTGGGAATACGTTTGGTGTGAGGCCACCTTTGGGGTTCTCGAGTGGTAGTGCACAACCTTCTGCGTCGCCTTTTGGTGGTAATGCTGGTGGGATGACCTCTGCTGGAGGCGCGGGCACGGGCACGGGCAATGCGTTTTCCTTCGGTACTAAGCCGTCACAGACAGAAACGTCGTCTACCGGTGCTGGTCCCTCTGGAACAGGAAGTGGTGAAACCAAGTCTGCGTTTGGATTTGGCACGGGGGCGGGCACGTCCTCTTCGATGGCACCTGCTGCTGCTAACGCGAGTTCTTCGCCATTCGGTGGTTTCGGGGGTGGGATGAACGCGTTTGGTGCTGCAGCCAAGTCAGCTGAGACCTCTGGGCAGTCTAAACCATCAGGTTTCTCGTTTGGTTCGAGTGCTGGAGCTACTAATGGGTCTGCATCGAACCCACCCAAGAATGGATTCGCATTCGGTACACCAACCGCAGCGCCGACTACATCCGGCGGTGCACAGACACCGTCAAAGTCTGCGTTCTCTTTTGGAAACACGAATACGACACCTGCCGGGACTCCGGGTGGATCTTCTGGCTCTGCTGCACCTGGTTTCTCGTTTGGAGGACAGTCGGCTGGGTCTGGGTCTGGAGGTGCCAGCGGTGGTGGTGGTGGTTTCTTCGGGCTTGGTGGTAACCCGACGTCATCTAATGGGGCACCGGCACCAGTTTTTGGTGCGCCTGTAGGTGGCTCGTCGCCTTTTGGCGGGTTCGGGAGTGCAGGAACGTCGGGTTCAGCTTTTTCGTTTGGCAATAAGCCTTCTGGGTCTGAGCAGCAGTCGAAGTAGGTGATTGTGCTTTGTGGTGCTTTGATTTTTCGTTATATACATATACTATTCTATGCTTTTATGTCTTACTTGATGTCGGTTTGCGCGCCAGCCTCTCTTTTTTGCTTTGTACGCAGTTGCATATGCGTAGCATAATTCACTTTCGATTTCGATGACTTCTCTACTTGGACTCTAGTAGGAGTAATAGGCATTGCAATGTGGTCTTTCACGGCCATGGTCATTGTATTATAATGCAATTATATCATTAAAGGTGGAAGAGTTTCTGCAGTCCCGAAACATATCCAACAGACATGACTGTCAACTTTTCTAACCGGTCAGTGGATGAAGAAATAGAATGAGCATCATGAAATACAGAAACAACAGCATATACTCACTGAAGACCTCTGCAATAGTACAACTTCTACCGACCCTTCTTTGCCTTCTTCTTCTGCTTCGAGACATACAAACTAGGATCCACAAGTTGACCCTCCAACTCCATCCCTTCCGTACCCTCCATCCAATCCACCGACTCACCAGCCCCACCAATACCCTCAAACTTCCTATTAAACTTGCCCAATCTCCCAGTCGTACTCGCTTCATCCTCAAGCGCCTGATCGTCAGCCCACATCGCAGTGTTCCACACCGGGTTATTCGTCGTGTCGCGCGTGAGGCGGATAAGAGACCGAGGTGATGTCGTCCAGTGCGTGAATGAAGTTCCGTCGGAGCGAATTACGCGTTGAGGAAATTTTGGTACGACTGGGTTGGGTAGGACGGGTGGACGTCGTTTCCAGACGTGGGTGCGTCCGTAGGGTGAGCTCGAGACGGAGCGTGTTTGAGTTTGGTTTTGGATTGTTTTTGGTGTGAAGAGGCGGTGAGGTGAAGATGATGCCCACCGAAGGCAGAGGTTTGGAGATGCGCTCATGGTGGTCGAGGATGTAAATATTGAAGTCAGTGTAACCCATGGAAATTCCGTGTTAAGCGAGCTCAGGGCTATAATGTTTCGGTTTCGAGACCAAATCAAGGCCTGATGGTCTAGTAGTATGATTCCTTGTTAGGGCTCAATTGCCTAATCGAGGAGGTCCCGGGTTCAATTCCCGGTCAGGCCCTAGTCCAATGTATTTACCCTTTTTGATAGTATTTTCTCGAATTTGATGAAGGGCTATCTTCTTATTTCTCATGTTAATTGGCATGGACAATTCTGCATTATTCACTGTCTTGACACTCCATACTACACTCCATTGTACATTTATGTACTACAGCTACATGCAGTGTGTTGCTTTACAAGACCCACAGACTACTTACACCTAACACGCACCTATCGCCTTGACGGCCCAAGAGGAAGGAGGGGGAGCCTTCACCACCAGTGATCGATATACGTCGCATCTAATGCCCTTTTCTTCTTCTCTTCCCAAGACATCGACACGGACATTCCATCATCATCCCAAACCTGTGCTTTATCCAACGCGTTTACAAACCCGCTCGTAGGTTTATCCTTGGCATCATTGAACGCACTGCTACCGAACCGTGCCATGGACCATATCGCTAGCATTTCCTGTGCGCTGTGAAGGAGTTCATCTCAGTGGGAGAGTGAGAGCGGGTAGAGCTTAAGTATGGGACGTACGCTTTTGAAGGACCGTTGATCTAATGAAAACGTAAGTTTGTACTTAAATGAACGCACGAACCATCCACGCGTACCTGCTCATCGCCATACCGCACAGCAGCCTCATTGACCCAAGACACAAAGTATCTCATATTAACTGAAAAGAAAACACCACGCCGTTAACACTTCTATTGTCCATATCAAGCCTGTCAAAGACCGACTCACCATCCGCTTTCCCAGATCCCAAGAACAAGAAATACTTATTGAACCCGCCCTGCTCTTTGACGCGTTTCTCGTACGTTCGCCACATATCCGACGTCGAAGGCAGCTTTGCGTGGTTTTTCCAGACGGAGGATAATGCAGCAGCGATGTATTCTGCGTAGACGAAGGATTGCATGCCTCCGTTCACTGTGAAATAAAGGGATCGTGAGTCGAGAGGAAGTACTAGTGTGTGACGAATGGGTTGTTAATTATCATACCATTGACGAACCCAAGTGTAGGTTCTTCGATGTAGAATATGTCGAGATGGAGAGAACGGACGTGCGAGCCGTCTGTTACTAGAGGCTGCGGAGAGCCAGCTGGTGCGGTGTCGTTGGGGCCCAGTGTAGGATCGAGGTATTGAGGCAAGAAAGGATACGTGTATCTGAAACCTTAAATACAGGTTCAACCACCGTTGTAGTCAACCCACGAGAAGCAGTGACGCAGGACACTAACCGGTACAGAGTATGACTTCGTCTACTCCTTCAATAACCTGTGTAGTCGATCGTTCAAGGTGGATACACACTGGGATGCGGTGTGAGGGGAGAGATACTCACCGTTCCATTGACCAACTCAATCTTGGCTTCTTTCAATTCGGATTTGCCTTTCAGAGAATGAAATTGTTTGATCTCGCCTATCATTGTCGTGTTTTTGGGTAAAAATGGGAGGAAGAAGCTCAGAGGATAGTGTGGATGAGGGTCTGTGAGAGAAGGGCATTAGTTTAAGGTAATGTTCTTGCCGTACTTCAGGTAAACAAGCATTACCGGTATCAGGCTATAATTGTTCCAGTCAGATACTAACTGCAGTCAAGTAAAAAAAAGGCACATACGCGAGTCGATACATAGACTTTCGAAGCATAAGGGTTGATTTCTGCGCCGATTTCCGCACCGCTGGACTGTTAGAGAATGAGCCTGTCAAATCATAGAATACTCTAAGCTAAGCAAACTCCGTACCGCAGCACCGATTATAAGCACGCTTTTGTTCTTGAATTCCTCAGGCCTTCGATACTGACGAGAATGATGTATATGCTCAGGGAACTTGCCATTCCATTCCGCAAGACCAGATATAGGTGCCATACTTGGAGAGTTGTACCTCCCTGTGGCAATGACAACTGCGTCAAAGTTCTGTGGAGTCCAAGCAATTCAGTATTGCCTCGGTCAAAGGAGTGGAGATATGCATACATCCGTCCACCAACGAATCCTACATGACCCTTCACCAGTTTGAATAAACTCTTTCAAAGTCAACTTCCACCCAATATGTTTCCCATCAACATATCTCTTCTCTATCAGCTCAACGCGTGTGTTGTAGAACACGTTGGGATTGCCGTCGTCTGTGTTCACACCGTGATATGAGGCGAAAGCGCGGACGTAACGCGAAAGCTGTTTCTGGGAAATTTCTAGATGGTCAAAAGCATGAGCGGGATTTGATCAGTTGACTGCATGTACAGTACACGGAAGACATCCGCACCCCACGGTAAATCCTCAGGCCAATGTAACTCGGGTATCTATTCAAGTGGAACTATGTCAGCACACCAGAAACAAACAGGTGCGGAGCCGAATAACTCATTACCTGTTGGTCAACCTACATCCTACCTGTTAGAAAGTTTCGTTTCATAAACACACGAAGACTCACATGTGGAGCATTCGATTTCAAAGTATCCCATACGGGCTTTGGAGCATGATGAGCCCTCCTCTGCACCGAGATCCAAGCAGGGTCCACATCCTCATGCACCTCTTCATACGGAAGGCTCTTCCCAACTGGAGGCAAAGAAGGACTATAATCCGCAACTGCAGGTACTAGATTCGGTACAGGGGCGTTTAACGGTTTGTCTTCAGTGTAATGCCAGACACCACCTGGATGGCAGTCTCGTTCGAATAATTGGACATCGTAGCCTTGTTTTAGGAGAGTCCTATAGTTTATGAGACCCCTGTAGAGTTCAGGTATTAGGTTGGATAGGGTGTATGCGTTGAAAAGCCATGTAAGAGTAGATCTTACCCTACACCAGCACCGATCACAGCGACTTTTCGAATCGGCCATTTGAATTCGTAGAAATGGCTCTCAGAATCATTGAAAGACAGGGGTTGTTGTTGCACCAATGGTCGCTGCTCTGCTGCTGCGAGCTTCACAGGGCTCAAAGTAAGTGCAATAGCAAAAATTGAACGCCCTAGACGCATCTTGAGGGGTCAAAAGACGTTGAGATAGATGAGCGCCGAGGGGAAGAGTATGTCGGTCGGACCCAAATTCGAGCTTAAATGAATGAAACGTAAGAGATAAGTCATGGGGTCAGAATTAGTTCCGCTCTTATGCATTCCTTCCATAACCTGCGAATGCGCCTGGAAGAGTCGAATGTCAGAAAACATGAAAATCATTAAGAAAGACACGAGTAGAGACACGAACCATCGATTCAAGATAGAAACCAAGATGAAGAAGTTGAACGATTAATTAAGACCCACTCCCCGCCGGCTGAGCGACACCGGCAGGCAAACTCGGTACAGGCCGCGGCCAAGCGAATCCAATCTCTTTGAGTCTGTACTACATAGTCGCTTGTTCGCTCCTGCTAGACAATGTAGCGAAAGTGGTTCAAGGGCACTCGCATTCATCTCACGCACACTCACATGGTGGCTTTAATGAATATGCATGCCAGTGCCCTCGTTCCCTCGTACTTCCTGCTGTGCTAGGAGATGCTTTGGGGAACGTTGGTTTCACTGCAACAGGTTTAGTGCTCTGGCTTGGAGCTCATATCACCTTGACCCACCTAATGATCAGTCTGATCATACACGTACCATTATCTTCTGCCTTGCCTCTCGGTATATTTTCACCACCTTTGTGCTTTCTATGAGTTTTTGACTTTTCTGTATTAGTCTTCCGGTATGCGTAGTGTATGTACCGCTGTTCACGAGGAGTTCCAGGCTGGACTGTGTCTACAGATAGACCGTCTATCTGTATATCTCGGATGATGGCATCATCTATAAATCAGCTCGTAACATCCATCTCGATGGACTGACCATCCGCTACGAAGCATTCCACGAGTTCATTGAAAAAATGGATCGAAGTCATCGTCGACCTCAACTACCACCTCCACAACGGCTCTCTTGTCGTCCACACTCCTCAATCGCTCTCCCTCCGAGATGTCATCCACTGTCCCTTGGCTCGACCTTCAATTAGTCGCCAAGCCGAACTTTGCCAAACTCGCCAGCTCTGCCTGGGCTCAAGAGTTCATGGGCACAGGTCGCTCCACCATCGTCGAAGATACCATACATACGTAACATAAAAGAGTTTATCAACTCGTCAGTTGGGAAGGCCTTGGAGGAAGAAAGTCGTGCTACGGTGTCAACGAAGTTGTCGGAGATGGTGAAGAACGAGGTCCGGGCTCAGGCGAGCGCGGAGCTTTCTATGAGTTTGACTGACTCTGAGATGCTTCGCGTCATGACTCAGGTGAACGGACTGGGTATGATGGGACTCCAGGCCTCAGCCTAAACATCCTGAGCTATAGACTTTCAGAATAACATTCATCAAATGTGTAGGGCTTACATATATGTGCATGACTTGAAAGCACTGCTTAGCCTGTCTAATAAATCATAACTTCCTGATGTGTTCACTCGTTCAAGTATTCAAACAACTTCGAATTTCAGCTAGCACCTGAAAATTTCTCCACCTGCCAGGACGATGACGATGCCGTGTATATAGCAAAACTTGGATCTCATGCGTTGTAATATGATCGATATCACACTAAAGTTTGCATTGACAAGTTCCTGCTGCACAATTTCGAGACAGATGGAGGCAGTGAGACGAAGTTCCAATTGAATGTTAATGTTGGTAATAAGCAGCTATGCTGCAGCATCCGGTAAGTATGATATTAAGGTGTGCAGAACAAGAGATGAAGGATGTACAATGATATGAGCACGAAGATTGTAGAAATAAGGATCATCAAAGATGGAAGAGGTGAATGCGGTGGGAGGGGGTGACTCTAAATTCAACGAAAGTACACAACAATTAATGCTAATGACGGCGAGCCCAGTGACAACAGTACAAATAAAATAACGATACATACACGACATATCCTTGCCGTACCATAACCGCATAATATAATCGAGTTGAACAGGAAAAGGAAAGGTCCAGTTGGTTCAGGTATGGGAGGAAAGGTTGGCCAGAAGATCATCAATCTCTTCGTTATTGCCAAACGTCAGACGCCGGCTCTGGCTCTGTTCGTCAGTGCTTGGGACATTATTAACAGCTCTAGCTTCTGGCCGAGATGTCAATACAGATCCTGAACGAGAGCGGGGACCTGAATTGAGATGTCCTCGGGCTTGCACTTCAGCCAACTCCCTAGCCGTCAACGTTTCGTCAAAGTATGAGCTCAGTAACGTCATATGGGCTGATGTCAAAGGCTGAGGAGGTGGCGCAGGGAAGTCGGAAAGACCCGACATTCGGGAACCATCGGAGGTAGTCAGGTAACTGCTCCTAGTAGGGTCAGCAGACGAAGGTTGCAAACTGGAATGTGCGGTCGCTGCAGGGAGAGTGACAAAGGGAGCACCCGACAAGCGCTCTTGATGTTCTCGCTGGACATCTTCGCCGTTTGCAAACGCCATCTGACCTTGGAATGAGGCACGATAATCACCAGACACAGCAGGAGGCGTCGATACTGATTCAACATGACCAAACCGGAAGACATCTAAGTATTCAGAAGGAATCAATATCAAAACCATCAATAATCAATCAAGGAGGTTGATGAACAAAACTCTCACCCAACTCATTATTCTCAACAAGAGATCCCGCAGGCGAAGACGCTCGAGACGATTCGACGTCCTCTGGTATCTGTATTGACGGTTGGAAAGCCATGATAGTGCCTTCGGCGCTTGGTGTCTCTTCATTATCACCAAGAGGGACAGCATTCTGAATGTCAGAGAAAACGAATTGAAGGCTGGTATCGGCAGGCGGTGTCCGCGCGCTATACGCACTTTGGCGTAGTGCAGACAGACTAGAACGAGAACTAAGACTTAACGAGTGACCGAACGAGTTAGCACGACTACGATTCTCCTCTAGCTCTTCACTCAATTGACGAGCAATGCTAGTAAGACCACTTCCTCGTTGATGACCAACGCTATGGACATCCGACGGTATATCAGGACTTTGAGAGTTCAAAGCTGGATTGACATCGACAGGAGGGTTTCTGAGCCTTGATGGCCGATAAAACAGGTCACGGAATGTTTCAAGGTCATCCACATCACCCAGTGGAGGAGGCGATACGGGAGGCGAAGAATTGGAAGAGGTATTGCCAGCAGACTCAGAAGAATCTTGACGCAACCCTGCTCCCAGCAGCATGGGGTCTTGCACAGCAAGAGGAGATGAAGATACCGGGGGTGACATAAACTTCTGAATATACGGAGGTTGCGAGACGTCGTACTGCACTGGCGACCGGCGTACACGAGAAGGTGCAGTACCAAGATTCTCAGCAGCGGACCTCATCTCTGGCTCTCCCTGGGCGAAAACATGCTCTTCGCTGGTGCCAACCCCACTGTCTCTACTAAGTCGTTGAATAGCCGATACGAGCGTCTCTCCGACACCTACAGTATCATATATCGCACTTGAGTTCCTCGCCTGCCTGTAAACTGCATTCTCCGGGCGGGGTGACGGAAGAAAGGGTGAATACTGTATCTCGTTCGGCAGAATCTCCCGAACGACTCCTGACGACCACTCGGCCCACATCTTGTCCGGGGGTGCAACTTGACTGTTGGCCCGTACATGAGGTATAACCTTGACTTCACTTTGATATGAGTCCCTATCTCGTGCAAAACCAGCCTGGGCATAAGGATGTAGGGCCTGAGGGGGTAACCGATGTCGAGCTGCCAGATCGTGAGGCCCTTCCTCTTGTTGTTGAGAAGGCACAGACGTTGGATGTGGACCGGCATAGTCAAAGTCAACTCTGTCCCTCAGGTCATTTGCCGGAATAGATGAAGGTGCATACGCAGAGAAACCTCCTTGAGCGTAAGGATGCGCAGGCATGGCTATAGAATCGCGATCTATTGAGTCGTCCGTTATCGGCGGCGTTGTCAGCGCTATGCCCATCCTCGTATCACTGATTCTGCTTTGTCCCGATGGCGTAGGCGAAGTCCCACTCCTAATTGTCAAAGCTGACTCCAGCGGCATCTGCGCAGGATCAGCGAGTCTGATAACCTTCGTCGTATTATTTCTCAGTGCACTCTCGATGCCGTTCTTTTCTTCACTGGGACTAAGAAGAGTTTCATCAACTCCACAGATAGCAGCAGTGGACTTGGCAGTTGCCTTTACAAGCTTCTTAGCAGATTTCCCAAATGACTCGCTACGAGAGTGAGTTCGCGAGTGAGAGCGCGAAGACTTGGATCCAGTCTTAGACAGAGAGCTTGAATGCTCGTAAGACGACTTTCCGTTAGACGACTTTCCAACAGTCCCTCTGCTTTCCGTTTGGCTGTCGGCTCGTGCGCGAGGAAGCTTTGGAGGATTGACAGGGATGATGTCCTGGTTGCCTAGGAGACCTCGAGCTGCTAGGAAGTCAAACGTAGATAGCGAAGGATCTTTCCGCTTTGTCTGTTTATTTGTGAGGGATTTCGTGCGTGCACGCGAAAGACTTCGTGCCCGTTGATTTTGGAACGAACTGATAGCCTGAGTTTGCCATTTCTTTCGTTGATGTTCTAATATTTGCCCCTCCTCCAAAACTCTAAAGCAGGGCACAGTCAGCCAAGGTAATGAAAGTCATTAACATACTGACCGAGCTAATGAAGGTACCGGACTAGGCAACGCCAAGTCATCCAACGCCCAACTTTTCGGTCTAGGCGGCCGAAGGCCAGAAGAAGCCTGCTGCGCGTTCGGTGGCGCTGCTGCTATCGGAAAGAGTTTCGCTGAAACCTCAAGTGGATTCCTCTGTTCACCAGTACTAGGTCCAGGAAGACTCAAATCCATCAACGACCTCGAGTGAGCCAAAACCCTGGAGGCAACACCTGGCTGCGGAGAAATAGTCCTCCCAAAATAATCAACGACTGGAGATCCAGGAGGACTTACAATTCTTCCGCTTCCAGAATTGCTTGGCGGATCATCGTGCTTTACCTTGAGACGAGGGCGGGGAAAAAGTAGTGCGTCACACCACGTCTCCGCGGAAAGCCATCGGTCTTTCATTTTTGGTAGAGAAGGCTTCTTTAAGCGATTGGTAGTTCGCTTGGTCCCCCTAAGCTCGGGTGTGGAAATAGAGTTCTTCAGTACGTTGTGATCGGGAGGATGTAGGGTAAACTGAGGGACAGTGACGGAGTTGGTGATTCGAGATGGAGGATCTACTTTAGGAGGCTCAGCATAGCGATGGTACGTCGGTCTTTGGTCAAAATGAGTTTTTGGAGGAGGCGCAGATAAAGGAGTCTCAGCGGGGGGTATTGTTGAGACTGCATATGCATATGGATGTAATGCCGAGGAAGGTTCTGACACAGGCGAATTCAGATCTTTCTGTGGTGATGGTTGTCGCACACCAGAGATCTGAAGATCTTCAGCCTTATCAGTGTTTTGATGAGGACCGCCATAAGTGTTTTGAGGTATAGTAAAAGTGGAGTAATACGAATCGTAGAAGTCCGCGAAATCAGTCGCGCCAGAACCGCGGAGTGATGACTCTGCTACCCCAGAATTAGATCGCAAGCGTGTTATGTTAGTGACAACATCGCGGTTGGAAGCTCGCGAAACAACGCGTTCGCCGCCAGGAACAGACGTCGCGGAAGTCGGGGTGTGTTGACGGTCCACCTTTGGTGAAGGAGGCATCTTCTTACTCGACGTTTTACTGAACGTCAACAAGCTGACAAAACTTTTCCTCCGAGTGGACTGTGAAACACGCCGAACAGGAGGGATCGGTGACTCTCCCACACCGCCGGCAGTGTCAAGATTGATGTAAGAAGGTATGGGAGGTGCATTGCTTCCGCTTGAGACCGTGGAACGACGAGGTACCCCTACGCTCGTTCGACCAGGATCGACAGTGCCAGAGGAGGTCGTACGGCCAGAAACGCCCGACTGAGTTCTCACCCTTGGTCTTCCCTTTCTCTCCTCAGAGTCGGCGCGCCAGTCATCAGAGCCAGGCCTCTGTACATCCTGCACACCATAGCGATTATGCAATTCGGGATCCCCAAGAATATGACCATCGTCCTCATCACCTTCACCACGTATTGAGTCCCCCCAGCTGTCCCTCTCCCTCTCCTGTCTCAAGGCGGGCTTGGGCGGTTCGTAAGGACCGTTATACGGTATGTACCAGTTGTCTTCATCATCCTGAGCTCTTCCTGAGATGCGATTACGAGGACGAGGGGACGAAGAATGGGATTTGAATCCTAGTCCCAAACCCATCCGGGCCAAGCGTGAATATGGCGCGACATCATGAGACTTTGCTGTCATCGAGAGGGGAACACGCCTCTAGGAACGAACTGGGAAATGTGATAAAGTCAATCCAAGTCTTGACATTTGAACTCCGTTGAGCTTACGCTTGGACTGCTGCCTCGCCAAAGCCGACCAGGAAAACAGGGTGGGTCTTCGTTGGCCAGATTGTGAGTAAGTACGTGAAGTAACATTACATGTAGATTACTCACAGAGAACGTTAAGAAAAGGACAGAAGATAGGGACTGAATGGCTAGTAACCCCGCCAACGCCGCTGTCAGCGGCGAGAGACTCGACAGTGAATCTGATACGGGGGAACAAATGGTGATGATTATGTTGTCGGTTCAAGGGGCTCCTCAACCTTTCACACGCCTACTTTTTTCATGATCGACTCGTTAAACGCGTGCCACGTGGCCTCCAAATCCGTATTACCCATGAGGTTATCTTCCTCAATCCGTGATTCCGTCCAATGTATTAGTGTTCGAATCTGAGTGAACTTCAAACCAACTTAGTGGTATCAGGTTAGTTGGTATACTTGCCTCTTACACTCATTTTTCAACACTGGTGTTCAGGCAATCGTTTATTAGGAGTCCCCTTCTAGGCCTTTCGGACTTGAGGGTCCGTTTCTCCTGAAATGTTGTATGTCAGTTGTATGTATGTCCACCCACATCTTTGCGTCAAATTCTGATAAGAATATGCATGATTTCTGTAGCATCATTATGACGTTCTTATAAAAACGGATAGAATGAAAGATAGAATATTCAGGTCAAGCTTTTGACAAAGGGCTAGTTCGAAATGGAAACAGAAGACCAGCTCGGATCAGGTTTGACGAAACTCCTTTACCGTTGCAATCGCAAAGTGCACCGTGACTGAGGATGTGGATATGTGTGTAACTTTCATCTTATTCTAGATGATTATCTAGTGAAAGCCTATATATTGGCTTTGCACGGCAGCAGTGCCAGTCTTTTGGTATTATGATCAGTTACCAAGAACTAGGAATAGTACCATCCAAAACGACTGAACACGGCAACAAGGAAATCAAATGGATCACTTGCAAAGACCAGATCCAATACTTATTGCTTTGACACTTGCAAGTCCGACTCACAGCTGGTTAGTTACGGTACCCAGGTTGCCACATGTAGACACAACTGGAGCGGATCGCTAATACTTATTGCTTTGACACTTTGACTCCACTTTGAGGCTTTGAGCTCCAACTCTCTGTTGGTTAGTTACGGTACCCAGGGTGCTATATGATGTCTGCGGTATACGGTATCACTGAGGTCAATGATGTTCAATGACATCAAGATGTCCAGTTTGCAGGTCCGCACAGCTTCCGGACATAACCAGATACAGAATCACAAAGACGCGCTGTTATTAGAATGACTACAAGTACAATAATGCATCTATATAATCTGGGGTCGTGAGGCGTCGTGTTCTTCCAAATGTTGGGAAACCAGATCTACTGACAAAGGGAGCGTAGGTGATGAAGAAGTATTCACGGGCAGATGCTAATGGATACAAAAAGCTTCGATGAAGAAATCTAATGTGTTAGAGCAATGCGCCTCGCCGCAGCAGCTTGCTCTTGTGTCGCTCTAAGATGAGCCTCATCCTCTTGACGCTGTCGTTCTTGCTGCTCCAAAACATCCTTCCACGAATGATCTTCATATCTCTGTGAAATGATACTTGCCATCAGCAAAAACTCCCATTCATCGGTAACATCACTACGAACCTGACGTCCTGTATCACGTTGACTGTGCTTAAGAGCACCGGCAGCAATGAGGATTCCAATGGTCAGACCTTGAGCCCACATACGGGCCTGAACAACCTTTTGAGAGGTAGTTTGATACCTAGAATAAGAGACATGCGTGAATAAACGAGGTCTGTGAATAAGCGTGAACCTTACCGATCGCGCGAAATAATACCACCAGCCAGAGCCAAACTCAAAGCCCATGAACCCATGATGATACTGTACTCATGTCGGCTCGCCCAATCTCCTAATTTCTCCGACGCAGACATGCCTTCCCATCGTTCCTGTGTCTTCTGCTCTTTCTCGTTGAGAATCATGGCACCGTCGCCAGTCCATTGCGGCCCAGAAATGAGAAAATACATTTATGACGAAATCAAACCACATACCATTGCGACTCATCATACTCAAGTCCACGTCGCTCAGCTTGTATAGATAAACAAGGTGCGACGATGATAATACCGCCTAAGACCTTCAGTGACACAGGCAGATTTCGGTAGGTTGCCCAGTGACGTTGCAAGTACGCTGAACCGCCCAACGCGGCGAGACCACTGGCAATGGTACCTTCAATGGCACCTCGCCTGATGGCACGGTCATGTCCTTCGAGTTGCTCTTCAGTAAGGTCAATCTGAAACAGCAATTATTCGTATGCTCAAAACAACCAAGAACCACACACGAGACACACCTTCATAGTAGTTTCTGATTATTCTCAAGAAGAGCGAATATAGTATGGACTCTAAGATTGTAGCGGGTGGATAGCGATGTTGCAGAAGCGGGAAACTTATATAGGGAACAAATTTGAGCGGTCTCACTGGAGGGATGACACACAATATGATACTCGGATGATACATACACAGGACTGATCGGAACCTCTTGGGAACGTCTCCGGCACGCCTACGGTACCGCGGTAATGGCCACCGTAAACTCCCGACCACCAACGAGATTGCCCTTTCATCGTGCAATACAGTGTCTACCTAAAATCGTTCACGAGGTTCTATCTAATCTGTGCCCGGGTTCTTCCCAATCATCTTAATTCGAGCAGGCGACTAGGAAATTGAAACTCAAGTATGCAAATAGAGAGGACAGGTACCAGGACAGTACCAGGACAGTACCGGGTCTTCCTCGTTCTAGGCTCTGGCTGGATGCACTTGGCCAATAATATTTCCGAATTCACGTCCAAAATTCCGAATACTTTGTTCTCCTGCAAGCCCTTTCAATGGTTCAACTGAAAAGATGGAACACCCCAGATACTCGAACGTACATCCAGGCTCGAACAGCTTGTGACCAACATTTCGGTATTCACAAATGTATTGCATGATATGTATCTGGTACGTACGTGAGACTGTAACTACTGATAAGTACTACAAAGTTAAGAAACTAGAAATGATCGAGCATAAGAAAAAACAAAATGATAATTGCGGGGAGAACAGTGCGAATATTTCAAGGGGAACCAACCGAACACAACATAAGAAATACATGAACGAAGAGGGTCAACATTTGTGAGCGCACTCAGAAATGATCCACCGTGAACGTCCAAGTTCCATCTGAAATATCGAAACTCTCAAAGTGAGTATCTTTCATGTTCTTCAACTTTTTCAGATGCTTCACTGCGGACGGATGTTTCTCGTCCTTGATAGGGTCCCGATGAGCCTTATCGATCGCCCAACACCTCTTCAATGATATCTTAGCTCGCACATTCAACCCCGAGCCGGGAGGTGGTTTATCCGCATCATCACTGTCGGGGTAGACACTGCACTCCTTGTCATCAAATCGGATGACTTCCCCGAGAAGTGCACCCAGCTTCAGCAATCCTGTCAAATCAACAGGGTCCAAGAAGTGTATCTCGCCATACCCAACCCGGCCAACGACAAGATCCTGAAAAGACGAAAGCTGATCAAAGCCGGCAGTCTTTAAAGTGTCCAGGTTAGGCTTGACATAATAGTCCCCTTCCTGCAGATCACCATCTTCATCGGGTTGAGCCCCGCTCGCAGAAGCTGTGAACTTTTTGGGTGTGCGGTGAGGTTGGGGGGTGGGAGTAGGGGACTTAGCAGGCTGCGTGGATGGCAAGACGGCAGTAACGGCAACGGCGGAAGCAGCAGCAGCAGCAGCTTCTTTCTCCCGTGCAGCAACACTCAGTGCAGGACTGAACGTAATCTTACCCCGAATCGGTGACCCACCAGACTTGATGAACAATTCTGTAGGCTCCACCTTCTTGTCCAAGATCAACTTTTTAACACTCTTCCGCTGCCCGCTACCTAGCGACGGACTAGAGCTTGTGCCGAAAATGGCATCAATCGCGTTTTTAGGCGTCTGGGATCTGCTCATTGTGAGCGCAGTACTGTTGGAGAACATACTTGATCCTAGAGCATTGGAGGACGTAGACGACCCGAACCCTCGTAACTTTGAACTTGCGGGTGTGTACCCAAGTTGGACTCGGGGCACAGGAGAACGAGTCGGAACATCGACAAAAAAGCCAGGCTTCTTCTTCGTTGATTGTTCGAGGTCGACAGCCCGAGGACCGGGAGGTAGCATAGAGAAAATTGGCAGGTTCGTACTGATGGGCTGGGATATTGACGCTATAAGTGTGCCCTGAGCGCCCGGGACGGAAGTTGAACCGTTCATTGAATTCATAGATCCGCCGAACTGGGTGCCAAAAAGGCCGTTCCCAGTTGACGTGGACGTTCCTAAGCCAGGAGCTTTGGCGAATAAACTTCCACCAAGATTAGACTGTTGCTGATTATTCGGCTGATTGAGACTATTTGAGAATAGACCCGGCTGCTGTGTGTTTGCAGGCTGCGTTTGCCCGAACCCAGACGCAAACAACCCGCCGCCCGTTCCTGCAGGCTTGTTGGCATTACCGAACAGTCCACCGTTTCCAAAACCGGTTGTTGTCGGCTGTTGCGTTTGCTGCTGCTGCGCCTGCTGGTTATTGTTGCCGAACAGGGAGCCGCCGCCGCCACCACCAAACAAGCTGTTCCCGGTAGAAGTACCAGTATTTTGAGGGTTGGTAAACACTAGGGAAGAATTGATTGAGAAATCCTTGTTAAATAATAAAGGTACGCACGCGAGGTTCCAGCAGCAGGCTGCTGAGGATTTTGTTGCTGCTGGGTATTTCCAAACAAACCAGTACCACCTGTGTTACCAAAGATGGACGGTTGTTGCGGTTGCTGTTGTTGCCCCTGGGGTTGATTCTGTTGCCCAAAGATACTACTACCACCCCCACTGAACAGAGACTGTGTTTGGCCTGCGGGCTGACTAGCTTGACCAAATATTGAAGGCTTGTTGGCAGTGTCTAGGGGCGAGGAACATAGATCAGGACATTATATTACTGTGAGTAGATGTTCAGGCATACTTCCAAAACTACCAAAACCAGCTGTAGTAGATGGAGCGGGCTGTTGGCCAAAAATGCTGGATCCGGCTTGTGGTTGCTGTTGCTGATTAGCGTTCTGTCCGAACGCGCCCCCGGTAGGGGCCCCAAAGGTCCCAAGTCCAGTGGTTCCAGTATTACCTGCGGAAAGAGCGCAGTATTAGCAGCTGAAAAAAACAAAATCTGCGATACAGCGAAACCCCAACCACCAAAAGACGCAAATGCAGGTTAAACGTACCGAAAGCACCCCCACCAGTGTTACCACCAAAGATACTGGAAGCTTGCTGCGGCTGTTGTGGCTGTGGTGGCTGGCCAAACGCACCAAAAGTCTGCTGAGGTTGTGGTTGTTGGGGTTGACCAAACGCGCCCCCAGTTCCAAACGCGCCAGTACCTGGGTTCGTAGTATTCGTGTTCGTGGCTCCGAATGTACCAAAGCCCGCGGGTGCTTTGGGTGCACCGAAAATGGATGTACTTTGCTGGTTTTGAGGTTGCCCAAAGATGCTGCCACCGGTTTGTGTGTTTCCAAACCCCGAGGGCTGACCAAAAGAGCCAGTCGCTGCTGTTTTTCGACCTTGCTGATAGTCTTGCAAACGTAATTCCTATTAGATGCGCATTCTATCAACAAGGAAGTCCTGTTGCTTTGCAAAAATGATGTTACCTCGAAAGACGTGCCAGCATATGCGGGCATACACGAAATAGACTGGTATTGCAAAGTGACGCTCGGAGCGTTTGCGTCTTTCTCTTGATAGACGGTATAAGGTGGATTTGAAGACCCAGTGGTCACTGGGTTAATTGCATTGTTCGCTGCGAGGTGTTGTGATGAGATTGAACCAGGGTTTCAAACCGAACGATACCCACTTGGTGCAGAGCCGAAAGCTGTAGTCCCTTTGTTTCCACCGAAAATGCTGTTTCCTGTATTTCCAAACGCTCCACCAGAAGTTGCATTGCTAGTTTGACCGAACCCTCCAGTACCTCCGGTATTAGGTTGGCCAAAAGTACCCGTACCAGTGCTACCAAAAGTACCACCTCCACCAAACGCGCCAAAGCCAGTCGCAGGCTTTGCGCCACCAAATAGTGGATTGGTACTAGTGCTCGCTTGATTACTTGCACCACCAAACGCGCCTATTTGGATGGTAAGCAAGCATGAAGGATAAGACTTGAGACACACGCGCCGAACCCACCCCCACCAGTGTTACTAGTCGACGCCCCAAGGTTTCCAAACATGGGATTTGCTTGAGGCTGCTGTTGTGGCTGACCAAAAGCACCGGTCGAAGAACCAAATCCTTTACGACAGCTCTGTATCAACTAGGTAAACGCGCGAGAAATGAAATTTACACACACCTGGGGCTGTCGAACCAAAAGCAGTTGGTTGTCCAAAAGCACCAGTGCCCTGCTGTTGAGGTGGATTTTGTTGTGGATTAGCCCACGAAGAAGTAATCGTATTCTGGCCAAACATGCTGGCAGACAGGAGGAGACAGTGGTCAACTATAAAGTTGCAAAGCTCTTTATCGTTGGATCCGGGGCCAAAAGGCGATGCGAACAACCTTCTAAACTCGGGACCGTGGGTTACATGACTAATCTTGACTCTGCAGATGGGAACAGCTTTCCTTTTTTAGCGCATACCGCTGACACATCGGCACAGCCACTCCCGGACCGCTGCTTGTCACGTGCGCAACTTTTCATTTTCTGCGTCTTTCACTCAGGCAGGACGAAGGTCCAGCAGCTCAAAGCTAGTGGAGAGCAATGCCGGACTCTGAACACACACATCGGACGCCGACATTTGATACCCTGGAACGTGAAAAAATATTCAAACATCCCCCGAAACAAGGCTCGAGCTACAAAATACTGAATGAATTCGTCGCGCCTCACATAGAATCCTTCAATGCTCTGTTCGATGACTCCGGTTTGCCCTCTGGCGATGGCGATGGTCGAGGTCTCATCTCCCTTGGCCTGAAAGATATCGGCGAACGCGTCGTATTCGATGGTACTGGGAGAGGTACAGACAATGCAGAAGGATGGGGGAATCGTATGAGATGTAAGTAGATCTTTTGAGCTGAAAGATTATTCTTCTATTCCATATTGACTTGTCACAGTATGGATTGAATCCGCAACAATCGCGCGGCCTATGGTACCAGACAGAAACAAATACTCCAAAGACAAGAGAATCTTTCCTTCTGAAGTATGTGCCGCAACTGTTTCCTTCAAAGTTTCAGAACTTTATACCTCCGCAATAGGCTCGCGAACGGTTAACTTCCTATCGCGGACGCATGACAATAAAATTATGTTGGACTGATCCTGCAGGTCAAAGGCAAGAAACAACACGAGAGTGTGGTCTTGTACCGATCATGGTCCGAGTACGTGTTCATTCCTCCAGCATACCTTATGCCCCGTACTCAGATGTGACCTCCAGTCCGTTCGTTGCAACTTGCGCTCCATGTCTTCGGCAGAACTCGTCAAACATCATGAAGAGGCTGAGGAATTTGGTGGTTACTTCGTGATAAACGGCAATGAACGTCTCATCCGTTACCTTATTCTTCCCCGCAGAAACCATGCTATATCCCTAATTCGACCTTCCTTTGCCAATCGTGGCCCCTCATATACCCAGTACGCTGTACAAATCCGATGCGTGCGACCAGATCAAACAAGTGCTACCAACACTCTGCACTATCTTGCGAATGGAAGTGCTATGCTGCGATTTAGCTGGAGAAAACAGGAATATGTCATTCCTATCATGCTTGTTCTCAAAGCTCTCGTTGGTGCATCGGATAAGGAAATTTTTGAGGGTATCATCATGCAGGACTACGAGAACACATTTCTTACTGGACGCGTGGAGTTGCTACTGCGTAGCTTCAAAATGTTTACAATGCGCACCGGGGAGCAATGTCTTGAATATCTTGGTGAAAAATTCCGCGTTGTCTTTGGCATGCCTGAAGATTGGACCAACGCTGCACTTGGTGCGTATCTTATTCAAAAAATGATTCTCGTGCACGTAGAGTCTCCTCGTGAAAAATACCGGATGCTTCTGTGCGTTTTTCACTGTATATTCAACAATACTTGGTTGACAAACATCAATGGTGTCTTTAGATTCATGCTAAGAAAACTATACTCTCTCGTTTCTGGCGCGTGCTGCGCGGACAACCCCGACTCACCTCAACATCAAGAAGTCCTTCTGCCCGGGGCTTTGTACGGGATGATCATCAAGGAGCGACTTGAAGAGATTCTCAATAATATTCGTAACAATATCAACACCGATGTTCGAAACGGTGTTACGGTTGATTTTCATGACAGTGCGTCCGATGATGATCGAGCATCAGTCAGCCGAATTGAATTCGTCGTTGTTTTACAGAGAAATATTTCAACAAGGTGCTGTCCAGGACCAATTTTGACATTGGCGCCAAACTGGCCAACTTCCTTGCTACAGGGAACTTGGTTTCCCCGACAGGTCTCGACTTGCAGCAAGCATCAGGATTTACTATTGTTGCAGAAAAACTCAACTGGCAGCGATATATAAGTCACTTCAGGTGCATTCATCGAGGTGCTTTCTTCGCAGAACTGAAAACCACCACTGTCCGAAAACTTCTTCCAGAAGCTTGGGGCTTCCTTTGTCCCGTGCATACTCCAGATGGATCTCCTTGTGGTCTATTGAATCACCTCGCCAGAACATGTCGAATTGTCACAGCACCTCTTGCTGTCGCTCACATCCCCTCCCTTCTCGCCACTCATGGAATGACACAATCGTTTACACCGACAGTCGATGGCCGGACGAACATTTGTGTTCAGTTGGATGGACGAGTCATTGGCTGGGCCCGCCCAGCAGTCGCGGAACAGCTAGCAACAAACCTACGAATATGGAAGACGGAAGGACTGAATGAAGTTCCGCTGGACCTTGAGATTGGTCTGGTCCCCGAATCCTATGGAGGGCAATATCCTGGTCTATTCCTGTTCTCATCACGATCACGGATGATGAGGCCTGTGAAATATCTCGCCAATGGACGTGATGACTCTATAGGGCCTTTCGAGCAAGTTTATATGAACATTTCATGTACACCCGAGGAGATCGAAAATGGAGTATCAACACATGTGGAACACAATCCAACAAATTTCTTGTCGATTCTAGCAAATCTGACTCCGTTTTCAGACTTTAATCAAGTGAGTCCCGGTCTTCCTACTCACATGATGAAGACTCATCATTCACTCCAGAGTCCTCGTAATATCTATCAATGTCAAGTGAGTGAATATCGCTTAGGAGTATCATTTACTGATGAGCCCGCTGATCGTAGATGGGTAAACAAACGATGGGTACACCCTCCACTGCTTTGAAGCACCGAACAGACAACAAGCTTTACCGATTGCAAAGCGGTCAAAGCCCGGTTGTTCGTCCAGCATTGCACAACACATATGCTATGGATGCGTTCCCGAATGGCACAAATGCGATAGTCGCTGTAATCTCTTATACCGGATACGATATGGAAGATGCCATGATTTTGAACAAGTCAGCACACGAGCGCGGTTTTGCGTACGGCACTGTATACAAATCTCAGATTATAGACCTCAAGGACATGCGAGGGGCATCTAAGTCAGGTCCATCTACTCTCCATTTTGGTCTCGGCCCTGAGATTAAAGTTCATGGTCCCACCGACAAACAACATCCTTGTACTACATTCTTGGACCTGGATGGCCTACCTTTCGTCGGGACACGGTTGACAGCAGGAGATCCTATAGCTGCTTATGTTGACGATGTCACACGTCGAACGCAGTTCGTCAAATACAAGGGTGATGAGATCGGATATGTTGACGAAGTGCGTCTGCTGGGTGAGGCCGTTGTTCATCACTCGCATCTGTCAGGGAGATAATGATATTCTGTTCTACAGGTGAAGATACCGGTGACTCTGAGTTACAGAAGGTGCACATAACACTCCGTATCACTCGATCACCTGTCATTGGCGACAAGTTCTCTTCTCGTCATGGGCAGAAAGGTGTCTGCTCCCAGAAATGGCCTGCTGTTGATATGCCTTTCAGCGAGAGTGGTATGCAGCCCGACGTGATCATCAATCCGCATGCTTTTCCTAGTCGAATGACTATTGGTATGTTGGTGGAAAGTATGGCTGGAAAAGCAGGTGCAATGCATGGTCTGGCGCAAGATGCTACTCCCTTCAAGTGCGCGATTTTATCTATCGCTTTGACCTTGCTTTGATTTACTCCTCCTCAGATTCAGCGAGCAGGATACCGCCATCAGTTACTTTGGGGAGCAACTAAAAGCCGCCGGATACAACTACTATGGAAATGAACCCATGTACTCAGGTATCACCGGTCAGGAATTCGCCGCAGACATTTATCTCGGTGTCGTGTACTATCAGCGACTGCGTCACATGGTACTCGATAAGTTCCAGGTCCGAACAACTGGACCCGTCGATCCATTGACACGACAACCGGTCAAGGTAAGGAAAACTTTAGTTATTCTTGGCGGACGTGTACCAATTCATTATCTAGGGTCGTAAACGAGCCGGTGGCATTCGCTTTGGAGAGATGGAGCGTGATGCCTTAATCGCTCATGGAACGTCATTCTTACTGCAAGATAGGTTGATGAACTGCTCCGACTACTCTACTGCTTGGGTCTGCCGTACATGCGGCAGTCTCATATCTTTGGGATACGACGATATCAGCTTGGGAAGTGCGTTCACAGGCTCTTCGGGCTCATTTAAACCCACAGGACCCGGTGGAGAGTATTGTCGTGTCTGTCGCGCAGCTGCGGAAGAAGAGGAAGCAAGGAATCGCCAAGCATTTGAAACAGGTCAACATTTACAACGACCTCAAGCAAACCTTTCTGTTACCATTTCCTCACAGAATGTGCTCGGAAGATCATCCAAGGGTGGAGATTTAGATGTTGTCGCTGTCCCATTTGTCTTCCGTTATCTGTGTGCCGAGCTTGCTTCCATGGGAATCGCTGTATCTCTCGAAGTCCAGTAAAAAGTACCATCATCATCAGTTTTGCTTTTGATACTGCTATCTGTCTTGTAATAAATGCACGCTGCGCACTGTAATTCCACCAGTATGGTATATATATAATGTACGTTCAAGTTGCGGAATGGTGAGAAAAAAACAAGAAGGGGCAGGTACGGTACGCAAGATAATCCATCCATATGTTCTATATAGGCATAAGTTTTATATAAACAAATAGATCCACAGAAAATACCCATCAAGCAATTTAAAAATAAAATTTATTTCACGCCCCAGTAGCATCCTCAGCAACAGCAGCAGCAGTAGAGGTCGAAGTTGGTACAGCAGTAGCTTTGGCATTGGCTAGAATGGGTTGGCTGATAGTTGACGTGTCCACGATCCGCTTCGAGCTATATTTCTTTTTCCGAGGTGCTGGCTCGTGAGATATCTCACCACCGAGAAATAACTCCACAAGAGAGATCTCCAAAGCATTGTCAGTAGTAGATGGACGGGTATCTGCGGCATCAGAAGGGGAGGGAGAGGGGTAGGGTACATCATCGTCTGCAGGCTCCACCGGGATACCGGACTTAGCCAGGAACATATCCAAGATGAGTCGGCATTCATCAGGGGACGTTGCCTTCAAGAGAAGGCGCCTCATATCTTGAGCATCGTTTGCAGATATGCCACCAGCGGAGGTCGGACTGAGTGTGCTAGGAACAGCTACAGAAGAGGTCTTGCGCTCAGTCTGTATCGATGGTGGAGAAGCCCGCGAAGACAATTTCTTGGCAACAAGGGGTTCCGAAGGACTTTTAACGGGCTTGTCGCTGAGCACCACCTGAGGGACACCATTTTGTGAGATTGACGCTTTATGGGAATCGGTACTTTTCTCCTCCTCAATAGTCTTCACCCTATCTTTATTGTCGGTTGTTGGAGCAGGAACGAGAGAAGGTTCGTTCTGATGAGCGGCTGTAATATGCACGGGCTTAGCAGCGGGGGGAGGGGGAATTGATGTAGTGGACGCGGCGGCTTCTTGGTCCCATACAGGTACTTTCCTTGAGATAGAAAATTGACCGACAGAAGGCTGGCGCTGTCGGTTTGCGCTAGGACTAGACACGGGAGAAGTGGCAGGCGGAAGATCGACTGAGCCCTGAGAAGGCGATGACGGAGGGGATATCATTTGAGCCAGGGGGGGTCTAGGAGGAATGGGCCTGTTGGCAAGAGCGGAAAGACTACTTGCAGAAGTCTTCATCGAAAGTGGAGGTGGACGAATTGAATTCGGAGTACTGGGCGGACCTCTCCTCATGATATCATCCTGCATATGATTTTGAGCTTGCGCCTGGCGCGTTTTCTCTGAACCACCCAATGAAAGCTTAGAAATCATCCTTTGGAGCCTTCCAGACCCCTTGGGCTTCCCGTTATCAAAACTAGCGACCGGACTGAAACCTGTGTCAGGAGGTCCCTCTGCTAGAAATGCGGCTAGCTCACGTCCAGCCTTCGACAAGGGAGGCTGGCTAGGAACATCGGGAGGGCCCTCATTAAGAAAGTCCATTAGTTCACGAGTGCTGGCAGATACACTCTTGGCAGCGGGCCGTCGAACAGGGGTTGAAGGACCCTTGGCTGCTGGATAAACGACCTCGTCCTCTTCGTCATCTGAACCCGCCATGATATCATCTAGATCCATCGACTCTCGGTTGTGCTGAATTCTCCTGGTCTTTTGAGGAAGACCATCTCCATCAAATGGGTTGGTGGAACGGAAGTCGCGGGTCTGCGCCGCTGGTACAGGAGGAGGTACCAGTGAGGAAGGTGACACTACTTTCGTCCTCGAAGGCTTTCGCGATATCTTGTTGCTTGCACCGGCGGCAGAATGTGCCCTCATCCTCCCGACGACGTTTGACGAGGGAAGTGATTTAGGAGGCGAAGTGACACTGGATTGGCGCGCGCGCGGATTAGCGATAGGCTTAGAAGGAGCTTCTTCTTCGTCTTCCTTTATCGTCGAATCGACGAGAGGGACAGGGCGTCTGTTGGTCGCTCGTGGTGGAAGAGTGGAAGCAGAAGAATCGGAATCGGAGTTTCCGAGCAGAAAAGGAGCTGGCTTGCTTTGGGTTACGCGCTGATCTTTCTCTTGCTTATAAACCTGCATAAAATAAATAAGCAGGGGAAATGGTTACAATATAGGGGAGGAAAGGGGTTCCAGTTACCTCCATTGTTTTCAAACGGTCGGGTGTTAACGACACCTTCATGGTTGAATCAGACTTCATGAGGTCGTCGAATTCCTGCACAGAGGCGTCCCTCCATCAGTTCCACAACAGATCTTCGTAGGAGAAAGTGGGACCCTTACGTCCTCGTATTCGCTGAATGCCGCCCAAGTCTGCTTCGCTTCATCACTCAAAACAGACTCCGACCGTTTGTGCCCGTTCAAACTTCCATCATTCGAATGCCGGCCGTTCATTAACTTCTTCACTGACTTCGCGCGATCAAAGGAGGAGCGTCCAGTCGTCATACTGGGGGTGGCGTTGGGAGAACCCTCGAGGGAGAGACGATGGGCAGGAGGAGGCGTAGGAGAATCTTTTCTTGACAACGAATCTTGATGGGGAACTGAAGAAGTTCGTGACATGGACAATTTGTCACTTCGCGATATTGATTTACTTCTGCGAGGTTTCGGCGCGTGGGACAACTGCTCAATCTGTTGGTAAACTGCTAGGGGTCAACCACCTGATAGGGGAATTTGAATAGTATGATAGGAAATATATACAGACCATTCATTGTTTTGAATAGACCGTAGATGGATTCATCCTCGCATAACGCCACAAAAACATCTTGAACATTTGCGTAGGTACGGCTACTATCACGAGATGCAACGCGGCCAACATTCGAAAGAATATGTCTAAAAATATATGTCAGGGTACAGAGAGGGACAACATTCACGAATTACATACTCGCACATGGCTCTAGAGAAAAGCATTAATGAGAACTGTTTTCCAAAACCGAAAAAAATTAGAAAAGAGATCAAAACTCACTCCAAAATCGCTGTGAGGTAGAGCGCCGCCGGAGCCACCAGAGCAGCCTTTGGGGGCTGGCCTGACCCAGCCATACGCTCCTGTAATTTGTTCTCCGCATCCTTGTCGCTGTCCGATTCATTCAGTGTGGAATACGCCTCACATTTCAATCGAAGAAGCTAATCGCAACTCGGAATATTTAGAGCGAGTGGGAAGAGCAAGAATAAATCGCACCTCAAAGGCCCACTGCAGACTAAATGAGTCGCTGTCATCCTCGGCATTTTTCGACCGCTTTGTGCGATCCCAATACGCCCTCAACTCCACTTCGGCTTCCAGTAATGCCTCTTTTCCCAAAGTAGTCGGCAGAACGCTCAGTAGTCCAGCCCTTAGCTTGTCGGTAGCGAGCGAGCGAGCGGTGCTCAGAATACTGTAGAGAAATTCGTCCAGTAAAACATTGATACATTTGAGAGCTTCAATCTTCAATTTTATTGGCCGAATATCAGATAGAATGACATCTGCAGAGTGACCGGATATGTAGGCGGGACCTAAAGGGGCAAGAATAATACGTTTCAGAAGCTAAGAACGCGAAGATGCCCAGAAGTGCTCACTGTTGCCTTCAACGCTTCCAGGCATGGTGGTGGTGAAAGAAAGAACAGGAAAAGCTTTCTCGAATTTACTCGCGCGGCTGCTGGCGAACAAATTAAAGTTCAGAAAGAGATGCAACCGGGTATCCCTCCAAAAATGGCTGTTCTTCTCAGGCTCCCTAAGCCCTTTTCAATTTTGATCTCTAAAATATCAGGGGGGCTCCAAACAAGTGATCTCTCATCAAGAATTTATATACTAAATAACATATCAAATACTGCCTGAACTAGATTGGCCTAGGTAATAAATCAGGTAATAAAGTACGGGCTCCATCAATCCGATGAACCTGGTTCTGTTTTCCGTACAGCGGCGTCCGCCCTAATATTGATATCATCACCAAGGAAGTCAATCTCGTCTGCGTCGTCTTCAATCTGCCATAGGGTCAATCCTTCAATAACCAGTTGCGAAACCTGTTCAGTGTTGAGATCTCTGATATCCCGAATATTGACACCTCGAGAAGGCATGCACGAAGGCGATGACCTGGGCACTACAAGTTCATTGTCAAAGGTCGCGGGGACAGCGTGGTTTCGCAGTTGCCTCGCTGCTTTGTAGCGTTTCAGCCGTACCAGGTCTACTGAAGGCAGCAGATTCTTCAACACCTAAGATCGCGGCTCAGTGAACGACAAGGCTACATGACGAGGAACAATCTACCCATGGTGCCAACACTTCATGCCGCTCTTTTGATATGGGATGAGGTGCAACCGACCTGGTTTCGATCATGTACGACGGGAGACTGGCGGGAGCTTCCGGAAGCGAGGCTGCCGGCCGCGGAACGAATAGGTCAGCCGACGGACCCAGTTTGTCGTTGCTATGGACACCGCGAGTGTGCTGAAGTAATTGACGAGATGAGCGAAAAGTGTCCTTGCATTCTGCGAAGAGAGATGAGTACGATAAGGATACTGGAAGCACCTAGCTTACTTTGATAAGGGCAGCGCAAAGGTTGATATGCGTGACTTTCTATATGCAGCAAAAGTGGTGCTTCGTTGAACTCCTGCCGTCCACAATGCTGCCACAAGCAGGGATATGATCCCTATATGCAGTCAGCAGCGGCCCTTGCTTTATAGATAAAGAGCTTACTCTTTGATTCCCCGAGTCCCTAATGTGGTTTCTTAGATGTTGGGCTAATTTGGCTGCGGAATTTAGGACAGCATCACATCCACCCCATTTACAAGGGACACTTTGCAAGCTGCTTATTGATTGTTCCCTCACAATTTCCTCCTGTGGATCTGGGCGCAGGTAGCACTCAGCCAAATGACACAGAAAAAAAAGTTACTACATATATTACTAACCTCTAACAGGTGTATCCCTTGAAGATGTATCGTCACCTACTGCAAGCAAGTATGTGCTCAGTCATCAAAGGTCCTAGAAAAACCCTTTCAACCCGTACCTTCCTCTGCCCGCACCAATCGATTTCGCCTTTGACGAAGCTGATCTCGTATCACGTAGGCTGGACGAGGAGGCATCTCCACATAGGCAATCATCTTCCGTTTTCCTCTAGCTTTCGCAGACAAGCTCAGTGGCTCCGGCTTCTGTACGTCTGATCCAATAACCGTCACTTCATCCACGCTCAGATCGACTACTTCACGCGATGATGTTTTAGCGCCAGACCCCGGAGAGGGGATCGGTGACGGGGTCGTTGGGGGTAAGAACAAAGGCGCCTGAGACGGACCATGGGTAGAACTGTCTGCTGTCGAGACTGGCGTACCGGTCTGTGACGAGTTTCCAAAGACACTGGCGGGCGACGAACCATGCTGAAGCGGCGCAGACGTCTTCGGAACGCTGCTCTGGACGATGTTGGGTTGGGTAGGTTTAATGTACTGAGAGTAGGTGAATTGAAACTGCTGGGAAGGCTGTTGATAAGGCTGTATTGCAGTTCCAAGCGAAGGCGTTCCAGAAAACGAGGGAAAGAGACGGAATTTTCCTGCAACCGCGGAAGCAGAACCAGGGGTATCTGCCTGAGAGACAACGTTGGATGACCCTTGCAGGGAAGTCATAACAACATTCTTATCTGGGCCAAATACTGCAGCTGGTACCGTTTGTCCTTTGACTGGTGTCTCACCTGCATTTGCAGATATAGATGGCGTCAACGTCTGAGCAGGGTTCTGATTTGGTGACACAACTGTATCCAGGGACGGTGTGGCCTTCAGAGCACGTAGAATGTCCCTGGCAAGTGTCTTCTTGTTTGCTTGTGCTGGACTCAACAGCGATCCTCGAGATTTTTGGGCCCTTATAAGATTAGGAACAGAGGCGGATTTCGAGATAGCTGGCACTGAATTGGAAGGCTCAACAGGAGCTGCAGCCGCATGCTGTGAAGTTGTAGCGGACGAAGACACAGAAGAAGGAACAGGCATCTGATTGTGACCATGAGTTGGGTGCGTGGCCTCTGGTTGTGACATTACCATCCTAGCGAGCTTACGAAGTTCGATCGCGATCTCCATGTCGTTTGCTAATTTATAATGCCTGGAGTCCGCGCTGTTCCTCAAGCCAACGATGACTTCGCGTTCAGTGTTGGTTACGGCGACTAGTCTGGTTCCAGCAACTTCGACATAATTATTTGGACCGGCGCCTTGTTGCCACTTCTTCACCTCTCCCTTGAAGATATCCAATCGGGAAATATCAGTCCCAGAAAGAGGCTCCGCCTCTCCAGAACTCCGAAGCGTTAAATCTGCACCATTCTGGTGAAGGTCAGCAAGATTTGTTCAGATCCCGAGCAGAAAAGTAGTACCTGCGTAGAATTTTCTTTTTGAGATATCGAAGAATGGGGCAGACCTTGGGAGTGTGTGCCTTGGACAGTCGATTGCGTGATATTAATTCATCAAGTCGTACGCGTTAAGCGAGGGGAGGGAGTATGACTTGCCGATTGCGTTCTTTGCGAATCTTGCGAATGGATTATCCCAAAGCCATTCTAGGATAATTGTCAACAAATGCAATGAAAGTGTAGAGATTTGAATATACCGTGTTGTTTACCGGCTGATTTGAAGCAGCGGAATTTGCGTGTGTGGCCGTAGACTGCTAGTTTCGTTACTCAAAAACAATGAAAACGTATTGCAAGCTGTTGCAACGCACTGCATTTGCTGAAGTTGCATTCTTTTGAGCACTGAGAATTGCGTTCGATTGCGCCGGCAAAGTTGGAACAGCAGGCTGAAAGTGCAAATCGTCATTACTGCCGAAGGACTATCTTTAAGAACACTACAACGTACTTGTGGGGGGGTGTGCATATCTGAATTTGCGGGAGGAGGCAAAAACAACGAAGAACCTGGATATTTCGCCTGCGTATGCTGAGGTTGCTGAACAAGAGAAACAGGAGACCAATGAATATAAACGACCACTTGACACGTTCGATCTCTAGTGCATACCATATAGGTGCTTTGATTTTGGACAGGTATTGGCGTTGAGACCGTTGGTAGGGTTATCTTATCCTGGGAACAGAGCCGTAAGCAAAAATTAGGTTAACCTAATCTTGACGCACAGTAGGTTTGGGTGCTGGACGGTAAGTGCCATTAATGTTCATTGTTGTGACGTTGGAACCAGTCTATAGACGTTATGCTCAGATGCTGCCACTTGCTAGTGGATAGGCTGATATACCTGGAACGTATTTTCTGTGGAAGAGGACGAAGCAACAACGCCAACAACACTCTTGATTCCAGAGTTTTGGGAGGTCGATGCTGAATAGAAAGGTCATACGAAGATAATGTTGTCAGAATTAAATACTTCATACATTGATTCATAGTGGTTCGTTGACGCGATTGGGAGGGTCTGGGCTTTGGTATTCGAATCGGTATAGACTGCGACGAAGAGGACTGGGTGGTTTGTGGCACAGGTTGTGAAGAATAGGACTGGGTGTTCTGTGGCACAGGTTGCGAAGGGTAGGACTGGGTGTTCTGTGGCACAGGTTGCGAAGGATAGGACTGGGTGTTCTGTGGCACAGTTTGCGAAGGATAGGACTGGGTGTTCTGTGGCACAGTTTGCGATGGATAATAAGGGATGATATGTGGCACAGTTTGCGATGAATAAGACTGGGTGTTCTGTGGAACATTTTGCGATGAATAGAATTGGGTCTGTGGTACAGTCTGCGATGGATAGGACTGGTTATTCTGTTGTACCGTTTGCGGCCGGAGTTGAGTATCCCGGGGTGCCACAGTTTGCGACCAGTATTGAGTATTCTGGGGTGCCACAGTTGGTGCCCAATATTGGTTAGTCTGGGGTGCCATAGTCGATTGTTGCACTGGAGTATATTGCGTCCCCATACCATGCTGCATACTGTTGGGATAATACTGGTTCGGATTTGAGGTTGATTGCGGGGGATTCTGCGGGTTGTAGTGAGAGGGGTGTATTCCCGATCCTGCGTGCCCATTAAATGTAGGCGTTGAGGTGCGATTGCCTTCCTGTTCAAGCCATGAGTGTCATCCTTGAACAACAAAAATTCACGCAAACATCAACTGGCACAATCTTCGTCGTGCTTGGAGTTTCATATTCAATTCGGGCCCTAGGTACTGCAGGAACAAGGCTACGCGAGATTTGAGATTGTTACACGTAGAGTTCATTACAGACACACCTTTGATTATTGGACTGAAGTTGCATCAACTGACGTCTAAAGCGATGATATAAAGCGACAGCCATAAATATTTCGAGATAACACGTACTGTGCTGCTTCTCCTTCTGCTATCTTCATCTTCAACTCGCGTTCCCGTTTGGCCCTCTCAATTTCCTCCTTCATCTCTTCCAGAGCTCGTTGAGCTTGCTCGATTTGGCGCAATTTTAACTGTATATCCTCATCATCTCCATTAAGCCCGACGATCTGGTAGTTGTTTGGAAAACTGGTCGACATGGCAAAAGGGCAAAAGACCTGCAAAAGACCGAGTTGGGACGTGGACTCGGAGTCGATTCAAAAGACACCAGGCATGAGTTTAGAAATGTCCAGCTGAGGTAAGCAGACTAATGAGCGCTTGTTTGTCTCTTTAACGGGAACATCTCGGCGATGGCTAGCTCCTCTTTTAGCAATCTAGCCCGGTTTGAGCCCATATTTAAGAATTTTGGGTACAATTTCGATGCTCATCGCGCTTAATGTCTATATCTCGTGTGCTATTACCTTTTCGCAGACTGTCTACACAGACGCGTTCATATGCTGCAGTTTCTTCGTCTAGTGCTTCGAGCCTCAATCCCAATACGTTAGGACCATTCGAAGTCTTCGACCGCAACAGTAAACGTGCGCAACGAGATCGTGCCGCTCAGAAGAATGAAGGACAGTCAAGTAGAGTGGTGGACTATGTGAGAGATGAGGTTGCGGATAGAATGATGGAACGATTGGAGGTATCGAACTGTCCATTTCAATTGTTCCGACTTCTGTCTTCACGCGATTTCAGGACATTACACGGCGCTTCTCTACTATACTGGACTTGGGCTCTGGTGCTGGTCATTTTACTAAACTAATTGGTCCGGAGACGGCCAAGAAAGTCATCATGTTAGATTCCAGTGGTGTGTGTTGTATCATGATCTTCTCTATTCGTCCGCGGTCAGACATCGCATTACAGAGAGAACTCTACATCGTGACACGGACGAGGAGTTTGAAGGTATTTTACGTGCCTATACTGAAATCAACAAGGTTGATTACTCTAATCTTTCTAGTGGAAATTGAACGAATACATGCCGATGAAGAAAACTTGCTGCAGACTGTGGCGCCAAACTCGCAAGAGGCTATCGTGTCGTGTCTCAGCTTGCATTGGGTTAATGACCTACCAGGTAGGTACAATTTCTATTCACCTCACTGATTACAATGCGGAATACTCGCGTTACAGGTGTACTTGTACAAATTAGAGAGGCATTACAACCTGACGGCCTTTTTCTCGGCGCCATGTTTGGTGGTGAAACTCTGTTTGAACTAAGGTATGCTTGCAGTTTGATTCTTAAAACTTAATGACGTAATGTCCTGTACAGAACCGCACTTCAGCTAGCAGAGGTTGACCGCGAAGGTGGTATATCACCACACATATCACCAATGACGGGTTAGTGAACTGTCCTGGGTCATTTCTGACACTTATGACAAGGCAGATACTAGAGACGTCTCGAATCTTCTTGGACGAGCGGGTTTCACCCTTCTCACAGTGGATATTGACGAAGTAAAAGTCTCATACCCAAGTATGTGGGAACTGTTGGATGACCTTCGCGATATGGGCGAAAGCAATGCCATTATAGGACGGTAAGTTGAACCTGTTATTTTGATGCATTTGAACTAATATACGTTCAGGAGACATGTTATTCATCGAGACACCCTCGCCGCTGCGTCGGCAATATACAAAGGTAATTTGGAGCACAAAATATATGTAGGCATCCACTGAAATATTCCCAAGAACTTCATGGTAACGAAGATGGTACTGTGCCTGCCACATTTCAAGTTATCTTTATGGTTTGTAAAGT
Organism: Omphalotus guepiniiformis; assembly: GCA_028554645.1. Lineage (NCBI taxonomy): Eukaryota > Fungi > Basidiomycota > Agaricomycetes > Agaricales > Omphalotaceae > Omphalotus > Omphalotus guepiniiformis. Next base: position 429,732 of record JAQOOI010000063.1, read on the forward strand.
TGCGTTTCACTCTACCCGATCTGATTATATTTCTCTTCTAGATTGGTTGGAAACCCGCGCCCAGTCAGCCTAAGCCACTGGAGAGAGGAAGTGGTAAAACGAATCTGAAAGAGGTCCTATAGGCTCTAGGTGCAATCAATGTTCCACGGCTGGAGTGTGTACTAGTACTTCTCGTGGACATGGTCACGGGATATTGAGATCTTCTTATCCTTGTCCGTCAAATATCAAAGATAACCTCGTCGACTATGTCCGAATCGCGTAGTCTGCGTGTCCGCCATCCGGGTCTGCAATGATTTCCATCAGTTTCAGCCACCAAGCATGCCCACATCCCGTCTGAGGTCCCCAGACACTCGTACAACTTCTACTTCTGTAGTTTTGACTCTGACGATTGAAACGCATCCCCGAGCAGCCGGCTCGTATCTCTGATGATCTCACTAAAACATAGCTTCTGGATTCGGCCTGTTAGGCCTGTTATACCCGCTGATGTGCTTGCGACGTATCAACGCAGACTTTTGCGCATCATCCAACAATACTCCTGGAATAAAAAAAGTATGTATGGGCTGGCATTTGATTCTGAACCTGTAAGGGACCTTCTCCGGTACCCATCAATCAAGGCTAAGCTGAACTGAGATGTTTTGACTTCTCCTGGCCGGTTTGTAAAAAGTTTAGAAGTACATACGTCGAATTGGATTATCTCGACCTCCGCGGATTCGCGAAGTGTTTGCAGCGCACAGTAGGTCTAATCTTGCATTGCGACATATGTACATAAATATCAGATGTAACATCAAAACATGTTGTGACGCTAGTACCTGGAATAGAATGCATAAACATGGCTGAAGGAGTGCGCACTCCATATAGAATGCGGATGTGACGACGACCAAAATCTCGCTTTTAGCAGATATGTGAAAAATGAAGTGATTAGAGGCCCGAACAAGAATGTCTCGTTGCCTGATATAGAAACACCATTGCCTAATATGGCAGAGTGGTGAATATTCAAGGAATGTCTGGCGTCGCAAATACCTGTAGGTTTGACGTTGGGGCCCGACATACCATCATCAACTGATACTTGGACCTACACCAAGTACGAAAGTGTATCGGAGACAGTAGCTCACATCCAACTCTAGCAAGCAGCCCATGATGAATATCAGTCGTACTGAGGCTCCCGTCCATGCCAACGTTGTGGGTCAAAATTCAGTAACGCAAAAGAACTAATGACTGACTAAATTCCTAAAGTTGCGTCTTGCGCTCTGAATCAACACAGCCAAAAATCAACTCGGAACTCAATTGTCCCTTAGATGTGATGGTTTCACCACACCTCTTTTGTTGACTATCTGGAGAGTACCAGTTTCTCTGTCGACATAGACTAATCTCAGCCGATTGGGACGGCTAGCGATCTAGGCTGAATGCAGCCAACCTCATTACCAGTGCCTACTAGTTGGGAATAATGAGGTGAATCCCCACACTACCACCCCACCACCTAGGAAATCATCCCAATAAGTGATACACTGGCAGACGGGAACGAACTAAAACGCAGCTCGGCACTTTCCAGTTGAATGATGAAAAAAAATCACCGAAGATTGTCCTATACTCTGCACTGCGAGACGATGCGAACGGGTTGCCATGACTTATGTAGGTGCCGACCAAAGATTTAAGAAATATAGTTTCGCGGCGTGGCTTGGCAGAAACCGGCCACAAAGAGAATCGTCGTGAAGTGGAATAAAGGTGCGAAGGACGTGAAGGACCCGGTGGGACGCTAGACATCTCATTTGCGTTCAATCAAGCTGTTTGGGGGCGTTGGCAATCCTGAGCAAGCAAATGAATTACACCTCTATTTCGGTAATGCGTATCCACAGACTTGGCATGAGCAGGACCTATGGCAGGCGGTAGGCAATCTCCCGCTAGAAAGACGCGAAAATCGACAGCGAATAGCATGGACTTACTGAGTCAAATCGCTCTTTGGGTTGTTGTCCTTGGCAATGCAACTCTATTCCAGTAATGTGTATCCACAGAATTGGCATGAGCAGGCAATAGGCAATCCCATGCCACTGCAAACAATTCAACATAAATCTCATGGGAAAATGTTAAAAATGTGGTGAAATATCACGAAAAATTAAACTTTTTCACGTTATTTCACCACATTTTTAACATTTTCCCGCGGGATTTATCTTGAATTGCTTGCAGTGTGCTAGGAAGACACGAAATTCGACACCGAATAGCATGGAGGTCGCTCTATCTGCCTCCTCTTGGGCACCAAAAACTAATCGCCTACTGATCCCAATTGCTGCCACTAGTGTGCCACAGAATCGAGCGGTAATGAAACCATGAACATGCACCACGGGTCCTTGTGCGTTTCCGAGTTGAGAAATATGGTAAGCGCCGAACGCAGGCACGAAACATGAACAACAAGTTCTGACTGTGACACGGTGGTCCCAACAGATTCTATATTTTGATACAGCGTTGTACAACGACCCAGCTATAGCAAAACCAGACATAAGTGAACACTTTTTTTCAATAGACAGCGCAAAGCTCTGCATACGTTTTGGTTTTACCCCCACTCATGCTCCCTGGCCTATGATGTTGCAGCTGCCTCAACATTTGTGTCGGCCACTATTCCATCCGGGCTGCCATTGATCTGCTCCAGTGATTGATCTTCACCAAGTACAACATCCGCATCTTCCTTTCCCTTCTCACTGCCATTCCTGCTATCATTTTCCTTCGGATCTTTCGTAGCCCCCAAAAACTTTCTTTTTGGGATGATACAGTAAAATGCCTGCTCCCAGTCTTTCGTCTCCACCCATTTCAGCATTATTTCGAACACTTGGTTTACAGTGAGGACTTTCCGGGTAGGAAGGGATGAAATGTATTTCCCGATTGGAAGGCGAGCATGACGAATGGATTGGTCGTTTGCTTTTTTGAGAGTCAAGTTCTAGCAATATGACATGTCACATTCCAATACAACGGAACTGAATAAAGTTCACCTACCTTATACCGGTTGTGATCACATATTGCACCGATGACATATATCTCGTCAGGTTTTAGTTCATCAAGCTCCTCATTAGAGTCAGCTGTGAGGTAGACGACGCTCTGTTTAATGCGGTCACTTTCGTCTCGTTTTTCGTCGTCCGTCTCAGAGGTGGATGTCGCGTTCTGTCGCGATTCTGACTCCTCGGAGGAAGCGGACGCTGAAGTTCCAAGATTGGCCCATAATTTTTCGTATCCTTCCTGCCACCACTCAGTATGCGCCCACCGCTTATATGCAGCGTCGTTGGTATTTTCTAGACGATCATACGTTCGCCCGTTCACTGAAGTGCAAAGCAAAGAGAAAGGGAATCCAGCATTGCGATTTCCGCTATAAGTATACGCAAGTTGTGAGCATAGCGAGTTTATCTCCTAGATGATCATCTCAAAATTAGCGTCGTGATCCTAAGAAAATATTCATACATACGTACCTTCTCCGACATCTTCTCATCAAATCCTAGATCAAGCACCACCTTCCCCCCAAACTTACACATCTTCTGTTTCTTCCTTGCTCGTTCTTCCATTTCAGCCGATTCATCTACTTCCCCAGCAGCCCTCTTCTGCGCCTTTATTCTCTTCTTCTCCTTCTGCATTTGCTTCTCTCGCGCGCGTCGCTCGAGCTTGAACTCCTGATAACGTTGGGCTTTTGCTGCCTTCTTCATCGCGTTCTTGCTCATCTTGATTTCTCCATCGAGTGCTGGATTCTCTTTCGTGGACGCCGGTGCATCTTCCAGTACACTTCCTTCTGTTACAGTGGGTTTAGTCAAAGGTTCGGAGACGATCTCACCAGTCGCCATAACGGAGAGAGGCTGAGGTATATGCGCTTCGTTTCCCACGAGTACACGAAATTCTTCACCTTTACTTACTTACATCGACCTCAGTAGTAACACTGTAAATGATACATAGTACCTTTGAAAAGATATTGATTGATTTCCGGCTCTAAATGTAGCCTAGCAAATTCAAGTGTTTCTGCTGTGAAGACGTTGGTCATAGCATAGTGTGCTTCATGTCATATGCCAGATCTCGATAAGCCATGTATGTATGCTGGATTCAGACTCTGCTGGACTCATGCAGCATGAACCTTGTTTTCCATATTCACAGCAATAATTGTCGTGATAACATCGCAAGATTCGCAAATCTGGAGTATTCAACGGTACATATCGACAATTAGCAGGGATCACTCGTGCCACGATCGCTTTGCTTTGTGTCCGTCCCAAATTGGAACGGGACAAGGAGATGCCGTCTCGACGTCGTTTACTCATAGTTGTCTCGGTCGCTGTTCTTTCTCTTTACTATCTTGACATATATACCCTCATTTTCTCCGTCTTCACATCTTTCTTTGGCTACTCTTCCTTTTCCACCCTTACCCAGCCTTTATCTAGTCCAACGATGTCTGCTGTGACCGCGCTACAACATCTCACTGTGCCTGCTGTGAAGAAACATACCGCGACGGTCATTTTTGTTCATGTGTGTCATCTGCGTGTATCACTCTTGTCATTTCGTGGTTTAATTGCTGTATAGGGTCTGGGAGACACTGGCTACGGATGGAAGCCTGTTGCAGATATATTTAAAGCGGATAGTGCGATGGGACATATAAAATGGGTACTACCTCATTCGTGGGTTTTCGAAGCTCTGCGTAGGTTGTGTTTCTGCGCTGATAATAATATGTTACCATAGCCCTGAACGCCCCGTCACTGCCAATATGGGAATGGTAATGCCATCCTGGTAGGGCACTTCGCTCTCCGAGTATCGATGTCTCCTCAATAGGCTCTCTAGGTTCGATATCAAATCTTTCGGTTTCAAAGATACCGAAGATGAAGCAGGAATGCTTGAAACCGTTGCGTCTCTCACCCAGTTGATCGACACGGAGGTTGCGGGGGGCCTGCAACCCGACCGTATTATCCTCGGAGGTTTCAGTCAGGGGTCTGCAATGTCTCTTTTGACAGGACTCACGATTGACAAGCAGCTCGCTGGAGTTGCTGCGTTGAGTGGGTGGGTGCCGATCAAGAACAAGTTTAGGACGGTGAGTTCTCACTTGCCTTTTGGTTTCGACACGATGCTCTCGCTCTCCGGACAGGCAGCATAGTTCTTTGACTTGGTCCCTATTCGACTACTGCGATCGTTTATCTTCCGTTGTTCTCATGTTCTCATGTGTTGTTTCTGCAGATGGCTTCTGCTCACGCGACTAAAATCCCGATCTTCTGGGGACACGGGGCCGCAGATCCTCTTGTCAAGATTCCCTTAGCCCAGGAATCCATAGAATTCCTCAAGACTCTAGGCATTTCCGTATCTTCTGGTGTTACGGGCGAGCCTAAAGGCTTGTCATATAATGTTTATACCAACGTGGGTCATAGTACTAATAATCAGGAGCTAGAGGATTTGAAGACATGGATAAAGAAGGTTATACCTGACCAGTAGCTCATACGCCCGATGTATTAAATAACATAACTAAAGTATACAGAGTACGTTCAAATAAAAGGAGCCTTTTAGTTTTTTGGCCTGAACAAACTCTGCATAAAAGGCAAATGACTATCAATTATTTCCGGTTAACCAATGCCCCAGCTCCATGTGTATGATGTACAGGAATGAGCATAAATGACATGGAGAACTTTGGAGAAAAAAGCTCCTTTTGAATGACTCGGACCGAGTGACTCCTGCCGGTGGTTGAAGCTCGAACAAAGACACCTGCGATTGAGCGCTGGGCGTCCATCACCTTCTCACCTACCCTTTCTCCTTCTTCGCTGTTCGCAATGCCCACGCAAAATGGGCGGCAGCAGGAAGCTCTGTATGCCTGTAAATGTCTGAATGTTCGTCTTCGCTCTACACCACCACCGTACGGACAGGCCGATTTTCCTCCTGCGTCAGAGTACACAACGGTATATGTGGCACGAGACGAGGACATCAAGATTGTGAGGATATTATATCGTTTTCTTTTAAAATAATCCTCAATATCTTGTCATTCAGATATATCCTCATCTGACGCTAAGATCGCGGTATAGAGGCCCTTTCATTCCGGATCCAACGCGATGTGCGCGCTATACCTCCTTAACCTGTCTAACCTGTCAAGCCCTTGTATATCGTATACATCAAATTGTATCGACTGACGATGAAGTGAATTTGAAGGAGGGCCCTATAATCACAAAGGGCTGGGCAGAGACTGAAGTGCTGCGAAGCTCGTCTGGGTGGCTAGAGGTTCATAGTAATGACATTCTGGTGGGCATTCGCTTTGGTCATTCAAGTGGAACCAGGAATGTAACTGATTTTTACCATCAATACAGACTGGCCAAGAGGCCATAAGTCGTCAAGAAAACTCCTCTCAGTTCTCGAAGTTGTTTGGGATAGTACTCCCCGTTGTATCAATCGTCTCTCCTTTAACACAAGATCCTGTTATCGATCCCCCTTCGGCGCCACCATCTCTTCCAAAATACAAACTTCCCTTCATTCCACCAGTTTTTCCCGAGTCAAAATCCAACCGTTCGCTCTTTGCGACGCTGGCTTCTATCGCATCCCAACAGTCTGCTAGTATACGCTCTGAGATAGAGGAATACATCGATGGTATAGTGAAGGAGAAAGTAGAAGAAGTCAAGCATGCTGAAGCTCAGTTAAAGCGAGATGTCCAGACATTACTGACCAAATACAACGAAGGAATAAAGAAAGCTGAACAAGAGCAAAACGCTCTCATTTCGCAGCAACTGTCCCAGAGTCGGACGAACGAGAGGAGTCCATCGCCGCCGGTTAGTCCGGCCAGCCCTAGCTTCCCTGGTGCGCCCATGTCTGTTGTGCGAGAATTCGTACCTATGAGGGTACCCTCAGAGTCTTCCGGGAAAGCCCGCCAATTTCCCGTGGCAGCATCTGCACCTCGCGTTTCTGCCCTTTCAGCCTCCCTTGCTACGTCGAGCTTCCACTATCCTCAAGCTCGCGCCGATGCAGCAAAGGCAGATAGTATCCCATCACGCTCCCGCACCCCAGACTCCCTCCAATCCGCCACATCCACCACTCTTACCTCGCTGCAGCTGAATCCTGAAGTCAGGAACGTGTTCCAGTTTCGGAGAAATAACAATGACGAAATGAATACTGCAGCAAGTTATAGGTACTTCTTGATTGAGGAGGAAATGGAGAAGGTTAGGAAGGATAGGGATCATCAGAAGCAGGCACCCACTGCTCAGGATGGAAATGCTGTCGCTAGCTCACAGCAACCTCTAGCGGGCCCTTCTGGCGACAAAGCTACAGCGAAGACTAATGGAACTGGCAGACAGGAGGAGAAGCGGGTGGAGAGAAAGGAGCAAGGTACCGTTCCTGCTTTGGATGGAACGAGACCTGCAGGCACGAAGTCCGCCAGTCCATCTCCTTCACCCAAATCGAAGGGCAAACGGAAGGTTACATTTGATGTACGTGTCGATAATGAAACCAAGCCTGTTGAGCATGATGTAGATTCTGGAGGTAAGATGATGATTTTTTTGCCTTGAATTATCCTGATTTTGTTTGGTGTCTTGCAGAAATGCTATTTGATTTGGAAGAAGAGCTTGGTCAAAGACGAGATGCGAGTGAGCAGCAAGCTCCACCTCTTCTGGAGCAATCCGTTCCTGTACGTCCACGAACACGGAAGCAGAATTCAGGTGGCCTACCAGCGTCATTCTCGACTCTTCGTCCTGCATCACTTCCGTCTCCTCCCAGTGCACCTCTTCTGCTTAGTGGGCAAAGTTCTGGTCAATCATCACCTTCGGACCGACACCGTCGGCGCTCACCTAGCCCTACTGCCAAGTCTTCTCTAGAGAATGATAATACGCGCGAAGCCTCTGGAATACCAATGCCAGATGGCAATGCTAGTGGAAACATAGATGCGGTAGATGATGCTTCTTCGAGTAATTTGCATGACCCAGAGGGTAAACGAAAGGAGGAAGAGGATATTCTGCGACTTGTCGCTGCAGGTCTTCCGAGCCACCGAGCTGCGTGGAGGAATAATAGGAAGGTCTATGAAACATTTGTGCGCGGGTATGATCTAAACGATGGAGAATCTCCTGAGGAGCGTGAGGAAGGAATTGATGAAGGAAATGAGGGTAGGTCGCTTTTTTAGGGTTCCTCCGGTATTGTTCTCTAAGGATTAGCGTTTACTGATTTTTCTTTAATTGTAACTACCAGATCAACAACCAATGGCATTTGCGGGTATACCAGGCTCGTTACCGATCGGAATTCATCGTCCCACTGCTAAAGCCAACGTTCCTCCTCTGAGTCTAGCGTCTTATCAACCCGATACCCTACTCTCAGATTTGGCAACCGCAACGTCACCGAGGAAGCAACGTACTTCGACATCTGCACTTCGAAGGGCAGCTTATGCAGAGAGAGATTTGGATCGAGCAATTGATCCAGGGCTATTAGACTTCGTTCCTAGAGAGGAGGGGATACGTGAAAGTGACGAAGAGGAAGAGGAGAATTCGCAGACTAGTGCGCATGCCGCTAGTGCCTCTCGTTCTTACGGAGGAAGGGGGAGGGAGAGGGCGCACAAAATCCTTGAGGCACGGAATCAAGTGCCGGACGCTGGAATGTGGAGGAGCATGGTATGAGTAGTGTACATATCTCCGTGATCTGACTGTAGATAATCTAGTGCTGTATGATGTACAATACCAGCGTCACACGCGCAATAATTTTGTTTACCAAACGTTCATATACTTATTATTGTCAAGTCGTTTACTGAACACTTCATAACGATTTTTGTAAATGTGGCACGAGGACCAAGAAGAGCAGGGATAGCATTAATTCAAGCGACATTATAACATAGTGTGCGTATCTATCAAAAAGTTTTGAGATATGGCAGAACCACATGAAGAATCACAGTTCGGTCGTCTGTTGAATTACAACGTAACGCCTTCATTTTCCTCATAACGGGACATGGTTTCTTCCACCTTTGACTCATCACTGAGTTTTTCTTCGTCAGCAGCCAATCCTTCGCCTTCCTGGTTGCACCTATCGCAACCACAAGCAAACCTCCAACCTCGAGCGAGCTCCATCCGGCGTCTCCTCCTGCATTCAGCAACGGACTCACCCTCGTGTTGAGTCACATCGACATAAGCGACGGAAAGCTCATCGCCGGCTTTGAGGTCAGAGTTGGCGATTAGATGGAGCTTGGAAGTCCCATTGCTGAAGGAGGGTCGAGTATTCGGAATGCAAGAGTGCGAGAGGTAAGAAGATACTGTGTAGAATGCACTGCCGATTTGGCGAGAGGTTCCATAGGGAGTACGAGTCTTCTCTACGTCCTCTGGACGAGCATCAGGAGCCGGCTTGTAAGAAGGTGTAAGTCGATATACTGAGTCTTTACAATTGCTATGTTCAAAAGCGAACCTTGTCATCGCGACCGCCACCGTAAGAAACACCAAATGCATTATACGCCATTTTACCAACAAGCGTGGCATACCTCTCATCCGTGACAAACTGCTCCAATCCAGGTAATACCGACGACAGTACAGCAGTGATGAGCGCAAGCTCGCCTGGGTTTGGTATGATCTCGAGATAGCGCAAACGATCCAGGTGATCAGCCAGAAGATAGTCACCACCGTCGGCATCAATAAAGTCATCCTCCTGTTTACCGGATGGCATTATCGGGACCAATTTTCCCATTTCAGCCGCAATTTGTCGCGCGATGAATCTGGCGACGAGGAGAGGACCGTGTTTACCGTTCTTCTTGAGGTAGTCGACATACTGCGTCTGGACCTTCCTGCGTTCTTCCAGAACGGCAGGGGTGATCGGCTCAGTGGGTATTTCTGCGGGAAGGGGACGTTCCAGGGTGAAGAGAAGAGCTTGAGACTGCGTCCTGTGAGCGAGTTGACAGGCCTTAGAGCAATACGCAGAGTCGAGTGCGTCTCCTGTGTTTTTGATGGACACGGATGGCTCGAGGAGTCGCATGCAGTGAGAGCAGTGAGTCCCAGCTGCCTGAATATCGAAATCAAGAGCAGTCACGACAGGACTTTCCTGGACGGAGAAAATCAGTACTTGAGATGGGCGAAGAGGATATCGAAATCGGTGTAACCTCAAAGATGACTTCGCCAGCCTTCACATCTTTGGTGAGGACAAGTGCTTTTCTTGTTGTACCGGTTGTAGTGGCCTTGCGTGTCTCCACAACTACACCGAGAGTTTTTGGCGGGAAATGGTCGTAGTAACCTGAGAACGCACGACTAAGCTACACGCTTGGACAAACCCGTGGAAGCGCACCTTCAACTCTGTCTTTCACCTAAACACGAGAAGGTATACATAGAAAGAAAAAAGGAAAGGATGTTATATTAGAGCCTGTTTCAAGCAATTTTAAACAGAGCTGATGGATGCGATTGTGTCCGTATCTCTGACTACGAATCCCGTCACACCCAGAGTATACAGAGTGCAGTCACCATCATCATCATCATCATACAATTCATGACGCGGACGGCTGAGAACCGGGGTCTGTGACCTTGTCCCACTCCTGCGATGATGTCTCGGACGGAGGCCCTCCTCTGACCGGGCTCGTCTCATCGTCGAGTTCGTCGATGCTTAGGGAGGATTGCAGGTCGGAGGACGAAACACTCACGTCGAGATTGGTCATTTCAACCACGAGCTACGGCAGCGGATGAAGTGAGAGACAGTTCAAGTCAGGCGAATTACACTTACCTTGAAGATGGGTTCAGGAACGGTCTTTTGGTAAATCATCATCAACTCTACAGGTGTCGGGTACACTCTAAGCGCGCGATAGAATGACATAGCAGCAGGTAAGTGGCATCGCGGGCCTTGCAAGAAGCAAATGAGCCGGCGAAAGAAAATGACCAGAGAACATAAGCTTACCTTGCAATGATAATTGCTCTCCGTTAGAGACTTGCGACATGAAGTACGCTTCCTTTTGTTCTGGCGAAATTGGCACCTCCTCACGCTTCATTTGTTCTAAAGCTTGTCGGAGGTCATCCTGAGAAATCGCGCCCGGAGTAGAGGCCAAAGAGGATTTAGAGGATGCAATAGTTTTGTCGATGCGTTTCTTCTCTTTCCCTGCATACCCAGGTCAGTAAGAGTGATTGAGAGTGACGTCGAGGAAGCCACTTCCGTAATTGCTTTCGGAAGTCAACGTCTGTTCTACGTTTGTAGTCGAAGTAAACAGCATAAGCAACCAGACCAGCAGCAGCAATGCCGGCAATGGTGAGAATGCTGGTAGCTCTGGAACTGCTCATCGTGCTGGACGACGAGGAGCAGGAAGTGGCAAAGAAAAGAAAGGGCTTCCGGTTATGTAATTCAAGACTCTCACGTTTCTGTTGAGTGCAGAATTCGTTCCGACATCGTCACCCTCCTGGGTTCTGCCATTTTTCCCTTTTGCTCGCCATGAATGACGATGGCGGCCCACCAAATGAACCCTTGTCGCTCATTGTCATTCCTCCAGCCAACGAAGTCGACGTGGCGGCTGGTTCCTCTGCTCACGCCTCCTCTTCAAATTCAACAGATACCTCGAATGCATTGAATTTTCCGAACACTCTTTCCAGTGATTCTCAGCCGCAGCCACCACAAGGAACGTCTCACAGTGAAATAGAGATTAAGGAGGACACTGCACTACAGGGGCACTCAGACCTTGTACCAATCGAATTAGTCAAACACGAGGATTCAATGCTCGATATGAATGCTCAAGTCGAAATGGTGGAACCCTCGTCGGATGGCTCTGGTACTTCGAATGATGCCGGGAGCACGATCAATGACGATGAACAGGAATATTACCAGGGATCCGATTCAAACGAGATGAAGCGCGTGAAGGTATGTCTTTCCGCCTCACACGAGCCATCCCACTGCGCGATAGCCACTCAACCGTTCGCTATTGCGGCCAGACGCGTCAAGTGGATTGGCTCTCAGACTATCAATGCTCATGGCTGGTGTATAGGTTTATGAACTTGTGGGGTCTCGCTGGGTTGACCGAGGAACAGCTTTTTGTTTCGGACATTGCTCGTCCGACGGCTCTGAAGCGCTCCTGACGGCTCGTTCGGAGAAAAACGTCGACGATGTCATCTTGACGACTACTATTCGCACTAACGACGTGTATCAGCGCCAGCAAGGTCATTTGCATATCTCTGACTGCGATCCTTCTTCTCATTCGGGTTTGCAGACACCTTGATTGTTTGGACGGAACCTGATGGTGTGGACTATGCCTTGAGCTTTCAGGACCCTGAAGGATGTTCCGAAGTTTGGAGTTTTATAGTGGATGTTCAGAGGCAGCTGAATGGGGCAGGTGAGTGGTTAAACTTTGACTGGTATGATAGAGGTACTCACTTCTACTGCTCAGAGGAACAAGGTTCTGTCACTCTCGGCTCGTCCTCTCCTGCCATTGGCTCTGAGCCTAGCTCTCTTACTGCAAACATCATTCGTACAGGACGTCTACCTACGCCGCATGTAGGAATCATTGGGGACATTGATAGGGCAATCAAGGCACTGACAAGGACGCAGCAACTCAAGGAGCGGATTTGCGAGTACATCTTAGCCGAGGTACGTGACCAACTCTTCCCAATCGTCCGGTCGTGTAAAATGTACTGTCTTACGGTTACAAAATACATGAGATCGCTTTCCTGTTCCAATTTATCCATTACATTTCGACGGGCTGATTTCTTGCGTATCGTAATGTTCATCAGGATTATATCAAGCAGCTTGTTGATGTGATGCACGCGGCCGAGGAGGCAGAAAGCCTGGAGAGTCTTCATGCACTCTGCAGCCTCATGCAAACAATACTAAGTAATTCTCGAACTCAGGCACCATTTGGAAAAAGCTCACAGAGTTCTTCTTACAGTAACACTGAACGACCATAGCATATACGAAATCATCCTCGATGACGAACTCTTTTTGGACGTGTGCGGAATGCTAGAATGTCGGTTACTTGCCTTTCATTTTTGACTTCTAGAAGCTCATTCAACACAGATGACCCCGATTTCCCAACCCACAAAGCCAACTTCCGTGAATTCCTACTACAAGGCACACGCTACCATGAACCCGTTATCATGGGAGATCCTGCAATCCGCCGGAAGATTCATCACACTTACCGCCTTCAATTTCTCAAGGATGTCGTCCTCGCACGCGTTATAGACGATTCTACATTCAACGTCCTCAACTCCTACATAATCTTCAACCAAATCGATATAATTTCGCATATTCAAACAGACAATGCCTTCCTCCGGGACATCGTCAAGCTATATGTCGATGAAGACATCCTCTCAGGCAACGCGAAAAAGCCACCACCACCCCAACCCCAACAAGGCCCGCCAATCGCACTAAACGGTGATATCAAGTTGGAACAATTAGAAGGACCACCTGCCAGTCCAAAACTGTCAAACGTCAACGGTGTCAATGGTAGAACCGTCCAAACATCGGCCACCTCGACGAGTTACATTGAACAAACGCCTGCGTATGCGTTCGCACCACCGGAGCAACTTTCGGAGGAGGATCTTATTCATCGACGAGCGGTGATTTTTTTGGTGCAGCAGCTATGCATTATGGGCAAGAATGTACAAGTTCCAGCCCGAATGGCGCTTTTCCGAACCCTGGTTGACCGTGGAGTGCTGTTTGCAGTACAATGGGCACTAGGACTCTCTGAAAAAGAGCCAGTAACGAAGGCCATGATTGCGGCTGGAGGGGAGATTCTTACCGCGCTATTGGACCATGATTTGAACGGGGTGAGAGGGCATGTACTGAAGCAGGTGGTGGCAATTGAAAAGGAGAGGGCTGCTAAGAAGAGAGGGGCCGATAAAGCTGAGACGATTATTGAGATGTGCTGTAGGATTATGGCGCATAGCAAGGATCTGGCGGTCCAAAGTCAGGTTGGAGATGCGTTGAAGGTGTGGTTGGATGTCCCACTCGGCAATGGTGGGGAAAGTAGAGAAGTCATCGCAAGTGGTTCCGAGGCTTCTCAGGTGCGTTCGAAGGTTCTATTTACGTGGCGTTACTTTTGACCGATCGCTTCTCAGGCACTCGCTTCAACGAAACTGAATCGGAAAGACGATCCAGGGACTGAGCGATTCATGGACTACTTCTATAAAGAGTGTATCGGTATTTTGTTCAAGCCATTCGGCGAGCTCCCGGAATGGAGAAACTTCTCTGGTACATTCATCCTGCTGTTATCTTCAGATTTGATTTGACAACGTCGTTCAGAACCAATACTGCCGTTGACGCGTGAGCAGACGAATCGATACGTTTACCTATGCGACTTGCTCTACAATTTCTGTCTCCAACACCAATTCCGGAGCCATTTCTTCGTGCTGTCTACGAATATCGTAGCCAGAGTGGCCACAATTCTCAAGGCGAAAGACAAACACTTACGGCATGGTTAGCACCTTTCACTTCTCGGATAAGCGAATGGCCCACCACGTTTTATTTCAGCCTCGTTTCGGATTTTCCGTTTGCTGCTAAAGCAAAATAATCAAAACATGCATGCTCAGATCATGAAGCATGACATCTTGAAGCCTATCCTTGATCTGACCATCCGAGAGTCCAGACGGGATAACCTTCTCAGCTGCTCCTGTCAGGAGTATTTCGAGCATATGCGTCGGGTAAGTCGTGCTGTGTGCAAGTCCTTACATCAACTAAAAATACTAATGAATGCATCACTGGATGACGTTTGTAGGAAAACATGAAGGATCTGATCAAGTTTTGTATGACACATCACGAAGCAGAGATAAAAAGACTGGCCGAAACGCCGCTCGGTGCTCAACGATTCGAGATGTTCATTCGCCGATGGGATATGAATAACGAGCCTTTGCCGGTCGAGACGAAATCGGAGAAGTGCGTATAAGTTTAGGACTGATTCGATGCATTAGCTAATGACCATATTCGCACAGACCTATTGACATTCGTGGATGGCCAGGGAACGCTCGTGCACTGGAGGTCGAAGAAGAGGACTACTTCAATGGCGACGATGATGACGACGAAAGTGATTACATTCAGTCGATATCATCCCAGTCGTGGTCGAGGGGTACATCTTCGCCTATTCCCGGAGCCACCAATGGCCTGAAAAGGAAAAGACGCATGGCTGTTGCTGGCGCTTTGGCCAACAGAGGAATTAGACCGCCGCTGGGACAGGGGCAGAATCGGGGTGTCGTTAACGGCAATGAGCTACCGAGGAAGCCATTGCTGGGCTCGTTGGTGGACTACGAGGATGAGGAGGGGTCGGAGTCTCCGACGGCATCGATGGCGGCAAATGAGTTGCCTCCCTTGAGCCCGAAACTGTCTCATCGCCAGGTTCCGGGTGCATCGCTGTCGAATGGCCTTTCCTCTGGACCACCACCGCCAAGGAGGCAGGCAGAAGACGAAGATGAAGAGGACAATATGCTTGAAGCACTCCTTTCGCGTTCAAGGCCACAATCGCCCGCACCAGGTATGATGTTGAATATCGATGCTCTGGGGCCGATGAAGCCTGGTGAAAAACGTAGAAGAGCGGACGAGGATGAGGAGGATGAGGAGCTGCTGAATCGGTTGACTGTGAGCAAGAAGGTGGATTTCGGGTCCGGGAAGGACAAACAGGGTGGGCAAGATGGGGCTGGGTTTGCACGGGGGCACACGAGGGGAGGGGGGATATCAATATCGTTGCTAGGTAGGGGAGGTAAAAGTAAAACTCGGGATGATCCACCCCCTGCAACGAAGAAGATAAAGTTGAAGATCGGGTCGTTAGGGCAGAAAGTGGGAGGTGCAAAGGAGAGTGAAGGGGAAGGAGAGGGAGAAGGGGCGAAGAAGGTGCTATCGTCATCGACGACGGCTACAGGCACGGCTCCTGCTTCAGAACCTGGCGCGAAGGACGGGGATACGGGGTAAAAGCGGTCTGATTTATATTGGACTGGATGTTACATCTTTGTTGTCTACATACATACATACTTTGTTGTGATGTTTATGTCCGAACGCCAAGCGCGTTGTGGGATTTTGTGTGTGTGGTCTTTTTGTATAATGCCATTATAGTAGATATATACTGGGTACTGCATCGTGATAGAGTAGGTATATAGTTGTGTTTTCCAAATTGCTATCCCAATTCAACGTCATCCTCGGAGAATTTAATCAAGCGTAAAGTGCGGAAGCGTATCGATTAGAATATGTTGAAATGACATGTACATCTCCGGAAGTTCGTCGTGCAATTGATTGATTGGGTCTCATGTTGCTCAGTTCAGACATGGTCTGAGACCAGACAGGCAGGCAAGATGCAAGAGAACCCCGAATGACGAATTCAAACGCTTCTTCACATTGGGACATATCAAGGAAGTTTATTACCCTCGTACGGCCTTGTACTCGCTCCACCACCACGACTAACATATGCTACGCATCAAATAACTGGTCAAGCAGAAGGACAAAGGCAGCAGAAGGACACAGCAGGCATTTAATTCGCGTGTAGATCGCGTGCGGAAGGGTATAAGTTGTAACTCAGACGACATCTCGACTCCTGCGACTGTGGCTCGTCTTGGTCAGCCACGTAACGCTTTCTCTGCTCTCTTTCGCTGTCGTCGATGCAACGTCGATGGTATCTGGACGATGACTACCTGGCTCTCTCGTGCACGCTGTTTGTACAAGGCTATTATCCCTCGACCACAAACATTCAGATGACCCTTGCAATGAGAATACGTGGCTGATGGCGTTGCTTTGTGCTCGACTACTCCAACAAGGCGAACAATGGGAGGTGGCCAGTGCACTGATGTATGCCGAGAAGCCGAGCACGTGGGATGGTCCGTGCGGGGCAAAAACAGGGAAAACAGGACCAAATACGGGGTGTGATTGTTTGGGTAGAAGGGCGGGAAAACTCTTACCGTTACCATCACCTCGATCGACTTCCCCCTTTTTCAAGCTTTGCCCTCCGCCACGCGTCGCAACAAGCTGGATTCACAACTGGCGACCGATCCTCGGAGTGAGGACTACATCTCCAAGGACCTTCTCAATCATCTAAACGCTTCTGCCGACGCTGACACAGACGGCACCACCGACGACGACGACAATATGAACCACTATCCTCTACATCGTTCTTCCTTCAATTCTCTACCGAATGCAACTCGTCCTTCAAGACACCATCCTACACCTTCTTCTGCTCTACCTTCCACGAATCCCACTATGTATCGCGACCCCACGTATCCACCACCCCCAGGCCTCGTATCACCAACCATGCAACCAGCATATCTCGACGGGCTACGACCCAGCTACGACTATGGCGCAAACCCTAGTTTTACTCTGGTAGATCCTTATCTCAGCAAGCCTCATCCCGTCAATGGTATGCATATGTCTTCTCAGACGCCGTATGGGCCGCACATCGCCACCAACGGGATTGGTGGTGGCCAGCATCTAGTTGCTGTTGCAGGTGCTTCTACTGTAGGACCCAGTTCTGGGGGAGGACAGGAAGATATTTCCACAATTTTTGTCGTCGGGTTTCCAGATGATATGCAGGTGCGTACTCAACTCTTATTTTTAGAACCGTCGTTCTGACAGGTCAGCACCTCTGCAGGAACGCGAATTTCAAAATATGTTTACTTTCTCATCTGGCTTTGAGGCCGCTACTCTTAAGATACCGAACAAAGAATATACTGCATACGGTCTTTCTAATAATCCCAATCCACCCTCACTCGCTGCCCTATCCTCCCTAGCCTCGCGTCCAGGCGCGACGAACCATTATGCAGGTTCCAATGACCCTTACAACATTGTCACGATGAATCAAGGAGGTGTCGTTGTTGACGGGGGACGGGATGGGACAATGACGAGTTGGCCAGCTGCGGCGGACGACACATTCTATGGTGGTCCCGGGGGGATTGGGAGTGCCGGGGGTCCAGCTGGTGGGTATTTGATTAGTTTAACCCTGGGCCCTACTCCTAACCCTAATGTCATATGCACAGCCACTTCCGCGAATTCCGGCCCGGGTATATCGGGAGGACCCGTTCCTCCTAGGAAGCAGATTATTGGTTTTGCAAAGTTTAGGACAAGGGCCGAAGCTCTAGATGCCAGGGATCTGCTTCAAGGGAAAAGAGTCGACATAGAAAAGGGCTCTGTGTTGAAGGCAGAGATGGCAAAGAAGAATTTGCATACCAAGAGGGGTGTTGCCGGTCCCGGTTCAGGGCCAAACGGGCCTGCAGGGAGTGGAGGTTCCAACAATGGTCCTGTGAATGGTATGGGTTCTGGCGGTGGCGGTGGGGGAATGGGCTCCGGGATGCCTTCAGGCTCGCTTGGTGGTGCACTCGGTCATTCGTTCAACCCAATGCAGCAATATGACCCCTACGGTACGATGGAAGGAGTTTTGAGTGCACGGGAGAGAGAACTCGGGACGTTGGGTGCTATGGGCTTGAGCGGTGCCGGTGTTCCGGTGAATAAGACGTGGCAAGAAGAGGAGGAGAAAGAGAGGGAGAGGCGAGTTATCAATGCCATGGGTCTCTCCTCTGGGGACGAGTCTTCTGGTCCTGGCCCTCGAGATCGTAGGCGAAAGGACACGCGAGACAAAGAGCTGAGGTTGACATCTGGCTCAGCTTACGATGCGTTCCACTCCGTCCCTGCCCATATATCTTCTTCCTTCGCCGCAGGCTCTCCGCCTCTCGAGTCTATTTTTTCGATGAATGCTCTTGGAATGACCCATGCCGGTGCAGCGTCGACAGGATTGGCTTCTGGTACAGCTCAGGATGACGCGACCTACGGTCCTTGGGATCATGTGCATGCGCAACGTCAACAACCGCTGTCAAAGAAGACTAATTCGTCGAGAGCCTCAAGTGTCGCTGGACGGTCAACGCGTTCCACGGTTTCTCAGCAACATCAAGAGCGTCCCTCATCTGATGCGCAGTCCGATGCGGCGTCTGATGTACATACTAACCCTGAACTCGAAGATAGCAATGGGGTAGACCCCAACGCGACTGCTACAGAGATCAACGTGGGCCAGCTCTCGAGCTCCTTCGAACATCTGGCATTGAATATGGGATCCTCACAACCAACGACTCAGAATGGAACCGACTCGCAGGGTAACACTTCTCCACAATTGCCTTCGCCGTCGAGTGGGTCTGGGCATTCTGCATCAGGAGTGTCGACATCGGCGCATTCCACGGGGGGTGTCTCCGTGATTTCGGCTCCCTCCTCCTCTTCTTCAGGTGGTATGCGTCACACTTCTTTTCCAAACAACTGTGTTCCCTCCTCCTCTCTGCTAGGAGTGAGTCCGAATCACAATGCGACTGGTGTGGATCAGAACCCTCCAATCAACACTTTGTACGTCGGCAACCTGCCGATATCGCCTCCTCCTCCGGGTTATCCGCCTGATATTCTGGAGGATAGCTTGAGGGAACTTTTTCGGAGTCGGCCTGGATTCAGAAGATTGTCGTTCAAACAAAAGAGCAGCGGGCCAATGTGCTTTGTCGAGGTTCGAGTCCCCACTCATGTTACTTCTTCAAATTAGCTGACCATGTTGTCAATGTTTCTATTCAACAGTTTGAGGACGTGCATGCGGCGACCAAGACCATCAACGAGCTTTACGGCAACACCCTGAATGGGCTCGTGAAAGGAGGAGGTATCAGACTCTCTTACAGCAAGAATCCTCTTGGTGTTAGGACTCCCACTAGTGCTAACGGACCGGGTCCGGCATTGCAACAGCAGCACATCTTGCAAATTCAGGGTCCGAATCATAATCACGGACATCATCAGAACCAGGGGAAAGAGGGAGAAAGAGATCGATTCAGCGTGTATGGTGCTGGTGGGGTGCAACAGGCTCTCTCCCCAGCGCCTCATCATAATCATTCAAACTTCGGACACACGCACGGATATATGATCTCACCCCCTCCTCCTAGATTTACTGCTGCAGCGTCAGCTTCTTCGTCCGCGACGGCTGGAGGTGCTGCTGGTGCAGGTGGCGGGATGTTGTTTGGCAACTTCCCGACGGGGGCTCCCGCGCCGTCAGGAGGTTCGAACGGCTTCCTGTTTGGGACAGCAGGTCCTCTGCCGAGTGCAAGTGGTACTGGCTCTGGGGTGGGAGTGGGTTATAGGCTATCCTCATCGGATGTCTATCTGCCTAGTTCTGCTGCCTCTGGCGCTTCTTCGCAGAACCTCTTTGCACCTTTCGATGTTGGTGCTGGTGCTGGACACCTTGAGCATCCTCAGCTGCCGTTACACTCGCAGGTAATGCAGCATCAGCATTCGGTGCTTCCGCCTCTGCATCCGTCTCAGTACCAGAGCCCGAATCAGAATCAAAACTTCTAGACGCCTACCTCCCTTGCCTGGATTTACCTTTGATGCACATACTTGATTCCCACTGATGATGACGAAGACTCTTCCCTGCTTTGCTTTTCTCGTGAGAGTATAGACTTCTTTTTGCGAAACCCTTCTTCAAGATTTTCCGCCTCCGTTTGCGACATCTCCTGCTTCCTGCTCGTGTCTAGTATTTATCGAACCTCCATTCAGCAGCGTCTCTCGATCTCATGCATATGCTCTATATCTTATTCGATTTCTCTCTTTGCTGCAAATTTCCGTCGTCATCACATCACTATGTATTTTCAGTCGGGTCTGCTCATGATTACACCAATGACAAGGCGGCCGTACATATTTGCGCCATGCTACACATTCATCCATCTGGTACCTCGCAAGAAACCACAATCCAATTCTGCATAGTGCATCAGCATACACACATTACTGTTTTCGTTATCTTCGTTCTGGTCCTTTGGTTTCCATCGTATTTATTCCTCTTTTGCGGACTCTTGCGTTTTGCCTTGCCCTTTGCTTGTTGTCTCATGTTTGTGTGACTTCTTTCTCTATCGTCTGCAACCACCAATTCAATTCACCACTCACCACAGCTCATCGTACAGTTCAGTATATATCAATTATCGTATATATCTCGTCTGCTTATATTGTCTTATTGATATCGTTACCCCCTTACCAATTTTCTACTTCGACATTTGGTATATTCTGAGTAGTGCCTTGTTTTATTTTCGTATTAGTTGTCTTCGTGCGCCACCTCCCCCCATCCTGTTCCATTCATCGCATCCATCTACCGCTGTTACCTGAAAGCGATGGCACCGCTTTTGTCCCTGCCTTTACTTTGTTCTATACCTACCAATACGCCTGACTCCAGCTCGCCTCACCTCACTTCCCTTGCTTCGGTCTGTTTCGTTTGCTTGCATTAACTCATATACACCTTCCAGCATCCTCATTGCCATAACTCGAGTTCAATTTCAATCATACTCAACCTTCAGTTGGATTACAGTCACGCAATATCAATACATATGCAGCTTTTTTTTTCATTCCCTTCTTTTTCGTTTCGCCCAAATCTCATCACCCATCGTTTCCTCAGAATCATCATTTCCATATCGCACTACACTACAACCCAGCCTCTCCATTTCTTTTGTCATCTCTCGATCCTGATTACGCACTTATCGCCATTGCTCAATATCGTTGCATTATTTCGATTCATCACCCCTCCCCCCCCTTCTAAGAATTGTGTGTTTATATAGCCTCTAGTACTTAGTAGTAGCAGCGAGCTTTGGTGCTCTGTCGTTTGTATTTTATTCTATTTGACTTTGATTTGATATCTGTTCTTTGTTAGAAAGAGAACTAGCTTTGACCGTGTGCATATGGATGAGTTATGGTTGAATTGGGCGCGCTCAGATAAGTTTTGTAGTTGAATTCGGAACAGATTTATTGTGGCTGAATGAGATGGAGAGACTACGAAATCATTGACATTCAACTTGCATCGAATGCGTGAATATATGTTCATTAAGAGCGTAAAAGGAGTGATATTCGACTATTCGACTACAAGTAGATGCGAATGTCGTCATGATCATGTTCGAAGGTAGCAGCGGAAGCAAAAGTTGCATACGATATTAGATACATCATGAGTATTAGCTGTGTGTACGAAACCTTCAGCAACGGCTCAGTAAGTTGGGCGCGAATTTAAACGGAGCCACTTACTGTGAGCTGGGAAAGCGGTGGTAGAATCAGGAGATATCGTCCAAGAAATATTATACTATACAATCAACATCCAATCCAACCACCCCAGGCCATGTCGAAACAAGGCCTCACTCTAGAACAGTGCGGGAGGCTGTCAGAAGCTCCATTGCGCAACGAGCACACGAACCCTGACCAAACGCTCAATGCCAGCCACTCCAAGCCGGCCAGCCTTCATGCCAGCTCGGGTTATTCACCCATTTCACGACAAACCCAACAGCAATCCAAATCGTCACCACCCAGAACAATGCTTCCCAAAACCGCCGTTGCGCACGAGCATCCGCCGCTGCAATCGAATGTTCCGACCGCGGATCGTAGTATGCGTACGGGATATGTAAAGCCGACGTTGGAGTCGGTCCAAACGCAGGATGTGCATCAAGAGGGGGGTTAGGGTGAGATTGAGTGGGTACCGAGGCCCACGGGTTGTAGTTGACGCTGTTGTACGGGTCCATTAATGAGCTCGATGGAAGTTGACCAGCACCTGCAGGTATACGACTACCAGAGCCTGAAGGGGTGCTGGGTACTAGAGTAGGCGTGTATGCTGGCGGTGGTGTCTTGGATCTAGATTTGTTCATGCTAGAATCCATGGGTGCCACAATAGCGCAGGTAGGATTACTACCGGATATGTAGTACTGAGCTCTAACAGCAAAAAGTTATTAGAGCTACTCAACAGTCTAGCCTTTGGAAGGCTAGGTATAGACTGATGAAATAATGAAGGATGGTCGTTCAGGGAACAAGGAAGGAACAACGAGGCCACTACGGTCAAACCATTTCGCGGCAGATGCGATGACATAATCCGGATTATGCGCTAAGCAGGCTGCAGACTCGGAGTAGCAAACTAGCAAAAACATTCTAGATTAGACTCATTAGACAAGGACAAGTGCCAGCCAACATGTATACAGTGTATATATTTCAGTCTACCGTGTCTTCTTGCTCTCCTTCTTCGTCCCGTTACCCGCTGCAGCATCAACATCTTCTGCCATTACCTGTCCGTATTCGTTTATCCGCTTGGGATCAACTCTGTATATCCAGCGCTATCAAACAATTGATATTAGTGACTTTCGTGAACACCAACACCGACTGACTTACCTGGTAGAGGAAAATCAGGAAGACAACATCATCTCGGAAACACGCGAGACGATGCAGGAAAGGCATTTTGATGCAAAACCTGGTGAGAACGATGAAAATCAGCATTGAAATACGGAGCTGGCACACATGAATCGTGAAAAGCTTACGCAAAGAAATCGTCGACGACTGTAGACAAGGTCTTGTAGATCATTGCTTTCATCGGCATATGCGCAACACTCTACTTTTCGAGTTAATCATGAACCATAAGTTCCTGTATTGATGACCTCACCTTGAGCTTATAGTTGATTATGAGTTGCGGCACCAACTGAGCCTGAAAATGGAGTTAGTCACCCAAATCGCGAAAGAAACAAGGTGTCACATACAAATCCGAACATATAGACATATGAAGTCAGAGTTGAGATGACAAAGCTGTACCATCCCCGATGGGATTCGTACAGCAGCGAGTATACGGTATACATGGCCAGTGTGGGGATAGCGACATAAGACACGTAGCGGAATGCCAGTCGGTCATACCTATCACATGTCGTCAGCTCATTCAAGGGAATTGGAAGCTGCGCCTTACTCTTGTGTTTTCTTCTCGTCTTCACTCAGCACATGCTTGTCTAGAACACATGTAAGGCGAGAAGTATATCAAAGAGGTGAAACGAACCTTTGATATCCAACTTGTAAGGCAGCAATGAGTCCGCTGGAGCAGGCACAATAGAAATATCGACAGCTTTCGTTATCTGATTGGCACGTTCAGGAATTTAAAGTGAAAGTGATGTCACACTCTGGAGCTGACCTTCCAAGCCTCAATGATGACACCTGTCCCAGAGCCAAATAGAATCATCCAGCTAGTGTTCTCATTGTTGTCGATGAGATATAGCAAGATGATGATCTGAACGACGACATTGGTGACAATCTGAGGGAAAATCTCTCAGTATCTGCTTTAGAACACTGCCAAGTGAAAGAACAACGCACAGTCCTAGAGAAGAAGGAATAAGCATTGGTCAAAATTAGTTCACGACGTAAACCGATTGCTCACCTGACAGACACTCCTACCATCTCTTTTTTCTGCCTCCAATGTGATACGTCAGACTTGAATGCCAGCATCTCGAATCTACATCCAACCAACCTATAGCATCAGCTTCTCCTACTTACCGCAGAAATCAAAAGGTTACTCACACAACATGCAGCATGCTGACCAACGCCGTCAATCCCAAGAACCATGGATTTGTCTCCAGAAGCATTCTCTTAATCTCGTCCAGCTCCGCTGTAGCACCACCTTGCTGCTTCGCCGCCTCATTGAAACCGTGCGTCATTGAGGCAAACATTTGGAACTTCATATAGGACATAGGCTGGAACACAATCTGCAGTGGCATTGTCGGCGTGGAAGAGTTGAGCTCAACATAGTGAGAACGTAAATGCCAGAATTCGTTAGGAAAGACGATAGGTTTGTAGAAACCTTTCGTTCCGGTTGCGTCGCGGCTGTCGGGGATGAGGGAGATGACTATAAGAAACGAATTAGATAGCGCAAACTTGTTCGAAAACTGGTATACACTGACATTGAAGGATTGGAGGAGGTAGCTGATTATAGGGAACCGCAGTGGGATCCGATATCAAGGCAAGAGTGACATTCTTGATAATATGCTAGATCGAATCCTTGGCCACAAACGTCTCAAATAGTAAACATACCTTGTGCCAGTGAGGAGTAATAACTTCTGCTTCCTGGAATTTCGTTAGAGTGCCGCACCTGACATGAATGAGGTAACATACTTCAGGTTCTTCCTCATCCGGTTCCCCGCTATTCAACAGATTCTTTTGCTTTCGAGTTTTGGTTCTCGGCAAATAGGGGGTCAGAACTAGGGATATAAATTAGACCTACGTAGCATTGGACAAGGGAAAATGAATGTTCTACGTTTTCGAACATGATGAATATGCTCCGGGTCGAATTTTGGGCTCTGAGGATCAGGACTTGCCCCATCCCTCGCTAGGAAGATGTCCGCCCAAAGAGATCCATTTTTCAGTACAGTCTGTTAGAGGTGTTTTTCAGAAATGCTTGTTCGTGTAAAGGTGTAACGCACGCACCTCAGGAAAAACAATATCATATTCTACCGTCCTACTATCCGTGTAGTCTCCATACGTGATATTCTTCCAAACAAAATGCGGTAAAGCTTCGTCTCGGTCCTTCCTATACCCTGACGTCCATTGTTTGGAGAACACGTCACCATTGGGAGAAGTGGATAAATATACGTGCATGTTTAGGCTTTCACCGAAAGACCATGCTGGTAAAGCAGAAACAGGTGGTAGTTGCCATGGGTTCGTAATCTGCTGTCCATCGCCTGAAGCTGGTCCAGTACCAGCAGCGGGTGCCACAGGAGTTGATGGCTTTGCAGGTGCAAAATACTTCGACGCTGAACAACGACAGAGGTACCGACGAACAATCAGACCCGGAACATTCGAAGAGGGTGAAATTTAGCACACCCATTTGGGAGATCATCCAAACCAAAAAGAGTTGCTATCCAGCATAACATATTCGCATTCGATATCAGAGAAAGTGAAAAGTAGAAGTATTATATGTATACGTACCTGAGCGATACCAAAGAACTTGCGCATGGGAGATTCTTCTGGCTGTCGCTGAGCTCCAGGAGCTGCCTGCGCAGGAGGAGCTACAGCATTCCCTTGTGCAGTCGACATCGTCGATATTCAGGACGGTGTAGGACTTAGAAGTGTAACGTACGCAGCGTCCAGAAGCGATCGTTCACTTGTACGTAACTTATGTAAGCACCCCTCTTCGACATTCAGCCAAATCGCAGCCCAGCGCTGAGCGCGCCGTAGCACTTTTACGCTAGAGTCAGGAAATCATGAACTTCAGAGGAATCCAACTTGGCTTGCTAGCTGGTCGCTTCTGTCTATCCACGCGTCGTTGCGAACTTTGGTCTACAGTAAATATATTTTGAGGCCCATTCCCAGAATCTTTCCGGAATCTATATCTCAAGTTTGCTCATAAATGTTATCGTCTACCACAATCAGGATTCGGATCTTCGACACAGCTGGTGTACTAGCATCGCCGGAATCTGATAACTGACTATGCGTAAGTATCTATGATATACCATCGCTTTAAGCTTGCTTTCCGTGCCGGGCCATTCCAGTCGAAGTTTCAAGTTCGCTGCATACTTTTAATTGGACCCGTGATAGCAGGTGATAGCCTCAAAACTCGCTCTTGTCTTCTGGAATCTGTCGTATAGAAGACGCCTGTTTTGCAGGTGACTTACCCCGGCAAACTCCTACTCATCCCTTCTCAAAGCTTCGCAATGTACATGATACGGCCAAAGATCCTTCCTCGAGGAAATCACTTTCCGAGAACTAACAATTTCATCATCATCAGCGATAATATTTGAATGGGTTGATGACGATACATACTTCCAGCGGTTGATGATGGGAACTTCTTCGGCCATTGACGTTTTGACGAGTCTCTGTTCAGATGTAGAGGCTATTCAGCGCTAGAGTGTTACTGCGCACGACAAATGTTTTGCTTGAGACGATTGAGAGTATGACACCCCATATCCTCATCATACATCAATATACTAGAGATTGACAATGAATGGCACGGGAGTAAATGACAGATATCCAGACAGGAGTACATAAATGTACCTATGTATTCATGATATCTCGCCATAGCAATCATTGCTTGCCTGAGATACCAACTGGTTGGATCGTGGGGGTAGCGGACGAGAGAGGACTACTGCCGGGCCTAACGTGAAGAGTAACACCCTGTAACACCCTATCAAGTTGGTAAACGCATAACGTACTATATTTTAAGAGAAGCATACCATCTTTAAAACACTATCAGAATAAGAAAGCGACTTACCCAGAACAGCGTCTGCAAGAATGAGTCGTTGAAGCCAGGACAGACAAAGAATACAAGACGAGGGTCAGGTCCTGAGCTGCCTCGATATAGAGCATTCTGATACTCATAATCTCCTCTCCTTTACCACTGAATGCGAAGGTGCCTTCAGTTGGCTTCCATTCACATGATACCAAGACCTTCGTTATCATTCGACACAGTAAATTCTCAAACACATACCGAACGCTACAGTCATCTGGGGAGATTGTCGAATGAGGCCGTGGGTTGCAATGAGTGGCAATTTCGTCGCTCAGAAGACTCGGTACACCTCCAACTGGCAGACATACGCACTACATACGCCCACACGCGCGTAGCGCCGTCCTAAGCCCCACAGGGTCACGCATGCCCATTTGGCAGCGATACAAGACAGCTTCCAGCCATCCACAACGTATTGAACGCGGAGATACTCGCGTCATACAGCAGTTACGGAACAGATACACGAAAATACGACGTGTCCTCCGTTTCGAATTACCGCTCATAGTGGCGTTCACCATGTCAAGTACTTCCGCCACTTTCTCGGTCGTTTTTGAATGAGGGTTGACGCCACGACATGCTCTGAGACGAAATTCTCAAACTCTACAAGCAGCATTATTACCGTCAGCAAACGAATCACTAGCCCGGTTGGTAATATTACCTGGACTGTTTCGGCTGTTGCTTGTGAGACGGCCATCTGGGGACGCCCGATTTCGACATAGAGCCGAAGTCGCGTTAGATTTCCGCTTCGTGGGGCTAGACGCAGCCGAAACATTGACAAAAAGGACGCGAAGGACGCGTCCACTACGAATAGCCATCACGTATCGCACAATAATCATAGCTCACCTATGTCCTACACAGCGTTACAGCACTCGGAGTTTGTGTTCAACAGCACAATATAATTAAGCGCGTATGGATGTCATGAAGTTCTGAATATCACGGTTCATTGCAAAGGGTTTATTTGACCTGCTTTGACTCTGTAGCGGTTGCCAAGAAGATCAGAAGGGTGACCACGCTGATGTTACTAGTCTACAAAAGAATTGGACAATTGGGCTGAGGGGATCGTAGTCCTGCAATCATAATGCCAATAAGTTGCATCAGTCTCACAATTGACTTTGGAGTAACGCCGGGAAGGCTGGAGCTGTGTGATCAACTCAAAGCTGCTACAGCTGAGCCACTTACAGGTTACACAGACAGAGACAATGGAGACTTGTTGTAAAAGGTTGTAATGCTTCTACAACAATGAGTTTATCGCCTCACTTTTTTTTAGGAGACTGTCCAGAATCCAGGAGCCATTGTGCGTCACTGGGCAGAACGTGACAGAATATTCCATTGGAGTGTGACTCGTCACAAAGATAGTGAAACCCTTTGCCCTAATCAACCGCACCACGTGACTAGATAAATGCCCTCTGCCCAAGGCAGTTTAATTCACCCTGCTTTTCTTTTAACACCCCCATCATCTCCATCGCACCCAACAACTACCAATCCCCCAATCTTGTACGTGTCCGTTGCCTTCATCGTTGTCCCCGACGTTCTAACGTTGTCTCTCGTTGTAGAACCACCCATCAACCATCGTAAGTCAACGCGTGTGCTTTACGCGTCCATGAGCGTGTTTTGAGATCTTCGACTGGTTTCATGTAGATGCCTGAATCCCGTGAAGACTCTGTTTACCTCGCCAAGCTCGCTGAGCAGGCTGAGCGTTATGAAGGTGAGTTGTTCAGCTCACATGATGGTAAATTGAATCTGATAAGCGAACCCCGCGTTCAGAAATGGTTGAAAACATGAAGCGAGTGGCTTCTTCTGACCAGGAACTCACCGTTGAGGAGCGGAATTTACTTTCTGTCGCCTACAAGAATGTCATCGGTGCACGACGTGCTTCGTGGAGAATTGTCTCCTCGATTGAGCAGAAAGAGGAGTCCAAAGGCAATGAAGCCCAGGTTTCGATGATCAAGGGCTACAGAGAGAAGATCGAGTCTGAGCTCGCCAAGATCTGCGAGGATATCCTCGAGGTTCTTGACAAGCACCTCATTCCTTCTGCCGCCTCAGGCGAGTCGAAGGTCTTCTATCACAAGATGTAGGCGCCCTTTATTCTAATGCTTGACCCAACGCTGACCTCTTCATAACAGGATGGGAGACTACCACCGTTATCTCGCCGAGTTTGCTACTGGTGACAAGCGGAAAGACAGCGCTGACAAGTCATTAGAAGCCTACAAGGCTGCCTCTGACGTTGCCGTCACTGAACTTCCTCCTACACATCCCATTCGTCTGGGTCTTGCCCTCAACTTCTCCGTCTTCTACTACGAAATCCTCAACAGCCCCGACCGTGCATGCCATCTTGCCAAGCAGGCATTCGACGATGCCATTGCCGAGCTCGACACCCTCTCAGAGGAGAGCTACAAAGACTCGACTCTCATCATGCAACTGCTCCGGGATAACCTCACACTCTGGACCTCTGACATGCAGGACTCTGGTAAGTGATCGTAACGCTGCTGTTTAGCTTCGAAGGTTGATGCCCATGTACAGCCGACAAACCTTCAGAAAAGGAGGACGCAGCTGAGGCACCGAATGACGAGTAAATTGTTGAATTATCTTAGTCGCCGTCTTTATATTGTCTCTGCACTATTTCCCTGCGCCCCTCATGCTCCTTGGACCCTCCTTACCTCTTGACCGCGCCTTTTCCCCTGTCCGCATACGTCTCTGCAACCGTATATCACGTCCATCGTAACTTTACTCTTATTACGACTAGTAACTTCCTCTGTTCTGTTTGCATGGTTTTTATTGTGAAGAATTGAAGCGTAACAAAGCATCTTGATAACCATTTGGTCGGTGTGATCTCCAAAGTATTCTTGAGCGTCAACAACTTCAACGAGCGAGTAGCGAGATAGTAAATGGTTAGACGCCATAGTGGCATCATTACGCGTCGGAACAAGACGCGCTTTTCTATGTAACTTTCATGCATGTCTCGGTCCTTGAGTGTCTTTCTTGGCCTCTGCGCTCTTGCAACTGTTCTGTTGTCTCTGTTTGCTAGCTCCGATGTTGCACAGAACTTGTCACCGCAAGGATGCCGCATGTCGTATATGTCCCCGTCGTATATCAAACAATCTGATTTCAATAGCACCTGGACGCCTATAGCACGGAGGTACTCGTTATATCTATACAGAGAGGTGGGATGGGAGAACGAGGTATGCTTTCATATGAATCTCGCGTAACTTTGATTCCAATTGTCCACCATCTCAGCTACACGGAGCCACACCAGTGCTATTTATTCCTGGGAACGCTGGCTCTTACGGGCAAGTACGATCTATAGCCTCTTCGGCGACGAGGCAATACTTTGACCGCCCATATGTCGTGGCGCATGATTTTGCGTCGCGGAAGGTAAAGCCTTTGGATTTTTTCGCCAGTGAGTACCTTTTGCCTACATCAAGCCGTTGTCCTTTGTAGTTTGGCAGGCCCTGAAATATTTTGTGCATAGTCGATTTTAACGAGGATCTTTCTGCATTTCATGGACCTACAATACAAACGCAAGTCGAGTATAGTGCTCGTGCAATATCTTATATATTGTCTCTATATCCACCAAATACGTCAATCATCGTTATGGGGCACTCCATGGGCGGCGTAGTGGCCACCTCTCTCCTCCCCTCTGAAAGTATAGCAGCTATCATCACCATGTCCGCTCCACACACCTTGCCTCCCGCACGATTTGACCAACGCGTAGACGAGGTATACAGTCACAATCAGCAAGTTCTACGGCATGATCCTACACCCATATTGTCGTTATGCGGGGGCGCTACGGATATGATGATTCCTTCCGAATCGTGCATCCTTCCGTCTGTGGAAGGGCCAGACACACCGTTTCGAAGAACCGTGTTTTCTTCGGCGCTAGAAGGCGCTTGGACTGGTGTTGGACATAGAGAGATGGTTTGGTGTCATCAGGTTCGCTGGCGTGTCGCTCGAGCTGCGTTGGAAATCTCTGCTTTAACTCAGTTCGCGGACAGAAGTGCTGTGCTTGACAAATGGCTACGAGACGGGCATCCATTACCTCCGTCAGGAATCACGGAAGGCTTCACTTTGCAGGAAAACAGTTTCGAAGTCCTTCCACCTGATACGCGTCTTGTCTTGAAGCAACCCCACGGGTCCAGGAAGTATCTTCTTCCGGTAACAAGCTCGCGATTCGTGCTGTTTTCTCAGGGCTCGATTCCCCCAGTGTCCCCACAGAAGCCCAACTCGCTCCAACTCTCTGTTTCTCTGTGCTCGGGCCCGCCTGGCTTGTCTGAGTTCGAGCCATCTAATATAAACTGCCGTAACCTGAAACCCAGGCTTCACAAATTGATTCCTAACCCCGTGCCAGGGTCGTCCTTCCCAATGGCACATGAAGGTTCGGATGAGTCGGATGGTATAGTGCTCTTTGAAGCAGACCTCACGCCTACGACTAATCCTGTGTGGGTTGTGGTGAGTGTGGATAGAGCTCAAGATGAGGGTTGGGTTGTTGGGGGATTCACCCCGGCAGAGACGATTAAAAACGATGTATCTATGATGCGTAAGTGTTTCTTCTTACTGACCCTGAATTCTGGATTTAATACATTGAACGAGATAGAAATGCTTTTTGGCGGTACATCTACGCAGTTATCGGACCCGCGTGCTTTACGGACGTCCGTGATATTTCCAAAACTAGTCTCCAACGCGTTGGTGGTGTATAGGATAACGCCTCGGTCTCATCAACCTTGTAGAGGTAATGGATCTACACCCAAAATTCTCCTCGGAAAAAATTCAACTCTATTTCATAGACGCGTTGCTTCCTCCCTTGTTGATGCATACATCCCACGATTCCGAGACGCATTACTTCCCTTTGACGTTAATGCCTCCGCACCGGATACTTCTTCATACTCACGGTGCCGCACCTTATATTCCTTCCAGCTCTTCTGCCTTAAAGGAAGGTGTCGAGCTCGTGATCTATTCGTCTGGACCTAACGCATGCCCCACACCGCTTGAAGGGTTCACACTGAGTATCGATTGGTTGGATACATTGGGACGATGGCCCCCGAGATACTTTACTACGATCGCGTGTTGGGCGGTTGGGATTGTATCGTTGATATTATTCAAGGCTTTGGGAGAAGGAGAGGATGCCGTTGTCCGTAAGTCTAGTCTCTCCATATTTCAATGGCCTGTCCAATAGCGTCAATGTAGCTTGTGTGCCATCTGTTCAACAGTCACTTTCGAAGTTTTGCCGCGGCCGGTTACCACAACTGCTCCTTGGCTCCTTTATGGTCTCCCTTCTACCGCTCCATGTGGACTACTTCATGGGTAATGGAGGCGCGCTCTTGTTCGCGCCAATAGCTCCGTTGCTAGTGGTGATCTCCACTGGTTTGGTGTGTGTTAGTTGGCTCTTGTTGGTAATATTTATGTGGCCTGTCGGCAAGATCGGAAAACTATTTTTAAGAAGGTATGCATCTTCCTTGTCTTTCCATTAAAGCTGTGTTTAACAATTGTAACAAATGCAGCAGACAACGGGAAGTCACCGGTGCTCGCAGAGGCACACTGCTCTCGATGTGTTTCATTTTTCTTTTGATCTCCTTCGTCATCCCTTGGCAGGTTGCATATTTATGCTGCTGGGTGATACACCTCACCACCTGCGCCACTGAACGTCATGCGATAGCTAATAATGAGTCCGAACGTTCATCAGAGCCAGTGGCAGTCCCATTACTCAGGCGGAACGAGAGCGAGCGTGTTGAGCACGATGAAGAAATGACACCGCCACCGTCTCGGCGGACGGCATCAAATATGCATGTTCAGAGATCAAGCAATTTACATCAGAATGCTCATCTTCTGTTACTGATGACCTGGTTATTGCCTCTCGCTGCCCCTGTGCTCGTAGTGTGGGTGCGAACTTTGGCCACAGCTGGTCTCACTACACCATTCGATGGCGATCATTTTTTTCTGAACGTGGCTCCGTTCCTCGTCCTGGTCGATTTCGCGTCATGGACCTCAGGGCCGCTGCTGCAAAAACAAAGCTGTGTACGGCTTCGTCCAGGCCAAGCTCTTTGCTGATATACTTATGATGGAAGCTGTGAGAATTATGTCTCAGCCCGCTGGGGACTCTTAATCGTTGCGGGAATAGCCTTCGTTGTTGGACCTCGGAAAACGTATCATGTTTTCGACACAGCAAGGATTGCCATTGCAATACTAGTCATTGTCCGAATAGGCCCGAGATATTGGGGCTCTAGTTCGTGGGGCATTTATGCAAAACGCAGTTGAATCGATTCCGCCTGTTCGCAGAGTGGCTGGGAGTCCAGGCGCTTTCCGGCGGACTGGAGATTCGCGGACTTTGTATACTATCACGTGGCTGCTTGATATAGATAATTTCAGATCTCAGATTGCCTCCGGTTACGGCTCGCCTGTCAGTGGAGATCTCTAGTGTTGTCGAGAATAGATGTGAGTTGTACCTGCGTGTTCAAGCGGCAAAAAATTTCTCGTCGTAGCAGAAAGAGATGGAAAGCAGCTATATTTTTCTGTGAGATGACAATCTCATACGATCGGTTCTGGTATTCGATGATGATCAGGGCCTTCTCGATGGCGGGGTATTTCACGTAAGGCCGGAAAGCGACTCCCTTCTGAATCTTAAGCACACGCACGTACCACATATCATGGTGCCAATCGGATCACCCCTGGTTTATTATGCAGCAGCGCGGCAACACTGTGTAAACCACGCCGCATTAGCGCGAGACCTGGCCGAGTGGGGTCAAATTTGAAGCTCGATTTATGTGTTTCTTTTTGAGTCATCAACAGTCGCACTCATCAGCGGGTCCTGAGCATGATGAAGCATCTTTCAAGAAGCCGGCCCTGACACTTCCTAATAGAGCATCTGGCCTTCACAACCTCCACTCTGACATGCGGAGGTGACAGATGAAGAAAGAAAAATCAGTGAAGGATTCGAGCAGGTAGATACGGTTGTTAGGCGTAGATATCTGAATAATTGGGAGCGAAAAGAGAGATTACGTGCGAGTTGTTCGGTTTTTTGGGTTGACGAGCAGCCCGATGGGAGGTTCGCCGTGGGAAAGTGGAATACTGATCACAGTTGTCGGAACTTGAATTGAGGTGAACAGCGACCACTAACACCCTTAACTCTGAGGCAAAGGTATGAACATTTGGCTCAAGTATGTCAAGAAAATCTGATTTTTGCACGACAGGCTATGCATAGTAGTCCAAAAGCGACTACGCCTCGCGGGACTCCGTCTCGTCGCGGCAAGTCCCCTCGAATTACTACTCCGAGTCCAGCCCAGCATACTAATGCCATCGCTTCACCGGGCCCTTCAAATAATCCATCGTCTTCCTTCTTTTCTTGCCTCAGCATACCTGTTGAAGGTGCAATTCCTCTAGACGATAACTCTTCACTTGAGAAATTGCCTTCGCCACCTGCCGATTTGCTTCCTGCCGTCGAGTCCAAGCGGGCTCCTCGGAAATCTAAAACGGATGCTCTGGCTGCTCTAAACAGTCAGGCAAGGGCTTCATCTGTCGAAGTAGATGGATCTATGCCTTTGAGCTTTTTAGAAGAGAAATATCGACTTGCCGCCCCCATCCCTGTCTCCCCCGCCCTCGATTTATCATCCGTCAAGACGAAGAGTCCTCGCCACTTTTCCCATCCAAAAAGTGTCTCACGGCCCTTTGGATTACAGGATTGCCCTGAATATTTCCCAACAGCGGAGGAATTCAAGGATCCTATGTCTTATATCAGGTCTATCTCAGACAAGGCAAGAGAGTACGGCATCTGCAAAATTGTTCCTCCCGAGGGCTGGAATATGTCCTTTGTCACAGATACCGAGGTTTGTTGCTCGTTCTTAGGTAACTTTCCTATCATTTTGACCTCTGTTTTTTTTTTCTCGATCAGAAGTTCAGATTCAAGACACGAGTCCAGCGTTTGAATTCGATCGAGGCCTCTTCTCGGGCAAAGCTCAACTTTCTCGAACAATTATATCGATTTCATAAACAGCAAGGCAATCCTCGTGTGGTAGTGCCCACGATCAATCACAAGCCGCTGGACCTGTGGCTGCTGCGTAAGGAAGTTCATAAGCTTGGTGGCTACGAGGCGGTAATGACTGTCGGTGCCTTTTGTATGACTCGACTGATTTTTTGCGTCAGGTGTGCAAGAACAAGAAGTGGCTTGAACTGGGCCAAATTCTTGGTTACTCTGGAATCCAAGGACTCTCAACGCAGATCAAGAATTCTTATGTTCGAGTCATTCTTCCTTATGAAGATTTCTGCGAGAGAGGACGAAACACGCCAATGTCACCGCCTCGAAGCTCGAAAACGCCTGGCGGTAGCATGACGACTGGAAAGTTGTCCCGACTTAGTGCCACACCGGTCAACCCAAGCGACGATAGTATTGCTTCTAGTCCATTAACTGCCAGCTCGAGTCCTCTGTCCGAACCTCCGGAAGAAAGTGAACTTAAGGAACAGTCGAGCAAGCCTCGACGAAGCACACGACAAAGTTCACAAGACCAGATTACCCGTCCGTTTCTCTCGGCTTTCTCCTTTAGCTGTTCATCTAACATCCCAGGGACAGAAACGCCAAAGAAAGCGGCCTCAACGCCACTGTTACCTGCCTCGCTCATCGCTCCACAATTCAATGACGAGAAGCCGGTCAACAGGCAGCGCGAGGCAGGAAATGAGGTGCGATCTCTTTTTTCACTGCCTAAAATTCTTCTCAACATACTACCTCATAATAGCACTGCGAAATCTGTGGCAAGAAAAATCGTGGTGAGCAGATGTTGCTGTGTGACGGTTGTGACTGTGGTAAGGGACCTGAAAACATTATCTGTTTCCTTGTTCCAAATTTCACCTGTTCTAGGATTCCATATGTTTTGCCTCGACCCTCCACTGGACTCGATCCCGAAGAGCGAACACTGGTACTGCTATTCCTGCCTTTATCGCACAGGTGGGGACTACGGCTTTGACGAAGGAGAGGAACATAGCCTGTCCAGCTTCCAGGCACGAGATGCAGAGTTTCGGCGTATGTGGTTCAATTCC
Organism: Omphalotus guepiniiformis; assembly: GCA_028554645.1. Taxonomy (NCBI): domain Eukaryota; kingdom Fungi; phylum Basidiomycota; class Agaricomycetes; order Agaricales; family Omphalotaceae; genus Omphalotus; species Omphalotus guepiniiformis. The sequence continues at coordinate 465,622 of JAQOOI010000063.1, forward strand.
CATCCACCACCGCCTCAACCTGCTGCGATGAAGAACGACCCCACTGCTGTACGCTTTGGCAACACCGTTGTATCCGAGTATGACGTCGAGAACGAGTTCTGGAGACTTGTCCAGACTTCCAATGAAACCGTTGAGATCGAGTATGGGGCTGATATTCACTCCACAACTCACGGAAGGTACCGAACTTGATTCATATTGTCTTTTCGCCCCGGCTTAACATATTTCGTTTTTCCAGCGCCATGCCCACTCTAGAGACGCACCCTCTGGATCCCTCTTCCAAGGATCCATGGAACCTCAACAATATCCCTGTTGCTCCTGATTCCCTACTACGATACATCAAATCAGATATATCAGGCATGACAGTTCCCTGGACCTATGTAGGAATGGCCTTTTCCACTTTCTGTTGGCATAACGAGGTGAGTTTTGACGCCTGTGGATACTGCGTGAATGATACAATTTGCAATCAACAGGACCATTATACCTACAGTATAAACTTCAGTAGGCCAACATCCTTTGTACTTCCTGAATTTCGTCTTAGTTTTTGAACAGTGCACTGGGGCGAGACCAAAACTTGGTACGGCATTCCAGGTGACGATGCAGAAAAGTTTGAGGCCGCAATCAAATATGAAGCCCCCGATTTATTCGAGACTCAGCCCGACCTGCTCTTTCAGTTAGTAACGCTCATGAACCCGCAACGTCTCACCGACGCAGGTGTTCGCGTCTACGCTTGCAATCAACGGGCTGGTGAGTTTGTTCTGACATTCCCGAAGGCTTATCACGCCGGCTTCAATCATGGAGTATGTCATCTTCCTTTAATTTTATGAATGCTTCCGTTTCTCACGCTTTATTAGTTGAATTTCAACGAAGCGGTCAACTTCGCATTGCCCGACTGGCTGCCTTATGGTCGCGATTGTGTACAGAGGTACCAAGCGTTTAGGAAATTGCCTGTCTTTTCTCAGGATGAGCTGCTCATCACTATCACTCAACATTCGACATCCATCAAGACTGCAATGTGGTGAGCTGGCCGCATCCGAGTGTATTCTATTAGAGGCTATGCTTACCTTGGTGATAAGGTTGACGGATAGCCTCCAGGAAATGACTGACCGAGAAATGAATAATCGCTTTCAGGCCCGAACTTTAGGTTGCGCAGAAATTCTGGAACCACAAGATAGATCTGAAGACCAGTATCAATGCTCTGTGTGCAAGGTCTTCTGCTACCTCTCTCAAATAACATGTCCACATAGTACCAATGTGGTTTGTGTTGATCATCTTGGACTACTCTGCGCCAAGTGCAACGACCCCAAATCTTTGACCCTCCGTCTACGCTTCGCGGACCGCGATCTCCTCGATATTCAAGCCAAGGTCGCTGAAAGGGCAGCAGTACCATCTGCCTGGAGGGCGAAGCTCGACAAGGCGCTTTCAGAAAGCGCTAGACCATCGTTGCGTCATCTCCGTGCTCTCTTTGCTGAAGGAGACCGGATTCACGTAAACTACTACCTTCCTGAGATCTACACATTGCGTAAGTGTGTAACTCGGGCGAGCGAGTGGGTGGATGCTGCGAATTCCTTTATCACGCGTAAACAAGGACGCAAACGCCCTCGACGATCACGCGGCCGTCAGGCGCAGAGCGAACTTGATGACTCGGGTGAAAAGCCCGAGAAGAGTCTTAGTGAACTCTACGATCTGCTCAGCGAAGTCAATACCCTTGGATTTGATTGTCCTGAAATATCCTCTCTCCGTGCACTCGCTCATCAAGCTGAAGAGCTGAAGATTGTCGCTACGAACCTTCTTCAGCCCAATTGCCCTCGTGAGGGGTATATGCAGCAATGTCAGAAGCTCGTGCTGGACGCTTCGTCATTGAATGTGATGATCGACGAGGTTGTTGAAGTAGAGAAGATTGTCGATAGAGAGCAGCTGCTGAAGGAACTAGAGGAGAAATTAGAGGATGGAACCTCATTGACCCTCGATGAGGTCCGACAGCTGCTCAAACGAGGCGATGCAAGCAGCATTCCTCCTGACAACAGGTATATGCGAATTCTACAGGCCAGACTGCATGCGGGTACTAGCTGGGAGGATCGCGCGAAAGATCTGTTAGCCCAGCCAATAAAGACAATGGACGATTTGGATCAGTTTGCAAACCTAGACCCTAGCATCCCTATCGACCCTACTGTTCTCGACAGACTGATGTCTGCTCGAGCGAAAGCCCGAGATTTCGAGAAGACTGCTAACGCCTGGTTGGATCCTGAGCCCGGCGCTCCGAAACCAAGGCCTGCTGACGTCATCAAGCTCGCCAAACGTGCCGAAAAAGAATTCGATCTGATTGCTCTGCAGGACGTGCGAAGCATGTCTCAGATAGCCAACGAGCTCGAAGAGCGTTCTGAGCAGCTCTTGAAGTGCACGTATGTTCGCGCCCAAAATGAAGACGTGTTTAAATCTATCAAGGAGTGGAAGGCTTATGCAAACGAGCATCTTGCGATTTTCTCATTACCGAATTTCGAGAAGGTTGATGCTCAGGTGAAAGCCCATCAATCATGGTTGTCCAACCTGCCCTGGTATAACGCCAAACATCGTGCAGCTCATGGCCAAGCAATACTAGATGATGTTATTGAATCTACCCGTCCCGAGGATGATCAGCCCCCTGGTGATGAGTACTTCACGTGCATTTGTACGACTCCTGTGCGCCCCCCGCCTCCCGGCGTTCAGTCGGATGCGGTACAGTGCGATCATTGTTTCGCTCGCTTCCACGGTGAATGCGCGAAGAACGGAGGCTCTTGCCCTTTTTGCGATCATCATCATTGGAACGGCGAAATACACAAAGAACGAAGCTGGCACTTCTGTTACTTGCCTAATCTTCTTGTTTCTGCGCCCGAGCTGACCAAGAAGTTCTCCGAGGAATGGAAACAACTTGAGATCATTGTTCATCGGATAGACCGTTTGATGGTTGTCATTGGTCAATTTCTTGCGTACACTTCTCAGCCTGCGAACCAACATCCAACCTACATCCATCAGGTTCGGCATTATATGCGTAAGCTATACAAGATACAGTTTGCGGTATCTCCTAATCCGGATGTCTCATTTGGTCTTGATCTTGCTGGTCTACATCGGATTCTTGCTGGACGTCCCAAGAAGCGGAGAAAACCGAAGTTCCTCTTTGGGCAAGACACAGACTCCGACTGGGCAGACGGAACACGATGCATTTGCAGAGGTCGGACGCCGTATCTGCTTGGCTATCCGGCTGTTCAATGTGATCAGTGCAGCAGATCATACCATGCAGGATGCGTATTTTTCCCCCAGGAACCGGAAAATATACCTTCGACGAGTATCAAGCGAGCATTCACATGCCCTTTATGTTGTCTACGCAAGAACAAGCATTATCCGTACTCTGAAGTTCGAGTCAAGCCTCAACGTAAGTCTCTTCTCTTCACTACATCTTTCTCTGGTTACTGATTTTGTATATAGCCGGAGATAATCGGGCACCTGACGTCTACATCGATACAAAGGAAATGTTAGATGCCTTCAGTAAGAATATCATGTACAAGACAATGGGCGAGCCTTATGCCCCGACCTTGTTTGTTGAACTTGTCAAGTTTACACCGGGTCAGCCTGAAGGCAATATCGGAGGGTCGGCTCACTCATCGACGACTGCTTATCGCGCTTATGTGTCGACTGACACCAGACCACCCTTATCCCATCCCGCTCATGCTCCCATGACTATAGTATCCCCACCGCCAGGCGCTAATATGAATGGCAACATCCCGAACGTACCACCTCCACCGTGGTCAAGGTGGAGTACTGTTACGACTCCATCTCGACCGCCTTCAACCAATCGGCGTTCCGAGTTATCTCGTACAAATTCTCAACCACCACCGTCCGCGCGGAAGCGTAAACATCACGACGATTCATTACCTCCCGAAGATCGTTTACCTCCAATGGCAAGCCTAGAGCCATCTCCCAAGCGGCGCATTATGCACCCTCAACCTCCACTTCCTCCTCCTCAGCACCAAACACCGCTACCTCCAATCCAGACCCAACCTCGAACACCTGTGCTTCAGCCACCACCTTCCACCCAAACGCAAACCCTATCTCCCTCATTAGCCAGACTGATGTCCCCAGTCGATCAAATATCACCACGACCCAAGTACATTCCTCCACCCCCTGCCTCTGTACCACCAAGGAACGGCCATGAGAGCCATCACAGTTCTCCGCGCATGAGACCCGGCGGCGTTGATATTCTCAACTCACCACCAATGCGTGGTATAGAGAGAGAAAGTCCTCGAATGGTCCGAAATAGCCTCGAGTCCGGCCCTTTACCTCCACCTTCCGCTATGAGAAACGGACATGACATTTCGCATCGTTCTCCGCCTTTGCGAAATGGGATTCCCATTGGATCGCCTCCATTGCGGAACGGTATTGATGCTACACCGATTCGTAAGTTGATGATGCCAGGCAAACCATGAAGTTGGGCACGTCTGTATCCCCCCTCTGTATCCTTTGCCACAGTTCAGATTCATGTTCTTTCTTGCTTTCTGTTTACTTTTGTCTTTTACTTGGGATAGCTGGGATAGCTGGGATAGCTGGGCTTTACATACTGCTTTTCCTGTGACCTTTTTTTTTTCTCCTCTCATACGTTACCGCCGATTCTGTCCTCCTTTTATGATTGCTGTATTGTCTACAATTAGAGAGTAGTTGTTTTCTCTTGTATTTGAATATAATAGCGAGCGATGTTTGGTGTTAAACTTGTTGGCAGGGTGAACGGCCGTTATCGCAGCTCCTCAGAGTGACCGTAGACTGAGACACGTAACCGAAAAACAATTATAATAATGCAATGAACCCCAGTCGTACACTACTTCTCTACTTACTATGCGATGACGATATGAAAGGAGGAATGAGAATGTTTGAATGTTCGTGAATGCGTAATGTGTATGTAGCACGGACAAAAACTATTGTTTGTAGAAATGCCAAATGAAAGAGACCCACCCCCAATCCAATCCAACGGAACACCGAACACCGAACCAGAAGAAAGAAAGAAGAAGTAAGAAGGAAAAACCAAAAAAAAAGGAACAAAACAAAACAAAAATGCGGGAAGACCAGATGTAAGGTAGTATTATATCATAAAACGACCTCTGAACTTATTTCAGTTCATAGAATAGATACCCCCACCAAATAACTGATGATGAAACGGGGGAAACGAATGCACAGGGCACAGGATGAATGCAGAAGAAGAGGATCCAAAAGACATCGCACCGACCCCTCGAACAGAGTCCAAGGGGATCTGCCTGTGTCTGGCCGAGTCAAGGAGGTCCCCAGCGCCATCCTCATTCAATGAATGCACGAACGTATCTCGTGTATAAAAGAGACAAAAAGCCTCCATGTCACTTTTTAGACATAAGCTTATACGTCGAATACCCTCCAATGACCGCAAACGCAGCTAGACAAGCTATGATCGATACGAACCAGTTGTAGTTTTCGACGCCTTCGCCTGGTACGTGTACGTTCATACCCCACAGACCTGTCAAACGAACAAACGAGAACGAATAAATCTCTCTTCAGAATAGATGCCAGAGGGATGCAAGGGTAGAGGAAAGGGGGAAGGGGAGAAGGGGAGAAACACAGACCAGTAACAAGATTCATCGGAATGAGCACCGTACCCAACGCCGTGAGCTTACTAAGCACGTCGTTGATCTGGTTATTCGCTTCTGTCATCTCGATGGATATCTGTGCGAGGTAGTTGGAGTGTGAACGCGAGAGAATCTTTTCGTAGTGGTTGAGGGATTGGGTCATTGTTATCAGATGGTCCTGGTAATACCCATCGTACACGGTCAGGATAGAAGGGAAGGAAGGTAGGTTGGGAGACTTGCCTGGATATCTGATAGGTACAGCCCCTAAAAACGAGAGAAAAGAAAAGAGATATTTAGCACCGGCCCCACCAACGAACACTAAGAAACTCACAATATCACTCGTAGGCGCAACCTGCCAATTCTCATTACACCGCTTCGCAAGCCCTTTAACAACGTCAGCTTTATTCCCCATCAACCTCAACAACCCCATAACTTTCTTCCTACACGTTCCAATCCTCCTCAACATATCACTCTGTTCCGTACTATCTTTCAAAATCAACACCAACTCATCAATAGAATCAACTTCGTATTCGATGCTTTGGATGAGTGGACCGAACGCATCGGTGATGTCGTCGATGAGAGCGTAGGAGATCCAGTCGGAGGTGACGGATATGTAGTCTTTTAGTTGTTTTATTCGACGGCGCACGGAGGAGGGGTGGGGGGTTGGACGGAAGTGGAACTGCGTGAAAACGAAAGGATGGGTGGGTGTGAGATCGGGGAGTGAAAGAAAAGAGGAAATGACGTACGGATAAGATACCATCTCTAAACACGATAATATACATATTCAACGGCTCGAGATAAGTCGGACTATACGAATCTTGATCAAAACTTCTGAAACAAACAAAATAATAGTTTCTAAAAAGCTCAATCTTCTCTCTCGTTTCCTCCATTTGAATATCTTCAGTCGTGAGTGGATGCACAGAGAACACCTTCGGAATATTCAAATTTCGTTACTGTCCGCGATACCAGCCAAAACAAACTCTTACCTTACTCAACATCCTCATCTCTTCATCAGTCGGACTAAGTACATCCAACCACCACGTATTCGTCTCCGGATCGTCCCCACCAAACCCATTGAACCCACCATTCGACGACGGATCCGTAGGTCGACTCCGATAAGCCGAAGGCTTCGCATTACCTGGAAAATACCCCTTCGAACTACTCCTCTTCGCAGACTCCGCGCCAAAAGGAGCACCTGCACCGTTGACATGAGTAGATTGACCATGCGGTTTACCATCCCTATCAACACCCGAGAACAAATCCTCAAATGTTTGTCCCTCAGCAGGAAGTTCACTAAAACTTCTCGCGTGGATTGTAGCAGACAGAGCGTTGGAGTAGAATGAGAAACGGTAGGGCCGGTCATGGCCTGTATTAAGAATCCCACTGAGACCCGGGACGATAGAAGGGTTCGCTGGTGGTGCAGAAGCGGAATGAGGTAGAGGTGGGTGGCCTCCGAACGGATCAAATGAAGTGCCAGCCCCAGGTGCGTTCGGTTCCGCACCATGTCCGAGTGAAAACGCTATTCTCCCTGGAGTCGTATGTCCTAGAACACCAAGTACACCGCCATTGTTGGTGTTGTTGGTATTTTCGAACAACGCGAGTTTTCCGCCTATGCCTTTACGGTGTAGACGTGGGTGGGTGATACTCTGACTAAGTTTCCGCTGACGTACGGCTGAGGGTGATGGTGACGCAGGTCGAGGTGTATCGCTGCTCGTCGTCGCATCTTGTTGTTGGGGTGTAGATGTAGAGGCCAAAGTCACAAAATCATCCGTCGTCTGTCTCGCTCTATGCGGAGGAATACTAAACTTTGTCGTATTGACAGGTGGAGAAGTGAGTCCTAAAGCCTGTTTCTCCGCCGAAGCAAACTCTTCCATACGACCAAAGTCGAACGTTGAGCGTCTGCCGTCTAGTTGATACCCAGGTAGCGGACCAAACGCATTAGTCGTTCGGTCGTCTCTGTCAAGTGCAGGTGCTGCAAGGGAAACGAGTAAGGAAGGATCATGAGATTGTGGTAAATGGTCCCGTAAATCAACAGCAGACAAGGACAAAGACCTCTGCTTGGTCGTTAAAGATGCCGTATCATCGAGCGGGTCGTCCTCTGGACCTCTCGCAACGTCAATCTCGTGCTGCTCATGGGGAGACAGCGTAGCTTCTTCAGGTGACGGTGGTTGCTGAGGTGGGATAGTAGGCGATACACTGACTGTATCCCTACGTACTCTGGATAGCTGCATAGCGACAGCCATGTCCATGTCCATCGTTTGCTGTCTTTCTCTTATTTGAGGATCATTGGGATCGTAAGACCTAGCGAGTGTGGGTGACAACCTCGGTTGTCGGTTGGCGATGTCAGAGGCATCGCTGATGCTGACTGTTGTGCTGCCTCGACGACGGATAGGAGAGCCACCTTGTACTGAGGATGGCGAGCTGGACAGCACTACGCCGTCAGAGGAAGACATGGCGGTTACGCTCCGAGCGAGATAAGATTAGATGAATGTTGATCGATTTTTTTACCACATCTTTGCGGCTAAAACTAAAACGTGAAATTTTAAAAAGAGTCTGCGGGGTGGTTCGAACACGCGACCTCAGGATCATGACTATATTTGCAATCCCACGCTATACCACTTAGCTACGCAGACGGTACTCCTCGCCGCTGACTGTACTACAAGTGATGACGCAATCCGATATGTACCTCAGCAGTCCTTTGGAATGGTAGCAAGGAATGGGAGATTGGATACTATGACGATGACGATGCTCCGGCGGCCCATAATGAAATTTCTCCGAGGATAGAATTCGTTGTTATTCCCTGACATTATGTTTTTCCAAGTTCTTGTGTTAAAGAGTATTGCCCAGTTCCTGAGATAATTAGATGGCAACACTGTTTGGAATTCTTTCCCAGAAGCTCAAGCAATTGTAATTATACTCACGACCAACGTCGACCACAACGACGAGCAGCATCTCTTCTGAGTCGACATGAACGGCGTGCGCAGGTTCCTCACTGGAGCCGTCTCGCAGCCAGATCCACCGCCCCCACCGATACAAACGTCCCCCGTCACCCTTCCCCCTCTCCTCCCTAAATCATCCCGCCCCTCTTGGCCTCCGCAGTCACCTCAACAACAACCACAACCACAACTGCCTTCGAGTCCAAGTACAACAACTGCTGCGTTGTTCCTTAGGAAAGATAAACAACGACCGATTCATCAGCCCTCGGAATCAGACGACCTTCTGGCTTCGCCTGTTTCTTCTTCTCGTAGCAGTCAGGGTTCATCACCCCTACATTCGAGAAAACCTTTACCTGCTGGACCAGGAACTTCTTCCCCGCGGTCTTCTACTAGGCTACCAACGAGGAAACCGCCTCCTCCCAATGTCGATTTCAAACGTACCTCAAGCATGCTCAACACCCGAGACGAACTTCTCCTCAGTCTTCTCGCCAGCGAGGCAGTCGTCGATAGTAGAGAATTCGAGATACTCAGTTCAGAAGAGGTCGACGAGCTTAAAAAGGTTCTCAACATTCCACTTCACCTAAATGACTAACTAAATCAACTCAAATTTGCTCGCAGGAACAACAAATCCTCTCCTCACGTCTAATCGCAATGAACAAAAAACTAACACTTGAAACCAAAATACGAGACGCCGCGATATCACTTAACAAAGTCAACGCCTCGCATAAGAAACTATCTAAACAGACAGAAGAACAACTCGAATCAGCTAACCGCCGTGTAGACGCCGCACGACAAGAACTATACAAGCTTTCCGAACGCGCACACCAAGTTCATCGGAAACTCGTCGAGCATCGCGCGGGGGTACTCAGTTACTCCGTTCGGAGCATGGAATCCAAGATGGCACCCAAAACCCTCCCAGATACCTACAACCGCGATACTGATTCGGGGTACGACACACCTCTAAACCCAATGAGTCCCGTTTCATCCGTAGGCACCTTCGCATCAACGCCACAGGTCCCTTTCGACGGTGCGCATCTCTTCGCTGGACACGCAAACGCCGTGGTACCCTCCCGTGCTCGTTCGCCTGATTCTACCCAACGCGAGATCACTGCCTTGGAGCAAAAACTCAAAGCCGCTACTGAGTCTCTCACCGCTGCGGGTAAGAAGCAAGCTGAGATGGCGCGTGAGTTGTCTCTGTTGCGTCTTGAGAAGGAAGAGGTTGAGACGATGATGGGGATGGAGTTGCAGAGTGCTGAGGATACGATCGCTGCTTTGGAGCAGGAACTGCCGAAACTTGAAGGGCTTGATGCGGAGCTTGAGGTGTTGAGGGAGGAAAAGGTTGTTTGGGAGAGGGAGAGGGAGGAGAGGGATAGGATGAAGGAGAGGGTTTATTCTCTGGAAGCTAGCCAGGCGGAGAAAGTAGGTGCTGATGAGTTGTTGGCTGAAGGTCGTGAGCAGCTTGAAAGGAAAGAGAGGGAACTAGTGCAGTTGAGGGAGCAGTTGAAAGCGGAGAAGGAGGAATGGGAGATGGAGCGTGCACTGATGCAGGAAGAGAGGATGGAAGATTTGTCGAGGTTGCAAGAAGAGATGGATCGTGCGAGAGAAGATGATCAGGTGCTTTTGAGGGATGCGAGTAAGGAGTTGGATCAAGGACTCTTGACTGTGCAGGATCTTGTGAGGAAACATGGGATCGTGCTTTTCACGAGGGATTCTTCACTCTCGGGGTTACTTGGTGCTATTGATACTCACTTGGAAGGTATACAAGCCAAGTTGGATACTCATGCTCAGGCAGAGAGCGAATGGGAGGCGACGAAGAGGAAGCTTGAGGATGATGTTCGTGCTGGGCTTGACAAGAGAGAGTCGCTGAGTCGACAACTTGAAGACGCACGAAGAGAAAGAGAAGAGGCTAGGAGAGAAACTAGAGACATGGAAATTCGCGTCAGAGTAAGATATCCCTCATCCCTCCCCCTTTCTTACTGACACCTCTCCCAGGATTCTTCCCCTGTTCCTGCTCCTGCGTTCACCTTCCCCCCACCAACAGAGTACGCCAACGATGCTGCTTCCATCGTCGCCCTCCTCCGCCCCGTCTGGACCGTCCTCCCATCCCCCGAAGCCCGCGCGGCCAAATTCAGTTCCCGTTCCTTCCGACCCGGTTCCAACCCCAACTCCCCTACAACCGCCGTCCCAGGCAGCCCCATCGTCAAAGACTCCAACGCAAAGTCCCTCTCCGATCTCGACGTTCGTTCCCTCAAAACCCTCTACGACAACCGACCCTCACATCCAGGTTCACCTGGTAACTTGAACGGTGCGAATGCGGTATTCACTGTCGAGAATTTCATCGCGAGGGTTCAAGCGCTCATCGCTGATGACAAGGCGTTAATTGAGAGGTTGATTAGGTTCGCTCAGGCTCATGATTTGTTGAAGAAGAATGCGGAGAGGGCACAGAAGCTTGCGCAGGAAAGTAATGGTGCGCTTGAGACGTATCAGAAGCAGGTTAGGACTTTGGAAGAAAGGAATATGTCGCTTTCGACGAGGTTGGCTACGATGTGAGAATTTGGTTCTACTTTTTTAAAACCAAATGTTGATTTTGACGCTTCTGGTTTATAGACAAGATGAAGTTCAAAGGTTACAAGATAACCTTGAACAACTCGCGACTGAGAAAGCTGAAGTGGAGATGCATGCTGCAGAGCAAGCAGAAACATGTCGGCAGTTGACGGATGCGAATAATGTTCTTAGTGCACGGACGTTGACGCTCGCGGAAGAGGCTGCTGCTGCACCTGAGATGATCAAGAAGCAGCTCGAGGGTCAGCTAGCCGAAACGAGGGCAGCGCTTAACCAAGCGCAGGAGGAGGTTGACGCGATGAGGATGTCTGAGCAGTCTCAGAGGATTGCACTCCTTGATGAGCTCAACTCGATGCAAACTGAGAACGGGCAGCTGAGAGCTCAGTTACGTGCGCTCAAGAAGTAGTGTGTTTCTTGTCTATATCAGTTCTTGATTTTTTGGGACGCGGATCTCTTCGACATTCGTTTTTTTGTTTCTCTTCTTTTTTTGAAAGTAATTATTTTGAAAGTAATTATTCTGAGCGCTATCTCTCGTTATTTCCCTTACGCATCTGTATTTTTGAATTTGCATCTCATACGTAGAATATCTAACAATGTGATCAGCTCGAGTACACGGTATATATATATATATACAAGCCAGTCAAAGTTTACGAAGCCCCCGTTGTCTAATGGTTATGACGTCAGACTTCTACTGATATTGGGATCTGGAGGTTGCGGGTTCGAGTCCCGCCGGGGGTTCTGTATATGAATTCTAGCGCTTTTTTGAACAAGTTTTATTGTATAAAAATTGGTGATCATGAAACTCAACCCGCAACTCGATTTCCTTAAAATTCGAAGCCCGACATCGAGGACATACAGTACCATTAGCCGAATGCTATTTCCGGAAATTCAAGTGCCTATTTTGGAATTAAGTGATGTAGATATTTGTTTCTGATGACGATAGCAAATAAAGCGGAATTGGTTGCTTTGCCCCCGAGAGAAACTAGCAACAGGATGTCATGTCTTTCACTTTCAACTGGCCTCGTTTTTCGGACCAGTTTCATTACGATGCTATACAGATGCTCAATAATGCTCTTAATAAAGGCAATAAGCCACCCGTCATAGCAGACAAAATTGAGGTCGTCGAGCTTGAGATGGGCACCGAGGTCGGTTTTCTGGAATTATTGAGTCCTTTTTTTTCGGTTTATGCTCACGGATTTAGTAGCCTCCAGAATTGGAGATTCGAGAGATCGGGGAGCTTACTGTAGATCAGTTCCGAGGCATATTTCGACTTTCGTATGCAGGTGATGCGTATTTGGTTTTGAAGACAAAGGTTCAGGTAAGTAAGTCATTCTTTGGACTCGAAGTAAAATTTCACAAGTACTGCTAGGCGAATCCATTAAACCACAAACAACCTGATATTCACTTGATGACCGGCACGAAAGGAATGCTAGCAGCCAGACAACCCCTTGTAGTACCAATGTTACTTCGTCTTTCTCAGTTCAAGTTACGATCCATCATCGTTCTAGTCGTATCCAAACAAAAAGGCATCACGCTCGTATTCAAAACTGATCCCCTCCAAAACGTCGACATCAACAGCACTTTCGATTCAATCGCCGTTATACAGAAATTCATTCAACGAGAAATCGAGGGTCAGTTGAGACAGATGTTCAGGGAGGATTTACCTGGGATTATACATAGGCTCAGTCAACAATGGATAAAAGCCAAGGTCGAAGCACCTTACCTGTCCAAACGACCTTCCGCTCCTCCCAATTCCGCTTCTAGTATCTACTCTTCTAGTATTCCACCAGATCCCCTTCCAGCACCTCTATCATTCCACAATGTCGCTGGTGTTCCAACAGTGGATACACCCCCCTTCTTCCGAGGACCACCTTCTTCCAGTCCCGCCGGCCTACGACGTCCTCGTTCTGCCCACTCGGGTGCATCCGGAACGAGCACTCGTCGCACAGCAGCAGCAGTACCTCCTACCACACCCATAGCCTCACCTCCTCCTCCCGACACTTCCACAAGTACATTTCCTGACCTCGAAAACTACGATCCAACTTATGGTCTTCGTCCCGAAGGACTTCCCACCAAAAGCGTATTCAAAGGCTTCAAAAGTCTTTTCACGCCCAACAGAGGTCTCGTTGATTTAGCTGAAGAAGTTAGTGAAGCTGATGGGGAAGTTGGTCTTTATGATTATGACGACACGGATACTTACGATATGGTTGATTGGGATGATGGAGTTCCTAGTTTTGGCGCGAGTTCTAGCGAGATGAATCCGCCAGAGGGTTCGGTGGATCGGGGTGTTGAGTATGAGACTATACCTGCTGTTGGTGGTGGCACGATTATACGTCCACGAGTGCTTCATTCTCAGTCTATGATCCAAACTTCATCCGATGTCACCCCCGCAGCTCGGTTATCGAGCAGCAGCCGCATGTCAGCCTCGTACGACAGTATCTTGTCTCCTACGCATCCCGGTATAGTACGGAGCGCAACATTCAGCGGCTCAATGCGTCAGGGCTACAATCCGTATTTTGCAGAGTCGGTTACAGGTCTTACCACCGCTGGCCTTAGCTTCCGTACCCCAAGTATCTACCTCGACACTCCTACTACCCCCCAGACCGCTCCAGTCTTCATTTCACAACCCAACGCCAACTCCATCCGCCGGCCGGTCACACCTGATAGTTTAGAAACTCAACAATCTTATTCCAGCGGCGATCACACACAACCACTTCTAACCCCTCAAGAGGGCGAACCAGTGCCTATACCGCCAACACATCGCACCTCTAATTCACGTCGACCTTCGATATCATCCAACATAGACAGCTCAAACAATCTTTTATCAACTTCTCCATCTAATTACAGTATCACTGGACATGATCTAGAAGACGGATCGCCTAGGATCGTCCTTCGTCCCTCTCCTTTCAACAACACCTTGCATCAACTTTCCACCCTCAGCCATTCCAACCACACTTTATCGCCCTACACCAGATCCTTGGAGCATTTCACCGTGCGCAGTGGTCCACCGAGGTACACCGGTAGTCCTTTAGGGTTTCCTACTTCGCCACCTAAAGCAAAGAGAAAACGTACCTATCACCTAGGAGGTCAAAAGTCGAAAGTCGTTCCTCCAGAAGAGACCCTAGCTGAGATCAATACCACTGGCTCTACCGACAACCCCCCGCATCCCGACTTCTCCTACTCCCCCTCTACACGATCAGAATTCGATATCGACGATATGGACCGATACTTCCGCGCCAATGATGTCAATGATCCCAAGCAGCTCCAGCCCCAACCAAACTTGTCTGGTGTGAATCCCCACAACTCGCCAAACATTCATCCAAATCATTTTCGGCTACGGTCTTCATATATTCATCCGGAATAGGAACCACGACCCCAGTACCAGGAATTTTAATGTGTGTTGGGGACATTTTCTTTTTTTCATTGCGACCACACGATTTTTCTGGGTAATTAAATTATTTTGTTTCTTGATACAATCGATCCTTACCCATCTCACTAGTGTCTGTATTACTATTCATTTCCCCCGTTTTCTTTTATTGTGTATGAAATAGTGGCAATGGATTGAAGGCATCCGATAGAGGGACCAATGTGGTTGAAGAGTTGAGCTCAAAATCCTACAACGTCAAAAAGCCAACCATTGTAAATGGTGGTCAGTAGTATAATCAGGTCAATTGACCATTAATACCTACGTCCACTAAACAAAGAAACGGACATTAATATCACGAAGCACTCGAGCATAAAAATAGAAATGCCTACATACCATGCATACTAGGGAGCCTACTCGTATTCTGCCTTGCAGCCGCGGCTTGACGCAATTCACGGAAATCATTGTTTGAATAAGTCTTCGTTAAACCAGTAGATGCTGGTGACCGCAACAAGGCCGTAGGAGGAGATAGCAATAAACCCAGAACATCAGGGACGTTGCCTCTCGTGGGAGTAGAGGGTGCTTCCATAGGAGTCGGGGGATGGAGAAGGTCTTTCAGACTCAGCAGGGAAACTACCAGTTTATCCGGTATTTCAGTATCCGGACCAGTCAAAGTCACATCTTCGTCCACGCTCAGTTCAGCCTGTAACGTTTTGAGTCGGTCCGATGTAGGTTGTGGGAGGCTCGCGAGCAACATCTCGTGTACTCGTGACAGTTCCTCAGCTTTGATTCCGAGCAAGATTCTCAATTCCTTGTCTGCTTGACTTGAAATCCATTCGAAGAGGGTGAAGATACTAGTGCTAGTCTCGATACTCAGTGATACATCAGACTGAGCGATGACAGAAAGCGTCTGTCCGATCTGCAGTCGCAGCGAGCTTGATTCAATGGACGAGGGAGGAAGACCCTTCAATACATCAACAATCTTTGACCATGACTCCAAGCCAGCGTTCTCGTGAAGTGTTTTCAAAGAAGCAAGAGCAACGGCGAACTTGAGTTCGTCAGGAAAGTCATTGCACTGAGCAATTAAACGTAAAGCAACCTCGTCCAGCACAGGCGACTTGACACGAGCCTCGAGCAAACCCATAAAGCACGCAGCAAAATTCTGACCCGCCTCAGGAATTCCAGACAAGGCATTAGTGCACCAAGCCGAAAGGGCCGAAGTCGGTTTTAGCACGTGAGCAAGAAATTGAAGATGCAGCCCGACTTTGTGTCGCATCACCAGCTGAGCGTCTTCATTGAGCGCAGGATCAATAAGCAAGGTCGTAGCTTGGTAGAGTTGCTTCAACTCATCGATGAGCAGCCATTCAGCAAGTCCAACCACTCCTTCGCTGTCTAGCTTGACCAGTCTCCACAAAAAGTGAACTTTGTTTTCGACGTCCAGCATTTGCAAGAAAGCCTCTGTTTCCGTCAAGACTTTCGGAAGGACCGATAGAACCCAGTGAGAGATTTCTTCTTGATCGTCGCAATCTGACCCCGGGAGAACGTGATCAATGAGTGCGAACGTCTGGATGAGATGGTATACAGGATCCCGACTACTGCTGTCAACAGCATGAGTCAGTAGAGTGCGGAGGATGATCTCTGTGGCGAGCCTCGCAGGCTCAACGAAGACACCACGCCCGGAAAAGCGGCGCACGAAATCAAGACAGGTCTGCCTAGCTGCTTGAGCAGATAGACATGCAAGACTGTTTTGCGAGTAAATAGAATCTGCAGTATCGGTACATGCAAATATATCCGCGATGCTTGATACAAGAGCTCGTAACGACCGCCCAGTAAGTGGAAACTGGTCCACCAAACGAGAGATAATTCGTAACAGGTCTTCTGCCAATTTGAACAATTGTTCAACCAGATCCTGTTTGGTCGATACCGGAGGATATGTCGTAATAACAAAATATTCATTGAGATCGCGGGCCACGCCAACAAAGATCTCCACCAGCCGCGGGACTAGCGCCATCGAGTGATCATCCCAAATAGTCTGCAGAATACGCCATTCCCCCTTTTCCGGATCATTGGTCAATTCACGGTTAACCATTGCCACAGATACTCTCAGAGTGCGAAGCCGACGAAGAGAAAGCGGATGATCGCTTATATACGCAATCTCGTCTAGGGCAGCTGGTAGTCCGTCATCCACGACCAAAGCAATCTTCCTCATCGACAGCCTCTCCGATTCTGATATGAAAGACAGAGGCTGCCTGAGGGAAAGCACGGTCTGCACGAAGTCATCACGAAGAATAGCCTCGGGCTCCTTGGCAAGTTCAGATATGATCTGTTCCCCAAATATCCCTGACCTTCTAGGAGTTTCATTGTCAGAAGTGATCCATTCTAGACGTCGTGTTAACTGACGTAACAGCAGCAGATAATTGACAATCTGCAGTGATGAAATTAACATGTTAACAGGCCTGAGCTGCACATATAAGTACTCACCTCGCGATATCCGTCAACCCCTTGCCAAAGTCGTAATATTGCGAGAATGCGCTCTCGGCAAGGATCATTGCCCAAACTGTCCGCCCACGCCCAGACAGCAAGTACGCTCATGACGCCCACAGAAGCTCGAACAAACATGATGAAGTCATCGTGTGATACTGCCACAGGGTCTCGGGTGAAGAGTTGAGGAAACAGCTGAGCATTCGGGAGCACCGGGTTCTCCGCTAGTTTGTTGGCGATATCATCATGCATTGTCATCGAAGCAAGCCAGATCCCAATTGACTGTTCCTCAGCGCCGATATCCCGCACCATAGCAGTAGCTTCATGGAAATCTGCGTGAGTGTTGGACAGTGCATCTTCGAAAACTTCCCAGGCTCGCAAACGTGAAGCAAGCCGCTGCGCAGCTATTTTTGTCTCTTTGTCTTGCGTTAGGCCCTCTTGAATATTACGCAGTGTATCCAAAAATGAGTCACAATTGAAGTGCCGAGCAATATCAGCATTTGCCGTAGCATCAAGTAAGTGTAAGATCGTATCTTCGTCGAGCGTTGACTCGTCAAAAACAAGTGTGATGTCCACTTGTTGCTGCAAAAATACTGTTCAATCAAACTGTGTCTCGAGGTCACAAATACTCACACAAAGAGTTATAGCCAGGGACGGGATTTGCGACGCCGAAATCTTGAGTAACTTGGCAAAACAAAAAGCCTGGTCATTCATCTGAAACGAATGAGTTCAGAGCATAACGAGTTCTCGAGGAATTAAAAGCGTACCTTGGGCCCGATTGCACCAGCTACGGCCTCGGCGAATCTGGAGATAGTATCTTCCGACACGTCGTCAGAAATAGGCCTCGACATAGATTCTACAGCTTTCTCGAGTGTGAAATCTTCAGATGAAAGTAGCTGATCTAAATCAGTATAAAGGTAAGGAAAGTCATTGTCATCCCAATCATCATTGTCGGGCTTGAGACAGAACATCAAACGGACGATGAGGGATAGAGGAACCGAATCGTCTATGAGAGCGAGAAGATTCCGGGCAAGAAGAGTGGGATCAGGCGCATTAGCTAGGTCAATAGGCTCGGAGAGGACGTGAGGTTCGACAGAGGGTATAGCTTTTGGGGTATATGCACTTGGCGGTGGTTGCATCTCTGACACGAGTTCTCCATAGATAGCCAGGGATATGGTGTCAAACTGACCCTTGACTATCATAAGACGTGTGGCATACTGCATTCATGGTTAACAACGCGTATATTACACAAAATAACAGCATACTCAGTGCCCAGGTCGACCGTAAAATCGGCCTGTCCGCCCGCATAGGCTATAGTGCTAGGAACCAGCGCGTTAGGCGCTCGCTGTTTGTCCTTTGAGTCCAAAGGATTTATCGGGTTCGCATTGAAGAATACATCAAGAAAAAAGGACTCTGGTTCAGTCTGGCTAGAATTGGCATAAACTCAAAAACTCATTCCTTGAAAATGTAAAATAGACTTACGCAACCACGTCAGGACATTGAGAAAAAGGTTGAGCACCAGTTGGGAATACACGAATCAAAGAAACGCGAATAGGAGCAGTAAAACGAACAGCAGCAAGACTGGAAGGACCTTGCGGAGAGAGAGTACACCAATGGAGCAGTTTCATGAGGGGAAGTTGAAATGGGCTAGGGTAGTCCGGCCCGGGCCGCAGTGGATTTAATCCTCTTTCGTTTTCAATTCTCACCATTTCTCAGGTCTTTCCATAAAAACATGGCGAGTCGTCCCACATCAATCAAGGTTCCTGCCCTCGATATTACTCCGGATCCGTCTATGAGAGTCAGAGGCCGTTCTGGCAGCATAGTCAAGGTTGAACAGGTCGGTGACCGCTCTGTAGAAGACGTCCTCGACCAGAACACGTATGTCAACAACAATGCTAACTGGGTTAATGCTAAGGGTGCATGTATCTCTCATTTATGTCTGATCTTCGAAGCTGATGATTTGCTAAGGGTGCATGGTTAATTCATGTAGTCTTAATATGCATTGGCAAAATCATCATCGACACTATGCCAGGGATGTCGCCACAGATTAGTTGGACACTCGTCAACCTTGTCTATCTCGCTGTACGTTAAGGAATCTTCGTGGGTAACAGGCAGCTGACTTGTCTTCTAGTTGTCCTATTTGATGTTCCACTGGGTTACTGGTATTCCCTTTCAGAGTGACCTGCATGGTGGGGCCTACGACGACCTCACTCTTTGGGAGCAGATAGACGATGGAGCTCAGTATACTCCAGCAAAGAAGTGGTTGTTCTCGGTGCCTTGTGTTCTGTGAGCCGTACCTTTCTGCGTGGCGCACAAAAAAACGCTAACATGCTCTCCCAGTTTCCTCGCCTCAACACATTACACGAATTACAATCCATGGTTGTTTGCCGTCAATCTCAGTGCATTGCTCTTTGTTTTGCTCCCGAAACTCCCTCAGGTGAGTGCATTCTCCATATCTCATTCAAGTTGTGTGACCCATCTCTCCGTAGCTGCACCGTCAACGCGTCCGCTTCATGACTCATGACCCATCAGGCGTAGCTACGCCAGTGACCCCGAGCTTCCCTCATTCAGGTGCTAACACACCCGTGTCCGACAACGTCCCGCCCATCATCATTACCGAAGCCCATTTCCGGTAACTCTGGGCTCCGATACTTACACTGGGCCAATTCATTCGTCATATGTTTCTCGTGTTGCTCTGCATAGCATATCTTTCACTTTACTCTCATTGGAATACTCCAACTAATCAAATCATCGTAACTCATCTGAAAGTTTGTGTAACTATTGACACGTAGACCGTCTCTATGCGATCATCTATTCTAAGGGGATCCTTGCTACCTCCAATGATCGATCTTAATTTTGGCGGTATATACATATTTATATATGATATACCTACTACTTACTTTCTTTTACTGGGACTGTCTAGGCAGACTTTTGTACTGCTGTAATCGCAAACTTCATAGCAGGTCAATAAAATAAACAAGGGTAGACCGTAAAACACGTACAGGTTCCTGAGTAGCATCAATATCGTCACCTTACCGACTGCGGGTATGTAGATAGATGCCTAGGATACATGAAGCATGCGGCGGTAAGCTCCTGCCCAGACAAAGCTGATGACACGTTACCTTTTCCCTGACTGTATTCTCGAAGTTCTTCTCTGCTGCAACATTTACGCATACACAGCCATCTTTGAGCCAGGTCGTTTTAATTTTATAACTAGCATTCGGCACTGCGGAAACGACGACATCGGCAAGTCCAAGACATTCTTCAAGAGTTTTTTGTGTAGGGTGCACTACATGCCGAGGATGATACTTTCTTGAAGACGAGTTGTCCGTGGAGGGCCGCTTTGTGTACTCCAGCAAGGGATTCATCACTTGTGATATAGCAACACGAGACTGACAGACTGGCCTGAACTGAATCTATATCTACGGAAAACACCCGGGCACCGTCATTCGCCAGAAGCGCAGCCAATGGACGCCCAACCACCTCCGAGCTGCATCCAAGATTTAGTCAGGCACTTTTAGCATCGACGGCGTTCCTCACCGATTAATGACACAGATGGTCTTACCGTACGCTCTATCGCCATACGGTAGGATTTTATTGTACACACCGACATGTTCTAAACATTTGACTATCGCAAGAGGTGTACAAGGAATGATGGATTTGACCATCCCCGACGGAGGCTCGTCATTTTCCGCGACGGTCAGACCCTCTGCGGTAGGGGCAGTGAGAGATTGCGGAGAGATAAAACGGATACTGAGAAATCCAGGGTAGTTCTGTCAGCGGGATTTCAAGTTGAGTAATTAACGTACTTGTGGTAAAGATTGTAATGGAATTTGACGTGCAGGCCTTCTACATCTTTATATGGCGAGACGATCTAAGCACCATAGCCTCATCTCAAAACCTATGCATGATGACTATAAACTGCGGTGGAAACAGACCTGCTGTAAGTATTGGTCCTGAAATCCACTCATCAGAGCATGGTCAAGCCTCTCTCCGGGATCCTGCGCACCTGCCGTGGCCCGAAAATAGGGAAGTAAACCTGCAAATCAATTCAAAATTAGGACGAGGTCAAGTATTCTTGTAGCACGAACCATAATTCCATCGATACTCTCATCCTCGTTTGCTTCCATAATGGCTTCTTCTACACCCTCGCCCTCACCAAGCTCCTTGGACTCCGCTGCTCCTGTCGTCTTGAGAACAAACTCGAACCCAAGCGCCTCACATTGTTTCTTGGTAAACTCCGCATATGTACGACTCGGATCGGAGGATGTAGACAAGATTCCGACAATTTTTGGCGAGTTCGGTCTAAGTGCAAGTGTAGCTTTGACTTCATCGCGAAAAGTATTTGCGATCGTGTCTGCTTTGAGAAGTAGACCCTTGCCCGTGTACTCGGTGGACATAGCGTATGAGGACAAGAAGCGCAAGGAGTCAGAAAGATCTATATATCTATAGTGAAATGAAAGTCCGGGCGCTGGGTTACCAGAAGCTTCAAGTTTGTGAATCCTAAAATTTTCTTTCCCCCTGTCGGGATGTAATCACGAGAGCACGCGAATATCACGTGCTTATCTGTCTTACGGTGTCCGCGGCAGTACCCCTATTCAACTGCTCAGTCTTCCCAAGTAGCCTAATGGTGTAGGGATTTATATCTTAGGAAGCTTTCCGGTTCATGTTAACACAGCTCCGCATCCCCAGGACTAGCTCAATCAAAGACTTCGACTCGGAGCACACGATCGTCGGAACATCGTGCACGACCTAGCAGGAGAACGTTCGCAGAATCACTCGACATGAGCTACCATTTCTGTGATGCTCAACATTTGTACTGGGAGTCGTCGATAACTGGTTCACAGTAAGGATAGTACTCAGCATCCTATTTGAAGCTCCTAAAACCTCCGGGTACTCTCTGCGACGTATTTAAGAGATCAGCATGCACCAGAAGAAGCCGTTAGATCCCAAACCTTGTCTAAGCTACTTATATCACAGTTCCATCCGTATAAAGCTGTCCCACAAATAGACACCTACCAAACTAGTATTCGTCGAAGCTCCCAGCATGTATGTTCCGGTTCCCAAGGAAAGCATGAAATACAGCAACGGCAGGTTGAAGAAGCCGAGGAACCAGATCTTGCAACATTTTGGACCTATACGCCACAACCTTATCGATAGAACGACAACTAATAGAATTAGAGGTAACACAAGAAAAAAAAGTGAATGGTGCAGACTGAAGACAAATACAGGTACATTAGATAGATCTGCCCGAAAACGACAGTCATTCGCAAGACTCGGAATCAATCTAGTGGGAGACACCATTAATGCTGACTTTCCCGGTAGCCTCTTCAAGGGACCCGTTCTCCACGGAATCGTCATGCTGTCCTTCCATGTCGTCTTCCTCGTCATCCAATAGCTTAGCAGCTCTCTGAGATATTGAGTGAGAATCAGAATACTGGGTGTATAAGAGCTTCATCAAACACACCTTCATAGCTTCCGCCTCGTTTGAGTAATGTCGGCCACGAGCCCGGACGAAAGCTGCATGTTTAGCAGCAGCTAGAAGCGAAGGATTAAATTCAAAAGATAACCGAATCGAGTGAAACATAATAACACCCACTTTCTTCATCCATTTCCTCTTCAAATTCGACTTCCTCATCAGGTACCCTACCCTCTGCTCGAATACCCTTCCTAGCTTCATCCGGCAGATTGAAGCTCGTGCTCCGGCTGGACTGTCCGCTGCTTGAACGGCCTGAAAGAGAGGCAGGTGGCTTTCCGGTACTTGAAATAGAGGTCCGGCGTGAGGAAGGGCCAGAAGTATCAGCACCTGTTGGCGAGCTTGAAAGTGTAGGTGACCCGGCGGATGTGATGTACCGGCCATTAAGGTCCAGTACAGGAATGTCTAGCCATAAATGTAAGATAAATTGAATGAAAGGGAATTCAATGAATTCCAAACACTTACCTCCCTCGATTTCATCTGTCTCTGCGTTATATCTGACATACGGAGTTTTGGGCTCTGTGATTTTCATCAAGCTGTCTTTCTGAATCTCAGTCAGAGCAATGTTCTCTTCATCCCATTGTAGGCTACTGTTATATGCGATAACCAGCCATCGCTATCAGCAAGATCAGTTCGCCACACTAAAGTCAAATGAGACACACTGCTGTCCTGAGCTAGGAAGTGGCGGAGCATTCTTCAGAATACCCTTTGGTTTGGGATTCGATGCAGATCTAGGCAGAGGAGGCAGATGAGGACGATCTTGAATGATTTCTTCCGACATTGAGTGAGTGATAAGAGGAACGTTAAGACTCAAGTCGTGAACGCGTGAACGGTGACAACAAGTGGAGTGGAAAGTGTTCTTGGTAGGCCGCTATGTACAGTTGCGAGAAAGCACGAGTGTCCAATATCTGTCGCGACCTACCTAAATAGTAATTGGCTGTATTTTGCTATGATGTGTGTCATTTTGCGGTATTTCCGGTTTTCTCCCTGGCTTCAAGAATCATCGTTCATTTCCTTAGCCGTGTAACGCTAGCTACAGTAAGTAGCTTGCCGTTGACTCTAACGTTATCAGATACAAGTTTACAGTCCCAATAAGTATTATCTACTATTCATTACAAGTACTTTCCATCCGCGAATTACATACCTAACCCCATCAGAGCACCCGTCAATCTCTGTGCAACATTGTCCGGCTCCTGCCTCGCCATTTCAATGATACTGAGCAGCTTCTTAATTCCAATATGCATTCTCGAAGATGTCTCGTCCTTTGCCGTAGGTGCAAACCCAGCATCTTCAAGCAAGCGTATTGCGCTTCTCCGTTCTTCTGAAGTCTGGAACAGCTCAACCTCCTTCAGGACGTGGTCGAGAGAAACAAGGTTCGAGATGGGGGGAACGCGAAGTTCGGAGTCGAACGCTTCAGAAAGACCAATCTCAGTGAGCACTGGTCTAAGAGAGGAGGTGGCGATGACAAGAAGACGTCGACCCTGGCGGCGCATCAAACAGGTTAGTCTGATTAAGAAAGGACTAGTTTAATTCAAGCTACCTTTGGAGGCCTACGAGCAAAGAGCACAAGAAGCGCCTGTAACACTGCATTGGAAAATCTAGGTCCGATTGGCGTCCATTCTGACGAGAAGATCAATACCGATCGACAATGTACGGGAAAGAGCCGCGCTTACCTAGCAAACGCTCTATATTGTCTACAACGATGACGCTCAAAGGACTCTTATAACTATCCGCAAAGACTTTGTTGATAGCGGTAACCTTCTGAGATTCGGAGAATCCGACCATGCTATCCGGTGATATCAACTTGATAAACGGGTATTGCGATGCCTGAGCAATGGAAGCACCCAGTGCAGTCTTTCCTGATCCAGGAGGGCCATGTAATAGTACGCTGACCAGAGGTGTTCTTGTCGATGACTTGACTTGCTCGACAAAAAGTTGGCCAGAACGAAGGATATCCTAAAGACATTGCGGGACAACTGTCAATAACATGAGAAAGAAGCTGACAAAAGACCTACATCGACGATAGCATCGAAATGAATAATACCATTCTGAATAACTTGCTGCAGTTCTTCCTCGGATACACCAAACGCAGGGTGCACTTCTTCCAGGGCATTCATAAAGTCAGTTCTGTTAACTCTCAAATTCTCCACATCATCTGATATCCCAGCCATAGTCCCAACCTGTAGATCTAGCATCAATCGTTGCAGCAAACAGGCAACCCAAAGTCATTACCTTAACATGCCTATTGAACGCGAAACTCGTCGCGCTTTTGATCAACCCACCAATCTCTGCTCCAGAGAAGTTCTTCGTCAGACTAGCGAGCTCCACTAGGTCAACATCCCCATCCATAACACCATTCGTGCGCATCTTTGATGTGTGGATATTCAAGATTTGGTAACGACCCTTTTCATCTGGGAGCGAAATCTCCATGTGCACCTCAAGACGACCAGGACGAAGCAAGGCCTCGTCGATCATGTCTTTCCGGTTTGTCATACCAATGATGAGAATGTTGTTGAGCTGGTCGACACCGTCCATCTTGAAGCAGATACCGTCAGTTCGGACGAGGAAACCATCGAGAGATACACTGGAAATCTACCTTAGAGAGAAGCTGGTTAACCACCGTGTCACCAACACCAGTACCGTTGTTCGTCGATCCACGTTGCTTGAAAATGGCATCCAATTCATCGAAGATGATGATGTGCAGCCCGCTCTCATCTCCCTTCTCCTTGTACTGTACATACAAGTATTAGCCAACCTGAAGAATTACCTTAAACTAGAACACAAACCTCCTTTTCAGCATCAGCGAATAGTTTTCGAATGTTCTCTTCAGAGGCTCCAACGAACTTGTTAAGAATCTCAGGTCCATTCACAATCTTGGGTTCCCGAGCATTCAACATCTTCCCAATTTGCCGAGCAATCAAGGTCTTTCCAGTACCAGGAGGACCATGAAGGAGGATACCTATACAATCACAGGGTCAACATACGACGATATCACGGTTGATGTGCAAATAACGCGCCTTTGACATGCTGAATACCGAGCTTTTCAACCAACCCGGGAGGAAAGACTCGAGAAGCAAACGCTCGACGAAAGATTTCATTAAATTCCGTGTCCAAACCACCAATACCCATATCTTCAAACTTGAAATTCGGAGCTAGGATAGCATTGGGAGGTGCCCTATAATTCGAATAAAGTCAGTCAGCCAGTCAGAACCAGTTCAAACAGACATACTTCTTAGCGCTAGACTTGATCTTAATCGCGCTATCGGGTGCTTTCATAAAAGTGACATCAGTCTTGTCCATGACAATTCCAACATTCTGCAACCCTCTGCCGGAATCCCTTGGAGCTCCGCGACGCTGCTCGTCCGCCAATTCCAAACAAGATACACCCTTGATGATAGCTTTCAAGTTCTGCCCGTGGTACTCAAACACAACAGTCTCGTTTTCAGACATGAGAATACCGTTGAACAGCTTAAGGAAATGACGACCC
The DNA here is from genome assembly GCA_028554645.1 of Omphalotus guepiniiformis. Taxonomy (NCBI): domain Eukaryota; kingdom Fungi; phylum Basidiomycota; class Agaricomycetes; order Agaricales; family Omphalotaceae; genus Omphalotus; species Omphalotus guepiniiformis. The sequence goes on from JAQOOI010000063.1 coordinate 491,546, forward strand.
ATATCATCGGCTGAGAATTGTTCTGCGATCTCATGCCCACGACGAAGGAAGCCAACCTCTAGATCTATAGATTGTAAGAACGACGGGGCAGACGGGTGTGGGGGTGCAGGAAGGAGATCAACAGTAACTTCGTCTCCTTGAACCGACAAGCTCATCCATGCTCGTTGCATCGCAGAAGCACCGACAGATCCAGGTGGCAATTTGCCTGTATTATCATGTCTTTTGAATCGCATCGTGTAAGCAAGCCGCGATTAAAAGTCGAGTTTTACTAACCTCACTGTCAATGCGAATTCGCTCTTGACGAGAACATGTTGGCCTTGCTGGAAATCCGAAGGATGAACAATCAAACAGTTTGTGAGCGCAAGTTGGTCACTTGGAGAGCTGACGACAGAATAGCTAGGGAAAATCGAATTGAGTTCTTCCGATATGAAGGACCTGAAGAATGACATAGCTGCCTCCAGAACGAGGTGGTGGTTTGCGATCATAGCCTCGTTTTTCAAAGAGTGCGTTCGATGGGTCGTTATACGGGGTTTGTGGGGCATTGTATTGCATCGATTGAGGCGGAGGTTGCCTACCGCCCCTCGGACCAGATGGAAGAGAACTGTAGGCACCTGGAGGCGGTGGTGTATTGGTATTTCCACCTCTGCTGAAGAAGCTCATGATAGAACTAGGTCAAATAACGTCCCCTAGATAATCGATTTGTGTAAAAGTATGCCAGATACGTGGAGGTAAAGGAAAGAGTAGCAAAGTCGTGTCGCAGCTGTCCGTGCACTGCTTCAAGTTCAAGGGAGTGGTGATCAGAGGTGAATTACCTAAGCAGCGTACTTCCGAAGTTCCACTACTGTGACTACATTGACGACCATCCTGTCATTTGAGTACTATATGCGGGAAACGTATGTTTGAGCATGTTGTCTTTGTATAAACTACTCGATTTGCTGTTCTGATTGTTAGCCTTATCATTAACGGGGTTGCAGTGTACAAAATAATGATACCTAATAATATGTCCCTACTACTACAAGATATGTATGCATGTACATGTTCTGTTCGTTAGAATTCCGACGCAGAGCACACAATGTTCCGTCGTTCTCAACGAGACCCGACACCACATTTCCTATCGAAAGAAAACACAACTTAAGATCCGATTAACGTCATAGAGCTGGAGCCCAAGGAAGAAAATGTAAATCTCCTTCACCAACGACGATGTGATACAATGCATCATTCATCCACTCTTCTGCCTCTCGCCAATCGCCTTCACACCGCCACTTTTTGACAAGCATCCCCGCGTCTCGAATACGTTTGTCCACCTGCAGCTTTTCGCAAAGAGCATCATCGTCCGGATCAACGTACCCGCCGTGTAACTCGTACAGGTGATAACCTATAAGTTCCGAAAGATCACATTCGAGGGTAGTGCGAGTGGGACTCCAGCGCGGGTATTTAGCCATCGTCCGCATGATGGATGCGAACACGGCGGGAGGACGTGGAATCAGGACGTCTCGATAGAGAATGGAGACAGGTTGGAGTTCGGAAGGAAGGAAGTTGGTAAAGGAAAGCGGGAAAAGGATGAGCATTTGTATTTTGTATGGAGAAGAGGAGCGAGTGAGCCTGAAGTGACGGCCCAGACTATAGAAGTCACCGCTGGTTTTGACAAGAACAGACGGCGGTGAGATAGATGGGACACCGAGCTCCGAAACAATTTCGCCTGCTCGCTCGAGGTCGTTGTCAGGGATAAGGTAGTAATAGTCCTAATAAGTTCAGTTAGTATAATTCAAAACATGAGATCCTACACGATACGTGCTTTTATCAAGAGTGGTACGCCCATTCGTTTGTATAGCATACTCCGCCACTCGATTAGCTGTATCCCTGCCAGTCGTAGCTTCTGGAGAGCAAGTTCCACCAACTCATCAGGTAAACTGGTGAAAACATCCTCTTGGCTTTTTATAGGAGCCTTCTCGAACTCCTTCGGCCAGCATAGTAGTAGTCGTTTATTGTTTGGTACAGGAGCAGAAGGTTGACATAGCACGGTTGTAGACATGGATGATGGAAGAAGAGTTGTAACAGGCTTATTCAAGTCTCGAAGGGGACAGAAAGATCAAAGGTGAGTGTCACGTGTGACGTTGTGAGTCATTGTTTACTATTCTTTATAATCGTGCACTGCCCTGCACAGCCCCTTGGCTCTTTCACTTACACAATCAGTACACAATGCACATCCAGAATCACAATCTCATTACACGCCATCTCCCTAGTCGCATTATCGTTTCTTCATCCACATCAGACCATCTACGCGCAGCACAAGCGTTGTCTGAGAAACTCAATCGACTAGGTTATAAACATGCTTACATCGGTGGCTTCGCCTGGTCTTTGCTAGGAAGCCGTAGACCAACGGAAGATATTGATGTCCTCATACAGACGAGAGGATCTGATATTCGTACACTAAGAGAGATTTTAGAACAGTCAGATTCTCATTTCGTCGAAGCAGGGATCAAGCTGTATTTCGTCAAAGAAAGAGATGAGGATCTCAATGGAGAGGAACAAGTTAGACGTTCAGATAACAATGTACTGATCGAGACGCTTTCGGCAGGGACACTCGGTCTTCCTCAAGTTCCCGAACCCATATATCGCATTTGTGAGGGAGAGGAAGCTGACGGAGAGGAAGCAAGTCCCGAGACTATTTGTAGGAGTGAATTTGTTCCTTTAGTGGGCAAAAAGACTCAAAATTTATACCCAGACATCACCATATTACATCCCTCTATCTTGATTCTGACTAAATTCAAACGCTGGTCTACCCAATACACATCCACAAGACCCTTGACTCTGCGGAAGAACGCCTCAGATCGAGCGGACATTGTGTTCCTCATTCAATGGCTTGCATCACAAAGCATGCTCATTGAGTTTGAGCTGTATCAAGGGAAACCAAAGGTAGACCTGCTGAGAATGGTACGAAGATTCAGGGATAAATTTGAAGAGAACGAAGAATGGATGGATGGCTTGAGGCAAGTGATGAAAGGAGAAGATTGGGAAGAGATGATGAATATAACTTTGCCTGTAGAGGAGAGCAACATGCCACCTTCTGATTGATTTGCGAACAGTATACCCTTGAAGCTGCTTTGAAGGAACATTGTATTTGTATTCATTAGATAGCTCAAAATGGAAATTCATTCCCACCTCACATGAAGCTCTCGCTTTTGAAATACAGTATGAAGGGCAAAGCTGCATTCAACTAACATCATGTCTGACTTGGACTTCGATTCAATACCCTCAAACTCTTCAATAGGGTATCTAGACGATGAATATCCCGTCGACAGACGTTCATGTCAACTTCTCGGTCCAACCGCTCTGGTTTGCTACCCTCAATCTCCACTCTCTATTTTCGTTCTAATTCGCAATGTTAGATAGTACAGGGATTGATGGGAATTCTGGTAATTCTCTCGTTAGTATATAAAAGGCATAGAGAGAAACCAGTCAGGCCTTGGAAAATATGGTGCGTAGTCATTTATAGCCCTTGTTGGTCTTCAAGAAACTTATATTTCTTGGTGACAGGTTGTTCGACGTATCAAAACAAATTGTCGGACAAATGTTCGTGCACGGCGTTAACGTCTTCATATCTGATCTCGTCTCCCATTTGTCTTCTTCGAATGCCTGTGTATCATACTTTCTCAATATACTCATAGACACCACACTCGGTGAGCACCAACCCCCAACCTCTTACGTTATCTTTTGGGTTGGGTTAACTCACTTCTTACATAGGAGTTGCACTCATTTATCTCATCCTTCACGTTCTCACCTTTTTCTGCTCCGAAAAGCTCCAGCTCAAAGGCTTTGAGTCTGGCGTGTATGGTACACCGCCTTCGTTTCAATACTGGATCCGTCAAGCATTTCTATACGTCGTCGCGCTAACCACCATGAAATTCTTGGTGATCGGTCTTCTTGCATTATTCCCGGGACTATTTCAGATAGCTGAATGGCTTTTGAGCTGGACTTGGACTGGTGAAGGAGATGCCGTTCAGGTCATTTTGTGAGCAACGTCTCTTGTAATCCCTTGATCCTTTTTCTTATATCTTCCTCTATCAGCGTAATGGGGATCTTCCCCATAATAATGAACATATTACAGTTCTGGCTCATCGATTCTATAGTGAAAGCTTCCGAAAGCCAAGTCGCTCTCGAAACGGATTCACATCTTGACCATGCCGATCGAGAACCCCTCTTTGGCGTTCCATCAGACGATGAAGATGACGAACATGACACATCTACTCAACAACGCGACTTGGAAAGCCAACGGCGCAGATCCAGATCCGCCGACCATCGTTCACGTTCATTTGATAAAGATTCCAATACTACCTCGGATAACCCTTACGAACCTAAATCTTCAGGATCCAATACCCCCGGGACCGTCAACGATGTGGCTAATGCATATAACAGCGAAATGCATTCATATCCACCTAGTCTGTCGAGTAGCTTGACATCCACTGCTTCCAGTTCGTCTTCGGGACCCCCGAGTATAATAAGAGAAGCTACTAAGCTTAACAAGAAACGTCGTGGACCACCTACTCCGCTGAACATTCAGCCCTTACGACAGCCTGCCATTAATTCACCTCAGCCTCAGCCCCAAGATCCGCACCAAGCGACTCCACCTCGACAGCCTAGTCCTAAACTCGCGAAACCCGTGATAGTCAAGGCACCTGCTGTGGTAGATGCGTCAGGGAATGATTGGGCAGATAATTGGGATGACGCAGATGACTGGGCGCATCGAGTTGGTGAAGAGGAGTGGACGGGTCGACGGCTGGAACAGACGAAAGATAATTTACATGATGTTTGGGAGAGGGAAGGGAGTAAAGCTGTTGCTGCTTCGTAGCAGTCGTTTTGGTTTCGTCTTTTTGTAACTCTATGATGGTGACATAGATTCGTTATCGTTTATGGTGTCTGTGCTAGATCGGATTTTCTTAGCATGCAGTTGTCGTTCAATGTACACTACTATTCGCATCCCTTGGATGATCATACTTTTTATATACTCAATGTCCCTGCCCATACTGAATAATGATAACAAGAATTTGTCTTTCTTAAGAGTTGTTCGCTGTATATATTGAAGATTCTAACCTGATAGAACAATCGAGATTCATATTTCCAGCTGCCAGTCTTGGACGTTGGCTAGTGCACTTGAGATTATTACAGCTGCCCCCTGGTTTGAAATACCTGCATTTATTCTCGCTTTCGCTTTACTTTCCACAGAAGCCGCGGGTTCGACAGTCTCCGCATAAATGGTTATTTCGGTCAAAGATTCTTGAAGGCAGAAAATAATTTTGTTTGAGCACGGAAGGCGATACATATCAACATGGGTCGATTAAAACTATCATCTCCACACCAATTGCAAAGTTCAAGCAAGTCGTTCAACTGCGATAATCGCCATTGATCCTCACATATTCCTATTCGCAACATATCTAATAAGTTTTGTGCCATATGGAAAAAAGAATGACCCAACTCACGTAGCTGAAATCACAAGTCCAGTATTTCGCAGCTTCGGCTTCGGCTTCGTCACCTCCTCCAAGGTCAACCAAGACTTCAAAGTCCTCTAGCGAGAGAATCTCGCTCGCACGTTCTTCGTTGACCTTCTCCGGTTCACCATTGATAAGGACAGGGAGAGGTGCAGTTCCATCAGACGGAACGAAAGTCACGCTGACTTTGTCGGGATGTAGAGGTGCACTTAGAGGAATGGATCCAGTGGCAGCTAGTACACGGCCCCAGCTGCAAGGTGTTTATTGATCAGTAATGTATTAATGATGTTGTGGAAGCAAACCATACTTCGCGTCTTCACCATAGAGCGCAGTTTTAACAAGAGCGGAGGTGGATATACGGGAAGCGATACGATGGGCGTCTTGATACGTAGGAGCACCCTGTACTCCAATGTCAGTCTCAATATAACGAGCTCCGCGGCAGAAAGTACCTTGACTGTAACAGTTACAAATTTAGTAGCTCCTTCTCCATCTCGAACAACCAGCTTAGCCAGGTCAATCGCAAACTCAGTCAACTCCTTCTTGAACACCTCGTATCCCGCCTTATCGGTCTCCTCGTCAATCTCCTCCAGCGGAGCGCCATCCTTCTGAGCCGCAGCACCGTTGGCTAAAACTATGATCGTGTCGTTCGTTGACATATCTCCATCGACACTGATCGAGTTGAAGCTTCGCTCCACAGCATAGGTCAGTGCACGTTGCAAACTTCGAGGAGATACAGCTGCATCTGTTAAAATACACCCCAGTAGTGTCGCATGCAGTGGTCCGATACTAGGAGGACCCATGTCCGGATGAATCATGCCTGCGCCCTTGTCCATGCCTGCCATCTTGTATTCAACGCCATTTATCGTAAACGTCCTCGCACGAAGCTTCGGAAACGTGTCCGTAGTCATAAACGCTTTCGCTGCCCTTTCCCAAGCATCAAAATCACTCGCGAGCGAACGTTTCTCGCCGCTCTGTGACCGAATGGCTGTAAGGATTTTGGAGATTGGGAGATTTTGACCGATAACGCCTGTGGACATGACAAGAGATTCATTGCCAGTTGAGGGAGATGTAGACGGTAGGAGAGAATCTGTCTCCTTCACCATGGCGCATGCATCTTCCATACCCTGACGTCCTGTTACTGCATTCGCGCAGCCGCTGTTCACAACAATGGCGCGTGCTCGACCAACGTTACTTGCAAGTACCTGCTCCGAAACGATGACCGGTGCAGCTTTGAATGCATTCCGAGTGAAACAGGCGGCAGCTGAAGTGGGGCGCGTCGAAGTTGAGAGAATTATACCAACGTCGAGAATACCCTCTTTTTTAACACCAGCGTGTATTCCTGTTAATGCATAACCAGAAGGGAAAGCAGAAGATGGTAATTTTTGGTGATGATGAGTTTTTGAAGGTGCAGACTTGATAGTCACGGTTGAAGAAAACCGTTTCAGGACAAGACGCGACATGGCGGAGTCAGACCAAGGGCTGTATTTTTGCACTACTCTCCGTTTACATTTTATGTTAGAGCCAAAATGACTCATGTGTTATTGCTATTGGACCAGTACAACTATTAATGTGTTCCTTGGCTGCAGCAGCTGTTAATATCAACAGCAAAGATAAATTAGATATAAGAGACTATGAGCCGAAGGACAACAGCTTTTGAAAGCCGTGAATCGCTCTGCCATCGCTCCGTTACTCTGATATTCGGTCTACAAGGAATACAGAGTGCAGCACGAATTGCTGCATCGACGGTTGAATAATTCAAGGAAAGAAAAAACTCCCTTTATAGCAGCAACTGTGTTTGCGGTCGTTATGAACTAAAGCTCTTGATATGGAGAAACGATTATTTTCGCGTAGCAAGTTATTCACAAAATGACCGTTACGGATTCTGTCTCTGTTTTTGCAGAAGGCACCTTTGAGGAGCAGGTATTCACGATTCTTTCTCTGATAATGACAATGCAAATATATGCTCCAGGTCCAAGAATTGGTCAACTATATAGTCAGAAATCGGCCAGACGAGGAACGCGCTGCCTTTATCCGACCTTTCCAGGATGTACTGAAGACTGAGGAGGGTCAGAAGTCGCTAGAGGAAGATGAGGAAAGGAGGAGGAAGATTTTTTCAAATTTGTTGTGCGAGGTGAAGGGCTTTGGTGAAGGTCAGGAAAAAGGTAAAGTTCAAACACAATATCATGGCAAGCGATCTACTGAGCCTTGCCTTCCAGAAATTGAGGGTTTCTTCAATCTTCTTTATTCCCATCTCTTCTCGTTATATCCTTCAAGCTCTCCGGAAGTAAAACAACACATAGACACCCTTCTCAAGGTCATCTCTTCCGCACCTTCAGATCAAACATCTGTAAAGTACCGGATGTGAGTCCATGGTCAAAATCAATTCAACTCGGTCCAATAATCTTGCATATCTAGACTATCCAACCTTTTCAATGCGATCCCCCGAACCTCTGCCTTGCGGTTACCAGTCTACAACACCCTTCTTCAGATTGCTGTTGCCAATGATGAAATCGAGGTACTACACCTGTCACGAGCCGATGTAGAGAAATGGCTTGGAGAGTGGGAGATTTCTCCCGCAGAAAAAAGTGCATTCCTGAAGAGCATTGCAGATGCTTATGCGAAACTAGATCAACCGGCGTTTCATTACTGCTGTACAGAATTCGCGAAGCTCACCTTTGATCAGGGCAAAATCCTATGAATATTCTCTAATCTTTGTTCGCTCACTCCCTGCAAGCTCAGAGGAAGCTAAAGCGGCGTCTATAGAAGTAATCGCCACTGCTCTACGACTGCCGTCCATCTTTGACTTTGATGCTCTGTTCAAACTGGACGCCGTCATCGCCTCAAAAGACCACGAACTCTTTTCCCTCCTTAAAATCTTCTTAAACGACGGTCTTCCGGAATTCAAATCATGGGAGGCATCTCATGCAGGTGCTCTTGAGAAGTACAGTATGTTTCTCAAATATTCACGCGTATGCCTGGCATTGATGACCTATTCACATTGATACAACCTTGATCGTGTACAACTCGAACGAAAAATCCGACTACTTAGTCTCACATCCTTGGGATTCAAGAACGTCGGCCAAAATTTACCCTATGCCAAAGTTGCTGAAGCCCTTCAAGTCGACGATTCGGAGGTGGAGAAATGGGTCATTGATGGTAAACAGATCTTCCCTTTGGCAACTCAGTATAATCTTACTAGTGTCTCTAGTCATTCGTGCCGGTCTCCTGTCAGGTAAACTATCACAAACCACGCAAACTCTACACATCACTCGCTCAATAGCCCGTACGTTCGAGCGCGAGCAATGGGAAGCATTGGAGCAACGCTTACTGGTTTGGAAGTCAGGACTGAGTAGTGTTTTGGAGGTTGTGGCAAATGCTAGAAAACAAGGCGGTCATGTACCAGCACCTGTTGCTGCGTGATTCAATATAATGAATCTGACCATTTTCTAATTGTCATACGAGTGCGACTCTATATTATGTATCATGACATTTTTGGTCTATATGACTATGTTGCTCGCCAATGCGTCTAGTAGTGATGTGCTCAAAAGCAACACACTAGGAAAATAGATACCCAGTCCAGCGATTGAATCTACCACTCGCCATCGAAACCAACAAACCCTGCAGAAACAATAGGTTTAGCAACGGAGCCTATCAAATTGGTTCAGCGACTTACCAGACAGTAAGAAAACCGGGAAGAATCTCTTCTTTTCTAAATTAGAACACCAATTCCAAGCGCTCGTCAATCGACCATCAATACAGCTACCAGCATCGAAGAAATTGTCCGCTCCAGAACCGTCAAATCCATGACGGAAGAAATCGCTCAGAATTTCGCGAATCAGGTTATCGGAAGACCCAAAGTCGTCTTCGATATATGAGCGGAGAGCTGGTTTTTCCATGAGGGAGGGTATTTGTGAGAGAGTATTACAAATGGGAAGGAGAATGCGGTATATCTGGGTGTATTTGTCTATGAAGAGAAGGGCATTGGGGACGTTGTGATCACCCATGTGGATAACGCTGGAGCCTATCCAAGTGCCAACGCTCTTTTGGGCTTTGTGAAGGATTGTATGCATCATGCGGGATGTTTTTGGGGACGCTTGGACACGGTTTAGACCTTGACCCGTATCACGCAACCGGTAGGAGACTGTTTCTGACAGCAGGTCTTCTTCGGCCAGTGACCAAAGGTGGAACATGTCTGTACAAATACTTAGCACCCGCTGTTGACAATTCATGCAATGAAAAACACACCATGCAGAATTTCCCTCCAAAGTGTCAAACTCTGAATAACATACGCATATTGCTTGCTATGATCATGGGATAGCCTTGCACCACCTTTCCCACTTCGAATAGCAAGACTACTCTTGCTGTCCTTGGCCTGCGTGGGATGGAAGTACTGCTTCAAGTAAGAGATCATACGCTCGCAAGGATCACGGTTGACCCGAAGGAAAGCATGATTGTCACCGATGCTGTAAAGACATTGGCGAACATTCTCTTGAGAAAGCCCTTTGCGTTCGTAACGCGCAGAAAGTTGCTCTATCGCTCTTTCTTTGCTTTTGATGTCTTTTTGAATGTCACGGCGGGAGCGACCTTCAGAGTAGATTTCCTTCGTAGCTGTGGTGATGAGATCGTCGCGTAAAAGATCTAGAGCATTGTGCTCTGACAGGACACCATACACGGTTTTAATCGGTCGGACGCATGAGAAGCTTAGTAGGTCTTTGACATCAGACGACTGACTGTCCTAAGAAAGATAATCAGTCGGGTGTTCAGCGGACAAAGGTCAGGTGGCCATACTTGAAGCAAGTATATGAGCTTTCCGTACGTAGTACGCATTTTGTCCGGGTTCATGATCTTGTGTCTACGGCCAAGCTCGAATATTGCCTGGTAGAACTCCTCGTTTGCTTGGAAATCGCGGTCTTGGAAGAGTTCCTGACCCTGCTTATAGTCCGCGGATAACAATAGTCCAGACATAATGGCGCACAGTTCCCGGATTTGAGCCACTATCCGTTTGGTTTTTGATTGCCCAAAACCGATGGTGTCAATTTTGTCGGTGTACTCGGAGACAGAGAGTGCAGCTTCTAGGAGTCGTAGATATTTACGTTCGCCGAAAGTTAACCGTAGCGGAATGTATTTCGAACGGTCTACGAACCACTCTCCAACGCTGGCGCCGACGGCAGGCTGCGCACTGATCAACTCTGGTATAGGAGCAGCTACGACGTGTTCAAAATCATCGTCGTCGTCCTCTTCAACATCCATCTATCTGTGAAATGAGCGTTGAAGGAAGTTGGCATGAATCCTAGTACGTACCGCGTCACCACTAGCTGCTGCGCCTGCATCAGACTCGGGAATGGTGCTTTTGTTTTCCTCTAGAGATTTCGTTCTATGTTTCTTTCTAGAGCCTTTCCGATGTTGTGCAGAGAAACAGACTTCACAATATGCATCTCTACAGTCCTCGCACATAACCTGGGCTGGCTGATCTAAGATACGATTTGCAATAAGTACTTCGTACGCCGCTCTATCATCCACTGTGAAAACTAACCTTCACATTCTACGCAATAACCTTCTGCCAATGGTTTCTCTGTAGCTTCTTCATCCCAACCTGCCCCACCTGCCGCGCTGCCCGAGTTCTCACCAGGTTCCGGGTGCTCTATGAATTCGTGATCGTTACTCAATATGTTTTGCAAGGATAACACCCCGTTCGTTTTCGTCGTTTCTGGCGTATGTGTAGCGTCACCATTACTGGTCGACGGTGCATCACCTGCCATTTTAGCGGAGGGTTTCGAGGAGAAGTGCGCTGAGTGAACAAATTCTTGATGAATAATCGTCCCAAGCCACGTGGTCACGAATTTCTTTGACCCATCGGCGTCAGTGACACTACAAGTAAAAACGGAGGCTGATACAACTGCTGATGACAGACCTTGACTTTGACCATTTACCCTTGTTCTGAACTCTTTGACTTTCTGCACGACTGCAGCGGGAGAGACAACTTTGCTACGATTTGTCAACATTCCTTGGGATTCTCATGCTTCATGCCTGGAGGAACTATGCCGTCAACTGGAATGGAGGGGTGTCATGATTACTCCCCTGAAGGTGCATGCGTCAAGGCTGCTTTTGAGCGATGGTTGAGAAGTCGCCAGCTCGCACAGGGAATACACGGGTCTAATTCAAATTAATCTCGCCCATTCAGGAGCTCAAGCAACTCTCTAACTTGGCATCAAGTGTTGACAGAGTCATGCATATTCGTTCAGGGCAGATGTTCTCACTTCAAAGGCTTGAGCGTCTTCCAAAATTTCCTCGTTACTCTATGAATGCACTGTGGTCTCCTACGAAACTCACCTCTCGCGCGCGTTTTTAGGTCATGAGCTTGGCATTTCATCAGAAGTGCGTTCATTAAACACCCTCCGCTCCCGATACCAGCTTAACCACCCTTAACCATAATCCGTGATAAGAAGCTGCACATTGTTGTACTTTTCTGATGAAAGTAGATCTCCATCTGGCACGAGATCCGCTAAAGAGTAAGGGGCGCCATCTCGTATAAAAGCAAGTATAATCGGCCGAATTAATCTTTGCTTCTCTCGCTCTTTGGCGTTGGCAGCAAAAATGAGGCATTCCCTTGGGATTGTTCTGCTTACTTCTGTTGCCTTTGCGCTAGCTACTGCCTCAAACAGTGCTCATGTGGTCAAGCAGACAGTCGTGCCCCCCAATGGATGGTCTAAGCATGGTGTACCTTCACCCGACAGTCGCATAGAGCTACGGATCGGTCTGTCCCAGCCTAACGTGCATATCCTTGAAGAGCATCTGTTACAAACCAGCGACCCTGATCACGAGAGGTACGGGCAGCATTTATCGAAACAACAGGTTGAAGCTCTTGTCGCACCTCAAGAAGACAGTCTCGCTCTGGTGGACAATTGGCTACGACTGGCTGGAATTGATCAAGCCGATGTTTCGCGCTCCGCGGCTCGTGACTGGACAATTGTTAACGTTCCCATCGGCGTCGCTGAAACTATGCTTAACACAGTCAGTTTCGTCATCCTTCTTTTTGTCTTTTTCCTGACGCGAAATCAAATTTAGACTTACCACCTTTGGAAACACATTGATGGAGAATATCTCGTTCGCACAACAAGCTATAGCGTGCCAGAACATCTCAGTGAACATATCGATGTCATCCAGCCTACTACTATGTTTGCTCGTTTCAAGGCCATGAAATCGACATTGTTCTGGCCCAATGGGAAGACTCTGGACAGCACCATCGATACGGTTAACGGCCTAGCTCCAGTCGCGAATGTGGCTTCCGGCGCGTTAATTGACGCGAATTGCAACACAACAATCACCCTACCCTGCCTTCAAGAACTATACAAGACTGCTGGGTATAAACCTCTGGCTGCCAAGCACAACTCCATAGCCATAACTGGTTATTTGGAGCAATACGCCAATCGTGACGACTTGCAGCTGTTCTACGCCGATCAGCGCCAAGATGCACTCAACTCGAGTTTCAAGTTCGTTTCGGTTGCTGGTGAGCCGTCCAGCCTCTCTGCGCGTGATCTTCAATGTCAATACCTTCTCATAGGAGGCTTGAATAACCAAAGCAGCGCCGCTGCAGGAGTGGAAGCCAATCTTGACGTGCAATACGCGTTTGGACTTTCGTTCCCTACTCCCGCCACTTTCTACTCGACGGCCGGTAGGCCACCTTTCACTCCAGACTTGGGCACCACGACAAATACGAATGAGCCGTACGCCGTGGTAAATCCTTTTCCTTCTTGTTCTTGGTAGCTTGGCTCTGATTATTCTCAGTGGCTAGATTATGTTTTGTCCCATGGCGACCTTCCGAACGTAGTCAGCACTAGCTACGGGGACCATGAGCAAACAGGTGAAAATGCGTAATGCGTAAATGATCATGGCCCTTTGAGTATTGACTCGCATGTATTAGTTCCCGAGGATTACGCTCGCCGCACTTGCCTACGGTTCTTGGAGCTCGGTGAGTTGTTTGATGTCTTCTATCTAGCGAGCGTGAAAAACCTATTATATGCGCGGTCAGGTGCTCGTGGGGTGTCTCTGACTTTCTCCAGCGGTGACGGTGGTGTGGGCGATGGAGATTCCGACCCGACTACTCAAACCTGTTTGACCAATGACGGACGAAACTTGACACGCTTTATTCCCCTGTTCCCAAGGTAGAGGATTCTACTCTCCTCCGGCTTCCGGCACTACTAAAATGCTATTCTTCGTGTTCTAGTACTTGCCCTTAGTAAGCTTGAACTTTCCAACTTCTAGTTGCAGAAACTGATCTGTGTAGTGTCACCTCGGTCGGCGGCACTAGAGGCGTGCCTGAAAAAGCTGTTTTCTTCTCGGGCGGCGGTTTTAGCAACTAGTAAGTAAGCAACACATCTTCATCTTGAACGACTCCTGATGTTCTTCAAAGTGTTGGTGTCAATGTTCAAATTGTCCTGTTTATATCTAACGTTCAAGACATGATAGTTCTCGCGTCCATTTTATCAGGAGAGCGCCGTGAGTGCGTTCCTGGATAGAATCCCCAAGGACCTGTACAAGGGGCTTTTCAATGCGTAAGTTGTCCTCGTGCTTCTCCGTACTTGTGGTACTCAAGTCTCAAAGGTCTGGACGGGTGAATACCTTTCTCATTACAGCGTCATGGTTGTCTGGTTGTTCTGATTGCGCATCCTCTCGTACTCGGGTTTGACAGGCCATTCCTGATGTAGCTGCGCAGGGCCTTGACTATCGTGTCTGGATTTCTGGAGCACCTCATCTAGTTTCGGGAACTTCTGCGAGCTCGCCGACTTTTGCTGGCATCGTTGCACTTCTTAATGATGCTCGACTTCATGCCGGACTCCCTTCTTTAGGTTTCTTGAATCCTTTGCTCTATAAGAAGGGTGTTGCAGGTCTCAACGATATTACTTCCGGTAACAATCCTGGATGTGGCACACCCGGCTTCAATGTGAGTGTTAATCACAATTCAGCATCTCTGTTTGACAGTGAATAACGATGTATAACAGGCTACTGAAGGTTGGGACCCAGGTATGACCCTTGTTCGACTTTGCTGCTTGTATGTTGACTATCAACTAATGTTCGTACCTTTCAGTGACAGGATTAGGGACACCAAATTTTCAGAAGCTGAAGGATGTGGTATTACTATACTGAGTACTGAGCAGGTAACACCTTGATGTAAAAGTTGGCAAAAAGTTGGATAAGTATTTAGGTCATCCCGGTGATGTCATGTCCTGTAAATTAAAAAGCCTGAACTCGTTGTACGCCGTCCTTAAACTTACTATCGTAGAATTGCGATGCACTTGTACAGCTTGTAACACACTTCTAGGCTAGGTACATTTCCCGGGCGCGTCGTGTGGCTAATTGACCAATGAAGGTATGTAGCATTGGAAGCACTTCGCCGTTACAGTATTGTGGCAATTGCTTATCCGATGGCGAAATATGGCAAAATACCTAAAGCGAAGTCGAGTACGGGTCGAGTACTGATGTACCGATGGATTGATGAAACGGAGGGTCTGTCTGCCTTTCTGAGAGGTTGCATGTAAGTACCTATAATTACTCAATTTCAAGATCCTTCTGGCTTGAAAAGCGAGGTTCTATGCGTACTGTCTGCACTTTATTGGAATTCTTATCACCATATTTCGACGTGATTTCGCCACCATTCATCATTACGATGATTGAAAGATCAAATGATGTTCGCGTGCGCGGAAAAGCAGCGTCCACAAGGTAACTGTGCTATTTCCATGCCAAATTTCACTAGCACTGCTCGAAACTCCACACTGCAGGTTCTCTTATCAGCTGGCCTCGCTACGTAAGTAGCCGCGGATTCCTGAGGTTATTCCTGGAAGCCGGAGGAATCATCCAATGATGGTTCTTATAATGATGATATATAGCATGAAATTTCGACCTAGTACATTGTGGATTCTCCCTTCGCAAGGATGCGCACCTCCCTGCTTGGCCCACTGCTCCTGGCTGCTTTCAGCTCTTTTGCTCTTGCTGCTCCATCTGCTCGAGATTATGCAGTCATAGTCAAAGAAAGCGTTGCTCCACCTCGAGGTTGGGAAAAGCACACTGTCGCTCCGTCGAGCCACAACATTGAGCTCAGGATTGGCCTTCCTCAGCCCAACTTCCCTGATCTAGAGAAACACCTCTACGAAGTTTCGGACCCCTTCCACCCCCGGTACGGCCAGCACCTCACGAAGGAAGAAGTAGAAGCGCTCGTCGCGCCTCACCCCGACAGTCTGAGCTTAGTGAACGAATGGCTAGAAGGAATGGGAATTTCTGAGGATGAAGTAGTCCGGTCCCCCGCTCAAGATTGGATAACTATCAAAGTCCCTGTGAGACTAGCGGAGAAAATGCTCGACACTGTGAGAGTATAACGTTATTTTAAAGACGATTTATTGACACGGTTTCCAACAGACTTATCACGTCTGGAAACATGCGGAGAATGGTGAATCAATTGTTCGAACCACCAGCTACAGTCTTCCCAAATATCTTCATGAGCACATTGATGTCATCCAACCTACGACAATGTTCGCTCAGTTCAGGAATTTCAAATCGACGATTCACAGTTTCACCAAGGATGCCGCACAAACGAAAACAGAGAAGACTGGGCAGACTATCAAATCTTCTTCGGGCACTTCTGTCGATGCAAGTTGCAACACAACCATCACCGTTTCCTGCTTGAAAGAGCTTTACAATGCTGTCGACGTTGCCCCCTCATCCTCTATCGGTAATTCCATCGGAATCACCGGTTACTTGGAACAATTTGCAAATATACAAGACTTGCAGTCCTTCTATACCGAGGAACTCCCTGAGGCATTGAACACTAGCTTCAAGTTTATCTCTGTTAAAGGTCAGTGTCCAGCAAAGGGCGTGGACTTCATCATCTCACCTAGATCCTACAGGTGGTTTGAACAACCAAACTCTCAGTGAAGCAGGTGATGAAGCCGACCTGGACGTGGAATTTGCATTTGGTATTTCTTTCCCTATCAACGTAAGACTGTCCTTAAGTGTTCCCGGACCAATACTAACCTTCCGATGCGCCAGGGCACGTTCTTCTCGACTGCCGGACGCCCGCCGTTCATACCCGACGATGGTACCCCAACCGACACCAACGAGCCTTACACCGACGTAAGAATTTCATGGATGCATTATGACATAAATTTGACCTATAGAGCAGTGGTTGGACTTCATTCTCTCTCATCCCAATCCACCGCTCGCCATTTCCACCAGTTACGGAGACGATGAACAAACCGGTAGGTTCTTATTTTTGGCTATTAGCAATTCCTTGCTGACAAAACCCAAACAGTCCCTGAAAGCTTTGCCAGACGAGCCTGCGCGGGCTTTGCTCAACTTGGTACGCGTTCGTTGTCATACGTGTTTGCACTTTGCATTTAAGAGACTTTGTAGGTGCTAGAGGCGTTTCTCTGATGTTCTCTAGTGGTGACGGAGGAGTCGGAGATGGAGATTCCGATCCCACTACGCAGACTTGTATCACCAATGACGGCAAGAATGAAACCAAATTCATCCCTGGCTTCCCCGCATCTTGTCCATAGTAAGAGATATTACACCTGCGCATCGAACCAGGCTAACTGTCTTTAGTGTCACTGCCGTTGGGGGTACCATTCATGTACCAGAGGTCGCCGTGTTCTTCTCCGGAGGAGGTTTCAGTAATTACTTCTCTCGTCCTGGGTATCAAGATGCTGCGGTATCGAAATTCCTGTCCGAACTTCCAGAAGGAACCTTTGCGGGTCTCTTTAATCCGTAAGTTGTGCGACCAGACTCGAAGGTATGGCACTAATTGGGTAATTGGGTGGTTACAGGAACGGAAGGGTAAGCAATTGAGTATCAATTTTGCAGAGAGAAGCGCTGAGCGATTTTGAACTAGGCCATTCCAGACGTATCTGCCCAGGCAGACAACTTCCAGGTGGTCATTGGTGGAGAGACTGGCCTCATCGGTGGCACTTCGGCATCATCGCCTACGTTCGTTTCCGCCGTTTCAATAGCTGGACTTTGCTCTGAACCCCGATTGGCTTTAGATTCACTGGCTTCGTTGCACTCCTGAACGATGCAAGATTGAAGGCGGGACTGCCCTCCCTCGGCTTTCTAAACCCACTACTGTACTTGAAGGGGGTAAGCGGTTTCAACGACATCACCGTTGGTAACAACCCTGGGTGTGGAACAGAAGGATTCAATGTAAGTGGTCATGAATGAAAGGCTTGTCTGCTTCGCTGACAATGAATTTTACCAGGCCACGAAAGGTTGGGATCCTGGTAAGAGCACTCCATTGAATTCCACAGCATGAACTGAACACTTCGTCTCACGCAGTTACCGGCCTTGGTACCCCTGATTTCGCCAAACTGAAGGATCTGGTCACTTCCGTCTGAGTTGTGGGGTAAAAGAGAAAAACGTATTTTACAGACCAGAATACATTGAAACAATACAACCGAGGTAAACAAATTACTTGCGCATTCGTTTCTTGAAGCGCTCCATGACCTGTCCTCCCGTGAGACCAGGATAGCAAAACGAAGACGAACTCACGAACCATTTCATCTGTAGCCATTTGTGGCTTATCTTGATGCGACCTTTTTGGCTGGTCATCTTGCGATTGAAGACCCATTGCTTCCAACTTGGCATCCCGCATGATCTCGGCGTCAGACTTCATCTTGAGATTCGGACGGTAGACTACAAGATTCATTTGTTAGCAAAAAGGTGCAGTGGTCGAATTTTAAGGTACTTGCAGCGTGAAGCCACCAGATGTTCCTCGTCGTTATTCGACCTCTTTCTTTCCTGCCGTTCTTCGGCTACCGCCCGTTTGGCCTTCTCTGTCTCCTCGATGTTCTTTAGTCTTGTGCTGTTCAGTTGACGCTGTCAGAACATCCAACCAATTGATAGAAAATGAAAATAGCACCACGCACTCCATCCCGAGATCAACTTCTGGTATAGCAGTGAGCATCGTCACGCTATTCGTAACGCTTCCTTCCTCTGTAGTAACCTTTTTCTGCTCGACCCTCCAGCGATCCGGGACCTGGTACAAAGCTTCTTGGGGATCGAGAGGCTTTTGCTTCCCGTCATTTTCCCTTGGTCGTGAGCGTATTTGCAGGTTTTCTTCGATGTAGGCCATCATATATGAGCACAGTGAGACCATCGGAATATGCATTAGTGAATTACACTGACATATGCTTATCGACGTCGAGGGCATTGGTCTGTTGCGTGAAGTTGTTCGCTCGAACCACTCTTCTTGCCTTTGCATCTTTATCCTCTTCCCTGGTATACTAAGTCCCAAAATCACATCTGTGGCAAGGAGTACTCACTCTTCATCGTCAGGCGCAGCACCTTTCTTCAATCCACCCTTTTCCTCCTCCTCCTCCTCTTTCGTACGCTTTTTCTTCTTCTTGACATCCCCTTTGCTAAGCTTCGCAACATCAATACCTTGCCGCAATTTCCGCAGTTTTCGAAGTTCGATCAAGTCTGCGAGTCTGTCAGTAACAAGATATGAGAAAAAGCCACGAGTGTACGTTGAAGGAAAGCGCTGACGGCAATTTCTCTTCCTCCTCTTGTCCCTCAACTTCATCTGGAGCGGAGTCTTGCTCTAGAGACACTTCACGCGTGCGAGGTTGAGGTCTTGTTCTCTTCTTGATCATTGTAGCAGTTTAGCGGTTGTAGCAGTTGAGCGAATATGTAGGTTGAAGACAAGTAAAGGATCGGCTGACTAATCAAGAATGCGGCAAGTTGTCGTTTGAAATCTGTCTAAAATACACTTGAAATATAGGCAGATATTACAGGTCCCAATCTTCCAAAGCAAAAGCTAAAACTCCAAAGGTAGCAGCTGCATCACCAGTTCCACCAGCGAGCGTCTCCACTCCTCTTCTTACAAATCGCACTAGTCCATCAAGTTCTGAAGACATCTTATTGATTCGAGTGAAGAAATCCTCGCTCTCAGTCACAGAAGCCCCCATATTGACCGAGTAAGATGACGAGCCTTCATACCGCGAGTAGTCGGCCTCACCAACGTCAAGTAAATCGTCTATGTCTGCATCAGAATCCGACGAGTCCGGGGAGAGGTCCATAGACTGAGAAAAACCAATGACGTTCTTCCGTCGACGCCTTTGTCTCCGACTTCGATGGTGTTTAATGGTGATAGTACGATTTGATATGTCGTGAGTCATCGTCGTGTCGCCAGCGAAGGCGACGAATACATCGCAGAAGGTGAGGGACATGTCGAGAATTGACAGTACAGCACGGTACAAAGCGGCGGTCTGGGATAACACAATGTTGAGTAACGTATGTACACGGTATGCAAGCTGGAAAATCACCTTGATTTGAAGAAAACAACGACTTTGTATCTTCTTGAGACTGCGGAACCATCAGCACCAACCAGTGGGGCTGGGAAAGAGGCTACTTACTGTTCATCGTGCAACTGTATCATTTTATCAAACGACTGAGACGTATCGTCCTCTAAAGCCTTGTGAAAACCAAGCACTTGCACATGGATGACCTACAAAGCCAGTCAGAAGCAGAAAACCGCGAGACTTAAAGTATGGCATACATAAGTAGTCAGAAAATTGAGCAAAGTACTATGAAAAGGCTCTCAACCGATACTCCGTGGTAACTAGAGATTCACACTCACTTGATGAACCAGCTCAACCGACTACGCATTGCATAAAACGCCTTCAGCCCAGCTTTACTTTGATCCCCCCTCGTCTCACTTCTAACCAAGATCTTCTCCAGCACGTTCTTGGCTCTCCTGATCTGCAGAAGAAACACAAAGATCTCCCCGTAGATCTGTAGATTTCGTGGAGTGAAGATGTATGTCAAAGGGAATGGAATAGAATATTCGAGACATAAGCTATCGAATGCTTTTACAGTCCGTAAGACACTCCGCTCTTTAATACGTGGTCCTCGGTAAGAGAGCCGCACGAGAGATGTTTGAAGCCTTTCAGACTTATTGATGTTGTTACTGGCCTCGATAACATCACTGAAAGCAGTGTTAAGGAAATGAAAGTCGCTCCAGTTCTGTCGGGCGTCTATCTGAAAAATATATAGATAATTAATACCCCCATGAAGCATCAAGTGAACACGAACCTTCCCAAAAAGCAAGTCTGCAAAGTCGTTGATGACATCCCCTCTTCGCATCAAGTACAAACTTTCAATAGCACGCAGATGAGGCCAAAAATCACATTCCTCTATCACCGAGTCAGCTAGCAATGCACCAGCGGACTGACAATAAGGAGCGAGTTTGTCATAAGTGAGCCGCGAGAGCTGGTCAACAGACACGGAGAAGAGATTGCGAGTCCTTCCAGTCGATTGTTCTAGCAAATCACAGCCGGCAAGTTGCTTTTCACTCATGGCTGCAGAACCATCGGAGACGGACACTGTAGACTGAAACGAGTCCCACTTCCAGTCACGAAGAATTTTCACCCCATTGCGATCTTGCAAATCTAGTCCAAGAGCTTTCAGCAGGCCCATCGCTTTCCCCGCTTCCAGGACAAGCCCGGCAACATGCTCCAAGAATGTCGGAATGCCTTTCGGAACATGACCATGCTCCTCATCTTCACCATGTTCCGAGTGCGTCGAGCTACTGCCCCTGAGGCTATATCCCTCGGCCCAAAAGTCAGGGTCAAGCAAGCTCAAGACTCCCATGTCCATCCCAGACCCATTCGATTCGATGAAGAACTCTTCCTCCAAATCATGACCATTCTGGGCTTGACTGTTCAATTCGAAACCCGTCCCTATCCACTTGCCCACCATACCCCAAACAGGCTCCGCAGTCCTAACAAACACTCTCATTATCACGTCGGCAGTCACCCTATCCCCGCGTTCAAATCTCTGCTGGACAGTGTTGAACAGTGTGTCAAGTAACAGCGCTGTTGTCGTTGAGGGATGACGAGTAGGTAGGGCCCAATGTCCATCGGATTGTGAATCGCCAATAACTTGAACAACGACCACCAGCATGACCTCAAAACTATCCTCAAACATATCCCGAAAGGCCTTCTCCGTTCCTAAGAGGCTTACTACCAAGCCCGATTCTGATCCATGCCACCCTGAGTCTTTCGAATCAGGATCAATTCCACCCAAAGCCTGCAGCCATCGCTCCTCACGACTTGCACACCAAGCTCCCAGTGCTCTTATTTCAGTGTCAACAGCATCTGCAAAAGCTTCTAATGTCCGCGTGATCCTGCCCACTCTCCCTGCGCGTATCCTGTCTAATGCGCTTAAGGTCGTCCCTACGCTTGAACGGGCAATCGCAGAATGATGCATGATAGAAGACGTGAATTGGCGGAGACGCTGGGCAGTCGTACAGAATTTGGCCAAGGTGGTGAAGATAGACTGTTGAGAGGCCAGAGAAAGGTGGAGTAGGCGCGGAGTACGCTGGGTGATCGTGAGTAAGCTAGGTTAGCGAAGATGTAGTCTGTGGAAAGGCGCAAATAACGGACCGTGAACTGCCCGTCTTTCCACTCGAAGATGACATTGTTGCGTCCCTGAAGTGCAATAAGAACCTCACGCACTGCGTCTTGCTCTTGGATGTACCTCTCAGCAGATAAAACTAGTTCCAGTGGTAAGTGATCGAAGCCACTGTGGGGACTAGGCGAGTCATTTGGTAATACCCGCTGTAGAGTGGGACCTGTAAAGCTAGCTTGAGGTCCTACTTGGATCCAACAGCAGGGGGCAGTCCATACATACCCAATGTAGATGCATCCCCAATGTTGAAAGACCCTCGATGTTGCATAGTGATAGCAGGATCCATCTTCCAATCATTCTTCCAATACTGTTTGGTCTTAAGATGTTCAATCTCCTTCCTATACGCATGCGTTGTATAAAGAGGCGCAATACCCAAAGTTGCTGCGGGTGTCTCGATCTGCGGAGGTGGGGCTTCATCGGGGTCGAGATGCAAATCGCCCTCATCCGAACCTGTATCGTCTAGTGCAAGATCGTCCGAATTCAGAGGTGACAAGGATGGAGAGGTATCCAAATCATCTAATGAATCGTCGTCCCCATCGTGATTAGTGTCTTTGCGTTTACGACGAATAGGTATTCCGCCCGGAACACCAACCCAGTGTTCTCCTTCAAACGGCTCTTCCTCGAGGATCTTTTTCCATGTCCACTCGGCAGACTCGGGTGGAGGTGGAGGGTTGTTTAGAGCATCGAGATATGTCGACGCGTAGGTCAAAGTACTTGGTTGAGGTGCAGTTGAAAGAGCAAGCTAAAGTCAGAATCAACTAATCAACTAGGTGCTCTCAAGGAAGAACAACAGCACTCACAAGTAGCTGGACATGAGCGGGAAGACGAGATTTCTGCTCAAGTTCAAGATTAGCTGATATAGCATAGTAAAACAGGACGGAGAATTATCTCTGCGTCAAGATCGTGTTCTGATTCCGTTTGCACCTTTAGCTGCTCAAAGTTTGCCACAAGCGCATCAGCGAGCGTATCTCGAGACTTGATACGGGCTTTCTCGACATGTCCACGAATCATCTTCTCAATGCCCACCATATCAAATGTGACTGCCGCCTTGGATGTTCCTTCTAATCCCAATTGCTTCACAGAGTAGTCCACCAGCTCATGGTATTTAGCCTCCCATGCTTCATCCTCCGTCCCTGCAGCTTGCCTCCCGATTATCCCTTTCACAAGCTGTTCGCAGTGCGGCAGAAGTCTTGCTGATACAAGCTTCTGCTGCCTTGATCTTGGACGCTGAGATGCGCGAGAAGTAGGTCGAACAGACGCGCTCGAGAGTGGACGCGCCAAAGATGCGACACTCTGGCTTGAACCTGGTCTATTGGTGTGATGTGAGAGACTTGAGTGAGGTCGCTGGTGTGAGAGAGAAGAAGACGATCTAGCAGAATTACTGGAAGGTAACATTCTTTCAAGTTCCTTTGGTTCGCATGCAGTCACCAGGGAACGCGTCCAGGTGGCTGTGCACGTACACGGTGACTTACTCTCATGAATAGTCGTATCAGAATTCAGAACTTTCTTCGTTCGAGCCGTTTACTTCTCGGTGTTTGCCGCAACATACATTCAGTTCATATATATATGTGCAGGTAACTACTGACCGGAAAACTCACTTCTCTTCTCACGTCTCTTCTCTCATCACTCTGTACTTGAGAGCAATCTGATCTTCAGCAGGTATGTCATCTCATGAAATCAAGATGCATCCTAATGTCTTTATTTTCAGGGTAAGATGGATCGCTGGCGTTGCGATGATTGCAACCTCAAAATGCACATAAACAACCGAGAGGGACATCTATCAGGCTCTCGGCATCTGGCAGCTACTCGACTTTCGTCCGGGAACGGTAGTCAAGTAGCTGTTTCAGCCGAGTCTGGCAGTGAACCCTCATTACCTTCAGGGTGGTGGAAATGCGATGTCTGCGATCGTGCGCCTATGCAGGCTGGTAATCGAAACGCGCACATCCACAGCACAAGTCATCGCACACAAGCCAGTAGCTCGAAATCTACTCCTCCAAACAGGAAGCTCTGGTACGTGTGCGTGCCCTGTGGCAAAGCCGTTTTGTTGGAAGGCAAGAATCATCACGACGGCAGTATAGCTCATCAGAATGTGATGAATCACAACTCGACTAGCCGCCCTGCTGTTAGTAGCAGTAGTGGGATATCAGGTAGTACTTCTGCAGGTATACGTGGACCAGGACGTGGTAATAGCGGTGGTGGCGGCGGCGGCCGACCAGGAGGATCGGGAGGTGGAGGACGTGGACCAGGAGGTGGTGGTGGACCAGGAGGCGGAGGACCAGGAGGCGGAGGCACTCCCAGACTTCGCTCCAACGGTAAACGACGGAGGCGCGATGTCGACGAAGACTCTGATGACTCTGATGGTCTCCGGATGCTACTAAAAGAGATCGATACGCAATGGGGTGCAATGCCTCATGGAGGAGCATACAAAGAGAGCAACCACTACTATGGCGGGATCGACGACTACTGGTAAATACCACTGACGGTAAGTCGAACGATATTTGGGCTACTATTTACTGATTTAATTTTGTAAGACCAGTAAGAGTCCCTCGTAAGTCTGTATAAACCCATTCCAAAGGAAACAGTTTCTGCTGGATGCTATTTTGAGTGGATCAGGGTACATTCAGCAGAAATTGTGATCCAATGAGACTCGTGTACATGGGACAAAGTGCCCCCACATATTTTCTTGATGTTTCCTCGTTTTGACTCTTACAAATAGCTTTGAAAGTGATAAAAAAAACTGTTCTGTTCGCTCGGTGTAACACGTTGTAGTCTGATATGTATGAAATATATTGTTGGTCTTACCTTCGTCTGCGGAACTGGCTTCATAATCAGTTTTTCGGAAATTTTAGTGCTAGGATTATTTCTAGGTAAGAATCGCTTTGACATATGACGTCACAAATAAACGTGAAAACATGATGAACCAACACAAGAATCGAGAAGAGAAAAAGAACAAAAAAAGTTCCAAAGGTATATCTTATGTACTATTCACAGAAATGTGTTGCGTACTAGAAAAACCAATACCCAATTATCTTATAAAGTGTATCACGGACAAAGACAGCAAGAGACAAGGGGTTAAACTAGAAAAGAAAGAAACAACGATGAGAATGGATGGCAGTGCTACGACGTCAAAGAGGAATAAATGTTATTCGTGATCATGAGGGGATGTTGTAGTGACTATGTATAAGAAGGTTTGTAACAGTAATGCAATACAATCAAAACGGGGACCTTAACCACCAAAAGAAAATTGTCGAACGAAGTAAATAAAAACGATTGGGAAGAGAATCACTGGTAGTAAACGGTACCATGTGGCATATGCTCCTGAGGATACATTTCATACTGTCCGACCTGCGACATGTCCATATACGGATTATATCCGTACTGCTCAGGATAATAGTACTGCGCATACGGCATATATCCCATCATAGGCTCAGAAACCTGTTGAGAGGGATTTTCACCAGATGACCCTGCATCAGCGGTGTGCTCTGCTTCCGGAGGATAAGGGGGAAAGTATTCTGTTGTCACGCTGTCTGATGACCTCTGAGGCTCAAAAGCCACAGCACTAGTCCTCAAACCCGATGAATGACGGGCACCCAACGTCGTCGATGCTTGCTTCTCAGAGTTACCCGGCGCGCGTATTTCAACACGCGAGGATTGACGAGGGAATGAGAAGAGTGGTGGTCCAGAGGAATAGTCGACGTAGCCGTTGATCGGCGGGGTGCCAGGAGACATAAAGTCGGTAGAGGACACCGCAGAGTGATGGTGTATGTGACCGGGAACAAAGGGGACAGCAGGGGGTACGGAATGCATTATGGTGGGAGGGGTGTACATAGACGGTGGCGGTAAATAGATAGGTCGCCCTGTGGCAACCTCATACGGCACACCAACTGCGTTCACAGCCACTCCGGGGGGTAGAGCAGGAGCATACGAGTAGGGCGATCCATATGCCGGTGATCCTTGCGGAGGTGAGAAGCTAGTTTGCAGAGGAAGTAGGGGAGGTCGGCTGTCAGATGAGCCTTGCAAAGGCTCTTCTGCAACGTTCTGCGTTCCAGTAGGGTGACGCAACACAGCTTCTTCTGTTTGAGCCCACCGCGCTGGATCAGATTTCTGAGGCTCCAAGGAGACCTGTTCAAGCTTCTGCTGTACCGTGGGATCTATGGACATAGATGACGAAGCCGTTTCCGCGCCAATCGACTGGGAAATCGGTGCTTCAACCTTAGTGTTCGTTGAAAGGGCGGGTAAAGGGATTAGTTTAGGTGTAACTAGACGAGGCCGGACAGTGAAAACTTCATCGATTGATGGCTCTTCTGCTGCCAAAACGGTCCTCTTGTCGGCTTTCGAGGCATCTTCTACAGCTTTCTCCTTGCCTGCACGCTTAGGTAAGCGTACCATCGGGGCTCTTTCATAATCGGACCCTGGCAAAGAGGTGAATGAGGAAACTGCAGGCGCAGAACTTGAAGCTTCCGAAGTATGGTGGAGCAAAACTCGGATAGGCTGACTCTGCCCCCCAGGAAGCTTAACGCGAACAGATCCTACTTGACCAGGTCGTGGTCTCGATGCCGGTTCATGATACAAGAAACTATCCTGCTGTTTAGTCCACATGAACTCAGGTTTTTGCTTGTACCATACACGACCCGGAGGAAGCGACGGTGAGATTCCACGCGTACGAAATGATGGTGAAAACCCGCCACGACCACCTCGACCACCCCGAACCGTTACAGGCGCACCACGTCCACGAGCGCCACCCAGACCACGGAAAGCTGGCTGAGGCTGAGCTTGGTGCTGTTGATTTGTACGGCGACGCTCATCATTCCGCTTCATTTCTTCAAACCCATCGTGAGTCCACGCACGATCGACAGGGGGTAGTTCGGCTTCCGCCCCCAGCTCAGCCGAATCAGATTGGGCGAAGCCAGGACCAGGGAAACCTCTTCCACGCACAGACCCACCTCTACCACGACTGCCACCCTGCCACCGGCCTCTCCACCACCCGCTCAGACTCCTCAAATTCTTGTCCAAAAGTCGGTCATCATGACCCCAAAACTCTCCGACCGTGGGGACATAAGACGGATCCGTTTCAAGGCGTTGCTGATAAGCCTGGCGCGCAGTCTGTCCTGGCGGCCGGCGAGGGAAAGAGCCAGACACGGATTCCCGATGTGGTGTAGATGATTCTTCCGCCTCCTGCTCGTGTTCGTCTGATTGAGGGGGTGGAGGGGAACGAGACAAAGAGGGATTGGACGAGCGCTGCCGTCTTGGAATTCTCTTTGCCTTCCGTGAAGAAGGAAAAGCCTGGTGGTTCAACTCGGAAAAGTCGATTACAGGAAGCTCTGCAGGACCGTTGGCGTTCTCGGCCGCCACCATATCTGACCAATTTCCTGTTCCTCCGAAAAACGAGGCACTGTGACCGTTCACCTCCACCGCTGCATCTTTATCCAAAGAAGGCACCTCCTCAGGACTCTGACTTGTACTAGGTGTGACGACACGAGGATGATGATTAGGTGCGACATCTTCTGAGGCGGGCTCAGTGTCTGAGTCAGACGAAGAGTCCAGCGAAGAAATATCATCATCCTCAGATTCAGAGTCGGTTCTGGCTTCCCTCTCAATTTCTTCGTCACTGTCCACGCTGCCCTTCGCCCTGCCTCTACGCCTCATTCTTGTCTTCCTGCCATGTGTGGCACCGCGGGTGGAAGAAATAGGTTTATTGACTGTGCGAGCGGACGCAGATGAAGTTAAAGCAGTAGGCATAGTGATTACTTGAAAGAAACAAAGACAAAAAATCAGAATCGTCCAGCGGAACTTGATGGGTGAAAGGCAGACCTTACTTGCTAAATGGAGAGATACGTGGGCGAGAAACAACCAGGAGATGTAAAGGAACAAAGAGCTTGAGTCAAGATACGAAAAGAAAGAAGAGAAGAGATAGAGATAGTGCTGGGATTAATATGTGAAAGGGAAAGTATGAAAGAGATGATTAGGGCGATGTTGTAGTCAACGAGCACGGCACCGAAGCGTCACACAACAGAGAGACGGCGCGGGAATATCCGAACTCCCGCTGTTATTTTTACAGACTCCGACATCTCCGCTTCAAAACGATCAAAGAGTCATTGGCCCGGTCAACCGGCTACCTTTTGTTCCTGTCCTTCATGAATCCTCTCGATCCTTCTAGCTTCAATCATAGAACTGAGAAACTTGCTACTGGCCGTACATATCACTTCGTCGATCAGGAACCTGCTGATGCTCCGCCTGGACAAGCTCCAGCTCTTCTCTGTGTCCATGGGTTCCCCGACTTCTGGTAAAATCAGTTAACACTGGCGAGCTTCGCAAATTCTGAGTTTCTCAGGTATGGCTGGCGGTACCAGATTCACCCTTGGGTTCAACGAGGCTGTCGCGTCATAGTCCCCGACATGCTGGGCTATAATGACACAGACAAACCGGAAGACGCCTCTGAATACTCGACGCGGAAACTTTGCAATGATCTGGCCGCCCTTCTGGACCTTCTAAACATTGAGAAAGCTGTCTGTGTTATCTCGCTCCAAAACGCTTTCTCCTTAAACACTATGATACCAGGTTCTCGTTGGACATGACTGGGGATCCTTTACTGTTGGACGCTTTGCTCTTTGGCACCCTCACCGCCTGTCAGCTCTTATCATGTAAGTTCCGCTGTCTATAACACTTGGTCACCATTTCCGACAAAGCTAGGCTGAGCGTGCCTTACACCCCACCCTCTACGAAATACATTCCGATAGAGGAAGTAGCTAGGCGCGCTCCCAACTTGAGCTATCAAGTTTATTTCAACGACAAACGATCTACGAAGGAAATCGAATCAAATGTGCTTTATTTGATTTGGTCGACTTCTATAATGACCTCTGACTATGATACAGCTCGGTAACTTTCTTCGTGTTGTCTATCGCAAGCCAAAATCTACTTCGACACTTAAGCTCCCTGACCTGGCAAAGAAAGGATTAGATTCGACAACTGTTGTCTCTGTTCCGGACAGCTC
Source organism: Omphalotus guepiniiformis (assembly GCA_028554645.1). Classification (NCBI taxonomy): domain Eukaryota; kingdom Fungi; phylum Basidiomycota; class Agaricomycetes; order Agaricales; family Omphalotaceae; genus Omphalotus; species Omphalotus guepiniiformis. Next base: position 520,478 of record JAQOOI010000063.1, read on the forward strand.
ACTTGTGTTGAATTCAGAGGTCGGTTTATGAGCTATGTGTAGCTCACACTACTGACGTATATGCAATTCCAGGAACTTCAATATTACCTCGAAACTCTGAGCAAAGGTATGAATGGTCCTTTGAACTATTACCGTACACCCAAATATCGTCATGACGAGGAACTTGGTAAGCTTCTTAGGTTATTTTCGTGTTTGTTGTCCATGCTAAAAGTGTTCCTCTTCAGCTGCCAATCTACCGGCAGACCTTCGACCCGACCTACCGGTCCTTTTCATCTGGGGGACCAATGATCCTACAGTCATTCCAGCACTTGTGAGCAAAGCTCATAAGTTCATTCCTCGTTTACAGATACTAGCACTCGAAGACCGAGGTCACTGGCTCATGGTAGAAGCGAAAGATGCCGTGACTGAGAAAGTCGCGAGCTGGCTCGAGGAGTTGATGGATAAACCACAAAAAGCCTTACTATGATGGAGCCGTTTATTTTTGAATTACGTATGCCGTTCCCTTGTAAATGTACGTATCACTCAATTCAATCCCATTTTCTGTTACATTTTTGTCAGTGCTGCATGCATTATTTCACCTAGTGGTCGCGTGCTAATAGTGAGATAGACCTGCTTCTGCCCACCAGCCAAAGATGTTTCGCCCATTGAACACACCGATAATGCGATGCCTGTAGTTGGCTAGTAGTGACAGCAATCACAAGGGCGAGCGGTGGTCAATACCACATACGTAGCATGCAGGTCGGTGCCGAGTCTCGAATTCCTCCGCTGCTAAATGGTGGATGAGTTCTCAAAAGTCAGGTAGTAATCATTTCAAGGAAATTGGTGTCTCCTCTAAATATCACGATCCAGTCAGTCAATTTCCGAAAAGTATGATATTTGCCAAACCTCTCTGAAGGTGTTTTGGTAGTGGTGTGTATGGTAAACATCATCAATGTGCAGATCATATTCTTCATTCCACTTACGACGATGTACTTTGATACAGTATCCGATGATGACCGTCGTGGACGGACTACGCCACTCATCCAGACTATTTCTGCCAATCTAAACGCAGCGTAATCTTCCGTGAAGAACAAACTCCATATCAAGGAGAGTGGAATGTGTCCTCATTCACGGTCGGCACTACAGTCGGCGTTAATGTACCTATGGTAATGCAAGCACCTCATCCGGGCGCCAACCGGATGATGCTTTGGGCTATTCGACGAGCGACGCGAGACTGAACGTAAGCGATTGGAGTTGTTATTCGAATTCAATCCGATTCCTTCGTGTATAATATGATCAACTTGAATACCGTTGTGAATAACCAGTACGATTGCCGAAAGTCTAAACCAGCATAGGATAACTAAGTACAGCTTGGACCTTGTGAGCACGCGGCAGGCGCACGTGGCATTTTCTCTTCCAACTATCCAAACTACAGTATGTCGAGCCTGCAAGCTAATGGAGGCAAAGACGAAAACGAAGAAATACAACCTCCTCAACGACCTCCATCACCGCCTCCTCATACTACCTTTGCTGCCCGAGGCGTACATGTACGAACGCAAACTTAACCCCATCAACACCATAGCTCATGACTGCAAATTCATCCTTGGTTGTCGCTACTTTTAGCCCCCTAATTTCTCCGCATTCAAGCCCAGAGACTACCGAATGCCTAGCTCGCAAGCTATGAATCATGTCGCATGGAATTGTGACGGGAAAAAACTAGCTGCTGTTGGAATCGACAAAATCACCCGGGTGTGGACTCCGGAGAAGAGCGTGCGTAGTCGATTCAAGTGTTGGTTAAATACTTTTCTGAATGATATGTTGAAATGCAGATGGAACCTAGATCGGCTTCAATGTTCTCCGGAGGGCACAATGATGACGTTGACTACGTCTCGTGGAATCCGACTCATCCAGATTTATTCTGCACGTCTAGTCAGAAGGACCGAAGGATTGTCTTCTGGGATGCGAGACGTTCGTTGCTTTCTATATGAACACATGAAATCGTTTACATTCGACCTACAGAAAGCAGATACACACAACAAATTGCCCTCAAAGCGGCTCCTGTATATACGACTTATTCGCCAGACGGAAGATCCCTCATCTTCTCCTCCGCTTTACATCAAATATTCACCCTTGCATATAGCAAAGATGCGGAGGATAGCAAGGAACAGTGGCGCATGTCGGATAGAGATCCAGTGAGTCCTGACATCGTTTCGTTCGCTATCAAAGTGTTGACACTTCGCGCAGATAACGGGATCGACAGCAGTTTTCAACCATGTTGGAGACGGTGTAATACTGACTCATCACACAGAACATAATCTGCGCGTTATGGACTTCCCTAGTTTTACTGTGCGAGAGAGCCCAGCAGCTCATGTAGGTGGATGTGTAGCTGTAGCTTTGGACCCGCGAGGGCGGTGAGTCAAGTGCACCCTAACTCTCGCCCTTCAAACTTACCTCTCTTGTACCTGCAGGTATCTTGCAACTGGAGGCCACGACTCCATCGTGAATCTATTCGACCTATCCGATTGGATATGTGCACGTACAATCACTTCATGCGAGTATGTTGCACATTCTTTTCTTCTGCACGTGCACTCACGAACATAAAAGGCATGCAATCAATGCTCTTAGCTTCTCCTTCGACGGAGAATACCTGGCTATAGCCAGTGCGGGGACCTATATCGACATCGTGAGCTTTCCACTATGAAGCCTTGAATTCTGATTCTAACACCTTTCACTAAGTGCGCAACGGAAACTGGCATACCGTTGCATCGTGTCAAATCCCTTGTTTCAGCGTCAACTGTTTGCTGGCATCCTTCCAAACATTTGATTGCTTACTGTGGCCAGACAAAGGCACGAGAAGGCGCGCCACCACCAGTGGCAGTTGTAAGCTTGTTCGGTCTTGTAGAGTAAATCTGAAGGACCGAATGGATTGAAGTGAGAAGCTGAGACGACATAGTCTATCCAGGTCAGTCATGTCTAGTTCTGTGACTTCCTGTACATACGTACCAACTGTATGCTAGCCGAATGCTTGCGTTGAGGAAGAGGAAGAGAACGAGGAAGAACAAAATACAATCATATTTTCAGGCAATAAATCAGGAAACCACGAGATGATACCTGCTACGCGTTGTAGTAGGTACTATATATATATGTGATCGTTTTCAGATCTGTGAAGGCATAGGGAAAGCATAGTTATAAAGCAGGCTAAAAGCTAACTAGGAGTTCATCAAGAGCAACCGAGAGCAAATCAAAGAAAGCAGTAACACAACATTCAGAAAGCAATAACGACCAAAGCGAGTGAGAAAGCATAGGGATCGTAAAAATGTGGTAATACATGCACGTTAATGCATAGACGTGATAGCAAGAAAAATAGGGTAGATGCAAAACGAGAACAAAACAAAAGCAATGAAAGCAATTCAGACAGCGAAAAGAAAACTGGAAAGCGTATAAATTTATGCAGAGAAGAAAAAACCCTCTTCTGCGAACCCAGCAGCGTGTACGATCAGGGTATCATCCGAACATTCAGTCGCGGAAAGTGTAGGCATAGACCTGATGATCCGTAGTTGACGGCGGCCGTACTATCACATCAGGCAACTCTTCGTCATGTCTCAAGACGCCTCGCATCTTGCTAGTCTCTGACCTAGCAAGCTTCAACGGCTTCAGATTGTGTTTGTTCATTCTAGAACGGGGCACATCCGGGCTAGTATTTTCGTCGGCTGGCGCCTTCGCTTTCCTCGTTGCCTGCTTCTTCCCGAGAAGGAGAGGGCGGGTCCCATTCGCTGGTGGCACACTAGAGCCAGCCATAGCATTGGTGTCGCGCTCTTGGAGCAACGACAAGGGTCGCAGACCTGATCGTGGGGACTCCGGCTTGGAAGTGCCTTGCACAGACGGGTCTACTTTGGACGCCTTGCGCTGAAGTTTACTGGACTTGGGTATCAAAGGTCGAACCGCTCGGGAAGACCATTGGGCAAGAGAAGACATAGTGGAAGAAGATGCCGTGGCTGCGGTAGAATTAGGAGGCGTAACAGTGGTGTTTTCATCAGATTTAATATATACAATGCTGGATCGTCGCTTAGAAGACTGGGAACGGGTTTCGTTAGTCGAGTTGTTGAAATGGCTCGGTAGAGGGGGAACATCATCCGAAGTACGTTTGTGTGCAACCGTGTTATGAGGAGTGCTGTGGGCCTGGGGTCCAGCGGACTCAATGCCTGCTACGAATTCCTCAAAGAGAGTTACAGTGGAAGCCGCAGAAGGGGGCAGCTTGTTCAACGAAGCCATAGAGGACCGAGCAGTGTCCACGCCATGCGGTACCTCAGCACGTAGTCCAAGAGAGCGAGTCGACATCGTACGTCCCAATGTAGTCGCTTTGGGAGCAGGTCTCTCCTCATCCAGGGGAAGAACACTACGAAGGTTGTTTAAGTCGTTAGGAATAGACTCCGCGCCAAAGACAGTGTTCCTTCGATTGAAGTCGACGTTGCTGGGAAGTGCGGTGTACTGTCCAATTTTATTCTCCAGTGCTCGGCCAACCTCACTGGTCCATTGGCCAAGGGAATGCATGCCATCTTTTCCAAGACCAAGACTAAAAAATTCATGTCAGCTCATACAGATTGCATAGAATGATTGAACATACCTGGGAAGGCTAAAGTGATTCCTCTTATGAGCAGAGATCTTCCTTGCTCTGGATGCGCCAGCTCGGGTCCTAGCAGGAGTAGAATGAAGTTGCGGAGATGAGAATTCTTCGCCAAATTCATTTATGCCGTTCAATGCCTTCAAAAGTCGAGCCGTCTTTCCATCTCTCGTCGCGCTTCGACTTCGACTAGAACTTCCACTGCCCTCTGCCTTCCCCTCACCCCTGCCTCTTCGACGCCAAGTAGCAGGAGGAGAGTCCCTGATCTTCATATCATCACCAACTCTCAAGCCAGGAACTAGAAGAGGTAATACCCCAGCGGTAAGTGCATCGATCTCATTCATATCATCGACAGCTCCAAATGAGAATTTGCCTGCAGAGCTTGAAGAGAAACTTCTCTTGTGTTTAGCGAGCCGGGCAGCACGGACGTTGGGTGGTGTGGGAGGGAGAGGGAACGAGGGTGGTGGGCTGGGACTATCTTTGAAAGATCCAGTGGTAGGAGTCTCGGGACCACTAACAGAGGTGACGGAGCGCGTGCGCAAATGTTGAGACGCGCGTGCATGGCGAGCCGGATCAATAGCTACACTGCTGGTAACAGCATATGCTCCATTCACTTGCAAGTGGTCACCAGCAGGACCTTGCATCTCGGGGGAAGAAGGCGATTTCGGGACCTGGAAAGTTTGTGCCAAGGCAGAATAATGCCTCTGCGCAACCATGATCCTAGATGCAAATGCGAGAGACTCGTCGCCGCCGGAAAGGTGAGAGCTAGCCTTGGAATCTTTTCTGATTCTTCCGAATTGCGCACTAGTTTCCGAGTGAGAGCGGCTGTGTAGATTGACAGGCAAAGAAGAATCTCCTTCTTGAATAGGGAGTGGAGGTACATGGTCATCGTCTTCAACCTCCTCAGGGGGAAGAACAGATAGTTTAGGCATAGGTGACATCATACCCAGCGCTCGGCTCACTTTGCCTTTACCGTCGACGGCATCGCCATTGCTGAGCCAAACATCACCGCTGCGACGGCCGTCAACAACGGTAACACTAGCACATGCACTGGCGCTGCGCTTGTATTCGTGCGACCATTTGAAGGTAGGGACGCTGTCGGATGGGGAAGGGCCACGGAGGAGGTTCGTAGGCATGTCACCGCGGACATCGAAGAGGCCGGAAGGTATGGGCAAGGGAGACCGGAGCAATATATTCAAAGCCAGGATGGGCGATGACATGGTGACAGACAGTATCAAAAGAATGGACGTCACTGAAGAAGTAGGTTTGTTCTGTGAAAGAGCAATCAGGTAAGGGTAAGAAAGCGCCTGAAAGAAAATATTCAGCCACTGCACACGAGAACTCAAATAACGCTACGTACAAGAGGGACCCAAATATTAATCAACCAACCTAGAGCACGAAAAATGGAGATATCAAGGGAAGTGCCCGCAGGTGCAGCAAACGCTGCTAGCCCCTTCTCTGTATCTGTAGGGTGATACCCATACCCACCCAACACCCGGTCATTAGCCAGTGCAGGAGTCGTTGGGCGCGAAGTGGCAACTGCTGTAGAAGGTAGGAGCTCGGCGTTAAGGCTAGGAGTGCTAGCACTGCGCGAATCCGCATCGCCATGGGTTGTTGGGAAAGACCAAGCCGACATAGTAGGATGAGCACTCGTAGCCGAGAGCCACGACGACTGAGAATCCAGACGTTCACGCGGGTAGTGTGGAAGCGGGCTAGGAATGCGCCTGAATGGATCTGCTTCAGCGAGACTTCCAGACGTAGGAGACAAGGGACCGTACTGCGAAGGAAGAGGTGGAACAGGCGGAGCATCGATGAGTTGGGTAGTCGAGGTTCCAAACCAGTAAGAAGATTTTGTAGGAACAGAAGGGTGAGAGTTCTGCGGGCGACCATGGCCATGTTGAGAGGTTGCGACCGTATGATGGGTAGAAAAAGACCATGCAGAGATAGACTCGTGGTGAGAGCTAACTTTGGAGGAAATCCAAGATGCACCATCTCGAATAGCGTCAATCTCTTCGGTATTAAAGGATGGTCTGGGCTTCTCTTCCACTTGCCTCATTGGAGGCCAAGGGTCAGAGCTTTCTTCCAGTGCAGCCAAGTTTCTCTTGATCATGACTAGAGTCGTAACAAGGCAAACGAAAGCGACACTGCTTACGACCGCGATCGCTGAGGAGTACGCGAGCAGCCCCACAAACAAGGTGGTCAAGCCAGAGGCAGACAAGATGCCTGCTAAAGCGGTCGAGGTCACGATGAAGACCAGCGAAGGTCCCCACAGCATCCAATGTTTCTTCCCGAAAGAGACGGAGCGAGCCATGCGAACGTGAAGAAGAGTCAAGGAGGCCACAACGAGCAGACAGGTCTGTCTGACAGTCAGAGCAAACCATATCCTAGCAGACGCAAGAGGTTGCTCTGCGTTTGCAAAGCCAACTGGACCACCAGTTGCTTCGCTGACAGCTTGCCAGATGAAAATGGCTAATGCAAGCACGTCTAGAAGAGCAAGCCAAATGTGACTGAGGCCAAGCAAACTTCAGTGCGGTGTTTAGAGGAATATAAGAAGCAAAACTCACCTCTTGTCTGCAGGAGATAACGAACGGAACTTTGGAAGGCCAAATTCAGACTGCACAAAAACGTTAGTCAAAGCAGCTGGAAGTAAAAGATTTCAAACTAGCGCACCGGAGAAACTCGACGACTGAGGGGGTGAGGAGGCAAGATAGGAATTACAATACGCAAAATAACAAAAGCTGAGCAGATGAACGAAAAGAAAGCCAAAGCAAGGGTTGGGATGAGAGGTAACATTTTTCACTAGAAAGTGTTTCGTTTGTCGTCGAAGATCTTGAAGGAACGTCGATGCGTCGTGCGTGAGGGCGTAAGGCCTGCGTAATCGTGAGCCTGAGAGGCTTGATGCGCGAAAAGTCGTATACTTTGGGAAGAAGGAATACGGAACGAAGAGAGGCAAATCTTTATTTGGCCATCGTTCGAATTTATGCACCCACAAACTCCAACAACATTCTGCTCACGTGACCGCGAATTCGCTTAGATACTTCCAATGTTCCATATGTAGTAATCTCCGTGTTTTCCCTAGCAACAACCCCTATGGGTCCTTGTGTGTCCCTGTAGGTCCTTGTCTATCGCTTTCCCAAACGCGTTACTACTATCATAACAGAGTATATAGACATAATAGAGTATTGTGTACAATATGATTATTTGCTACATGTATCTCTATTATAAAAACGGTACATTCTTCATCTCGCCAGCAGCAAGCAGGTCTTCATCGAAAACCTCCTCTGCAACTTCTCCCTCCATCTCATTGTGCTCTCCTGCGGGATCATACTCATGTTCTTCGTCGTGTATATCGTCGCCTTCCTCATTGTCGTCCATATCAAAGGTCATATCTTCTAGAGACCCTGGCATGCTAGTCATACTCCTCCGTCTCTGCCTCCTCCGTCTGCTACCACCCGCATCCCACTCCCAGTTCGCCTCATCTTCCTCGTCGTCCGAGTCTGATTGAGGCTCCGGGCTTTCACTCCTGGAGCCCTTGACCGGTGACCCGGAGAGACCGAGGGTGGTACTCAGACGTTCGAATGAGGACATTTGCTGAAGCGTTGAGCTCCTTTGCAGTGAAGACGATACTGCAGCATCGGAAGTGTTCGACGACATCGATGTTGTAATGGACCGAGGAACATTCGATTGTCGGTTCCCAACAAGGCTGAAGTTCCTCAGGCGGGCCAGCGTGCTCTGGTTGGACGTATCCGACCGAGCACTAAGAGCAGGCGATGGAGGGGAGAAATCAGGCAGAGGGAACTCCTGTACAGGCGTCTTCCAGAAATTGAAATCCGTGAATTCAGGAGCCCATTTGCGATGTATCGGTGGGAACATTTGGTCAACCAAATCTGTCATGTGAATGTATCTGGGAAACACAGAATTTCAGCCAAAAATTTAGAACATAAGCGTTTTCAAGATACATACGAAGACTTGTACCCAGCGAGCTCAAGCAGCTCGCATTTCACTTCCCCGGCCGAATCAATGGTGAAAATTTTCGAGCTGGGTACATTAACACTACGATACGATAGTGCATCCGTGATACGGTTGCCAAAGCCAGCATAGAACGGATTTCTCGATGCCTCGCCAAACAATCGCTGGATATCCCTTAAGCAAGCCATTTTAAAAACCTCCGGCTTGCGCATGATCACTTCCCTGATTCGAAGCCAGGGAAGTCAGAAAATTTGATCGAGGAAACTCATGAAGATCCAAATCTCACCTATGCAAAGAAGCCATCAGTCGATCAGGACTCATGATGACCGGGCCTTCCGGTAGCTGATAATCGTTTTGTTTAATGCCTTTAAGGTAACCTCTAGTTGCATCCGCCTGACCAATCGCTCTTGAGGTCAGATATAAAATCTTGTACCCGTTACGACAGATGTCGGTATATAGCTTGGCCACACCAAGATGTGTCCAATCTCTTCCAATCATGGCAAAGACGTGACCAAGCCCATCCGATCTGCGCAAGGGAGAAGAAAATTAATATCATAAATATCATCGGTCAAGAAAATGAAGCAAACTTGGTGATTGTGCCATCGATATCCGAAATGACCACTAAGTCAGTCGAGTCCCACACGAAAATTCTTGCGGTGCAAGCGATAGCTCCTGTCATGGACAATGAAAAAGTGATTGTGTTAGGACCAGGCTTGAGGTTCAAGGATTTCTAGCAGAGACGATAAGTTAATGGGTTAAATGGAAGACACGAAGACACAACACGACTCACCAATTGCTCTGACGTGAGTCGAAGTGTTTTGGCGTACTTCTTTGGACTTCCTGGCGGACTCGAAAACGACGTCTTCGTCGGGGTGGTCTGGCGGTCCTGCATGGCTTTTTGCACCGGCGTCGAAGGCAGAGCAGGAGCAGAGCCAGTATCCACCTGACCATTCGCAATAGGTATAGAAATGCTTTTCGGATCCTAGAAACATGAAACATTCAAATCAGTATACCTTTCTCCTAAAACCGAAAAACAACAAGTCGCGCTCACTGCAACAACGGGTGCCGAAAACGCCTCCTTCAACTCCGGTCTTCCTCCTTTTGTCCTATCATCGGCAGGAACTGAGCTTGCAACTCTCCGACTGCGACTCCACCACTGTACCCAGGAAGATGACGTCGGCGGCTTAGCGACACCACCATCAGGAGGCTGTTTGAGCTCTTCAGGTGGCTCTGATTTAGATCTCTCGATCCCCCACGCTTTCTCTCTCCCTTCTTCACTTGACTTTGCTCCGTCGTCTTGCTCATCGTCTGACAGTGCAGATACAGAGTTCGGGGAAACGGGTCGTGATGATATTGACGAGCCTCTTTTCCCTTTACGTTCAATGTAGGAGCTTCGCCAAAGCACAAGAGCGTCCATGAGTGGCGAACCATCTTGGCGAGTGATATACCTGAACACGTTAACGCGTCACAGATAGACCCAAACACAAAATCAACTTACTGCTGCCCAGCCCATTTTATGACCAATCTGGAATCTTTCACGAGCTCGCCGTCCTCAATGAACCTATCAAAACTGATCTTCCCATCCTCAAACAATCTTGCCGTTTCCAGCTCGTCAAGACCTGCCAATCGACCATCAGGGGAGAAAACTCGCACTCTGACGTCTCGTCCAGGACGAAATTCGCCATCCCGAGGTTTCCTTCCCCGATCCTCCTCTTCACTACTCTCTCCGCCTGATTCAAATAGAGGTTGGCTATCATCTCCATGTTCCTTGTGTTCTATCAAGCTCAACTCAAACCCTACTTTTCGTCCCTCGATAATGACACGGAACGCTGTCGGATTTGTTTTGCTGACGCCCAATCGACCACCAGCGCCATAAAGTTGACTATCTCCTTCTCCATCACTCCTCACATCACTGCTACTTCGCCTCCTGGCGGCATCGCCCCTCCTGATACAGGCTGGGCTGCCCTCCAACCCAGGAGGCACGCTCCTACTCCTCCAATCAGTCCCAATCTCTTCGTCAGAGTCGGATTCTACAGCGCCTGAGTCTTCGAGCGCCCGCTCTGTGCCCTTCCCTCTCCTATAATTAGTATTTCGTGCCCTAACGGCTTCTTTCCCAAGACTGGATCCAGCATTGGAGACATCATTCGCGTCTAAAGGCCCTATGGTAGTGCCTCCAAGTGCACTTTCCATTCTCCCTCCTTTCCCGAAGGAGGCTTTCAGAGGTGAAGGCTGGGGAAACGCACCCCATTCCCAGGAGTACTCTTGCACGGGTGAAAGGATGGTCAACTTGCTTCTGGCCGCAACGGACCCCTTTGCTAAAGATGCTGAGGATGGAAATGCCGGCGTTGAGTTTGATGTCGGGTCCGTTCGGGATGTAGGAGGGGAACCAGCGATGCCTGATAACTCTGGAGGTGGTTCCGACACGGCACGCATAGAAAGTGGTATAGATGAAGGTGATCGTGGGGAAGGCTTGCTGTCAGAGGCTTCTCCTGTACTACTTTCTGATGAAGAATCCGAGTCCGGAGGTGAATGTAAAACTTCTTTCGACACATGAGATTCATATTGCGTGTGCTTGGATTGGACATGAGGTACTGCTAGGAGCGTACGTAGAAATTGCTATTAACAAAGTAAGATATGATTTCGACACAAAGTACTCACTATCATCGGCGGAGGGAAATCTAATCTGATCATATGCACGAAGAGTGCTGTCAGACCTTTCCCGATCGTGTAGTGACAATGAGCCATTCGGAGAGTCCGTCTCTGGAGTCTTACTCTTCTCTCTCGAGTGATATCCCTCAGCATCAAGAGCCATTCCTTTTAGACGCGGATAAGTTCCGCGGCAAACTGGTCATGAGACAAGGCTTACCGTCTTGAAACTTGACATCCGGAGCATGTACTTCTCCTACTCTTCGCTTCAATGCAGCATCCGCACGCTCATTCTGAACTTTCTCTATTTGCGATGGAGATGGTGGTGGAGAGGGTAGGGAGGGGAACGGAGTATGCTGTTCAGGATATGCATTCGGAGGGGATATTGACAAGCTTGATGTCCGGTTATGATTCGGACGACTGGCGGTTGAGGGGCTTTCTGATGCGGATGAAGATGGTTCAGGGGAGGAGGATGGTGTAAAATCCGGCGCGACGTTATTGGCATTCAATCGAGAGCCACCTTGGAAGTCCTCCTCCGGGGGTGAAGGCAATGCATTCAAGTCTAAAAATTCTGGTTCTTCTGGAGAAGAGGAAGTGTCCGTAGAATCCCCCTTGGTACCGAATCGGTCAGAAGGCAAGTCTGTCGCGTTCGAGGCAGCACCTGCTGCATCTGCTGGAGGTGAAGAGGGCCGAAGAAGAGGTGAAGTAACGAGATCTTCTGGGACATCATCCTCAGTCTCAAACACGAAGAACGCTTCGCCTGCTTCCCCAATCTTCATATCGAATGGTATCCGATGACCATTGACAGAGACTGTAACCTTGAAAATTTCAGATGAGCAGACTGCAAGGCGCAGCTGATTTAAAGCAACAGACCTTTTTCTCTGAAGGCCGGAGTACCTGCCATTTGCCAAATCTGACATGAAACGGAGAGCAAGAAAGCTCAGTCCCTCCATTATCCGTTGGCCGTTGTATAACAATGACATCAATAGCTCCTGTAAGAGTAGCAGGATTTATGGGAGGAAGATCCTTGTAGTATTGATATGGAGCACTGATTGCATTGACAGCGCCTCGAATGTAGTTCATGGAATTGGAGGGAGAAGAAAGAGGAAAGAGGAAAAGGAAAAGCGGTAACCTAAATATCAGTCGTCGTTCTCTTTGGGGGCATCGCGCACGTGGTGGCGATAACACGTGCTTCAGATGGGGTATACTTCCGAATTTCCTGCCGCCGGCACAATTTTACACTTTCCAATTTTTCGACAGCAGTACTTCACTGGTGGCGCACACCAGACATACACTGGAATTTTTGAGCTAGTATATCTCCCTAATACTATGCAAACAGAAATAAGGCGTCGGCGGAAGCATGCACACAGCAGTGATCATGATCATGATCACGAGGTACTTTCGGTAAAGCTCCGAGTCCACTGCGTGCAGACTCCTCAGGCTGGCAGACCACATACATACCAGTGGAAAGATCAAATACGACTCGCAATACTGCACCTACGACAGAAGGTTCCGGCTATCCTCATGTTGAGATGAATCTTTATGACAAACGTTCCAGTCGGATATTCACACAGAGCCAAAGCTGAAGTTTTCAATACATATTCGGATGGAGGATCGTAGTCTGTAAATGGCAGTAACAACAAGGATATCTATTTAGAGATACATGAGATAACAAAGAAGAAAGCATCGCGAGAGCAACAGAAGAAGAAAGTCATTTTAGAGGACCTGAAGTGAGTCCACTGCCTGTAAGCCTGGCTTCGCAGGACTTATACTCATGGCGTCAAAAGACGCTCCAAGTACAGTATCATCCCCAGTCTGTTGTACTCCATCTGTCGAAATGGGTATACCGTGTTCTTCAGTGGCTCTCCACTCATCATCATCCCCTTCGTCCTCTTCATCGTCGTCGTCGTCGTCATCTTCGTCGATAGCCACTGCCGACCATTCTCTATATACTTCCTGAATATACACACCAGACTTCGGTAGCTTGTATGGATCAAAAGGGAAGAAGGTATTGATTTCCGTGTTGAGACCGTCGTGTAAGCCGGATAGGTTTATTTGGCGTGAATGTGTTTCCCCCAAAGACGAGATATTATCTCCCCTTCTGTTTGACTCGAGAATAGGGTAGCAGTAGATGAAATCAGTGACATGGGCGATACGTGCGAACTGCAGTGCTACATTGGGAGAACAAGCCTGCGAAAAATGACAGTCAGTACCAATCAGAAAAAGAATTTTCTGTGATTGCCCACTTTCAATGGATTCAAAACCGAGTTCACGACCCTCTGAACTACCCCCAACTCTTTCATCCATTTTTTTGCACCGCCATCCTTGGAATCCGCATGACGAGTCATGATGTCTTCTTCCTCCTCATCCTCGTCCAACAAGTCTCTCCATCGGAAACAGAAAATCAGGAAAAGTGCTTGCGACACCGCATAGAAAACAGTATTTTGATCGCCCATCACGTTCAGAGCCTCCAAAGCAGCATACGCAGTCTGAGAGTTCGCCGCAGCATTCGCAGCGCTCAAGATACTATCGACGCCATCAAGATGAGCCTTTAGAAACTCGCACAGCACCCCAACTACACGTCTTGCACCTTCCCTGTCAACGAATTTGGCTCGACTAACGAAGCTTCCTATGTATGAAGCTGCTGCTGCACGTGTCACGACTGGTGTTGGTGCCGGTGCGCCCCCACCGCTGAATGCAATATCTCCCATTTGGAAGAGAGCGCGATCTACGAGCATACCCTGAAATAGATCCGCAAACTCGGAGTCTAGAGAAGTGTACCAAAAGAGAAGGAATTGCGTGTAGCGCGACCTGAACGTGCGCAGGATTGTGCGGTCGAAGATGCTGAGTAGGGTGTGAAATTGAGTGCGTAGATGATTCTTGGTGGGCTGAGGTAAGGGAATCTGATGAGGAATGGCGAGGGAATTGGGCGTCCGGTCAAGTGAGGGGGTTGAGGGACAGGAGGTTGTCGAGGCGAGTTGATTTAGTTGGGCAAGCTGAGCTTGATTGCTCGGGGGCGGTTGACTCGAAGACAGTGATGCATCTACAATAGGAGACGGAATAGCGGAGTCGATGAGAAAAGGGTTGATAAGCCCTATAGAGGTTGCAATCGGAGGTAGCGGTGGTAATTCGGGTAACGGCGAAGAAGGAGGTCCCGCTATCCCGCTCTCGCGCATACTCTCCGACGCGTTGGCCCTAGCTATTGCCACATACGCAGATTGAAAATGGTCGAATATAAGCGTTAGAATCGCATCGAGCTTCTTCACCATTTCCTGGAGATGTTTATAATTTACAGGAAGTTCTATGACCGGTTTGTCGCCGTCACCTATGTCGCTTCCAGCGTCAGACGAGATATCGCTAAAGTTGCCTTCGCCTTCTTCGTCGGAAGAGTCAGAGGTATCTGACTCTTCTCCTTCTTGACCAATTAGAATATCAAAAGGATCAAGCTCAAAGACATCTTCTTGGCCTTGAATTGGCTCCTCTTCCTCGATCTCTTCTATTTCAGCTTGAATTTCAACCTGTCATTGATTATCAGATTGTGAATTCAATCATGTCCACAGATGAGGCTTACATCAATCTGAATCGCCCTGTCCACGATAACTCCAAGTATCTGATCTGCCACCTCAGGACAGTAACTGGACACCCGCAGCAAATTACGGATATACGTTGTCTGGGCGATCTGATGTTGTCTTTTGTGAGGGAAATTGTGAGATAAGAGAGGCATGAGTGTGGATGGAAGCGTTGGAATGAGCGATAACAGATGGCGCAAGAGATAGTGTAGTCGATCATAAACTACCCTACGAGTGAGAGGACTGGAGGATGTTTCAGGTTGAGAGGCTGATAAAGCTTGGAGTCCAGCTTCTATTAAATGCAACACGAGTTTAGTTCACGCTGACTAGGAACGACAAGAACGTGCGTACGATGAGTAAAACCTAACGCTATCTTGCCCAGGACGAGAGATAGATATTCCGGCTTTGCTGAGAGAAGCATTCCAATGAATACCGTATAAGATTTGACTGTAGCATTGTCCATTGTGACCCAAGGCATATTCACAATAGCTTCTACAAGAGTGGCGTGCCCACGCTCGAGTCGTGAGACGACGTGCGACAACGCGAGCAACCACAATCGTAATTGCGCAGGCTGGGGAAACGGAACTTCCGTTGAGGATCGTTTTGGACTGAATTGATTTACAAGCTCGTCAAATGGGTCAGATACCCCCTGCAGATGGTAATTCAGCTGGATGTGGGATAATCACTTTACTCGTGTGCTCACGTTGGCCATTTGCTGCAATGCATCTTTCACGAATGCAAGATACATGTCCTTGCGCGTCTGTTCCACTTGTTTCACCCTAGAGTTCGATGCAATAGGGCGGCGAATCAGTAGCGAGCTGGCTGTGTTGCTGCTGCCGCTACCTCGACTCTCAGACGCTTTCCTACCCTGCTGCTGCTTTGAAGTGGCGAAGTTATCAAGATTAGGCTTCGCCTGTATCGTATCCATGAATCGCAGCTTCTGAGAGAGAGGTTGAGGACCAGATCTCGGAATACGTTTGTTGTCGAATTGAGAGAAACGTGAGTGCGGATCACCCATGATGATAGTGAGGAGCCTTTATGAAAGATTGAATGTCTATCTCGGATCCGTCTAGTGGGCTTTTGAGCACGAGATTCCTGATGAACCTCGAAGTAAGCTTGGACTTGAAATGTGTAGTAGTGGATCGTGCACACGCCTTCTGCGGCCCCGCAGAAAAATGACACAGCCACATTAGCTAAGCAGACGGTTTGAATTGGACTCCGAACTCTCCTGAGAGTCAGACTGAGAGACGACTCCGGTCTCGACCTGAGCCTAGCTACTCTTGCGCCATTCCCTTGCCCCTCCTTTTCTCTCCGCAACCACCATGTCTGGCCCATCAACCTTCTCTGCTGCTCACAGACTCTATGTGAAGTCTCTGTACAAACGCATGCTCGTCGACAGCCTCAACTGGACCATTCATCGGGATCTTTGGCGCAGGAGGGCATTAACGATTAGGGCTGAGTTTGAGAAAAACCGGTACGTCGTGTCGTGGTGAACTGTATCTCACGGCTAGTGTAGCTAATTCTGCGTCAACCTGCTTTGTTTTCTTGCGACGTAGCAATGTCCACGACCCTCGACAGCTGGCTATAATTCTGGAGAGGGCAGAGGCCAAATTGGCTCGCAACCAGCATCCAGACCCCGTCACTTGTGAGTTAGCCTGTTACTAGTTCATTCCGATCATAGAATTCACACTGCGCAATCTTCAGCGCCCCTCTACCCCGGCGGTGTCAAGTGGTATGTATCCTTATGCCTCAGCTTTCCTTACACGCGGATGGAACTTGCTCATCGATATTTTCTCCGCATATTTAGGGAGCGAAATGTACCTGTATGTCTCAGAACCCTTTTAACGCATTTCCTTGGTATCTAACGTTATATTTCTCCTACCTCCTCCGATTGGCCCTCTGTACGACCACCTTGCTGCTGATCTGCACTAAGCGCGGTCAAGATGTCCAGCTGACGAATGGTCGATGTACATAAAGCACCATCGTGATAGACTAGAAGATTTTCAACCGATCATTGCTCTCAGCGTGACGCTTTCAACAAGTGGCGGTATACCGTCAGTAGAGCTGGGTTGTCGAGAGAAGCATTCTAACCACGACAAAAAATTTGCCAAATGTGTAAAATATCTGCTTATCGATCCATTCTCTGTATCACGATCTCCAGAAGCAGAATTGCGCGATCTACAACTCACGGTCGAGACTTTGTAGGGCTTTGCCGAGAGAGCTCGAGTCAAGTAACATTTTGCAAATAGCTCAGCGCCAAATTGTCTGAAGCTGTACAGTATAAAGCTGTATGCAACTACGGCCTTCATCAATCGCTCCTTTGCGCCACCAGTTTTCGCCAAAAAGAGCTTGTTACCTTGAAAGTTTATAGCTGTAGCGGAAACTACGCTTGACCTAAGTATAACTGAAACGTTCATTAAATCAATCAAGTTAGAAGCACTTGTATGAAAAAGTTATCGTGCCTGAAGCACCCTCAACTTCGTGGAATCGCATCGCGGAAGGATCATAAGTACGATGCAAATAATTCAAAGTCTTCCTGATCAATACATACATAGAGGTACACTCTATTCCCGCCTCGCACCCCACATCAAGATTAAGAGACGTTTAAATATTGAATGATTGTATGTATGCTGGATGTATGTAAGGTATGCGACAACCATCCCCTATCAAGCTGTCGAGAATCAGATATGGTCGACGTCCGTATGCTCGGATGACCACGAAATAAAAACTAGAGGATTCTGGTATAGTTTAGGTTCAATATCATTACTTGAAGACTCACGGATGACAGAATCACTATAATAAAGGTTGTGGCAAACGAAGCAAAATTTCCCGCGCTCAAAATTAAAGGCGCCTCAGCGCTTGCCATCTCACGAAGAACTCGGTGACTTTTTGCTCAGACTCTCAGTTTCGTTTCTCTTCTTTCCTTCCTTCCCATCAAGAAAGAAAAGGATGGGTCAGTATCCAATAAGACTCAATCGGGTTCGAAGCGACTAGAATCAAATGTAATGTTATTCATCCATACGGTTGCTCACTCTACCGCCGCCAGCCGCCGCCTTGTCAAATACCTCAAAAGTCTCGAAGTGGTTGTAAACAAAACTTCTGAGGTCAGTAACGTACCTTCTCGTCAGCTCTCGCAGGCTCTCGCTCCAAATTTACAGTCATTTCATGACCTGACGATGAGATTCGCATAGGTACATGCAGGGTACATGACTGGTCTGAACTTGAAATTGTCCTATGTCCTAATATCATTAAGTAGGCGCCTCGACCTCCGCGGTATTTGCGGCACCTGCTATGATCGCGTCGGTCAGCTCCACTTTTCTGCGACACAAAAACACAGATGACCAGCAGCCGGATATAACTCGAAATCATGTCTGGTATCTTCGAACCTTCGGACAGGCTTCCCACTATACCTACTTAGGAAGAGTACGTAGTCTCAAAGTCAGGGACGTTCGCTTCTAAAGTAAAAGTGTGTTCGTGCAATAATTCAAGTTCGGATTCTTTCGGTCTGAATTGCTCTATAAGAAACAAAAGTACCCAGACAAACCCCACAAGGCGCTTCATAGATGCTTCTTTATGTGGTCACTGCGCCGGTCTTTTTCATAGTCGCAATCGTATCTGCTCTGTCTATTGCACGCATACAGGCAGTATAGTTCGGTTTCTTGGACAAAGGTCAATATGGCTCTCAGTTTCAGTCCATTTTGCGTGCGGGCCCTTAGCTTTTATCTAGGATCAGACAGGACCCTGACCCATCCTTACTTTCGTCTGAAGAGTCTTGCAATACGACCAGTCTCGTTCCGATTTCACTGGCGTCTCCGGTGTTTCGGCCCCTCCCCCAACAGCTGTGATAAGCTGTACGTTTTTCCTTGCTATTTCCATACATCCAATCTCTCATCTGACCGATCGCTGAGTGTTGCTATTGGTTTTATTTCCGCCGGCCAACACTTCTTCTCAACGGCGTCCCACACGTATTCTCGAACCAAGCCCGAGAAGTTAGCATAAGAACTTATAGCCTCTGTTGATAGCCCATGGTTCGTGCATCCCCATTCCAGACCCTCTCGCTTTTCCGTATTGGCACCACCGCTCCTGCGAGAATAAGTAGTTCAAAGGCTGACTTACCGCTCATCAGTTTAGGGCACACCAGTACTCAAATTTTGCATCTCCCAATTTCAACTCCTCAACAATGTGAATGCACAGATCGATTTTTTCATGGCCTTCACTGAAATACTTTTGTCAGGGCATGGACGCCGCCTGTGTCATATTTTGATCAAACTAATCCAAACGTTCAATATCGTGCACTTGATGATGATGACGATGAACGACTGGCTAGCCATGGGTTTATGCGCCCGCCATACATTCAACAGCACCCAATCAACAGCAGTCCTGCACCACCACCAGCCAGCTCATATCAATTGAATCCACAACTTGCAATTTCTCCTCCGGTGTTTTCAGCCGCGGAAATGTCCCCGCCCTGTTGGACTGGTCAGTGGATTCCCCCGGAATTCATTGACCCTTCTAGCCATTTTTTTCCGCACTATGACGGCCATGCTGGCAACGACGTGCTTTACACTTTTGATCCATGTTCCTCAGTGCCAATGCCTGCACCATCACCCTCCCATTCCCAACACTACATTCACCCCGAGCCATCGGCAAATGAGCAGTTATGGCCAGGCTCTACGCAGGGCCTCGGGGAGACCACTCATCAGAACCTTTATGACAGTTGTGATGGCCCAACACTCAACAATATCTCGTTGCCAGACTCCTCCGGCAGACAACCAGCAGTTGCGTCTCCTAACGTGATAGCTGCAAGTACCAATCGCAGGAAATACAAGGATGGGAACAGTAAAAGGCTTTTCTACTGCGATCGCTGTCAGAATACGTTTACTGCCAAACACAACCTTCAAAGTGGGGTGTTTCGACTTTTCCGTGGAGTCCGTTGAATTGACGTTTTGTTTTGTCAGACCATTTGCTTGCCCATGACGGGATAAGGAAGTATACCTGCGACTGTTGTCGCCGTGCTTTTGTTACCAGGTCAGATCTGCAACGGCATAAGAGAAAATGCCCATTCTATTCCGCTTTGCAGTCTGCTCAAAGGGCGTCGGATTCACCGTTGGAGGCTTACTATTAACTGTCTAGTAGAGGTCACCCACGACGGACACTTCTATCTATGGTTGCCTTGGGCAGCATAATCGAGATTTTTCTGGCTGGCAGTAGTGCCATCTTCCTTTGCATCTTTGTAATAACGGCTACCGTTGAACTGTACTCGTCCCCTCACCACGATCAAGGTCACTGAATAAATAATTTTTCTGTGTGCTCCCAATGAGTGAGAAGGTAGTAAATTCACATCGACCAAGAAGTGGAGGTCAATTCAGATTACGGTACAGTTCCGGTACAATTCATTCTCCAACGTAGATCTCAATTGATTTTGATATTTCTTCTGCGAATTAGTTGCTTGCTTCTTTCATTAAAACATTCAGGTAGTTTTTGGTGTATACTTTTGAATTTCGAGTTCTGACGAAATGATCCGATAATCATCATGAACGAGGATCTTGACATGTATGTCCGTGCATAGGTTCCCACGCCTCTCAATCTCTTCCACTGGCACTGGTTCTGTTGATTCCTTCTGTTTATTACGATGCATCTAGCGACACTCTTCATGGAAAGCTTGCGTACATACGCTTTCCCATGCCGTGGAAAATGAAGCATCATTGGGTATTACGATATTAAATAAGATCTGATCATCTTGACAGACTCGACTCGCACAAGAAAAACACTTGAACATCATCATGAGATCGACCCGAGTTCCACGTTATCGATATCTGCGCTTCCCGCTGCGCAGTCTCATTTAGCTGTATGTTTCTTCAATAGGAATTCGAACCAGTTTAACTTTTGGTTAGGATCATAAGCAAATGCTTTTCATCAGCGTCAGAACAACCGTTTCTCGCCACTCCTGGGCCCCCATTTCGTAAATTCTGTAATGCATCAAGCCCTTTGTTTGATATTGCCACAGCTATCACAATCCCAAGTTGGTTCAAGGCTCAAGCTCATCTTTGCTTTACCCCTAATCATGGAACTCGGCTACAGGGCAGGGCGGAGGAATCTTCGTTCGGGCGGCAGTCTGTCATCTGCGATACCTATGTCCCTGACTCTTTGCAGAAATGACCCTCATTTTCCCTGCGCGAACACGGGTTATTCAGTCTCTAATACTTCAGTTTCTAATACAGCGGATATGGCTTGTTGTTGAACTCTTGCTGTTGTGCGGAGGCTAGTACGACATCTTCAAATTTTCTGCTGTGGAAGTTCTCCCACATCGGGCTTCCAAAAGGACGCGAACGTGAGTTAGCATCATATACAATCTGGATTTTCTAATGTGCTCCTCAGACAAATTCTCTTTAGTGCCGCTGAGAGGAGATTTCTTCCGGAAATTTCAATAAGAAAAACATTGCTCAGATACGCAGGTAGACTCCTGGCGCGATTGCAAGTCACAATGCTTGGCGCTCTGATTCCATGTACCTTAACAGTCTCTCGGCCACTGGGTGGACTTCAGGGCCTCTTTGCTACAGCGCAATACAGCCAATATGAATATACAGCCAACATGAATATAGCGAAGTGTTCTTACGTATCTTTTTTGGTGCAGAGACAGATTTCTTCGGACGTTGCCAACAGCCTGTAAGTCCATCTCGGGTTCAGAGCTGTATTCGAGCTTCGCTCCCTCTGTTTGAAAGTTTTCCTACAGCAATAACAGCTGTTACCCCCCGCCTTTCTCACATGTCTGCAGTACTGTATAAGTAGCGTGGATGTATCGACCATTTTGTTACAAAGGGATGCACCGATCCCAGCATCGCCCAAGTTTCTCTTCGTCAAACTCCCCACTGGAAGGGTAAAGCTCTCTCGCTTTTCCGGCATAATAGTGCTGAGTAATGGCTCTTTCATCAGTGCATTTATACCAATGAGCCTACCAGCGTCTGGTTTCGAAGAACTTGGCTACGACCAAGAAATTTTCGAACTTTATTCCACTGCGTATGATGACATGCGACACAATCAGGACGGGCACTCGCTACCCAGTCTTGGAATCCCAGCGTCAATTGAGGATGGCGCCTCAATCTCACCTGATTCGCCTTATTTCAGTCAGGAGATAGGCTCAATTTCAGGGAGGCTCACATCTCCGTTCTTGACATCATGGGACCGAAATCACAAACTTAAAGTCGAAGTTAACTGTAACGGAGATGACTTGTTCCCGCTGGAAGCCATGACACTGTCTTCCCCCCAGCAATTTCATGTTTTCAGTCCATCTGACTCACTCGCGGATCAATATAGCTACACAGTCGCATCGCCCATGACACCCCATTCCTTGATCTCACCTAACCCTTGCTATTCTGAGTCTGACAGTGCAGCTCACCAGTTTTTCCATGCACCCTCATGTAATCCGTATCAACTTTACAGCAACTCTTCGACATCATTCATAACACCTAGTTTGACGCCAGAGATTGACGACAACTCTGACCGCAGCCAGAACAGTGGTCCCCCATTACCAAGCTGTCCCCTGGAGCCTCAGGCTCCCGTCAAAAGGCAAGTGGCAACGTCCAGAGTGATAGCTGCAAGTCAGAAACGGCGGAAAAGCAGGCATCCAGCTAAGGTGTTCCCATGCCCTCGACCCGATTGTCACTCTACGTTCACAGCAAAACATAACCTTACAAGTAGGTTTGATCATGTTGCCCATCATGATGCTACTTGCGCTCTGACATGATATGTAGACCACATGAATTCCCATGACGGGAGACGACCCTTTCCTTGCCAAAGTTGCAGGCACTCGTTTGGCACTAGTCATGTACTTCAGCGGCATCTGAAGACGTGCCCAAAGCACCGTCAAGGACTCAGAGAGGCGCGGTGACCATGCCAGTGTTTCACTGTAAACATCTGAATATTTGAATAAATGTTGTATATTTGGATACATGTATCTGCCAGTAACCTTGCTCGATACATAAATTATGAATAGAACAGTAATGACAACGAATGACAAGTTCAGTGTTTCCGGCAGTATCGGGCTATTCTTTGTGTTTGTTTAGTCCTCTACTGTACCATTGAGTCAGCACTTCTCCGTTTGTGCCAACAATCCTTCCTTCACCCGCAACCACCATCTGGTCGTCGTCTCCGGTGGCGTGAACCCAAGTCCTGCTTAGATTAGAAGCTTTCTTTGGTAGGTTATTGCTAATCGAGTATTAGCACTCGACCCAGACTTCACATGCCATGCCTTCCAGTCTTCAGACATCTGACGTCGTATAACTACAGCTGAATCGCTTAGCGTTCTCGCCAAACACTCTTTTATCTCCCCCTGCCCTCGGAGACATCAACATGGCTTACTCTCAACCTTTCCCACTCGCCCAACCTCAAACCAAAAATATTCAGCCAACATTCGCCCCAGATCTTGCTGTGCGCCTGATTTGCCCTGAATGTAGGGATCCGAATCCCAACATTGTAGAGGAGTTTGGTAGTGGTGATTTGGTCTGTGGAAATTGTGGGTTAGTCTTGGGCGACCGAGTTGTTGATACTCGGAGTGAATGGCGGGTACGTCTTGTTCGCAATAGGTGTTTTTTCGTGTCCCTGTTATTTTGCTATCTTAATAGACGTTTGCCAACGATGAAGGTGACGACCCTTCTCGTGTCGGTGCAGCCTCCGACCCTCTGATGGAAGGTATCGAGCAACTGGACACTGTCATAAGTTTTCAAGATGGTGGCTCTGGTATCGCTCGTGAGCTCCAACGAGCTGCTTCCCGCTCCCAAAATTCCCGCTCCGAACGCAATCTTCTTACCGCATTCCGTGACATTTCTAGCTGGTGCGACCAGTTTTCTCTCCCAAAAACCATATCCGATATCGCAAAGCAGTTGTATAAGCGCTCGGACGAAGAGAAGCTTCTGCGCGGCAAGCCACTTGAAGCTATCATTGCTGCTTGTATCTTTATTGCATGTCGACAAGCGCATGTGCCGCGGACATTCAGGGAGATATGCAATCTTACGCATGTAACGAAGAAGTCATTAGGCCAGTGCTATAAGGCGCTGGAGCAGGCCTTCAACCTGACTCCAGGTGCCTCTGCACAACATGCCTCCCAGGCACCTTCCACAGGTCCGGAGACTCTTGTGGTGCGGTACTGCAATCACCTTGATCTTCCTCCCAACGTACAATCTTATTGTGCTGACATTATTGTTGCTGCTCGCGAGCATGGCATTGCGGACGGACGAAGCCCTGTTTCTATTGCTGGGGGTGCAATTTACTTCACATGCAGTCTTCTGGGCAAGAAAAAGTCATTGAAGGAGATTGGGGATGTTGCTGGGGTTAGTGAAGGTACGATTAGATTGGTTTACCGGTTGTACTATGCAGAGGCAAAGAAGCTGGTCAAGCAGAAATGGATTGACGAGAAGAAGGTTGATTTAAACAATCTTCCAATGTACTAGGTGATTCACTGGGACTATATTATTCATCTCGTTGACCGCTACTTGTTCCTTTACGCAATTGTACTACACTATACATATTTATGTACTTCGCATACCTTTGAAATACACTCGTTTGATATTTCAATGATAGGGGACACGCAATTGAGTACTTCAAGAGTAGACGGAAATGTACATTTCGAGATGACTCCACTAAAATCGAATCACCTTTATGATCACTTTCTCTTGCCCACTTTTTTACCTTTTCCACCGCTAGCTGCCTCTCGTCCCAAAGCGACTCCGCCCCGCCCCTTGCTAGCAAAACGAACTGCTTTCCTGACGTTGAGAACGCTCTCCTCGGGTGCGGGTTCTCTCCGTGTCTTTTTCTTATCACTTTCCATCCGTGAAAGTAGGGCAAGAGAGGATTTTGTTTCCTGGTCTATCGGCGCTTCCGTTGGGTCAAACTAAGTAGAAAGAACTCGGTGATGAGATGAGGACATAAACCAATATATTAGGGCCTACCTTGCGTTTCACGCCCCGGAGTTTCTTCTCACCCTCCAGCTTCTTATCAAACTTGCCCATACTTGCAGTACTAGTCCGCGATGTCGCCAACGTACGCTCGATGTCTTTTTTACGCTCTTCGCGAGAAGAGCCTTGCGCCCGTGCGATATTCGCATGGTGTTGCTTTTCGTTTTTGACCACTCGAGCTTTACGCTCGTCCCGAGCAACTTTGCGGGGGTCATAATCCGCATCTGAAAATCAAAAAGAAATTTTGAAAAAGTATTGGTG
This sequence comes from Omphalotus guepiniiformis, assembly GCA_028554645.1. Lineage (NCBI taxonomy): Eukaryota > Fungi > Basidiomycota > Agaricomycetes > Agaricales > Omphalotaceae > Omphalotus > Omphalotus guepiniiformis. The sequence goes on from JAQOOI010000063.1 coordinate 545,473, forward strand.
CTGACGTTCGACATCGCAGCGCACCAGCATTAAGCGGAACCTCTGAGATCCACTGCTCCTCCTTCTCCTTGTTCTTACCGTCCTTACCCCATCTGTTGACCCACTCCTGCTTCTCCTCGTCCCATATTTTCTTATCTCTCTTTTTCTTCTGAATTCCCTTTGCATTAGCAAATTGTTCCCATTTTGTTAGCGGTTTGGGCTTCGGTAACGGTTTTGCACGAGGAAGCTGGGTTTTTGGAGGGGGGAGCTGAGCCAAAGGGCCGTCCGGGGACGAAACAGTGGGTAGATTAAAAAGGGAAGCAAGGAGTGTTTGAACACCGTCTCGAGCCAGAGACTGAAGATGTTCTTCGAGATTCGATCTGTAGAGCACTTTTTAGATGATACACCACATAGTTGATGTTTCTGAGTTTACTTATAGCTCTCTTCATCTATGGGATTCGGGTCTGTTACTGTTAAAAGACCAGCATCGACATCAAGGGGTGTTTCCTTTTCGACAGTGACCGACTGGCTAAGACGTTTGTTATTCTTTTTATGTTAGATTATGTGAAGGAAGCATACTATTTTGCGGCATGAGATGCTAGAATATTTGAGACGTCCATAATCCAGAGGCCGCAGGTGGGAGGAGGAAGAAATCCAGTGCTTACATAACCATCATTATTCTAAGTTCACCACAACTCTACACCAGTGGCAGTCGTTAACAGGCGTTAATACGATGGAGAACGTCAATCCAAATGCTTCAGGCCAGCCAGCACAGTCTTCATCTGCTAGTACGAGCGCTTCAGCATCAGCTCAACGATCAGGACAAGCGGACATGATAGGCGTTCTAGGCAACCTCCTCAAAGTTCAGACCGGGGAACAAATGACCAATGAGCGCATATCCCAACTGCTGCTCGCGAACATGGAGGCGTTGGTCAAACAGGGAAAGCTCACTCCTACCCAAATATTCCAGGTATGCACGCGTTATTGAGGATGGCAATGGGGACACCGCTGAGATGAACATGAACGCAAATTAGCTAAAGCAATTCGCGGATAAGCACAAGACGACATCTGGGACAAGTGCGGCGTCAGTGCAAGGGAAGAATGGGATCGCGAATACGCCAAAGGTGTGTTTTATTGCTGTTAGTGCTATTCCGTGAACAGCCTTTTAATCTATGAATCCTTTTTTCTGTCAAATTCATGGATGATCAGCCTGCAAGCGCAACTCCTACCCCTGCACCAAACCTGGCTTCTACTCAGCAGAACACCAACCCAGCTTTTAAGTCTGGCGTAGATACCGGGACGACGCTCGCCAACCTTCAGGCAATGGCTACGGATCAGTCTCAGTCTCATCCTATAAGCGCAACATTGAGCACCTCCAATCCTGGGCCAGTCCAGTGGACTCAGCCAAGGCCCTCTCTGACTGGTGGTATCCCCAGCGGGCGTATCGCAGGTATACTTTCACGTTAGTTTCACGTTTCCAGAGAATGATACTAATTTCGCCACAGGTACACCCGCCCAGATTGCACGTCCAGCTGATGATTCTACCATATTGACTCTTGATGATAATCGAACACGGCGGAAGAGTACACCTGGAGACCAAAGCATGCGTCGGAGCATTCAAGATTTGGTGTCAAGTATAGATCCAAATGTGAAGATTGAGCCAGAGGTTGAAGATGTACGTTCTATCCTTATTCTTTCTTTGTCATTAGACGCACATTAACCTGTCTTGTAGCTCCTCTTATCAATAGCGGACGAATTCATCGACTCCGTAACCAACTTTGCATGCCGACTTGCGAAACATCGTGGAGGCGACACTTTAGAAGTGCGCGATCTGCAGCTTCATCTCGGTGAGTGGCACGGTGCTTTCCTATGACTAAAATTGACATTTGGGGTTGCAAAGAACGCAATCATAACATTCGTATTCCAGGCTTCGCCTCTGACGACACGAGAATATCTCTTTCTCAGTCGTCTTTGGCTCCACTCGCACAGGCTCCACCACCAAAAAAGAATACTCAGGGTACACATATGACACTGAGAAGCCAACGGCTGAATCAAGTGGCGCAGGCGAAGAGGGAGGCGAAGTTGATATGAGGATTAGTTGTTATATATCATGGTTGTTGCTTTCGTCTCCATCCCTTTCTGTTACATACTTGTCTGTACATTTTTGCCATTCGTAAGTAGTTACATTGTAATTGTATAAGTATCTTAGTCTCCGAAAAAGGACTTAAGAGAAGCTGTCTAATGATACAGATGTATTCTTTTTTGAAAGTGCAAAACGAACAAATAAATCAAGAGCTTAAACAAGCAAAGCGTATTCGGCTTTTCTTTCTAACCCTCGCCAACCTGTATTTGCACCTTGGGTCTGAGAGAAAGGCAAATCAGTCAGGATCTTGGCTATGAATGTCGGATCTGTCAATGGAGTGAGGTCGTCGCGTTTCGGAAGACGCTACACGGGGTTATGTCAATGAGCACCCATGATCCTACGAAGATGAGGCTTACATGTTTTACATGATCATACGGAGCCTCCCAACCGCTCGTCTCACGCACTATGAGCGGAGGATTGGAGGAGAAGGAATGGTAGATTCTAGTATCGAATGTCCGGAAAAGGACATTGTCAACCCGTAGAGTAAAGCGCGACAGAATGAAGATGCACGTGGGCATTACACGCTGGAAACGAGGTAAGATAGATGAACGGCGATTGAAGAAAGAGACGCGTACTATTCTGACCAGCAATGAAGAGGATCCATTATCGTGCAGCTCATCTTCATATAAGGGTATCTCTGCATAGAAAAGAATGGGATCCGGACGAGTAAGTTCTGCTAGTGGTATTTGGTGAGAGGCGTTTTGAGGATTGGCAGGTTTCCATTCCGGAGTGAATGGCGGTTTCGGAGATGAAGATGAGCTCTCGATATCCTCTGAGACGGTAGACAAAGATGTATGGCCAGTATATATCGTAGTATATGTCCAATCGTAGGGTTTCGTAGCAACAGTTTTTGGCATTGGAAGCAGAGGCGAAGGCCCTGTCCTGTGGTCGCGTTGGAATGAAGCGATTGACGCGATAAAGAGTGCGCTTACCGATTCTTTAACCAAGCATCAGCATAATTTACCTTGACGCCTCCATCTCCGTACTCTAACTCCCCGCTTTTCACACCCCGGAGCGCGTCTTCGGTGCGAAACTCGTATTTCCAACCCGAAGCCCGATGTTCCAACGTCAATACATTACGACCAAAGGTCATCTCGGGCAGAGGTGTGCCTAGTGATGCTTGAAGAGCATCGCACTCGCCCGCGTTGGATATCGAGTTCGTTGAAGCTGTTATAAACCAGTCATAGACTTTGATTGAGCGTGAATTCGGCGACTCGAAAAGTTTGTGTTCTGGGAGTGCGATTGCAGCTTCCGTCATTGCGTCCTTGTAGGACGGTGTGTATAATTCTTTGGAAGACGTCGTTATTGTAAAAAGGATATTCAAGAATGTTGCGATCGCCGTCGTCGATGTCGATGGCGGTGAGCAGCAAGATGAGCGGAATTTCAATTCGACGCGCGGTTTGCCTCTTTTGGTTGTTTTGCAGGCTTGCAGTCATCTCTCCACTGAGCAATAATGGATTCCAGGCCTGAATCTCCAGAGCCCCCACCACAGGATTTATGGTCTTCAATTCTAGATAGCGTGTCTACTTCGCGTTCTATCCCTTCAAAACAAATCCTTCTTCTTGGAAAACCCTCTACCGGAAAGTCCACCTTAGCTTCTGCTCTTCTACAGAAACCCGTGTCAGATGAGGGTAAGGAAGATCAGAAGGCGGATTTTGCGGTTGGGTACGATTTTGCTGATATTAAGGACGAGGCTGATGAAGGTTTGCGGCGATTTTATTGTCTTAGTTCGAATTCACTGATATGACTTTTAAACAGATACCCTTGCACGACTATCAGTGTATACTGTCCCTTCAGCGGATCCTTCATACACTGTATTGCTGCCTAATTTCATCCCCCCTCGATCTGCGTTGCCTCATACCCTTGTCATCGTCGTGCTAGATTGGACGCGGCCATGGACGTTTGTCGAAGAGTTGGAGACATGGCTACAGTGGATAGAGACTTGGGTACAAGGAGACAGTGCTCGAGAGCTAGAGGTAATACGAGAAGAGAATAGAGAAAGATGGCAGTCATTTTCCTCATTCTTCGCGTAAAAGTACTGAAATCTTCGTTTGTGGCTCAAAGGGCAGTCACACCTGCAGCATTACACGGAACCATCAACAGACCCGATACCCGCTACTTCAACGCTTTCAAATACTGTACTTCCTCTTGGACCAGGAACACTAACCCACAACTCTGCTGGAGTACCCATAATCGTGGCATGCACAAAGGCGGATCTTATTGACGAAGGTCATGACCTCGTAGCTGGCGCGTCTGGAATGGGCGGGATGGTCAAAGGTAAAGGTGGTGAATGGGAAGAGCGGACAGATGGCGTCATGCAAATCCTACGGACAATATGTTTGAAATGTAAGTAAGTTTTCTCTCATGATAGCGAGTAGCTCTGACCAGGACGATGTTGAGGACAGATGGAGCTGCACTATTTTATACTACTCCATTACCAGCAACACTACATATTCTCCGGCAATATGCACTACATGCACTATTTGTACCACCGGCACCTTCGCCCGCTGTGGCATCTGGTGGCGAACCGCAAGCTCCCATTCGCAATCCCTTTCCATTTCAACACAAACCCAATACTCTTGATCGTGACCATGTAATGATACCTGCAGGCTGGGACAGCTGGGGTAAGATTACCGTTCTACGAGACTTCGACCCTAAAATTTGGGGAGAAGCTTGGGAACAAGATATCGACACAGAAGGGACTCAAGACAGTGAAGAGTCGGGCGCTAGAAAGTTGTTTAGTGCGCTTGTTCCAGATCAAGGCCCCAAAGTGAGTTGCGCCAGAGCAATTTGCTGGCAGTCCTTACACTGATTGTATGTGTTACGTACAGCCTCCGCCATTACCACCGTTCAACAACCCCACCCCGGAACAAGCTTTCCTCGCCAAAAATTACGACGAAAATACAAAGAAAGCCGATCGGGATCCAAGAGGTGCTTTCAGGAACCCAGCCGACTTCGAAGGTACTGCTGCAGGGATCGTCGGACCGCTCGGAAGCAGCAGTTTCAACCTTCCAAACGTTGAGCGTGCACTGTCCGAAATGGAAATTGGCATTGGAGGCGGGCCTGCTGGCGATCGAAGACGGCCTGCTACTAATCGACCTGCCACGTTGGCACCGTCAGGTTCTTCACCTACCAATCACACTGGCAGGCAACCACCGTCCCCGCTCACCAATTCACCAAGTCCGACAAATGGTGGCCAGTCACAACATGAGGTCTTGCAAAACTTCTTCCAGAGCCTATTGAGTCAGAAAGATCGGCCGAGTAGTGCGGGTACTAATCGGGTTCCAAAGACTAATGGTGCCTCCGCCGTTTCGGATGACGGCGGTGCTTGAAGGGAAGATAAGGCGCTCTGTTTCCTACTTTATTACTGCATTAGTTATGCTATTGGATTTTGACTTGGAAGGAAGTTCCGACGGAGGTACACGGAGGAGAGGTGTGACACTGTGTGACACGTGACCTTCAGCCACATTATTGATTACATGTATTTGTCCGAGCCGTCTCTAGGACCTTTCATCCTCGACCACCACAGTTGTCTCCTCAACCTTTCTTGTTTGTCCGCCTTTCTTTCTGCGCTGAATCTGGTCTTCAAGCATGGGCAAATGGTGTGGAATTCCGGCCAGCTCTGCCGAATTAATGTCCTAGCTTACATCTTATCGTCCACAGGACTGCTGCTTACTACGACGACGTCTTAAGTGCCAAATTCAAAAGCCTAGTGTATGTGGAGTTGCTATTATTACTTCATGCCAATGAGATTTCAAGTAACCAACCACGTGGCTATGTATACAGTTCAGGCGCGATCAAAAGATCCAAATTGGAGAAGACGGATCCTACGATTAGTTACGAGAGTTTCGTGGAAGAGTTGGATGCCGGTGATTCTTTTACGACTGCTATTATAGATTGTCTTGTCAAAGTGCGCCCAAATTCCCTTATTTCCTTGAAAATCACAACTGAACCCCTCTTAGGAATTGGCCGATCGTAGAACTCGTCCTAGCGATGATGATCGCCGACTCATTGGAGAACGCACCGCGAAAAGCTTGCGGATGATAACGACACCGTTCAGGCTCTATTTTGACCGTTCGACGACATCTCGACGACAAGCAAGGAGTAGAGGACCTAATCTTCCTGCATACCTCACTTCGCCTCCTGACGAGATGGATTTGGAGGAAGATGAAGATGAATTTGACAATCTTCTGGAGCCAAACGCAACTAGTGCAGAGGGTGCTCGAATTAACTCGGAAATGTACGATGCGTTTACACAGAGTGTGCCTAGCTCGTCGGCTAGCTCTTCAGTCCTTCCTTTCCCTCGCTCCTCGAGCCCCCTCCAGATGAATTATGCAGAAGAGTCGGTGGGAACTGTAGTGCCGGCATTCTTCCCCCCGACAACTACCAGCAATGGTAGCAGTGCTTGGTCACTACCTCCTTCGACTGTTCGTTCGTCTGGAGCAAATTTGGCCCGTCAGTCATCTATCCGTCGTCCTGCCCGTTCTAGAACTGTGGACTTCAATGATTTTACTTCTCGACGTCGTTCGAGCATCCGGGACTCTTTAGGCAGTCGTTCGGATCGTACAGACACCGCCGTCCATGAGGGTCTAAGTTCTCGAGAGTCTAATCGAGACCGAGAATCCGCTACACGAGTTTATCCATCCCGACGTTTCTTCTCTGCCATTCCGCGGCACCGTCGTGAACCTGGTGACATTAATTTCTGGCGCGAAGTAACCGAAGGGGACGAAGGTATACCACCTGGGCCTAGCACCGTTTCACATTGGGTTACTGTCCCTCGAATTGGGATCGTTTCGACCAACGATGCTACGGAAACGAGCGACGAGCGTACTGATGGACCGCCACGACTACGTCGTGGTGGACTGCGCGCGCCAGAGTCGATATTGTCCCGCCATGTCTCCCCTGTCATAGACTCGCGAGGCGCTCCATCCCCCCCGTCAGTACTTGATCCTACAGATACTGCGCGCTCGAGTGTTGAGGCGACTGCGTATCCGACGCCTGGTTCTATGGAGAATGAAAATCATCTTGATTGAATAGATGGACATTGTTGGTTTCACCATGTACATAGCATGTATGAGTATATGGGATGTCTTGTACTTGGAAATGGGGAAAATGTAGTTTTAATATCTACAAGCGACTGTTTACGTCAAAATGCAGAAATGCAGTTCTCGGTGTTCCGTTGGGTGTAGGGAGATACAGCTTGGACCGAATGACTCATTTATTTCACGATCACGTGTGCTTTGTCACTCTTGTTTCCGAACTTTAACTCCCGCGATGGGTGTCGCAGGACTGTGGAGTGTAAGTGCTCTATCAGCCTTGAATACGTTGATCTTAAATGTTATGAATAGCTCCTTGAACCGGCTCAGTCAACGACCACCTTGACCGCATTATCTCTGTCACAGTTCGGTGCCACAAGTCGTGGTTATCGCATAGGAATAGACGCATCTATTTGGTTCTTTCACGCAGAATATGGAAGAGAAGGAGAAAATCCCCACCTACGAACACTGTTCTTCAGATGCGCTCAACTCACGAATCACGGATTTCTTCCTCTTTTCGTGTTTGATGGACCCAAACGACCCGATGTCAAACGCGGGAAGAGAATAAACAAGTCTGCAAACAAATTAACGACAGGAATGCAATCAATCATAGAGGCATTCGGTTTCGAGTATAGAACAGTGCGTGATTGTGTCGCATCAGGACTTGACTGGGCTGATATGTGTGTTGATAGGCTCCCGGAGAGGCTGAGGCAGAACTTGCCTTCCTGAACAGAGTAGGAATTATTGATGGAATTCTCTCTGATGACGTGGACAACTTCCTCTTTGGCGCGAGAACAGTCATTCGCAATCACTCTTCCACGCATCCAACAGCGTCCGACTCGCTCGAGAAGTCCAAGGTGCTGGTGTACGATTTGCCTCACCCCGCATTTCCAAATCTTGTCCCTGCAGATCTCATCTTCATTGCATTATGCTCAGGCGGTGACTATGACGCCACTGGGCTTCCTTCGTGTGGTATCAAAACCGCCTACGGACTGGCTCAGGCCGGCTTCGGCAGGTCTCTCCACGATGCTGCATTGAAATACGATAAGACATCTTCACAAATGCGAAAATTTTTGCATCAATGGAGAGTTGACATTGCGCAAGAGCTCCGCACCAATTCGTCAGGGTTCTTGCCTAGCAGAAAACCGGCTCTCGCAAAGAATATACCTGACACCTTTCCGGACATTGACGTGTTGCTTTCATACATAACCCCTATCACCAGCGAGTCGCTAGGTCGCACGGACCGTTACGATGATCTTCTTTTGACCACACACGACGCGGGCGGATGGACAAAGAAAGATCCCTCTTTGCCCAAACTCGCAGAAAAGTGCGAGTTTTACTTTGAATGGGGTTTCATGGAGAGCATCATCAAACGTTTTCGGACTGTCATCTTCCATGGCGTCGTTCTCAGGATACTACGGCGAGCTATGTTGCTTCGCGAGACTGGAATAGACGGGGATTCACACACGATTGCTCTTGACCTCATCCGGAAATACTTTGCTTCATCTGACTTGACATTGGATGATCCTTGTCCGGATTTCGTTAATAAAATACACTCTACCCGACGGCATTTGTCTACGTCAAACACCCTCGAATATCGACTCGATATCAATCCTTCCATATTAGTCCATCTGACTGCCAGTGGAGTGAAGGGCATACGTAGACCGGATGATGTGGATGAATGGGCTGATGACGACGAGGAGGAAGAGACGGGGACCAATTCTGATTCGGAAGTTGGAACCCAGAAGACAGGCAAAGTGAAGAAATACCCTGACCCTCACATCCCGCTCCGTCTGTGGGTTCCGGCTGTCTTGGTTAAAGGAGCATTACCAGGCGTAGTAGAGGCATATGAGGACGTGCAGAGGAAGAAGGCTGAGAAGAAAGCTGGGAAAGGGAAGAAAAAGAAAGATCAATGCTCAGAGGAGACAAAGTCGCCTTCGAAAACAAAGGTCAAAGCTAAATTGGCTAAATCCACAGAAGAAATGGTCGAGGCTGTACAGCCGAAGTCCAAAGTTAAGGCCAAGACGCAATCAGCGACAGCGAAGACGAGCAAGCTACTCCTGGCCCTCGACGGTCACGCCGATTCCGATTCATCGGATAATGATGGGTGTGCGTACAACGAAGATGTGTTCCTGCGTAAGCCTACTGGAGCAAAGCCAACCTCATTAGCTGCGCACAACGGAAAATCCAGTACAGACTGGATATCTCTCGACGACGAAAGTCGTTTCGTCTCGTCCTTTCCCGCAAAGTCCTCGTCGAGCAAAAGTGCATCCACTAGTAAGGCTGGTTTCTCGTCGCCTGCCAAAGCACGAGTTTCAAAAAGTTCTGCAGTGGACCATCAGAAACTGGACCTTGGTATCAAATCTTTTTTCAGCGTCGAAAAGCCTATTGCAACTCAGTCCAAGGGAAAACTAAAGGCTGTAGATTCTGACTACGGTAGCGACGTTTTCCCGCGTTCTTCAAGACTTCTTGCTCGTCTGGATTCGCTCACTTTGCCGAAGGAAAGGAATACCCTTGATGGATATATTTTACCGTCGAGCGGCGAACGCAAGACAAAAATGGTACCAACGCCATTCCCAATGTCATTCTCTTCGTCAGATACTGAGTATACTTTCGACGAGGACGAAGTTCCACCTCCCGGACCACCTGCGATTCCATCACCGCGCAAAAACGTACGTAAGGGAATACCCTCTTCCTCATCGTCATCGGAGGAACACTCGAGCCCTGAGGGTGCCCGAGAGCGTAGAAAGCACGCGCTGAACAAGACCCCTCGCAAAGTCAGAGAACATTCATCTCCTAGGCAAACAACTACTGCGGACAACAATACCGACCATAGTCCATCTAAAGTGAAACCCGTGGGACGCACGATACGAGATATATCTCATCCTTCTCGCGTACGCGCGGCCTCACCGTCGCCTGCTGAGCGAAACAAATCTCTCTCAACAAATTCTAGCACAAGAATGTCACCCCGCCCCACCAGAGAGCCTCGACCACCTGCCCCGCAACCGCAAAGCCTTAGTGTTGTCATCATTATATCCTCGGACTCTGAGACTGATGTGCCCCCAAGTAAACTCAAACCTAAAGCTAAACTTAAACCAGCATCCAAGCAACTTTCAGCCTCGGACGGCTCGGAATTTCGACGCCCTGAATCTAGTTCTTGCCGAACGTCCTCTTCAAACGCCGCCGTTCATCCACTTCTGCTAGCTCGAGCCAGAGCGAAAGAAAAGGTGTGCTTGTCGTGTTTATAACTTTTTGACATTACTGATACATTGACGGCAGTTAAAACCAGTGAAGACCAGAGAAATCATTGAAATCGACTGACGACTTATGTCTTGCTAATGATTATCTACCGTGATATAACCATCTTCCCTAATATGACCCTCATAATGTATACCCATGTCATATGTCCTTCAATGTATTATGACAATTCATTTGTACTTTCGAGCATACGATCAACTCAATGAACTGCAGTGTTTGCAACATTGAGGTCTACCTATTCTCGGGACCTGCATTGTATCCGTATTTAAGGTATCAACGCGTCTAGAGTGGTTCACGGTGCCTGCCTATCATCCTCGTCAAATTGCAAGTACTCAACAAAATCTGACTAACCTGTGCAACCCGCATCTAGAAGACTTGCTCTTCACTTACAGCAATCCTTGTACAGGCTGAATGCGACCAGAGATTCCAGCCAGACAACCAGGTTAGGTCCCCTGAGCAATGTTAATCGGTTCATGAGAAGACTCCTGCTCAGAAAACAAATTTGGGATGTCCTCTGTCATGATAAACTGGACGGATGTATTGTTGAAGGCTCCCAACCAATCAGCACACTCAGGGAGAGGTGTAGCTTCCGCTTTTGATGCTAATCAGAAATCAACGGTGAGCGACAGACCATGGAAGATGATGGAGCAATCTGTACCTGCTTTGACAACATGTGGAGCGTCGGCCATTAATTTGCTCATTGGGTTGCTGGGTTTCATTGGAATTAAGCTAGTAGTTCAGATGAATGTAGGAAAACATTCGACATTCACCTCTGGATGTAGTCGTCGAAGTGATTGCATATGAAGAGTAGGTTTGAGAGGTATTCGTGTTTCCAGTTAGCGCTCAGCACACTTTCGTACAGGGGCAAATCACAGTGAGGCATGAATAGTATTGTCGGGGAGGATAGTGCATGATATTGCTATCAGAAAACTCGTTTGGTGTCCCGTTGTATTGCGAAAATGAATTCAAACTCACCGAGTCGTCGCTGTCCAACACGCATATACCAAGGTCTTTGAAAAGTGCCTTGTCTTCATCCAAAAATATTGGATCGTACAGAGAAACCTTTGAAATCTCCTACTTCATGAAAGGTTGGCTCAAACTTCGGATTGGGGACAGATGAATTACTTGCGATCTGAAATTTCTGGCAAAGGTCGAGCAGAAACGCGAGCTGCACTCGTGCGTTATTTGATGAATCTGGGCTTCCAAGTCCCAGACATATAAAAGATGGTGAAGTTGTGAACTGCTTGAGAGAAATCTCGAGTATCTCTAGAAGAGGGGAGCAGTCAAGCCAAACGTTGGAGGGACGTGAAGCAAGAACCGCAGATTACTATGACATTCATCAAGCCAGTCGGCGTCCAAATTCTCTTGTATCCGCAGTACGCGGGACTTGAGAGACTCTCTTGTTATATGTTGACGGCCCTTCCGTTTCTTGCGTGAAGGGGAAGAAGTATTCCAGTCATTCTGAGTAACGCTGGAAGTCATTGTGAAAGTGGATGGGCGCTAATCATAGAACTTGAAGTTGTGCTATAGGCTCCTATGGTTGTCCACTTAAAGTATTCGTAGTACTGAGAACGAGGAGCACATACCATTGATTGTGTAAATGTAGACTTTTTCACTCGACAACAGAAAATGAAGAGAAGGAATGCAGAACCAACTTGAAGGCAACAACTTCGCGCCGGAATTTATAGCGCTATCATACATAAAGAGCCAATATATAGTGACGCACCCATAGCTCTAAGCTAAAGCGCTAATCGCGCAGCAATCTCAAGCTCCAAATCGCTACCTAGCGTTGTATTCAATTTCGATGAAGAATAGTACATTTTATTACAACTGTGAAGAACGACGCGTGAACTACATGATCAAACAGCGCTCCATTTCAGAATCACCACACAATATTTCGTGCATGAATCCACGGAGGGAGCTGTAGTAACATCATTCCAGAGCTTCAGCTCGTTGTTGTATACTGGACCGCTTTCGTATCTGGTAGGTCCCATCCATTCTTTCTTGACAAGGGCATTTCCGGTGGTACTCAGCGTACGACCGTCATGTAGCTTGTACTGCTCTCTGCTCAATTGATTGGCAATAGCATACATCTAGACATCTTTTCAGCAGAGGGTTTGTGTCGCCATAGTCGACGAGAAACTTGCCTGTTCTTTGTCCCTCTCAATGGTTTCTAATTCAAGTACAAGCTCCTCCAGCCTTATTAACTGATGGAATTGATACGACCAGATGTCTTCGAATGCGAGCGCTTTGTTCCGCTCCCAATGCCACCAATCAGACTGTCGAATAGTGATATGGATTGACCTGGGTCTGAAGTCACGCAGACCACATAGCGTCACGAATCCATCTCTAAGCCACCACAATTGCGTGAAAAGATGAACACGGGCGATGTGATCCTTCTGTTCTTCCGAGAGGCGCGCAAAGTATTTTGACGGTTCGCCATAACGTAACCTTGGGGGCCCTCTTTGGCACCAGAATACGTGTTCGTTAATTATCACGGGCAGTAGGTGAGTTTCCAGATAGATCAGCCTGCATGTCTGCAGCAGAGCGGTATCGATTCGTGTGGAATAATGATAGCCAGGACGATAGTAGTAAGCATTAGAGGGAAATGGTTTCTCGATGATGTCGTAGCGCAAGAGAGCGAAGTAGAAGATCCGATTACGAATTTCGGGTGGTATGCGAGTGAACAGGGGACTGCCCTTTTGCCTATTAGTATTAGGGCTCACAGCGAAAACCTCAGAGAGCTTGGTCTGCATCGATACTAGTAGACTAGTTAGTATGCTGGCAGCTGGGTGACGAGAGCCTTAGAGGGCTTTGCCGGTCTTGCCATTGTATTTATATGGCCACTGAGGAACCGCCACCAAACCGCCACCGTCGATTCATATCAGGTTGATTGTTTCTGCTGCGCCCAAATCATGATATGATAACGACGTCGAAGATTTCATGGCTCGATGTTGACCCAGTCAGTGCATGATTAATGAGAGACTCTCTTGTTATATGCTGACAGCCTTCAGTTTCTTGCGTGAAGGGGAATATCCCAGCGAGTAAGCTGCCAGCGATTGTGGTTACTAATTACATGGGCGCTAATCACAGAAGTCGAAACGGTAACAGACGGTAACCCCTATTAGAGGTTTGTCCACTCACGCTCTCACCGAGACTCGAGTTGGTCCTGAGAACGAGGAGGCACCTGCACATAAGTACCATGATTGCATCGATGTATAATTTCGATAACAGAAAATGAAGAGAACCAATATAGAACCAAAGCCTTGTGCTAGCACCCAACCTGAAATCATACCAGTGACCCACCCATAGATCAGATCTAAGCTAATCGAGCAGCAAAAGTTCAAACGTTCAAGCTCAAGCTTGGCGTTGTATTCGTCTTCAATAGATAGTAGTACAAAGACTTCTCAGATCAAACAGCACTCCATTTCAGGAAAACCACACAAAACTTCGTGCCTGAATCTACGGAGGGAGTTGCTGTAGTCATACCATAGTTCCAGAGCTTCAGCTCGTTGTTGTACACTGGACCGCCTTCGTATTGGGTAGGTCCCATCCATTCTTTCTTGACAAGGGCATTTCCGGTGGTACTCAGCGTACGACCGTCATGTAGCTTGTACTGCTGTCTGCTCAATCGATTGGCAATAGCATACATCTAGAAATCTTGTCAGCTGAGGGTACGAGTGGCCATAGTCAAAAGAAACTTGCCTGTTCTTTGTCCCTCTCTACGGTCTCAAGTTCAAGCGTAAGCTCCTCCAGCCTGTTCAACTCATGCAATCGAGTCGACCAGTTATCTATGAATGTGAGCGCCAAGTTGTCCTCCCACCACCACCAATCAGATTGTCGGACAGTGATATGGATTGACCTGGGTCTGAAGCCACGCCAATCACATAGTTCCATAAAATCACCTTCGAGCCACCACAATTGAGTAAAGAGATGAACACGATCGATGACATCCTTCTGCTCTTCCGTAAACTGTTCGAAATATGCAAATGGGTCGTCGCCGCATTTCAATCCTGGGGGCCCTCTTGCGCACCAGAATACGTGCTCGTTTACTATCACGGGCAGTAGGTGAGTTTCCAGATAGATCAGCCTGCATGTCTGCAGCAGAGCGGTATCGATTCGTGTGTAATAATGATAGCCAGGACGATAGTAGAAAGCATCAGAGGGATATGGTTTCACGATGTCGTCGTAGCGCAAGAGAGCGAAGTAGAAGATCCGATTACGAATTTCGGGTGGTATGCGAGTGAACAGGGGACTGCCCTCTTGCCTATCATGGTTCACAGCGAAAACAGAGAGCTTGGTCTGCATTGATTCTAGTAGGTCAGCTGGCGGCTGGGTCAGTGGAGCCTTTCCGGTGTATTTATATGGCCAGATCAAATGAAGCGATTGCAACGAGGCACCTTCAGGCCAGTAGTTGTAGCCGTCTGAAATACGTGGATATGTCGATTCATATCACTGTCAGGATGTGACTTGATTGTTTCTGCTGCACCCATATTACATAAGTATCATATGATGATACATACCAACATCGCAAAGATTTCTCAGCTGCTAATCAAACAGCACTCCATTTCAGAATCACCACACAAAATTTCGTGCATGAATCCACGGAGGGAGCTGTAGTAACATCATTCCAGAGCTTCAGCTCGTTGTTGTATACTGGACCGCTTTCGTATCTGGTAGGTCCCATCCATTCTTTCTTGACAAGGGCATTTCCGGCGGTGCTCAGCGTACGACCGTCATCTAGCTTGTACTGCTGTCTGCTCAATCGATTGGCAATAATATACATCTAGAAACCTTTTCAGCAAAAGGACAAGTGTCGCCATAGTCGGCGAGCAACTTGCCTGTTCTTTGTCCCTTTCGATGGTTTCTAATTCAAGTATAAGCTTCTCCAGCCCTTTCAACTCGCACAATCGTTTCGACCAGGTGTCTTTGAGTGCGAGCGCATGGTTCTGCTCCCACCACCACCAATCAGATTGTCTGACAGTGATATGGATTGACCTGGGTCTGAAGGCACGCAGACCACATAGCCCCGCAAATCCTCCATCTTCAAGTCCTCCTTCAGCTTCAAGCCACCACAACTGCGTGAAAAGATGAACGCGGTTGATGACATCCCTCTGTTCTTCCGTGAGCCCCGCAAAGAATTCTGACGGTTTGCGATAAGGTAACCCTGGGGGGCCTCTTCCGCACCAGAATAAGGGTTCATCTGCCTTTATGGGCAAAAGGCGAGTTTCCAGATAGACCAGCCTGCATGTTCGCAGCAGAGCGGTATCGATTCGTGTGTAATGATGATAGTCAGGGCGATAGTAGAAAGCATTAGAGGGATATGGTTTCTCGATGATGTCGTAGGGCAAGAGCGCGAAGTAGAAGATCCGATTACGAATTTCGGGTGGTATGCGAGTGAACAGGGGACTGCCCTCTTGCCTATTAGTATTAGGGCTCACAGCGAAAACCTTAGAGAGCGTCTGCGTCGATACTAGTCGCCTAGTTGGCATGCTGGCAGCTGGGTGGGTAGAGGGCTTTAGAGGGCATGTATTGTACTTTTATGGCCTCGAATTATATTGTCGAGAGGCCAGCCGTTGTGGTGAGATTCTGTGGATTCATATCACAATGTGACCTTGATCGTTTCTGCGCCCATACATATCATATGATGATACCGACATCGAAGATTGTATGGCTCGATGTTGACCCAGTCAGTGCACGATTACAATTTGGGCGTCGAACACATGGCTGAAACTGTTGTAGGGTCACGACGATGCAACCGCCATCATGCTCGCTGTGCATCTGCCAAACATCCATCTCTTAGGCATATCAACGGTAATTTCTCATGCAGAACAGCATTTAACGCCCCACCTCTATCCTCATATCTCGTTCGACTAGACACACGGAAATGCCAGCAGCTACCATACCGCCGTCAACGCTGCACGATGTCTTCTTGCCTTTGGAGCTGAAGAAAATGTCCGTGTATATCCTGGAGCGACCAAACCTCTCTTACTTCGCCCAAAACATGATCCAGAGATTCATGGCCCTGATGGACTTGGAGGCGTTGAAGGGTTACCTGGAATTGACGATCCAGCAGTGTTGGCTTTGATAGCAAAAGATGAAGATGGTTCGATTGTCAGAGCCCTGGATGGAATGTCAAAGCACATCAAGGAGACTTGGAAGAATGGCTCTGGATCCAAAGTCACCGTCGTTTCTTGCGGTCCAATGTCCAATATTGCTCTTTTCATTAGCGTGTATCCTGAGCTAGTGGCGGCTATAGAAGAATTTGTCTTTATGGGAGGAGGTGTAGGCCTCGGAAATCGGTCTCCTGTTGCAGAGTTCGTTGCTTAAACGAAATTTTTTCTGGCCTTCGCACTGAATCGATTTATCTTCAACAGAATTCAACATTCTCTGTGATCGTAAGTGTGTTCGTCTGAGCCCGATACGTACATAACTGACGCATCATGTATAGCTCACGCTGCGCAAATCGTACTAGATGCCCCAGTTCCTGCAGTCATGATTCCAATCAACGTAACTCATACCGCCATCGTAACAAAGCAAATTCACTGGCAGCTACTTACTCCCGCTGTTGTAGTTGGTCCACCAGATTCACCCTTACCCAAAGCCCACACAAGCTTGCGCCACACACTGTCTACTCTGATCAGCTTCTTCGCGGACACATACAAATCTACATTCGGGTTCAACGATGGCCCCCCTCTCCATGATGCGCTCACGATCGCCTACGTGTCCCAGCCAGAGCTTTTCAAGACCCAGCGTTACCGAGTAGACATAGAGCTTACGGGAGCGCATTCCACAGGCGAGACTGTTGTGGATGTTTGGCATTATCGCGACTGTGATGACAGCTGGGGTCCGAATGGCAAGAACTGTCTTGTTGCAGAGTCTCTCAATGTTCGTGCTTGTGAATTTACCGCTTGGTGTTGTCCTTACGGAACCACTACTCTAGGTGAACGAATTCTTCAAGATCTTCCTCGATTGTGTCAAGCGCTGTGATGGAGTCTCTCCGTTGAACAAGACTACAGACTTGTAGGACGTGCCGTGAAGGGATGATTTGCTGGAATGCTGCTTAGACTTATGCTCAGACTCTCAACGAACGACTGCCTCAGTGTGCCCATATAATCTTCTTACGACTAGCGACTTTCGCTGGTCAAAGCGATAAATAGCGGCCTTGGCTGAGGCTCAGTCAGATGTACTCAATTTCCCCATATCGAATCCATCAGCTAGCCTCATATATCCAATAATTGATTTTCTTACATATGTAGGCGCAATATACAGCCTATTTTCAAGATACTACACAGATCATGCAATGACGGAAGGCTCCCTGAAGGATGGGTTGAATGCTTTCCTTGTTCTACCCACATCCCTCTTCAGATTACGACGATGAGATTTCGCCTGTGGCCATTCCGCAAGCCAAGTCTTCATCGCAGCAAGTGCCTTTGTCTGGACCGCAGCAATGGTATTGTCAACTTGTCCACTTGCAGTCGAGAGATCTGAGCAATGGAAACCATCACCGATTGCAATAGGCTGCGAGGATGTGCTTGCGACGTTGACACCATCAGCAGACACGGTTGCTTCTCTCCATGGGTCTCCTATTTAGTATTGACCGAACCATCAGTATGCAGATCATTGATGATAGGATAAATATACTGACGTTGACCGTTGGCGAAGAATAGACGATCGATGCTCACGTTCCAACCTGCATATTTACTGTTGACGTTTGCGACACCTGCAGCCATCGGAGGAGGGTTTTTCGCAGAGAACACGTCTGAGAACATCCATTCGCATTGGCGCTATGGTATAACGAGTGATTGGATGAGTACTCGAGAATAGGTGAGGTGCAATAGACTTACGATGTCATAGGACGGCTGGACCAGACGAGTGACGACAGTAGGGTGATCTTCTGGTGCTCCGTCCTAGATACAGTAATGAGCCAAACAACTAAGATGAAAACAGAAAATCATCGAACCTGGAGGAATCCAACTTCGTTGCACCTATAAAGAGGTCAGTAAGGAATCAAATTTTGGGGCTGAAGGACTTACACGATCCAGGTCCATGACCGACCGGCATTATCAATCGAGGTGTCGGTATAATACGTTGAAGTTTGGTTGTAGGAACCCAAGCAAGTTCTGATTCACGGACGCTCAGTAATTCTGGCAAGCTGTGAATAAATGGGACACTAACTCGGCGTCTTCGTCCCCACAAACTGTATAGTATCATGTTAGCCTCCAAGTTCTAATATAAGACAGATGTCCAAACTTACGTCCTGCATAATAGCTCGAATTCCAGAAGGCTCCCCAAGCACTCAGAGCATGATCGAGACCCCATCCCTCTGCGGGTGCGCTAACTCCATTTTTGACTTCGAGCGCGTCACAGAAGTCGAAGAAAGTTGCGCCAGGGCCAGAGGTAGGTTGTAGCGACTGCCAATCCCAGAGGTTGTTTCGAACTGGACACAAGTCAGAGGAAAGGACGTATATGAACCAAGAAATTCTTTAACATACGAGCTAACGCCAGAGTTCAATTAGTACTTGAAGGGTTTGATTGACGAAGAGATACTTACAACCGGCAACATCATCCAAATGGGTCATGGCACCAAGGCCAAAGTTGTCCTTGATAGCTTGAATAGCGGCAGTATCTTTCCCAGTGAAAACTTGGTCAACGTGTGCGATGACAGCTTCTACATCAGCGGAGCAATTCTGGGACATGAATTGACGGATTGGTTCAAAGTATCCCCAGTAGTCCCTGAGCAAAGATTATCATGAGCCGAGCAGCAGAAGTATGCGGACGGTCAGGTTCTCTCACAGAATAGCTTCAACGACAGCTGAAGAGGCGTACCCAGCCCAAAACAGACCTGGCTTGCTATCGTTTTCAATCAAGTTAGTGATATTCGTTTCAGGTTTGCAAAGGTCTACTTACTTCACCATAGTCCAACTCGTGAGGGCTCCGGAGTAACTTCCTCCTATCAAAATCCAAGGAGCATTATCCGGACCCAAGTGGTCTCCGTTGGGCATAGGAAGTTTGACGTTCTTGGCGAAGTATTCTAGATCATCAATAGCTTGCTGAATCGTGTGGTACCTCAAGCTTTTGCCAGAGAGATCAGAAATGGGGTTGCTAAGACCATAGTATCGGTGCTCGAGAACTATCGCAGACCCGTTTTGTTGCTGAGCAATAAGACCGTTTATAGTCCTGTTTGTGAGATACCCAGTGTATGCTGGTCAACATAGAGGGCGTCATTATTTTGGAGCTGAATGAACGGAAGCAATCCTCACGTGCTGCATTTGCCTCTGTGGGAAAGCGTAATTTGGTACAATTTCTTCTTTGCATACGAACTGCTACGTACCTCCGGGTGTCATCAAGATGATTGGGCCTTAAATAGCATTCAACGTTACATTCATCTCCAGGTCGTCTGCTGGTACATACCTCCTGCTCAAGCAGTCAGATTGCACAAAGAATCTGATAGAAAAATTTCACGTACCCGTTTCGTAAAACTCATATGTATGCCAGAACCGCTGCTGAAATGTTCCCAAAGAAGGGTTATTGTGATCAATCTGGGGACTTCAAGGTGAGAGGTCGTTATCTGGCTGTATTCACTGCACGTACCAGCTGATCGAAGTAGTAGGTAGTGTCTAAACAAATTGAACCATGAGCATTCAACCAAAATCTCCGGCGTTCTGCTGCTACGCACTGTAAGGGGGAAGCTGGGTGCCATTGCGGCTCACAACAGGACCATCTTCGGGGATGTTCACAATCGGCATTGAAGGTGACACCTTTGCGTTTGCATTGCGACGTCCGTCCGGAAGAATAGCAGCAGTAAACTGCGAACACAGAAGGGAGACAACCAGACCACCGAAAATGCGGGGAAACATGGCGGCTTCGGAGCAGTCCTCAAGAAAGGGCTAGGTAGGCGAATACCTTGATAGTGGCTTATATATGCGATGTAGCATATTTGATAGACCTTGGAAGCATGATAGGATCAAGCTGAGAACCAAGAGAACCGAGGGGATACGCATGGAAAAGGTACGACCGAATTCTGCAGCGCGCTTCTGCGCGTTGTCATGTTAGACCATACTGCAACAAAGATAAGGCTGTAGGTCACACATGATTACCTGCGTATACGCCCAGTGCCCCCATATGCACGTCCATAGCATTCTGCTACATGTGTACCAGAATCACATAATTTGGTTGGCACATGGGCAATATTGCGGACTGCTACATGCCGTTAACTAGCTAACAATAGCAGACAATAGCTAACAATCCGGTCGGAATGTAAGTATCAACAGTCATCGGAGAGTGCTCGAACTGAAGCGGGCCCCGCTGCTAGCCCGGGGAGTTTAGCGAGCCAATGCTGCAAACTAAACTGTTTGATTTTGATCTCTGGGAGCGCACAGGAGCAGACAGGAGCGCATCAGTAAAATCCAGCTGGTTTCCAAGTCGGTATTCAGATACATAGCCCGTAATAGCCGAGAACTAACTTAAGCTTCAGCACCCGTTCAGCACCACAGGAGACCACAATGTACCGATCTCATCCGGATGATCAAAGCTGCTGTGTCGATTTGAATCACTGTCACTCGTGAATATGTTGCGGCAACGTCTACACAGATGTAATGATACAGATGAGGAAGACTGAGTATATAAACTGCTAGATGAATAGGTCAAAGTTGTATATAATGTAGAATGTACATGTCATCCAAAGAATCATGAAAATCGTTTAATCAAAGATACGGCTTTGGGGCCGCCCTCCATCCAGAAATATCTTACTGACAGGTCGTGCAGCGGTCCGAGCTCTCCGTCTACCATCCCTCATGCTGCGAATTGCTTGATCCAAGTCTCCACGGCCCACAGATCGTCCAATAGAATTCTGGTGAGGAGATGAGAGAAGTATCTGAGGAGACTGAGGACCTTGCGGCAGCTTGATCGTCTGATACACTTTTGAGTAACTGTTATGGATATATGAGAACTCAAAACATACCGGCTCCGAAGGTGACTCTTCAGCAGATTCGACGGTCTCAGGCTTGGATATTGACGCTTCCAATTTCTGTTGGTACTCGTGCACCTCCAGCGAGCATTTCTGTGTTTGTACATTGAAGTTTAGTGACACATGTAACGCAACTCGAACACATATGCAACTGACCTGCAGCGAGGACGAGAATGATAAGATGAGGTCGAAGAAGTCTTCTGGCTTTGGAGCTTCAGGAGAGTCCGGGGTTTCTCCGTAATAAGCCAGCACAGAGCGCAGGTCAGATTCTACTGTGCTAGCCATTTTCTTCAATGCCTCAATACTTGAGCTAACATGACTTGCGAATGGCTAGAGAGAGGTATGAGGCATACAGAATGTGATCTGAGGTCATTTTTTCGCTCACCTGCATCACATTAACGAACAGATCATTAGGAGCAGACAAATTCGTCCTTCTGAGCTGGTCGATTTCAGTCTTGACAAGATTCAATCCGGCACCCAAAGCGTTTACTGATTGCAAAGTACTCTGTAGCGACACTGCAAAGAACAATTAGTTGTATCTGAAGACCATGAGATGCATACATACCACGAGCAGCTGCTTCTATGTGTGGCATCTCATCTATGAATGTCAATAGGGCGGGATCTTTCCGTAGTAATACTTTGGCCAAATAGTGTAGTAACGTTGGGCATTCTTCTCCTCCCTTCGCTGTCTTGGTTTCTTTCATCTATATAATATGTGAGCGCCAAGATTATTCAAGACCGCAAATGCACCTCATCTTGAGCAATGCCTCAAGTTGGAAACCACGGGCTCCTCCCCGGAAGCTCGTCCCGTTGAGAGCATTGCCGACAGCGAGAACTGCCTGTATAAACTAGTTGGTAGAGCATCGCCTAAGAGATAAAACTCACTGACTTTGAGAACTTGCTTAAACTTCTCAGAATTCCGTAGCTGAACACACGCGGTTCTCAAGACGATCAACTCTGGCCGAATTTCTTCAATATCCACTTCGAGCTTGCGTCGATAAAGCATACAGTCCAGGCGCTCCGAAAGTCTTGGTATGACCATTATCTAGAGTGTATTTTTAGCTAGATAAGACGAGAACAGGCATATGCATTTCTCTACCTCTCCGAAATACTGGTCTGCCTTGGCAAGCTTTCCCAGATCTCCAAAGTCTTTGATACGCATGACCTGATTATTGTTGAGTGCATGACCGAATCTCTTCTCAAATTATCCTCACCTCCTCTGACGTTGGAAGCTGTTTACTAATGGCACGAAGATCGTCGATTGATAACTTCTTGTCGTCTATTTCGAGCAAAGCCCTACGTATATCCGGTAAAGGCATCTTAATTCGTGAAAGCATGATTGCTATCAGAAGAATTTTTCAGTCCATAAGTTCAACGAGAAGCAGTGGAGCACCTACCAATGTTGTTCGCACGAGTGATATCTAAAAGTGTGGTGATAGCTTGCCTCTTCGAAGGACTCAGCGGTGTCTGAGAAGTCTTCGAAGGTGTAGTATCGATACAGAATGTCGCTTCCAAGTCTGCTAAATCAAACTGAGAGTCTGGAATCACATCATTCCAAATGGACGCTTCCACAACTGAATTAGCCAGTTTGTTCCAAAAGAACGGCTTGAGTCGTTTGGCTGGAGGTGCGCTCTTCACCTTGAATGGGGTTTTAAACGCCGAAGGGGGTGGTGGTGGGCCGCCTCCAAAGCCCGGGGGAGGGGGAGGGGGAGGGGGAGGAGGACCTCCGCCCGGCGAGAGAGGACCTGGCGGAGGAGGCGGTGGAGGTGGCGGTGGCGGACTAGTGGGCGCAGCAGTACCTGATGAAATGGGTGGGGGTGGAGGCGGAGGTGGTGGTGGTGGAGGTGGAGGCGGTGGAGGCGGAGGTGAGGTGACGCCATTAACTGGCGCATCAACCTCGAGCGGAGAACTGGAAACCACAGCATCTGGTTCCAGGATAGCAAGACCGGAGGGAGATGGTGGATTAAGTGAAACAGGAGTAGAAGATGCCGAGCGAGGTGGCGGGGGTGGAGGCGGAGGTGGAGGCGGATGGGCTTTCGTTGAGTCAGAGCACGATACAGAGAGTGATTTCTGCTTTGGAGGAGGAGGCGGCGGCGGCGAGCGCATCTTGAATTCTTTTTCCGTCTTAGGCCTTGCAGCAAGTTTAGCCTTGAGATCAACCACCTCTTCACAAAGAGCCGCGATTTGTTGGTCCTTCATTTCAAGGCTCTGAATGGAGCGTTGGGCCATCAATTCGGGGTCCATGTCGTCCGTGTGCTGCAACTCTTCCTCTCTGGACTTAAATCGACTGTAGACTGCCTCCATGGCGCGCTTTAGATAGGATATAGTGTTGGCCTTGATCTTTACTTCATCACGGAGATGAACGATCTAGGCCAAACTTCAGAGGCTTTAAGGATACATTTAAAGTGAGAGACAAACCTCTCCTTGAAGATCATCAATCTGACCCATGAGATTAGCCCATTTCGTCTTGTCAAGTTCTCTCTTCGCACGCTCCTCCTGTATGGGATTCTGTCAGCTTTTCATACCAGGCTGACCAAAATATCTTACAGCTTCACTGGGAAGTCGAGCTTTGACTCGTATAAGCTCGGCTTGTAAGTCACGAACTTCCTTCTCCTTCTGTATCACTCGTTGCACAAACGAGTTGATCTGCACAACCTTTGTAAGCTACATCGATGTTTCAATTGCTGATGTACTCACCTGTCCGGCTTTGCCTGGAACCTTGGACTGAGCACTTGAAGGCACTGACTTGAAGGATTCGAGCTCGGCGATTTGTTCGCTCATTTGGGTACGTAAGGTAGTCCTCTGAAAAGACAGTCAGCATGAGTTAAGCTGGTCGAAGAAAGGACATGGACCTCTTCGTTGAGCTCGTCTACTTGATTTCGCAGGCGTTCAAGTTCTGCCTGAACATCCCCCATGGGATCACCTTCTGAGGCGGCCTTGACTTCTAATTCTTGGCCAGTGATATGTTCAACAGAGGAGGCAAATCGCTTCATGAACACATGCCAATTATCGTCGCTGAGAAAAGAAGGGGTTAGTTGCTACAGGTGAAAATAATTCAATTCACCGACAAGTTGTCTAGCATTGCTGCTTGCTGCACGAATCGGTCCAGAACAGTCAAAAGGTCTGCCTTGAGTTGTCTTGAAGTATTCATCAATTTGGGTCCATGATATCACAGAAAGCAAACAGTGACTTACATGCTGGCATCTTTCTCCAGTATTTCAGCATAGTGATTCAAAATATCGACCATCAACGGATATAGCTCTCCGTGTTGCTTGGAAAGCCGGACGAGGTCCTCCAACGCGAGTTCGGAATCTGAGCGCACGCGGTCCCCGTTCGCGACACGGCTAATCAGTGTCTGCGTTCGCTCGCGTATATCTTCTTCATCCTCAAACTTCTCCTCCAAATAATAATTCAGCTGATTCATGAGCTTTTCTGGAGGTTGAATATACCGCAATGCCTGGTAAAATTCAGAGTGGTGACCAGTTTCCACAAGAGTGTCAAACGTACAACAATCACTTCATTGATCCCACGTCGTCCAAGTTCTTCTCGCATAAGGACACGTTCTTCCACTCCTTGAGGGGCGTTTGTTATTGCGTTGATTAGTGTCATGGATGCTCTGCGTGCGTTCCAGACTTCTTCATCCTCCCCATCATAACCAAGATCATCTGGCTCAGCGTTATTCGCAAGGTCGGGAAGACGCAAAGCGTTCACAAGGGTTTCAAAGCGGAAGTTCTCGTTGTATGTGACCCGATAGTCGGACATCGCCGCCAGCACAGCTTTATATCCGTCTGGAGGAGACAACGTACAGATTGCAGCCAAGATATCTGACACCTCCGCGCGAACCTTCAGAGAAGGCGTACTTAGAACATAAGCGATGTAGGTGATGATGAGAGGCGACTGAAGCGCTTTGGAAAATCCGAGCTACACAACGAAGAGTCAGCCAAGATAATGAGGAATACACCGAATAAGAATACCTGGGTGTTAAGGACGGCCCGCAAGCATTTGGTAATCTGAAAAAGGTTTTCGTTTTCAGTCTCACTCAACTCCCTCCTCTTTCCTGCCTTCCCGAGGAAGGCAGCCAGAAGGGTCTGTAGAGCATCCATTCCTTGGTCGTCTTCAATGAATTGGTCAGTCCAACTCAGAGGTTCAGTAGTTATGTGGATTGCCAGATGATGGACATGTTTTCTGAGCTCTGGGTCTGTGGTTTTGGCCGAACGGAGGATGTCAACATACCACCTAGGTGGCTTCTCTTTCTCCGTCTTGGTGACACCAGAGGTCTTGAGTAGATAGCTCCAGACTCCTCCAGTGCTTTGAGGTTGTACTGGCTGTATCACTTCGGCTGCCTTCTCTACTCTCGTAGTACTAGCAACAAATTCTGCAGAAGAACCAATCCCATCAAGCTGAGATGCACCCCAGGATGTTATGGAGAATCGACGCATTACATCTCCCGTGAGTTGTGGAACCAGCCGGGTCAAGCCGGCCCCGCTGGATGGGCCAAACGTCTGGTTTCTAGCCGGCGATTTAGAAGGCGAGGCACTAATACTCTGACGCACTTGGCGCACAAGGAGCTTTTTCTGATCAAGCGGTAAAGCGCGGGTCTTATCACGAGCGCTGCCCTTTAAGTTCAGTTTATCCTGGCAAAATGCATAAGAGAATTAACAACACGACAAGCAAAAGCGCAGATACATGTACGAACCAATGCCTCATCGAATGCATCCTCATCGAAGTCCGATTCATCTTCAGTGCTTGGCGAAGGACCCACACCCTTCAACCCGTTACCAGTATGATGTGCTACAAGTCGCGGTTCGCTGACTATGCTCTTCCTCTTGTCAGACGGTAGAACAACGCTAGTTCTTGGAGTACTTTCTGTTGGCGCTTGCGATAACCACCCTCCAAAGAAGGAGGACAACCGATTCGCGGAAACAGAATGCCGCCATTCGGCATTATCATGACCAGAGTCTGAGTTATTCTTCGTTACCTCTGGCCGCCGCATCTTCGCAGTCCCTCCCCCTTCCTCTTCATCCTCTTCATCCTCTTCATCATCTTCGTGGTCCTCATCGGACTCCTGCAATGCAGCGAGTTGCCGGATCGTTGACTCAGAAGGCTCGAGAGACGCCATGGATGCACTGCGTGATTTAGACCGACGATACCATTCGTCCGGAACACATATTCTAAAAGAACGGGTAGCAGAGGGCGAGAAAGGATTTGGAGATGAAGGGAATTCGACTGTTGAATGTATAAACGAAGATCCGGGCAGTCTCGAGAACTCTAAATTCAAGTTAGAAAATGACATGAGAAGAATACATACATGCGCACGCACTCTCAGAGGTTCCCTCTGACCAAACCTCTTCCATCACATATTCGAGGTTTCCTCCTCCAGGAATAGGCAGAGTTTGGGTTAAACCAAGTTCATCAATTATTTGATTGGTTACATCGTCGACGCTCATATGCCTTGAGATGAAGCACTTATACACAAAGGTGTCGTGAATCTCGGGAACCCGCAGAAACGATAGATTCAAGCCAAGGGAAGGATTAAGTGATACCAATCGTAACACCGAGTTATGCAAGTGACTCGTCAGTGGAAAAGACGAAAAGTGCCTTTGCGCAGATGGCTTTGCAGGTGCGGTATTTAGCAAAGGAGCTATCGGCTCAGAAGGATCGACAATCCCTGGAACGCGATTTCAGCATGCAATGATTGCAAAAGAACCACGCGACACACCATCTCCAAGAGCTTCGAGGTCAGCTTCCTCCCAAGGTCTACCGTTCCTTTCCTTCCGAAATCTCTGCAGAGCCCAACCGTGGTCTTCCAAGTCCCCAAGAATCTCTGACCGGATATTGACATTCTTCAGATGAAGTAGAGCGTCGATGACATCTTGTGCTGTGGCAGTGTGTTCCACTTCAGCAAATTCCAGATCTCCGTTGACCAAGGTGACCGGTATCAAGGAGGAGGTCGCATCCATAGTAGCACTTCAAGTTGTAGATCACGTAACTTTGTGGATAGTAGTCCGCTTTCAGAGTAGATGAATAGCCATGAAAGTGGTCAAGACTGCCTTTGTCGTTCCCAAAGGATCGAGAAAGCGTCAAGCGTAGTATGAGTATTAGCAACAAGTCAGAGTAGGTCAGAGTGCCGCAAGCGGCTCTTCGCTTCAGGCAGCGCTGGTGAAGCCAGAGCACGTGGGTTTTCCAATTTTGTTGCCTTGTCGACATGTCTTACTCCGCTCTGAAAAATGGAAATAGATTCCTGTGAGATATTACATGATACATCTATTGTACACAACACCGTATCGAAAGCAAGACAACGAGACAAAACCAAAATAATTTATAGCGGGCCTCAGATGCCGGACGTGAAGCCAGAGGATTCTTCTGTGTCCACGGAGGGATGCACCATGTAGTATACTCTGACATTTTCCCCATCCGTCGCCCCCGAACTTTGTGCACTCTCATCCATAGAGGGTAACGATTCTTGCACGTCTCCTTTAACCTCAAGAAGGTAGTTGTCCTACGGAACAAGTCAGAATTGGTTTTGATAAAAACCTCAAGAAGTGGAGATACCTTGACCAGCTTCTTCAGCATCTTCGTAATGAGCTCCTTCTCGTACTCTAACTGTTCTACGTCTTGAATCTCGTCCTCCTTTGTCTCCAAGTACCAATCTATAAGCTCGTCTCTATCCACGCCCTGGCCTGTCTCTCGTTCTACCTCCGAAAGATGAAGAACAATCAGACTCTGTAACGTTATGTACTTGTCATGCGAAATGATCATTCTTCTTTTCGGTGCTTGTGGAGCAGGTGCTGCTGCTGCTGTTTCATGGTGCGAAGATGAGGAAGCAACAGCCGTGGAAGTTGTCTTATCCACTGCAGTCGATGACGACTGTCCTTCCTCCAGCTGGGAGTCCGTCGTTTGTTCGGCTGCCGACATTTCTACATCTTGTGACTCTTCGTTGGCGTCGGATGTTTGGGCAGCAGGTTGGGCTTGGTCCTGTTTGCTTGTCTCCTCTTCGTCGAAATCTATATCGTCTTGTTCCACATGAATAATCGATTGCCTGAGGAGGGTATACGCTTCCCGCACGAAGACTGGCGTGATCTACGAAAAAAAGACACGTCAGCATAGGTGACAACCTTTGAACAGCACAACATACCTCAGAAGTACAGTTCGCACGAGCGATTGCCTCACTCAATCGAATCATACTCTCGAGCTGTCGTACTGTGATGCGGTACGAATTTCGTCCTGCACCCGATGCATCGTCCTGGCGCAAGATACGATATTTCTCGACTAGGACGTCTGCGGCTTCTGGCGTGAGCTATTTCACGAAAGGTCAGTTCAACATTCAAGAGTTGAGATAACAAACGAGTAAGGCTTACCTTGGGGTTAAAGGTCCGAGCATACCGAATATACCTTTGCAGGCTCTCTGTGCTGAACTCGGGGTTGATCGCCGCATCTTGATATCTGTGCACATTGACTATATGTTTTGCGAGATTGAAATCGGTCTTCTCGTCGCACTCATCGAGCACGACAAAGAACAGATCGAATCGACTCATGATAGGCGCGCTCATCTGCACATTGGCTCTTAAAGTCCTCTTGCGATCATATCTCCCTCCGATGGGATTGGCAGCAGCCAAAATCGACGTCCGTGCATTGAGAGTGGCATGTATACCGGCCTTGGCAATTGAAATAGTCTGCTGTTCCATGGCTTCATGAATAGCAACCTGGTCGGAAATGTCCATCTTGTCAAATTCGTCAATGGCGCAGATACCGTTGTCCGCAAGCATCAGAGCACCAGCTTCGATAGTGAACTCGCCCGTCTCTTCGTCTTTGACGACAGCGGCGGTGAGACCGGCGGCAGAGGAAGCTTTACCGGACGTATACACTGCCCGTGGAAGGAAAGAGCAGATATATCTGACTCAAAATAAGTCAGTGTTACTTTTATATATTCAAAAGTAACTTATTTTAAGAACTGAGATTTGGAAGTGGATGGATCACCGACTATGCAGATATTAATATCACCACGAAGATGCATGCCCTCGGGTGTCTGTTTATGTACACCTCCCATCAGTTGCAGAAGGAGACCTTTCTTGACGATTTCGTGCCCGTAGACAGTCGGAGCTATACTCTCAACCAAACGCGAGTATATGTGTTCTGAATCGATCATAGATTTGAGTTCTTCAAACTCGGGTTCTGTCAAGGACTGGATGAATGACTGTCCGCTTTCTTCACCGCCTTCCTCTTCCCCTCGAATATTTGTGCCGCTCTATAAATCTCCGATGAGAGTTAAACAACGTGGCAGGAAACTCTACTCACTAATCCATCCGCGTTATGTACCATGCATGCCAGGAATGCAGTCTTGTACTGCATGTCCCTCACACCGAGACTCTTCAATCCTGTGACCCCGCCGCCTATGCCTCCATTGGTGCGACCGCGATTAGCTTCACGCTGAAGTTGAGCGCTGTTGCCGCCCGGAAGTCCCAACTGACTGACATCAGGTACAACAATGAATGTACCCGTGAACACACATTTGTCTCCAGCTTTAGCTCGCTCGACAAGCTCCGACCGCAAAATCACGTCCAAAGACCGAGGCATAGATCCTGTGGGAATCTCTGAAGGGTTCTCCTGAATTCTAACCTTTTGCCAATCTGTGAACTTGGAGGTGTCGATCTGAAGCTGCCATGCAGATCTATTTCCGCATGTCGGGTTTGGACAGAGGGCAGGCTAATTCGAGGGAATCAGGCTTTGCTATAGACCACGCGAAAACATATTCGACTCACTTCTGTATACTTGAATTGTTGCTCAACGTCGTTCACAAGGCCCTTGCAGATTTCGCAGATGAAACTACCAAATAGTAGCTCAGGCCTAACTTCGCTCGTACGAGTGACAGTACCACTGATACTCATAAGAGTACCAATCTTGTCTGTGCGCAGATCTCTGATACCTGAGACCAAAGGTAGGTGGTAGAACGCGATATTGAATTCCCGCGACTGCAAATTTGCAGAATCTGTACTGGCTGCAGTCGGATTTATCTTGAGATATTCCGGTTCGAGTTCGGTCACAAGGTTGAGCAGGGCGCGCCGCAGATATGGTAGAAACCGATAGTACTGTTTTTGAATTGCGCCCGCCAGAACGTCATCCGTAGCAAGAAGATGGCCAAAATCGACATACAATGTAGTAAGCTCATATTCACGCATTGTGTGAATCTGCTGAACGTAAACGAGCTCTCCCTCAGGGGTATCGGGTAAACCACCATCCGAGCTGGGAGTAGCGGCAAAGGCAACACCTTCAGTGAATCTGCAGGTCGGCTTTCAGGACACGATGGCTCATAAGAAAGAAACAGACGCACGTCCTCAAAAACGTTTCAAAACTCTCCGCTACACTCTCCCCTACGGCATCTCTAACCAAAGGCACGTCCCCATTCGGCTGTGTTCTAGGTCTCCTTCTCTTTCTGCCACCTGCAGCATCCTGACTATCGTCACCCTCGTCGTCATCCAGAGCCAAGGCATCACTAGTTGGTCGACGGGGTGTTCCTCTAGATGGTGTTCCTCTTGAAGAGCCCGCACCATTGATGGACTGAGACTCTTCTTCTGGAGCACTACTCGGCGGAAGTGAAGAGTTGAGAGCAGGTGGTGAAGAGAAACCTTCAGAAAACATGATGATGGGAACTGATGAAGGGACGCGACTTCGCGATCCAGGCAAAAATTGAAATTCACTTTAGGGCAGGCCTTTGCGTGTAACCGCTCACGTGCATCGTCAGACCTGTGAAATTCTTTGTTTCCAAACTTGAGGAGTTACTTATTTCTACATTATGCTTGATCTTGACCCTCTTGATCCGTCCTATGTGCAAGATGTTCTTTCTAAACCGCCCTTTGTGGAGATATCAGGTGTGATCAATGTCAGAGACCTCGGAGGATACCCATCTACGTCTTTCTTGGGCAAGTCGACAAGACAACGCTACCTCTACCGCTCAGCAGAGTTATCGGGCATTACAGATGAAGGTATCTTCAATACACACGATCTAAGGCTTTTACTCATCCTCATAATTAGGGAAGCGGCAGTTCAAAGATTTAGGGATATCAACCGTGTTTGACCTGAGATCTGACACCGAAATCGAGAAATATAACTCCCCACTACCCTCCATCGAAGGCGTCAAGATCTTACGAACCCCAGTATTTCAGAAAGAGGACTACAGCCCGGAGATGATGGCCAAGTACGTACGTGGCCTTATTCGCTGTTATATTCCTGTCGCCCGCAAAGAATTGACCGCAAGTCCTTTGTGAAGACGGTACCAACTATACGCTAGCGGGAAAACCGAGGTAACGAGTTCCAGCCACGTTGTCCCCTTCCTTGACTCATCATATATATCATAAGGCATTCATGGAACTCTACTCACAAATTCTCGACCATGGTGGTCTAGCATTTGGAACGATTCTACGACATGTTCGAGATCATCCGGAGGAGGCCTGCATTTTTCATTGCACCGCCGGTAAAGATAGAACGGGTATCATTGCGGCTATTTTCTTGAAAGTGAGATATATTCCTTGTCTTTCGTGAGGTGCTCTTCTCATAGTCTGATCTAGCTAGCTGGAGTAGATAATAAGGATATAGCAGAAGACTATGCTCTGACTCGGGTCGGCCGTGAACCAGCACGAGCGATGATCATGAAGCGGCTTTCCAAAGAACCGTTATTTGCATCTAACAATGAGGCCGCATTAAATATGTTTACGTGCCGGTATGAAGTTCAAAATTCTAAGTGACCACTTCCTGATGTCGATATCTACTCTTAAAGCCCAGAAACAATGACTGCATTCTTAGAGCTTCTGGAGACGAAATACGGAGGTGTAGAGAGTTATCTGAAGCGCGTCGTTGGTCTCTCCGATGACGACATTATGAGCATCCAGAATCACATATTGACGATATCCTCTTCTCATCTATAACTTACCGTACACTTACTACCAGTTCATATCTGTATTGTGTATCTAGAAAACTAGAATGCGGCAATCGTCCTATTGTGTAAGATACATACAAAAACGTGTAATCAGTGCCCACGAGAGAAAAAAGGAACCGTAATAAAAGTGTACGAGCGAAAACGCGATCACTTCCTGGTCAAACTAATCGTCCGTCTGCCCTTCTGTGCCTGCTGCGTCAACGCTGCCGCGGGGTTCATAGACGCCGCTGGCGTAGGCGTTTGTCCTCTCGCTCTGGGATTAAGCGGGGACAACACACTCCGAGGAGAAAATGGTGAAGAAGACGACGGCAGCGTAGGCGGTATCGTAATCTCTCCAGTCACTTTTCTCCGCATGCCTGGCCGGGTGCTCGTTGCGGGACGACCAATCCGCTCACCCTGATCGCTCTGCTTATCAAATTCTTTGAAAGAAGTCATGTCTGTGCCAAGGGCTTGTCGTCTAGCTTTCTCGTGTTTCGATTGTACTGAACGGAAGTGTTGAAGAAGTTCCTGCCACTTGATTTCATCCCGGACGAGCTTGGACCGAGTGGATAGCGGCCCTACGTTCCTGCAAAGTGACTCTAGTGAAAACTTGACACCGTCTAAGGGACCCTCAACGTTCGGTTTGGGAGCAATATAAAGAAAGCCTGCAGAATTGACAGCGTTGAGTCGATTCCGTAAAGAGACAAAGGCAGAACTTTGAGGAAGCAACATCAACAATCCGTATAGACATTTAAACAGATGAGGATATCTGTCAGGCTCCAAAAGTTGCAGACGAAGATCTAGCGTACGCGTCAGTGTAGGAAGAAAATCAGAGCTTTGAACTTGTACGTACACGTAAACACCGGTGACTCGATGAGCTGCACAAGTTTGTCAACTTGAACCAGCATCTGTACCGTTATCTCTAAATCGGCGCTAAAAACTCACTGTGAGCATCTTAATCAGTCCGTGAAGGACAAGAGCTCTTACAAGATATATAGTAGATTTGATGCATGCTCGTACGCTTGAGCCAAGAGGCATAGCGAAAACACTGCAACAGCATTATGACACCATGATCTGTACAAAGTTGTGAACAGCGCCTGGCCATCTTGCTATAGACGATCCGAAATTAGGAATTGAAAGAACAGGAGAAGGAAACGTACCCGTGTCTCAAGACTTTTCAATCGTTTCCTGAAATCCGCAAGTTCTGGTGACGTTATCAAGATGATGTTCAGTTTCTGAACGATGACACTGGCGAATTCCAGATCCTGTGAGAAAATGTGAGAACAGAAGGTCCGTACATTTTTAGGGACACGCACATCTTCCTTTTCCAGAATCTCGGCGAAGGTCTTGTAGATTCGTTCCGTATTCAAATTCAGGCACAGCTGTCGTATAATGAGACTGCCTCTAGTCTCGAGTAGCCGACGATCAGTGCTGAATAGCTCAAGGAGATTCATCATGAATGCTTTGAAGTAGGTCTCTTCTGAACTCGACGATATCTGAGCGAGGAGTTGTAGATCGTGTTTAATGACCTCTTCCGAACTATCTGACAGTGTCTTGAGTAGGGCAGGAAATGTACCATCATCCATGGCCAAGATCTGTTTCGCGCGTTTCAGGTACAGAAAGATAACACTGGAAGCCAAGACTCACCTTCTTTGGTGCTTTCTGGTGCAACATAATCAACCATTTCAAGGCGGCCACCCTTGTCTCCTCAAATTCACTCAAGAACTGGACGGTCAGCTCATTCACAGTAGCTTGATAGTCAAACAGGTCAGGGTCTTCAGCTATTGAAGGAGGGAGATTTTGCCCAGAATGACTGAGGAACGAGACGGGTGATTGAGGCCGACTCGTTGAGAGATTGCTGCCAGAGGGCATTTCAGCATTCGACATTCGAGGTGTCATAGATATATCTACGCCACTGCCTCGTGCCCTTGGCAGGACGCTCGGAGACTCTGCGGCCAGTTCGGGAGAAGCAACATCTCTAGTAGACTGACGGGAGCTAGATGAAGTAGTATTTGTAGTGGTAGGTGTGGGGGACGCTTGAACACGAGACGACGGTAGTTTCTCTTGAGTCTTCTCCTGCGCCTGAGGTGCCCGAGGAGGTGCTTCGGGTGGGGAGGGAAGCGTTTGAATGACGTGTAGTAGAAGCTTGTTCGTACGTATAGCCGCAGCTTGTATCATAGCGGCGTGATGAGCAAGATTGGGAAGAATAGCAGGTATGAGGCGAGGTGCGAAAGGAACCATGACTTCAGAGGCAAAGCTAAGAAAGTCAGCCAACCATCGCAGAGCCGTAGACTGTTGAATTTCATCGTCTGCCATGAACTCAGTAAAATGTACCAAACTAGACACAAGAATGGCATACGTTCACCGTCCAACTGCTGTATCAAGATCTCCACGATGGCAGCATAGTCGATCTTGACACCTTGTCCAGGAATCCAAGCTGTCAAAAGATGAACATATGGGCAAGATGTACAGAGAAAACGAACACACCGCCAGTATCTCGTATGTCAGTATCCGACACATAGTCATCCTTGACGTCGTTCTCAAAATTACGCTGACTGTCATTCTCAGGGATGAAGACGGCGCGTTCAGGTGAACGCTCGATGGTCAACTCTGAAACCCTTCCACTGTCAGAGGGATGTAATGAAGCTTCATCACCAGTACTCGATTTTGTCTTTGCCTGTTCCTCTGTTCTCTTGCGAACCAAGCTCACATCCCGAATTTCGCGCAAAAAATCAGCCAACAAAATTTCTGTAGCAACTCGTACGTCCTCGGTAGGATCGGACAAGTATCTCCTAGAAGACATCAGCAGATCTCGAAGAAAACAGAGAATAGACACGTATAGAAGGCCGTCTAAGAACTCTGGTAGATACGAAATTAGCTCGAGGTCAGGAACCGAGTCCAAAACAGTGATCCACGACACAAGATAGCTCCGCGTGAAAGGGCTAACGACATATATTCGTTCTTTGAGCAGAGGGATGAAGTGCGCGAGGGAAAACGCCTTCTTCGGCGTAGAAGTATCATCTTCTGGTACAGGATGCGGCACAAGTACGCCTTGCTCCTCGTCTCGTATCTTCTCCGATTCATAGTGCATCGGGATATAGACTGACGCTGATTCGGCTACGATGTCTTTGAGCAGTCGGTCCAAAAGCTCAGCCCCGTTCTTCACTGATAACTCCGAGTCCGCCGCGAGCTGCGATGATAATAATTTAGTACTAAGTAACAGGATAATGTCAATGATTGCGCACCTTGCTTAGAGCATCAAATATTTCATTAAAATATACCAAAATTTCGCCCTTTGAAACTTTGGTAATGTTATACAGGCACTCAGCCGAGAAGTATCGAATGCGATTTTCGGGGTCAACGAAACAGTCCAGCAAACAATACACAAATTTGTCCATATACGGGGCCACGTCGATACCCAAGGCAATAGCAGTCCCCGCTAATCCAATGAGACCTCCGTTACGTACATGTAGTGGATTGTTGGAATTATTGAACATATCGACTAGTTGGTCGATAATTTGTGCAATCTTTCGGTCGTCGCCCTGTTGATGACATTCTCGTATCTGTCTGTTTTATGAACGTGAGGTGAATGAAAAGACACAGTGACGAGGAGATCTACTTCTCAAGGTCGAGAGCAGCGGCCTTTCGTTTCTCGTAGATCTTGTCAACTAGCTGCTTTGATACGGCGGTGTCTGATGAGAGTTTAAAGAGATGTTATTGCATATAAGAGTGGTGAAGCATACCCATGGATTGGCTGAGGTCACTAGCTTAGGCTACGGCCTCCAAGCAGACATATGGGCGGCGTGACCAGACGCGTTGACTGTGGCTCAGTGGCTGTGGCTGTGGCTCAACAGCTGCTTAGGTAAACACCGAATGTCATCATAATTAAATCCTGCGTGTGGAGGTTTCTCTGGCACCCATGAGGCCGCGTTGAAGACCTGCAAATCGGATTGAATCACGTCGATGTACATGGGAGCCGCGCATTTTACCTGGGGCAGTTTTACTTGTGGGAGTCTAAGAAGGACCCCTGATTATGGGAGGGTATGACTTATCCTAGTTCGGACAAAAAATAGGGCTAAAATGAGAAAATCCCTGAGTCCAGTTCGGACAGAAACTCCGCCGTAGGCGGAACCCAAATGGTCGGGTTCGGACAGAAATTGGCATCAAGAACACCAGTGAACAACTGTGAAGGGCCCAATAGAGCTGGTGGCCTCGAACCGTAAAGTCCATTCCACAGAGTAGAAATTGTCCGGGTGATGTTTGAAGATCATAGATCAATTTTTTTGCAGAAATTTAGTTCCAACTCATGGTTCGGACAAAAATGAGCCCAGTAGCCGAGGCCACATCCCAGTTCGGACAAAAACTTCAGCCAATGTCAAGAAATCGGTTCGGACAAAAACACGCTAATCGACCGATTTTGGATCAGACATGCCCTCCCATAATCAGGGGTCCTGTCTAAGAGCGCGTCTGACTCTGAGAGTCGCGTCGAAAGGGAGAAATTTAGCGCGCGAAACGCCAATGAGTTGACAGGCCTTCAGCTTCAGGACTCAGTACAGTACAGATCATGCCGGTGTCAAGCTTGAGAATAAATATAAATGCTCTAGAAAAGAAAACGCGAAGGACCCGAGAATTGTTCATATGTAAACCAACCTCTTGCCCAATCGAATGAGCAGCCATCAACGATGCCGATATCATTGTTCGGTGGCGGTGCAGTCCTCTCTTATCTACTTACTGCCAAGTGCTGCATAAGTAATGAAGGGCTTCCTTGCAGTCCTCCTCGTCACTCCCTTCGACAACTCACTGTTTAACAAGGACTCTTGTATCTCAGAAGCCTTCTATGGTAATTACCGAGATGGAAATACAGTCCAGAGTGTCATTCTACCCAAGGAGCCATGCTTCAACTCCTGGGCTGCAGAGACGCTTGCACAATCAGCCCATTTCGCGCCGATAACTGAGGAAATCCAACAGCTTATATGGGTGGAAGAGATGGCCGTTGAAGAGTCTTTGAAGGCGGAAAGTAACGAGGATGGGTTCGCGCAGTTCATCGAACGACTATCGGCTCCTGCAGGCATTCCTGCAGACTATATGCAGATTGATATTGAAGGCCAAGACGTTTTGGTTAATCCCAAAGCTACCCACGAAATCCTCTATCAAACAGAGACTGCTGCTCTCCTATCAGTCAGCCACGAAGTTGCACTCACTTTGGATACTATCCTTCCTCGTTTCTGGAAATCCACACCTCTTCCTTCCTCTCCCGTAGATTTCATCCCCGTCCCGCCCTCTGCTGTCGTCCCTGTCAAAGAGGTTCTTTCTAGCCTCAAATTTAACCCTACAATCGACGATCTTGTCCAGAATATCTCCATTCCACAGATGAAGAACGACATCCGCTTCCTGACCGGCGAGGACGGCAAATCCGGTATCGTCTCCCGGCATTCATTCGCTCAGGGTTCTAGGACTGCTGCAAAGTGGCTCAAAGAGAGGTTCGAAGATACTGGAGCTAACTGTCAGTTGAAACCCTTCCTGTCGGGCTTTGCGCCTAATGTGGTTTGGTGGGTATTGTCACGGTTACATTCTACACCTACGCTCAATCGTCTCTTGTAGCCGATACGAGTCGGTAGTTAATACTACTGGCACTATCATCATCAGTGGACATTACGATAGTCGTGGGTCATTTGGCAGCACTCGCGCTCCAGGTGGTGATGACGACGGCTCAGGTATAGTATAGTCTTGCCCTTATTCATTGCACATTGTCGGATTCACACCATTCACAGGTACCACCTCCATCCTCAGTATTGCGCGTACAATTGCACGCAAAGGTGTCAAATTCCATCAGAACGTCGAGCTCGTGGCTTTCGCCGGTGAAGAACAGGGTCTTTATGGTTCTAGAGCTTATGCACGTGAGTAACGATGTTTTAATTGCACGTCAGAATGGTCAAAATTTACGTTTTGCTTCCAGGTGAGTTGAGAGCGGCCGATGCGAACGTCACTCTTATGGTCCAAGCCGACATGTTGGCTTACCGCAAGCCTGGTGAACCCGCGCAGCTCGGTCTGCCTGATCTGTATGTCACATTTAAGTCGTTTATACCGCGCTCTTATATCGTCTGGCAGGATTGGAACCCCTGAGGTTGCACAGTTAGTTGCTAACATCTCTGCGCTGTACAGCCCTGAGCTCGAAGTTGGCTTCACACCAGCGAGTCTTTCTCAATTTCCTCTAGTCAGTAAGGACTGATTAGTATATATAAACAGGCATGCTGTAGTGACCATCAGGTAAGAAACGGTCTGTCCGCTGTGATGCACCAGTATTGATGATTCGCTCTCCTTTTCCAGTCCTTCCACGAGCAAGGTTTCGCTTCTACACAAGTGTTTGAACGAGCTGGCCCAATTGAGTATAGCTCGGATTCTCGCGTTTAATTTTGTTCACAGCATATCTTCTAGTTGCGGACCCTATGTATCATAACAGTGGCGACCTCAGTGATCGCGAAGGGTATGACTTTGATCAACTCAAGTCAATAGCGAAAGTACAGGTAAGTCGTTTTCTCTTTACTTCTCCACATTGATTTACAATAATATCTCGTGTCTCCTAGTTCGCGACTATCCTCCATTTCGCTGGGTTCGAACTTACCAAGTGACGGATAGCAAATAGAATGATATTGTGTAGAGATATAGACAACAACGGATGCATCCACTGGTGATGAACGTGAATAATTTAATTAACGAATGAAGATTGTATGCAGCTTTATGACTGCGCGCAGGTAGAAGTGTAGACCTGTCTACCCCTCACAAAATACAAAAAAGAAAGATCATTATCAACAATCCTCCTCGTCATCGAATTCAGCACCTTCGCGAATTGCGTCTACAAGAATATCGTCGAAATCACCTCCAGCCTCCCACATCGCAAAGCCTGCAAGACCAGTGTCTTTGATGAACTTGCCCTTGGCAGAAAAGGAGTCGGCGTTATCAAAGGAGACCATGACTCCAGTGTCAGGATTGTAAACGTAAGGCTAAATGAAAACACTGAGTTATGCACAGAGGTTGTGTACTTAGGGATACTTACTGTCTGACTGCACGAATCGAAGCGGTGGGGAATGTCCGACTTGAAGTTACCCTCAGAGTCTAGGTATCCTTGTTGGATCAAAGCCCAGAAATCCATAGTGCCTGAGTCGATTACAACAGAATCAGAGGAAAATTCATACACTTCAACAATAATGCTTACCTCCGTTCGTTTGCAAGGCACCACATGCGTCTAAAGTGCCAGCGGCATCATCCCAAGAATCGCCGAGTGGGAATGCAGAAGCATTGAAAGCAGGGTAGGGAGCAAGAGTGCTATTGGAGCTGTTCACGAGGGCAGCGGTAGTGTTCACACTGAAAGAATGGCCATAAGCCGCGACACCAAGAACAATCTGATTGAGAGGCATTCCGGCAGCATTCCATGCCTTGACGGCAGAGACAGCTGATCCTTGTTGGTTTGCCGAATCGGCGCAGGAATCATTGAGCGGGGCATTGGGTCCAACAGAAGCACTCCATGAGCCCCAAATGTCGTAGTTCATGATAGCAATGAAGTCAAGAACCTTGCTGAACTCTGATACATCAGATGAAGGACTGCCGGTTGAATTCATGAACGGATTAATAGCGGTAGCCGCGGAGAGGGTGAGATTAGCGCCCACGGGGTGGGCGCGGAGTTCTTGGATGAACGCGAGGAAGTTGGCTGTATCATTAGCATTGATGGTGTTACAACCAAGTCCCTGATGATTGGGATATTCCCAGCTGGAAACGCGAAAGCGCCGTGTTAGCAACAAATCGTGTTGATGGACATGAATACCACGAACTCGAAATCCAACCCATCGAGCTCGTATTGGGTTGCAAAGTCCGTAACAGTCTTCACGAACGTGGTACGATTCTCTGCGGAGCCAACGGACGAAGACCAAAACCGGGAACCGGCCCATCCACCGATGGAGACAGAAGCTTTCACCCCCTAAGCAACATGATGCGCGTCAAAAATAGGGTCAGGAAGTGTAAGCACCGGATCCTACATTCTCGTGTGCCGCCTGGACGAATTGTGGCAGGAGTTCTGGAGACGAGCCATTTAGTGTTATTACTCGTGTATCCTCCGTGGGTTCACTATGACATACAATGAGCTCGCCGGTAGATTCAATCAGATGCATTAAAACTCAGCGAAAGAGTAGGTCAATTGAGTGTATTTGGACCAGCTGATGTTAGCAATAGCAAAACTGGGAGTGGCATTCTCTGCGTGATATCCAGCGAACCAGGCAGCAGCTATCTGCGTGTTATTCGATGAATTCGAAAGCTGGCCATGGACGGAAGTGAAAGCAGTTGCCACGGAAAGAAGAAGAAAAGTGGAAGGGTAAAGAGCGATCATGGTTGGAGAAAGAGAGAGGTGGTAGGGCCATCATTACGGGCGTTGTGGTGTTTTATACTGAGTGGCCACTGAAACGCACTGCAATGATTCAAAAGAGAACCGTCCTCGGGCATTTTGGCGCCGGCCGGTTGCACGGCCAAATGAATACAACTTCTGCTTCTCAATTGCTTCCAAGTATGTATACGAACCTCCAGAAAGAATGTTACGAAGTAAGTATTTATTTCTACCGTTCTTTCAAGCAGTAACTCACCGTGAGCTATCTCTGTGTAGTGTATGTACAACGCTGCCCCTCTACCAATTGATTCATTCAGGGACTTACCATTCGAACAACTCGACACCCGTCTATTGACCGCCCTTGAAGCTTTGAAGATCTGTCAGATGCGGTGACAGATATGGCCGAACAGACCCGGATATAGAATGCCTCCGTCATCAACAGCCCTGTAAGTCGTCTTTCGCGGCTCCAATACACGTCTTTTTCGGGCTTGGCTTCCTACAGGTAGGCTCGCTAGACTTTCCTATTACTATGAATAACGACCGTTCGACGAGCGATCAAAGCAAGTGAAACAAAAGGCTCTCAAAAGGCACTGTCATATCTGTCTGAGCCGCGCAGCTTGTGATTGACGTACTGTATGTGTCAAGCAGACTTGTACACACAACTAGCGTTGGAAGATGTCTGGACTCATAGTTTCAAATTGACCAATGCGACCCGACAACAATCATGAGAATGACAGTCATACACATTCCAAACCATTAAAGTAATAGAGTTCGGAGAAGGTGGTATTACAAGCCATCTAGAAACACAAAGAACATTGTTCAAAGTAGTACATGATGATCATGCAGAAATACAAGGATACGTACATATGTAGCCCCAACTTGAGCCCAATCGTACCACAGGAAAACAGAGATGAAGTGAGAGATGAAGTGAGAGATAATCTTGTTTTGTTACGCGGTCTCCCCTTTGACATGCATGACCTCCACATGCCCATCCTTCTCCATAATGGCTATTTTCTGTTGCTCCAGAGACGCTCTGACGGGATTTGGTGCCTGTAACATAGCGAGGTAAGTCCATTTCACAAGGACAAATCAGAAGTATGTGCTCACATCAAATATCTCGTCCAATTCCTCTCTGAAATACAACAACGACGAGGCGTTAGTTCAACAGCTACCTCTCTCAGAAACTAGATTATACGCACAGTGTACGACCTTTAGTTTCGACAGCGAAGAAAAATATCACGATGCTCTCAAAGATGTCCCAGCATACATACACGATGTAATACTTCATCGAAGGATTCATCAATTCCTCGCCAGTGCACGAGAGAAAGAACCTACCTTCCATCCTATGTTTTGCAGTGCGATGGGGCCAGCGTATGTACCCACAAGTCCAGCACAATTGACCGCAAACGAGTACCTATTTCATATTGTTCAGTCAATGTTTCAAACTCGACACCGCAAGATGATTTACATCGCCATTCCTTTGGCACTGTTGGCCGAAAACAATTAATTTGAGTACTGGCACGGAATAAACATGTCTCACCGAGTGTTATTTGAGAGACATTCTGTAGGGTATAACGCCTGCAGTGGCGTATAAGCAAAGCTGTACACGAACCCGAATAGGACTGCAGGAACCTCTTTCAACAAGCCAAACTAGCAAGTTTTGGGTACTTACAGATGAATGCAATGGCAGTATTAGCACCCGCAGGATTACTACCCGTTTCACCGAACTTTGCAGTGCATGCTGCGTGACGAAGCATTGGCGAACGACTAAATAACAACGCGAGTTGTACTACGCACCGGTAACAATCACGAGCATAAATGAAGACGCTAACGTTCCCCAAAACCACATTGTTCGCCTTCCGACTAAAAGATACCGGTCAGTCCAGCTGAATGTGCCAGAGTACACGGACTTATTTACCTGTATCGCAGAGTGATGTACCGATAGACGCTCCAATAGCTGATACAATCGTGTTCACGAAGTTGAGCACCAGACGACGATCTTGGGAATCGACCCCGGCGTTGAAAAACAGCACAGTTAGAAAATATCTGCGTCACCAGTGTTTGAGTTGTGCGTCTGGGGAGTCCTAAATATACTCACCCTAAACCATTCCCGGACCACTGTCCAAAGAAGCCCATAAGGAGCACCATGAACGTCCTGTAGCGAGCATTGTGCGTATTAACCAGCTCGGAATAGTCCCACCATCTCTTGTCTGACGCGTCTTGCTTGATAGACTCCTCAAACTCCCTCAGTTCCAATCGTACAAGAGGAGCATTGGCATCTCCATTGCCATGGTACTTGGCAAGAACCTTTTGTGCTTCTTCGTATTTACCTGCAGCAACGTACCATCGAGGGGACTGCGTTGAGAATATTTTCAAGCCTTGTACAAATCACGGATTGACTTGGACTACCTACCTCGGGTAGAAACCAGGTGAAGATACACAAAATTCCAGCAGGTACGATTTGGATGGCTAAAGGAGCTCGCCAAGAGCGTGTGCTACTCAGACGGCCCGTACCAATGGCAATACCGCCTGTATGCAATGTTTGACTCGATGAAGGATAGAGTCTAAGCCAAAATAAAAAACTTACTGCACAGGATTGAACCGACATAGTAGAAAGCTGGCAAGATAAGTTCAGACACCATCATACGGGCTAAAGAGAACGCATACTGTTGTAACTATACTCCGTTTCACCGTCAACTATGATACAACATGAAAAATTCGAGTAACTCACAGTCCAGTGAGACGCCCTCGCCACTACGGGTAAATTGATATTCGGTACGTTTACTCAGCTAGACACATGTCCACGCTTACCTGAGGAGGAGACATCTCAACGACGTAAGAAGGACAGGCAGTAGTTGTTATAGATACACCGAAGCCAAGCACAAAGCGACCGCCAAGAAGATAGGACTTTTCTCGGGCTGCTGTGATGACGATGGCACCAGTAATTGACGATGAGCACAATTGACCTCAGCTTTCGAACAAGGCATCCTACCAGTAATAATGATCAGAGCGCCAATGAACTGTACGAGTAGGGTCAGCGGACAACACGCAAGCATCTGATGGTCGAGCATACCATTCCTCCTCTTCGCCCGAATTTACCATCTGCGAGAGGACCCGCAACCGCTACTCCCGCAAGACTGCCTGTAGAAGATCTCTAACTTAAAAGTTTGTCTATGGAATGGCGTGGAATAAAGGTACCAATTTGGTACTGTAAAAATGTCAACATCAATGATAGACTAGGGAAACCGCAGAACTCACTATTCCAAAAATAAGGGCA
This sequence comes from Omphalotus guepiniiformis, assembly GCA_028554645.1. Taxonomy (NCBI): domain Eukaryota; kingdom Fungi; phylum Basidiomycota; class Agaricomycetes; order Agaricales; family Omphalotaceae; genus Omphalotus; species Omphalotus guepiniiformis. The sequence goes on from JAQOOI010000063.1 coordinate 589,415, forward strand.
GTAGCGGTACCCACACCTCCTCCAGCATCTGTACCACTTATTCCGAAGTAATTCAGATATTGGCTGGGTAATGTTTCTTGAGAATGATTGTCTCCAAACCAGCACGAGATTTGCTTACTTCATGCCATTGACCGCACCCATGACCTGGGAAGCGCCGTTCAGTGTTAACAATCTCGAAAAGCACGCAAGCACCGACTTGACCGTCAAATCCGTTCGACATGCTCCCCATAAATGCTACCACCAGTATTAGATATAATCTAACTGATGCCCAGCTCCGAGGATCCAGTTGAGGACCAGTAGTAAGGGCTGCTGCCAGTTCGGCATTCTGAACTTGTAGAACCTTTGCCTCTTTCGCGTCTTCTGCACCTAGAGTGGGGACTGTGTGGGTCGCGTCATGATGTGACGAGTGGGTTGAATGTTTCTCGTCTGGCACGGCGTCAAGCGACTTGGACTCCTGTGCAGAAGACATGATATACAAGATTGAAGTCCAGACATGAAATTAACACGGGAACCTGATTATATAGCGACTCTTCGTACCTTTTAGACTGACATAACCGAGACCGTCCGGACAAGAAATTTAGATACCACATGGGTTTGATGGGATAGCAGAACGGCTTCTGAATATCCAGTGTAAGTCCTCATGCGACCGCGAAGCACGTCAATGAGAAGAACTTCAGTGTATCTCATTCAACTGGAGAGTGTAGGGCATGAAAAGCCACACAACCCTCTCAAAAGAAGGCTTATCAACCGTACAATGTTACAGGAACGTTACGCACTCCGGCCTGGAATGCGTTAACCGGCCAGGAGGTGGGACAAACGGAAAGATCTCGGGAATCCAGTATGACCTGTGACCGTTGCTGACCGCTAAGCTAGTGAATCGCAGCAATATTGCAGGCTTGCAAGATAGGCATGTTTGACCAGATAGAAAGAGAAACCCCGAAAAATGACCGTTGGTGAGAGAAGAGAGAAGATATGCATTAGACGTCGTGGAGAGACTCGAAGATTCAGAAGGAGAGAGCCTTTTTTTTTTTTTTCCCGTGACACGCCCTTGTCGTCGCAGTCATGTCTACTGAACCTCCGAACATTTTTATTTTCAAAAGCTGGCTATACAATCACCAGGGTTCATTCAATTCTAACGTTCAATTCAGAGCAGGTATTCACTTTATTAATCTAGGTACATATCACTGATCAGTTTTCGTAGTTCCTTCTGGTTTCTTGGTCATTGCCAGAGACGAAGTACCACCGAATACAGACATCGTAACATGTCCATTCAGTTTGGCCGTGACAAAAACGTTAGCCAAAGAAGCTTTACTCAATATCTTCAACATATCAGACACCTCGAGAATCGATTCTTGGACGGAGCGTCAGTGTATCGCGACATATCTATGCTTTCATTCTATCCTAGGTGAAGAAAGGTGATGCTTGCGAGGGTCCTGTTCTGGTTCATTCGACCTCATGATGAGCTGGCTGCTTTCAGCTCCCCGTCGCTTCAACACCATCCGTATGTCAATATTTTGCCCTCCATAGATCAACTCCGAACCGGGCTCCATTTCACGCCGGAGGAACGCGAGATGTTCAAGGGATCCAATTTATATGGAGCGATTCATGATAGGGAAAAAGACTGGCAAAAAGAGTGGGACCAGTGCCGTACCATCGTGTCAGGTGTCAATGCAGAGTGGGGCCGAGTTTTTACCTGGTATGCTCAGTGCTCAAAAATATCGATTGAGCTTTAAAGAGTTACAGGGAGCTCTTTCTCACTGGCGCTACTCATATCTCTTCACGGGCCTTTCCTTCCACCTTGCTATCGCGAAATCCCTCTTTGAAAGCAACATCTTCCACTGAACCCGTCTTACTACCGGGCATTGACTCTCTTAACCATGCCCGCGCTCAGCCTGTGTCATGGGTCGTCAAGTACCCGAAAGAAAGCACCAATTCGTCTGAACCGTGCATATCTCTAGTCCTACACAACAGCACAGCGTCCGGCGCTGAGCTTTTTAACAACTACGGCCTCAAACCTAACTCGGAGCTTATCTTAGGGTACGGTTTCTCACTCGCGGAGAACCCTGACGACACGATCCTTCTCAAAATAGGCGGCGCTGGTTCGGACACAAAAAAGTGGGAGGTTGGCCGTTCTGCGAGTGGGGCTGATGGCCTCTGGACGGAGATCCTTTCCCTAGTCAAACAAGATCGTGGGTCGGAACCGACATATGAGGACGAGTTAGACGCGTCTTCTATGCTGAATGACATGGTCCGTCAGTTAATAGAGCGTTTACCACCAACAAAGCGCACATTTGATCCTGCACAAATCCGGCCCGACGTTGTAGAAATGTACCAGAATTACATTGAAGGTAAGGCGGTACTTGGAACATGAAAAATGCCTACTAACGAGAGTTGGATTCTAGGTCAGCGAGATATTTTAGATTCGCTTCTCGAATTCGCCGACAACAAGGAACATGTTGCGATCGAAAAGGCTCGAGAACAAGGAATAGACCTGTCGTTTGAAGACGACGAGTGAATGCAGCATATGATCCTTCCAAGTTCCATTCTAGACTCTGAATTCTCTACAGGAAGTCCGTACTAATACATATATACAGAGTATTTCGGTGCTATCCTGTGCTATCCTTAGAATGAATAAACTCATAGCATCATTCGTCAATTCCATACAAATTGTTGCGTATCTGCCACGGGGAGACGCAGCAAGATTTCTGGGTCGTGATCGTGATGAGGACTTCCCTCTACATCCACACAACACCTTCATTACACCTACATGCAGTGTATACTTATCCGTCGTTGGTATTTTCAACAGTCACTGTAAAGCACATTTCCTTGTAGCTCGACCTACAGCAATTCTGTTTCAATTCTGCGATATCAAAAACGTCATCCAGACAGATTATCTTCCTTAGGTCCCAAATTATCTCTAGCTCAAGGCATTTTCGTGCAAGGTCGAGTTCCAGAGCAGGATGGATGGCTTCACCCCGGATGAGGGTAATGCAATCGATGACATCTTCCAGGATATCGTACCCATCAATGAATATTGTTCGCCCCACCGTACGATCACTCTTGAGAGTTTCTCAGTTGCTCTATTTAGCACTGGAATCCACTCTCATAATCATCGTAATCCAATAATTCTCGCACCATACTCGCTTTCCTGACTTGGCGTTCTCCAGACGAAGACAGTATCCAAGTTCTTTGAGCATACAGAAAGGGAAACGTACCTGGTATGTACGCATACAAAGAGATATCACCAAGATCAACGGTCCACATGCTTGCTAACATAAAGGATGCCCAAGTTCAGCACGATGTATGTCTGTATCTGTTCATGGGTTTGACCTCTTTCAGCAATGAGCGTGCCAATGATGAAATGAGTGAAATTCCAACCAACGCTGAAGGCCCCCGATACTCCTGAAAGCGACTCTCCCAGCACGTAGTCCACCGTCCCCGATCTTTGTCGAGGAGAACTCGAAAAACCAACGATTGATTCCGGAAATATATTGAATGGTGTTAGCCCTTCATATACATGGTTTAAAGGACCCAGGGTTGAACACTTTGCAATACACTTCATATCATAAGCTCCCGAGACGGTAGCAGTTCCCGAATCCCAATGGGCTAAAGACATCTTATCAAGCATATGTCATATTTAAGAAGTCGCGCTCATCCGTGGATAGAGCCGGTGGCGGGTTAACATGAGATCTGAACATTCTGAGCGTTTGAACACGTCATGTTCTCTGCCTGACGGAAGTGGCGTTAGAACAAATTTTGCGTGCATTTTAAATGTGTTGCTCACCTTTAGTTGGTCGAGAGCTGCCGAGTCTAAATGACCTCACTCACTTGTCATTCGTGGCCATGCGAGAATTTTGAGATTAAAGACATAGTACTTGTAAAGCCCTGAAGGATTGGAGTGAAGCAAGAGGAAGAGAACTCCTGGAGGAGAATTCAAAGTTGTCGAAGCATCATGTGACCATTCACTAATGAATTCTCAGCCATGGTGCCAACAATTCTGAATCTTTCCTCTGCCCACGAACGGCCCCGGTCTAACTATTGTTTGATTTGTTTTTCTATCAGATCTCGAAACACCTGTGATGCTCAACGTGAAACAAAAGTTCAGGACATCTCCGCGGAATACCAACGGAATACTCGAAAGCTTAAGATTGCATCCGTTCGAATTCAAAGATATGGGGTTCAGGACCTCATGCGTTACGAATGCGCTTTGGAGTGTATACCTGTCATAGATGCGCCATGCATGGGCTAGCATTTTCTTACTGCACGGTGGCGTTTTCAAGTTACATTTCTTCCGTTCTGACCTGAATTTAGAATTCCAAGAACGACTCCAAAGTGCCATCGTATGACCAAATGAAAAACTTTTGCTCCTGCACACAGCTGCCATCCTATGGACCAAATGGAAAGCTTTTGCTCCTACACACAGCTCTGATGGATCGCTTTTGAACCCTTAAACTCTATCGGCTGCGGGCTGCGGTGCATTCAGGATCTTCTGTGGTCTCTCCCTGTATCAACGAGAACATGCGTGCAAGAGGCAAGTTTTTGTGCAGCTCCGCCACTGTATTCCTTACGAAATATTATGGAATTAATGTTTGTATTTGTGCTGTATATCGAAGTCATACCCCACGGTCCCCAGCGATGCCGATCCCATTTGGAACGACATTTTCTGCTAAGTTACTGTACATTTCTTGCATCTGTCAACTCCGTACTCCGTTGATGGTTCCTATTCTATTCATAGGGATGGAGTTCCATCATGGCCACGAGTACTTGAAAACATATTTTCCCTCTGGAAAGTCGAGCGGTCAATTGAGGCCTCTGTCACCTGTAGTACGTATGCGCTTGTTCACTGTATGAAGTGCTCATTTGTTCAATAGCATCTTAGATCTAAGCGTCTAAGGCGCTGGTGAAGATTCAACACTATATACTTCCGAGTTAGTTCAGAAGGTGGCTATTTCAAATTTTTCGTCTGGTATGTTTCCCTTGTCACTTTGTCGAAGTACATATGTAGCGGAAAAGCTACCGTTCAACGTCATCTTACGCCCGTCTTACGGCAGTTGGAACGTATCTGAATGCATTGGTTTGGAGCTAATATTCCGAATTTCAATGATCTCGTCCATTGTCTAGAGATGAGCTACACAGGGCCTGGGTTACTTGCTGGGCGAAAGTCTCGTCACGTATCACGGAGGGAAAGCAGCTCAATCGAGTTCGTTTTTTCGGCGGTGTCTTCGGGATCGTTATCATACCGCGGGCACTTGTCAAAGGACCGGTCGTTTTCCTCGCGGAACTTCTACTATGAAGAAGCATGGCAGATTGAGGTTGAGCACCACTCGCCTATACCAAACTCATCAATCTAAAGCTGTCGTCGCTGTTCTAAAATTTACTCTTCTCGTGTTGCTAATGTGACCAAGAATAGTGGAAGTGATGAAGTACAAAGAAGTGGCGTTTTAGAAGAGACCTCTCACCTATTTTTTTTTGGCCAGCTGTCAGGGTCAAACTTGAGCGAGTACTCCACTACCTTGCTTTCACTCCACTTCGACGCCTGACAATTCAAAAAATGTGAGCCCCGCTCAGTTTGATCTCGGACGAAGAACGGTTTACACACCCTTTAATTTCCTTCAGAAACCGTATAAAAGCCAGTGAAATGGACCTACATTCCTCACTCGAACACCAGCAGTCGTCGTTCAAGTACTCTACACAAGCAACATGCAGTTCAAACTCGCTTTAGTTTCCGCCGCTCTCGCTACCCTTGCGGTCGCCACCCCAGCTCGTCGAGGAGAGCCAGCAAGCTCTTGCAGCACTGGCCCAGTTCAATGCTGCAACAGTGTTCAGTCCGCTAGCTCCCCCGCCGCCGCTAAGGAGCTAGATTTACTTGGCATCGTCCTCCAGGACCTCAGTGTCCTTGTCGGGTTGACATGCAGCCCTATCTCCGTCATCGGCGTTGGAGGCAACTCTTGGTAAATATTCATTATTGTGAGATATTTCATTGATGCTCACCTTGTCCTTTTAGCTCCGCTCAAGCCGTCTGCTGCGAGGACAACTCCCATGGTAAGAAGAAGACTTGGACTTTTATATTGTCTCGGCTTCTTCAACTCGATGCTGATTGTTCTTCTAGGCGGATTGATTTCCATTGGTTGTGTCCCCGTCACTCTCTGAGTGCCTTTGCCAGTCGACGCCCTCTCTCGCGTTTGTTACAATATGATAGTCATCTGAATAGCTTGGATACGGGGTCTCGCGTACTACTATACAAGTTTGTTGTTCATGATGTCGGACGTTATGACTCTTGAGTGAAATGTATAGCAATTTATCGGTGATACTACACCAGCTTGAGAAACCCTTGTGATACCACTTCTCACGCACTATGGAACAACAGACTCTGCGCGAAAGGATCAACAATTACCTGATACTGTAGACCAAGGCAAACTCCCACGAATCTACGCCTTCCATATTTGGCCACTTATGGCATCGCTTTGACCGCCCACCATCATCGACATCTGTTGGTGGCGTCTATGTACATACTGTATCACATTAATTACCTCCTGACATTTTATCTCGTAAGTCGTGAAGCAAACACGCAGCAGACTGCAGGCTGCTGTTAAAGCTTTCCAACTCACTGTCCGTTAAACTTTCATCTTCGAGGCAAACCCCTCAGGATGCTAACATCATGATGCTCAAAGCTCCTTAATCGCGTTGCTCTCGTCCCCACGAGATTCCCATAGTTCGAGAATGCAATCTGTATGATCTGGAAAGAAGTAGATCAGTTCCTGAATCTACGAAGAGAGGATATAAGGCCTATGAACTGCGCTGTTGAGTCTTTCGACACTCGAACGCCAGTAGTCGTCGTTCAAGCGCTAGTATATCCGCTCACATTAATGCTAGAGAGATAAGAATTTCGCCCGTTCAAGCTGATAAGACTGAGAATGTGAATAAAATAGTAACAATGCCATTTTCCGAAAAAATCTATACCAGTCGTTGATCGAGGTGCGACGGTGCGACACTCATCCCAGCGTCAGCAAGCCGAGATATTGATTACCAAGAAACAATGTCAAATATTTGCGCTAACTACAAGTAAGTTTGTACTAGTGAATAGGATAAGATACTACATACATGACAAGAGATACACCTTCAATCGTGATGAGATTGGAGACTATAAGTACACCCGCCGTAAATCTGTTGCCGCCGTGATTCGTTTGCATATTGGACAAAGCTTTGTGGATCCTAGACAGCGTAACCAACATTCGCGACAACATGTATGCCAACAACCTGTGGAAACAGTAGGTTCGTTGTACGGATCGAGGCAAATGCGACAAAGAAGTGAGGCACTGGCCGACGATGAGGAGGGACTAGAAGGTGTCGGTATGCGATAGCATTCCTTGAAAGAAACAGAATCAGCATGTGTAAGAGATTGAGGGGGAAAATGTAACAGACAAGCCATTTAATTTTCTTCTCTAGCGCGCACAACAGATCATTCGGGTCACCGCTGCTCCTTGCATTTTGAATGGTAAGCTCTATCTCGTTAGCATCCATGATGCCCTGCGCATCTTCTGAAATCAATAGCTCCCGAACAGTACGTGAGCTACCCGTTGAAATGAGATCTCGAAGAACTTTTTCGGGCTGGTCTTCATCCTCTGGCCGTTCAATGTCCAACCGGAGCTCTCGTTGTGAAGTGGGTCGCGTGCGAGCTGACGCGGAACCGCCCTCCACGTCAAGAATGTCGCCTTCAGTGAATTGAGCGTTCCCAAACACTTCGGCATCGTCACCGTCAATATCAATATCGTCCTCGACGTCTCGTTCGTTCTCATTTCGAGTATGAAAACCTGTCCCTGTGAGAAGTAGAGTTGTAAATCCGAGGGAAGGTAAATAAACGAATGCTTATATACCTCGAACGTCGCCGACATGACCCAGCCTTTCTCCGTCTGCTTCATAGTCATCAATGTCCACATGTGCCATTTCCTCCACTTCCTGCAAAGCTCTTCTTTCCCTCTCTTCCTCTAGCCGTCTGGATTCCCCAGCTATGCACGCATTCACATGAGCATCCGTCACGTCCTCGTCCCCTCGGACAGTTGCCAAGCATACCGGACAAACAATCTCTTCCCCAGACGTATACTGACGTCTAGCTGGTACATATCCATCCTCTTCCTCTCGCGTCATCTCCCGCAATTTTGCGTGTCGTTGCTTGCGATTACGTTTGATAGTCTGTATTGTCTTCGTCGCAGGTGTAGATTGAGCCTTGACGGATGAAGCAGATTGAAGGATCGTTTGACGGGCACGAGCTGCCGAACGTCTTGTAATCGTAGATGTTGAAGCAGAGCTGGACGCCACGGGTGTCATAAGGGCGTAGGATTCATCGAGATACGGCTCAGTCGAGCCAATGCTACCCAAGATATCGTACAGACGCGAATCTTCCAGCTCAGCATGCTTGGCTAACAGCCTCAGAGGAATAGGCTCATTGCATATCGGGCAGTCTCGGGTTTCAGCTCGGTGTCTGGCTAGAGAGGACGTGATAAGTTTAACTGGTATAAAACGAAGTAAACTCTAGACTTGCATTTCTTTGGGACTGGCCCTTCCGCAGCGGATGAACGAGAGGAGCCTGCACCACTTGTCGAGCTTTCCGCTACTTGATTGTCTTCAATTGCAAGAAACCGCTGTGATCGTTTTCTGAAGAGGGGTCAATTTCCGCAAAAAGTGATTGCTTGATGGTCTTGCTCACCGTTTGGACTTTTCCATCGCCATTCTTGCTCTTAGATGCAAAGCTCGCACAACCTCGGAGTAGTTGACAATACAAAATTATTTTCACCACAATTCCAAGAAAATTTGATGTCTTTCTGCGTTGGATGGGAATTAGTAGAATTGGATGAACTTCAACTGCGGGGGAGTGTTACAGTTGTTAGACCGGTCCGAGAGCGCCGAGAGCGTTGGTGCCGTGCTTCCGAATCAGTAAATCCAGGGATCTGCCGTGATGGATTATAAATGCGCGTAATACGTGTAATCTACTGCAATACCAATAATGTGATCATAATATTATATATCAAATTGTAAGGAATTTTAACTCATGAGGGGGGGTATGGCCGCAAGCGGCGAGGGCCGAACCTTCTGTGCAATTATGTCATGTAGTCATAATACCATGACAATTGTTGTTTTGCATGTTCAATTGTGATTTGACTTAGCTGTTCAGTTCTCTGAAGCTCTTCTCTTAACTCTTGTGATATATGGTTCTTAATTTTATTTAGATTGAATGGACGAAGAATACACAGTCCTTTTAGTGAACAGACACGTGAGAGCATAACATATGCACTTTGAATAGATCGACAGCTTGCAAAATCAATGCATACCACATCAAGAGAACGACCTTGAGAGTTATGAGATGTAAATGCAAATGCTGGAATTAATGGTAGCTGAGTTCTGTTTGCAGAATACCTGCGCTCAGAATTTGGAAGGTTGAATGTGAAAGACTGTGATATTGGTTTTAAAAGAACATGGTGTGGATTATCTGGATCTTTTCCTTTGTATCCAGGGAAGTCCACAGTGGCTGATACTGCATATCTCCGATTATTACGTTCCTCATATTTCACTGATACCAAAGTGCCCAGACTGCCTTTTGACAGACCTAACTCAGTAGCAATGTTTTCTGTTCCAAAAACAGGCATTCCTGGAATATATGGTACTCTACCACCTAAGTCTTGTGCTTTTTTGATTGGTACCTTCCATGCTGATTCTGCTGCAATACCTTGTAGTTCTTTTCTGTTTTTGCCACGACCACAAGTATCAATAGAGTGATAAACCTGGAATAACTGTCCAGAGGCTTCTGCAAACGCCTTTGCAGATTCAAAATTATGTGCATCTCTAGCAGAATTAGTATATGTTATTAAGGGACATGCAGTGTTTGGATTTGTCATCCATCTTTTTATATCAATTAGTGACTTTGTTTCATTGGAACATTTCTCATTGCTGAGAACATAACTATCAAGAATTTGTTTGTCATGTTCAGTACATGTTCCAGTTCTAAGTCTGCTCAGAATATCAATAAGTATATAGTCTCCTTTTTGGCGCATTATTTCTGTTAATACAACAACTTTATTGACTTGGTGCCATGCCTGAATTCCCTTGACCTTGTATTGGGTGGATTCATTCAGTGCATTCAAATTAGTAGATTGATGACATTTCACAAGTTCTCTGTCAAAAAGTGTTGAAGAACCTGGAGGAGGAAGCTGTGCAGGATCACCACATGTTATAAGATTCAAACCACCAAATGGATATTCACTTGTACCTTTTGCAATTGAACTATATTCAGATAACAGACTTAAGTTTGTAGGGTCCATGAAATATATCTCATCAACAACAAGTGTTCTCAATGGTCTTAGACGTTTTTCCAATTCACTTCGCACCTTTTGACCAGCAGCACTTTCAGCCTTCATTGTAGATCTCTTCACACGCAAAGCTAGTTCAGAATGTATTGTGCATCCACCAATATCACTGGCAACAACTCCAGTAGGAGCAGTGAGTCTAAACTGTTCAGTACAGTCAAGTTCTGTGTGAAACTCAGTCCAGGCTTCAAAAATTCGAGATTTACCAGTTCCACCAGGTCCAGTAAC